>OZ038371.1:135796091-137031508 GCA_964036015.1 Leptarthrus brevirostris | reverse complement strand
TGGTCTTTTACATTATCTGTAGATGTTACAAGCTACTCAGTCTATTTATATTGATGTTAAAAAATAAGGGTTCTGGAGGTGTCAATGTTGCTTGTCCAATAAGGAAATGGGCAGGAGTTAATGGAATCATATTTTCAGGACCAAGCATAAAGTTAAAATATTAATTAAAATAGATTTGATTTTGAATCGTTTTGAATTCTTCGAGTGTGAGAATTGTATAGTCTTATACTCGCTTCATATGGTATTTTGTGGATCGCATTCCAGCTTCCCATAAGGCTTTACAATGTGGAAAAGCAAGCGGAATGAAATTAAACTTTATTCCTTCAATCTCTAGCATTGATGCAATTTTTTCGTTTAATTGATCTGCCATTTGTTTTTGTTGTTTAAAGAGTACTTTACTTGCCACGGCTGATAAAAATCATGACTTTAAAAAAAATCAATTCGGACATTTTGATTTTAATAATAATTTAAATGTCTTTAATTTGATATTCATTTTCTAATAAAATAATATCATTTTCCTTTATAAATAATATTTATTTACTAATAATTAACAGAAAATCAACTTAACATAAAATAAAGTTTGGATTTCACCGCAGTAGGTGTAATTTTTATTTCTTATTAGATTTGTATGAGTTCAGATTTTTAGAAGAAATACCAATGTGGCAGCCTTCTCTGTACCTACTATGTTTTTTATTTTACTGTGAACTAAGTTGAACGCAGAAAATATCGCTACCGCTATATTGCTAACCACCAATCAATAGGGGCGGGTTTCTGTATAATTTGTTCATTGACTAATACTCCAGTGAAATGTTCAACTTTTACTTTTAAATGAATAATATTATTCATTAAAATGATTCTAGGCTTTCCATAATTTTGCTGCAGAAATTGTAAGGCTACTTCACTAGATAATGCTAGATAATAATGAGCCAGTGTCGTGGCAGTAAGGTTCATGACAATTTTCATTTGATTCCTATTCAATACGTCCTCTAGTTGTTGAATTAAGTCTTTTCAAATAATTACACAGTCCGAAATAGTACAATCATCAGTCTGAACCTTGTCCAAAGCTTTAGTTATTGGTTTCAGTCGTGCAACAAGATTTTCAGCATTTCTTTTTATATGAAGATTTTTAATGAGGTTCTTGATATCTGTTTATCTCATCTATATTTCCATCAGCTATTTGCATCAATATCGGCCAGTTTGTGATATCACTCTTAAATGAATCACATATTATATTCAGTTTTACTTGTGGTATTATTAAACTGCTTACCTTGGTGAGCGAATATTTTGCATGAGCAAAATGATTGTTTCTGAAGTACTTGATAAATTTCAGAACGTGATAGCGTACGCGATACAGATGTGAAACTGCACACGGTGGACGAACTAATTATTTAAAATTCCGATTTTACAGGCGCTAGTTGCAAAGACCTGCTCATAATTTCTTAGATTTCTTATTTGTTTCGTTTTTTGTGTGCTAATTCTAGCCTGCATACCAAATTTCAGCTTTCTGGGACTTTTGGAAGTTTAGAAGTGTACCTGTTACATAATACAGAACCGGACCCCCCTTTATGAGGGATTTGAGGGTGAAAGTTACAGATTTCTTAATTTTTTTCGTTGTTTGTATCCTAGTCCTGGATACCAAATTTTAGCTTCCTAGGACTTGAGGAAGTACCCTAGAGGTTTTGATGATCATGAGCGAGGCAGTGAAGGTTTTGATGATCATGAATGAGTCAGTGAGAAAGCGACGTATGCTAGGTGTTAATAAAATCTAATGTATAAAAGCTATACAAATGAAACTTAGTGCGTTAGTCTGCTAATTACATCTTATCCTGAGAATTTGGGATCTATAGTATTATACATACCGAAGCTATGAGGGTTCGAAAATACGACGAAGCGCTTCGAAAAAAGGTAGGTAGTTGCCTGCTTCCATTGACTCATCTTGACGGGGGTACTACTGTGCCCCCAGATTCACATATATTTTATTCATCTGTGTACTCCTTTCGATTCTGAACTTCTTCAAGTTTCCAAAATAAATTAAGCTGACTGCTTAAATTAAGCTGACTGAATGATGTAGCTATAAACTTCAAAACCCAACAGAAGATTAGTCTTATTAGGACTGAAAAACTCCGGATCTGAAAGTTCTACGTCGTTTATGTGAGCCCAATTTCGATGTACGATAGTTTTGGTTGGCATTAGATTAGTGAGTTTTGGTAAGACAAGGCATCGGACTTTCATTATTCGATCGCCTTTCATAGATTTTAGATCTAAATGAACTCAAAAATTTATCTGACTGACATGACTTCCAACCCACTGAATACTCTCACTAACATTTTCCCTTCCTAATCGTGAACTTTTGATGCTATAAGAAACTAAGTTTGTGATTCTTGATCAATCAAGGCTCTAATCTTGCGTTTGTCGCCTCAAGGAGATATGATTTTCACTGATGCTGCCGCCAATAGAACTTGTTCCTTTGAATATTTAATTAATAATAATAATTATTACATTTCAATGAAGGAGATAGTGATAATTTCGTTTACAATAAAAACATTTTTGTTAATTAGGGCAATATATCAATACATAACCAGAACCAAGATAATTAATGCATAATCCCTTTGTTTTAACTAAATCTATATTCTGTGTAGGGGTTAGTGATAAGAACTAACTAACTTTGTAACACGTGGACCGTTTTCGATGGTTCTTTCGCTATTGTATAGAGTGTGATCCTCCACTGCTAATAGGAGAATAATTTTGTCCTATGGTGCTGATGGGGGAAGGGTAGTAACTTCGTGACGCGTGGCCTGATTTCGATGATTCCTTTTCTGTTCGGTTCCTTGATTGATACCACGAGAAAAAAAATTTGTGTGATTAAGGGGGGGGGGGGGGGGGGGGGGGGGGCGGCGGCGGATGGTTCTGTTTTCGTTGTATAGAGTAGAAGACACTAAAAGTGATAAATAAAATAGTTTTTTAAAAAAAGTTGAACCGACTTCACAAAAAGCGCTAAAAAGCATAAAATAATTTTCACGGGCTCATAAGGAAGGACGATTAAATATTTTTGTTGTAGTTGTTTGGTTTGTTTGATTTGCACCGACTTCAAAATGTCGTAAAAGATATAAAATTAAAAATTATTTTATGCTTTTTAGCGCTTTTTGTGAAGTCAGTTAAACTTTTTTTTAAAAACTATTTTATTGAATTAATTACTTCGAGAGTTCGGAATCGAGCTTGTAAAAACTCTTCTAAGTTTTTCCCTGATTGTAAATCTTTTCCTTTAGTGACATCTTGTTAATTGGTGTATATCTTGAGGCAATTTCTGTACAATTTTTCAAGATAGAGTTTCTGTCATTGACTTCTCCAGTGGAATTCGTGCTTGGCTGTAGGAAAATCTGTTTCAAATTTATCAATTATGACCAAATGATTTGTAAAAAAAATTCTTCTACTTGTTTAAATATGCTCTTTATGAAATAATCAAAATCAGCTCCCGAAAACCGTTCATCTGAATATTTAATGATTAATATTTCTTGAAATCATCTCAAAGCTCTTGGAAGTTCATTAAACGTTTTTCATAATAACTTTAAGTTCGTCTATCCTTTCGATCCTTTTTATAATTCAAAGTAAACTTTTCTAATATTTCTTTGTGCACTAACTGGATCCTAATTAACTTTTTAATTTTTTCTTGCAAATTTAACTACCAATAGGAAGTATGAAATATATCCATCGAATACAGATTTCAGTCCGTTGTGCAGGAAAAGGTCAATGACTTTATTGATCGAAATTTTTACTAATTCAGTTCACTTCATTTATAATGTTTCGTTTAAATGAGTGATTTCAACGAAATTTTGAGGTTGTTTTCACATGACACTAAAATACTTTCAGTATTTTAAATATTTATCCGGCATTTTCTTATGCATACCAAATTAAACAAATAAAGGGCAAATCCAAAAATTCCAAGAGAATAAAAAAAAACAAATTTAAATTTAAAGGCCGTAAAATCATTACAAACGAATTATTTAATTCACACCTTATGCTTTCTATATTTTTATAAAGATTTCAAACGTTTAGAAAGGGTTTTTTCTTTTAAATTAAAGATTTCGACTCCATTCCCATTCTTTTTTTTAACAAAAACTCCGTTTCTCCTTCCATTGGACACGTTTGATTTTTTAAATATTTTCTTGTGGAGTGAAAGTTGATAGAAAAATGTATGAAAGGCTACTATCTGTTATCAGATAAGTATTTTATATTATATTTTAATGTTCCCGACACTTTTCGGACCCCTTTTTCCAGGTTGTGTGCTGGGAGCCCTTCCTGAACGGCATATTTTCTCCATAATTTGGAAATCAAAAAAAGCAGCCTTCATCAATGAAATGAGCTTTTCTTCATTGACGTGCTCATTTATTAGTCTGTGTACTCGAAAGTTTTTACACAAAATTGGAGAAGAAGAATGAAGAAATTTGACAGTCGAGTAATTTCTCCTTCTGTCCAAATTTTACACACGCTGTGTGGACAAAATTTCGGCAGAATTCTTCTTTTATGGTCAACAACTAACAGCTGATTGATTTGGCAAGTTACAGCTCAGAAATACAAATTTACATAAGCACGGGAAATTATTCAGTTTTTCAGTAAATTGTTATTCATTTTTATTTATTTTTACGATTTCTTGTAAACGCACTGATCTTTGCACTGAAATTTACTTTTACTTCAGTTGCCATCAATTTACCCAAAAAGCGTCTGTTAACTTTCGCATTTTCATCCCCTCCATCGAAAGAACGATTTTTACTTGATTTTTACGCACGTTTTACACACAAAAGTAAACAGACGTACGCGTAACGTACATCCTTTGACTTAAAGAGGGATTTGGGGATTTGACAAAAAGAATGGAGCAACTGCTGGAAATTCCCAAGGAAATTTCCTTTTGACGCTGTCAGGTAACTGTCTGCTGCAGCGCGAAAGCGTACATTAATATAAAAAAAATATTTAAAAAAGAAAAAAAATGCTAATTTTGAATTCGATACCATGACTGTAAAGAGCATGTAATTTCCTATAGGAATCACTATTTCACTTATTTTTGTATGAGTTTCTTGATTAATTGCCTTCAAACTGAGTCATACCTAGCTTTAAGCCATATTTTCAGAAGCCCGTAAGTCGGTAACTAGGCTTCGTTCAGGATAAAAATTGTTTACACTGGTTAGGGACTTATAGAGGTCTATCCTACCCAAATATCAAAAAATATCAAATGAAAAACTGGATTTTTTTGGTTTATCCAGTTCCAGTAATAAGTGTTCAAGTGATTTTACTCAAAAATTAAGATTTAAGAGTAGTCCGAGACTTAAACGCAAATTTAATAAAGCCAATTGGAGAATTTCTTTCAGGAATTTCATCACTAAAAATATTAGCACTTCAAACGTGTCTACTTAAAGACATAAAATGTACCGAACAAGTAGATGATTTAATAACTGATCAAACACAAAGATTTCATAAAGCCGTAGACATTTCAGTATCAAAATCCGAAAAAATCGCTTTTTTTTCCTGCGACGCCCCTTGCGAAAGTGTTCCAAATATCACAAAAACCCAAAAAAAACCGACTTTAATGAATGAACGATTAAAAAGGATATCATCCAGCTGTAAGAATAATAAACGAAAAATTGGTCTTTGATTCCATGTTCTTCCACTGTAAGTCTATCTTCTCACTCTCCCAGCATGGCTTCCTCAAAGGTAGATCTACAACCACCAACCTTACTGATTTCGTCTCTAAAACACTATGTGCCCTGGAAAACGGTAAGGATGTTAATGTTATCGCCACCGATTTTAGTAAAGCCTTCGACAAGATCTCCCATAACGTTATCTTGTTCAAACTTGATCGCCTAGGTTCCCTCCCCTAGGTTCCCGCAAACGTCTTACCAGCACCCCGAGAGTCTATATGTTAACCGACGTACCAGTCCCTATCGTTACCTCTTTGTGTGACTTAGGAATAATCTGTGATAGTGAACTCAATTTCCGTTCCCACTTTGACAGCATAATTAACAGAACCTTAATTCTTCTTCCTTACGCCTTCTGCCTGTATCTACTGTATTTATAGCTCATATTGTAGCTTATACTTTTTATTTATTTATTATTACTTATCATTTATTATAGTTTGTAGAATTAGTATTAAGTTATAGCTTGTATTTTGTATTTTTTATGTAATAGCTTGTATTAAGCTTAAATAAATATAAAATAAATATAAACCTTAAAAAACTAAAAATGCAGAGGTAGGGAGGTATAAATCACCAAAACCTCCTCTTTAATTCAACAGTAATTTGATAATAATTGAAAAAATGCTATGCTTCAGTTTTAAGTTTCATTATTGCTCATAATTTGAGTCTTTATAAGTCATATTGAAATGATTATTTGCAACCTACTTTTAAATAAAAAACTAATTAAAAAACCAAAAAACCCGACTGCACAAAAAGGAAAAATTGAAAACAAGTATACAGGGGGGGGGGGGGAGTTATGTAATCCAATCCAATTGGTCACATGAGGATTGTTATATTCTCTTAGAAAATTATTATAGGTCATCAAGGCGTATTCAGTTTTTGTAATTTGTGGTTGATGGGTTGAATATAATAAACCCCAAGTGACCAAGTTTAGATAGCTAGATTGCGTCGACTAAGGCTTCCAGAATAATTATACAAATTAATGATAATGAACTCTTTCCTCTTGTGCAGTCTTTTGCTTTTATTTTATTACTTTTTTATTTTACACTTTTTAGTTATAGGCAAATTTCGTAATCTTGTAATTTCAATCATTTTTAATTTAGGAAGTTAATATTGTGTACCTCTCGGTGATCTAAGTTGCTGATATAATTAATCCATCTAGAAATCTGACCCAGCTTAAGCCTACGTTGGCTTGATCTTTCGCAAAAATGCGTGAATTCAAATCAACCACAGCTCGATCTGAAGCCGTTCCTTGTAGCTTGTCTACAGTAACACTCCAGCATATCAGGGACAACATTCTTCGTTCTATTTTTCCTTATACACGAAGTGCATCGAATTCTGTAGCTGAGGGTTTGATTCTGATTGATCTCCACTTATTATAATGGAGCAGTCTGAAGAACCACCGGTTGTAGCCAACATTAACACCAGACCTCCGACAAGGTTGCAAGACTGGACCGTCACCTCCAGTCACAGTAAAGTCGATCGATCGCGAGGTAAGGCTCCAAGGATTGATTGAATACCAGTGGAGTTACTTAAGACGTATAGCATTGCTGCGGCTGATATTCTTCTTCCCGTAATTCTGGAATGTTGGGAAACTGAGAATGGCAAGAGGAGTAATTGTGAAAATTTACAAAAAAAACCGGCCTGAGGAGTTGTAGCAATTGCCGTGGTATCTGACTTCTAATTACAATCTCCAAAATTAAGGCTAAAATCCTTTCAATTCGAATGAAACAAACAATCAGGCGCACTTATATCGACATACTTTTATAAGTATTTCTCCTGTAGCGATCTTCTTAGCATGTAATGTTCGTCGTTTCTTGATAGTCATTAATGACGTATTGTTCAGCGCTCTAGATATCTCCTATTGCGAGGGATTAAACGGAAACTTTTTCAACACCTTACGCAATTAGATTATGCCGACGATTTTTTACTTCGGTAAAACAAACACAAGGTAAAATAAGTACAAGTACATGACTTGCAGGTCGCAGAGCAGGGCCTAAGACAAATTTTCACAGCAATTCCTATATTCCTAGTCACTAAACAATAGCATAACTCAGAAGTTTTGTATAATATCATTTATTATTTATTTTCATAATGGAATGTTTTAAGAGAAATTATTAAAAGCGTTTTAACGGTAAGGGTAAGGTATAATAAATAATTAAACGCCCAGCCGAAATTTAATAGAATAGTCGGTGCAAATTAAACAAACAAAACAACTACCTAACCACAATAGAAGATAATACATAAAACTACCTGAACGTTGCAGCTCACGGGCTCATAAGGAAGGACGATTAAATACTTTTATTCTAGTTGTTTGGTTTGTTTGATTTGCACCGACTTCAAAATGTCGTAATGGATATAAAATGAAAAATTATTTAATGCTTTTTAGCGCTTTTTGTGAAGTCAGTTAAACTTTTTTTTAAAAAACTATTTAATTTTTCACTTTTTAGTGTCTTCTACTCTGTACAACAAAAAAGAACCATCCAAATCAGTCCACCTCTTAAAAAGTTAGGTTCAACCCCCACCTCCATTCCAGCAAAAATTTTTTCTCGTGGTATCAATCAGGGAACATACTCTATCCAACAGAAAAACAATCATCGAAATCGGTCCACGCGTTACGAAGTTAGTCTACCCCTCCCCAACCCGCAACCTTAGGTCCAAATTATTCTCCTATTAGCAATGGGGATTACACTCTATACCATAGCAAAAGAACCATCCAAATCGATACTCGCGTTACAAAGTTAGGTTCAACTCCCCACCCCACCAAAATTTTTTTCTCGTGGTATCAACCAGCGAATATACTCTACCCAACAGAAAAAGTATTATTCAAATCGGCCCACGCGTTACGAAGTTAGAATACTCCTCCACCGTCCCTCACCCTAGCCTAAACTTTTTTCTCCTATTAGCAATGGGGTATCATAGTCTGTAGAACAAAAAGGAACCATTCAATTCGGCCCACGCGTTACAAAGTTAAGTTGAGTTACGTGGTTTGAACCCTAAATTCAATTTTATTCCAAATTAAAATCAACCTTTTGAAAATCAAATTCCCCGTTTGCAAATTAATTAAACCTTTTGCTAACCAAATTTACTAATTTCCAAAGTTGAATTCTCTAAAAATTTTGTATTTTAAGCATTGGTAGTAAAAATTAAAATATAAAGTTATTAGAAGAAGATGTACCTAAAATCCTTATTTAGTATGTATTACTTTGCAAATTATTACATTTAGAATTCATAATTGAGATTTAAAACTGGATATAATCCATATAGATTTTTACCTAGTTGAGTTTTTTCTACGCATGACATTTCAATGGATATACAGGTTTTGACGACCTCTGAAGTCTGAAATCATTTCGACTATTTTTAGACTGATGCTCCTCTGTCTGCCTGTGCAACGGTGGAGCAATTCAACCGATTGGGCTGAATTTTTCTATACTCGCCAGACAGGAAAAGACCCCAAAGAATCTGCCAAAATCGAACAACTAGAAGTGCGTGATGACGAAATCTTATTTTAAAAAGCAAACATTATTAGATTTGGGAAGTTAGTTGGGGTCACCTCAGAAATTGACACATTACATTCTGGAGGAATTTCGTAAAAAACTTGATTTTGAAAAGGTTAATATGATTAACAAAAACTTGAGTTTGATTTGCATATGATTGAATTTGATTTGAAATAAGTTGAATCTGGAGTGCAAAACTTTTAATAAAATGTTATAACATCTGAAAATTAAGATATTTTGCTTTGAAATTTGCTTGATGTCCCTAATAAAGTAAGTAATAAGTTTAGTGCTTAAGTCCTAAGAAATAAAAAAATTATTTTCTCCAGTTCAATTTAGAAATGAATAAAAGTTAATAAAGAAAATAACTAAATGCTGTAAGTAAACCAAAACAGTGGCATCGCTGCCATCTGTCAAGGTTGGCAAATGCAAATTCCTATTATAAATGAAGCTGTAGATTTATATATAATATGTACGTGTCTAAATAGCAATTTCAAGCTTAAGGACTGCCTGTTGAAAAGAAGAAAGAAATTATAAAACTATACAGGACGTTTCAGATCTGACGTGCCAAAATCAGTGGGGTGATAGATCTCACCTAGAGAAACAAGAAATTATAAGGCGGGGGGGGGGGGGGGGGAACAAGAAATTATACATTGTTCACTTTTGGCCGTGACTGTATCTGCATTGGTATTAGTGAGATCAACATTTTTGGAAAGGTAATTAGGATAGTTGTTGTGTAGCCTATTTTGGATGCTAATTACTTAATTTTAAAATTAGACTAACATATCTACCAGAAAATAATACAATGTGAAGAGAGAAGTGGATATATCTACTAGGGATTTTATATAGTTCCACGCCTTGGAGATATAAAGGTACAAGTCATTATAGTTATTACTACCATTTAGAAAATTAATTACTTCACCTTCGTTTAATTTTTTCTTATTGAATACCAGCACGCGAATTTTTGTAAGAATTGGGCAAACACCGATGAAGTGCACCATATCTATTGCTTCCGATAAATTGCACAGCGAACACAACTACTACCAAAGATTACTATTACTAGATAAACGGCTTCGAACAAAGTAGTGAACATTTTTTGGTTGCTTTTATATATTTCCCGCATCGGGCAACCCTGCAGTCAGAACTAAAAATTTGTTTTCCGGGAGAGTTTGTGGGTAGGAGACAAGTATACTTTTCTTATGTGCAGTTACATTATTTACAAATGTCAAATGTACTCCACTCATTAAAAAATCGGAATACATTGACAGTTTGAAAGTTTCTTACACACACAAGTAACTATCTCAGTCATGTGATTCACATGAATTCTTTTTATTGGTGGTACTTTTTGGTAAATTTTTTTCTTCGACAAGATTCAGCGGTACATTTTTGAGAGAAGGCTGTGATTCTCTCCGGATGAGAACAGAATTTTGACAGGAGTACATGACTGCACACTACCTGTACTCTTTGCATGCATATTCTTATAACCTTAAAAGCTATATGATATATTTCGTTTTACTGTGGTGCCAGTGTTACTTTTTCAAATTAGCTGGGTTATTTAAGGAGCCGGTTATCTAGTAGTAAGTAATCTTTGCTACTACCCTCTCTCCTACAGCGGCTAACATTTAGTCCACAACGAAATTTCATAAGTAGACTAATCTTTTTGATTGAGAAATTATTTTGGAAGTAATTTTTAGTTTAGCTTATTATAAAGCTCATGACGAACTGTACTTCTAGCATATTCTTCATCTTTTCTTTTGAACCAGATATCTTCAGCTTCAATTATGCCCATGAATTTCTTCTTAATATCATTGAAGTGTTCCTCTCGCACATTAATCTAAAAACTGTGCTTTTCTTGTAATTTCATTGGCGTTTCGTACCAGTCTGTTTGTCTATCCACCATCATCCCTGCTAGTTTGTTAGGTAATCTTTCATTGTTATACTTATAAAGTACTCTAAGTAAGTAGGAGAAATGATATTTCAGCGTATATATCCTTGCGTCCTTGCTCGATGGATAGATGCATTATCTTGTTGGAAAACGTAGTCCTCTCCAGCTAATAATTGTCCAGCAGGTAAAATCTCTTCCTGTAGCAGGTGTTTGTACTTTTCATAATTTATTTTCCCTGTCAAAAACTTGATTGGTGTGTTACTTCTATATCCAACAACAGCCCATACCATTGCAGATCCTCCTCATTTTGTCTCAGTTAAAAAAGATAAATAAATTTAAAATATACGCAAAAAAACTTACGAAAAAGAGTATAAGAGATTTATGGAGCAGGTTTGTTACTGGCTGGTGTTCTGCACATAATATGTGTATCATAAACGTATTGGTATTCAATATTTTATAAGAGTTATCAAGAAATAAATGTGTGCGTGTGTGTAGTATCAAAGGCGCTCTTAAAGCTACAAAGAAGGCATATATTTGCTTCTTAATAAAAGAATGTGATAGTTTAACTATACCTATAAGATTAAATATATTATCTACATACAGTTGAATACCGAACCTAAAACCTGCTTGGCATTCTGATAGTATTTTCTTTTGTTTTTCCCAGAAAGCCAGCCTATTGTAAAGAATGGAAACGAAAATTGTTGCTACTGTGTCCATGAAAAGTAACCCCCTATAATTCTCTACTTGATTTGATTTGTGTGAATTGAAAAAATTATTGATCTACTATTGAAAAATCTCAGCTCCGACTGCCTTGTAATCTTTTAATTTCATTAGAATAGCGGGAAGTTCGAACTTCTCAATTGGGTTATCCAAAAAAGGGTCCTGTATGTAAGGTGTTTCGTACATGATTGGAATAGAGGTCACAGTAGGATTTAACAGGACCCAAAATGACTATATAAAGAATGTATCAATAGTGCACAATTTACCTCTTAGATCTTTGCAGTGTTCCACCAAGATCTGGTATCGTTAACAAAGTCCAGTTTGGTAGTTAATTTTGCGTAGTATTTCCTTTTTTTACTCATAAATTTTATTCTGTGTGCCTTATTGTACCTTAAGTAGTTTTAGTGAGCAAAATCAGAGTTTTGCGCAGTATATTAAACCATTTGAAAGATATCTTCTGCTCACGTATGTTGTCTCCGTCATACCACTTCTGCTTATAAATTGCTTTTACCGAATTTACTGGTTTGGTTGATTGTTTCATAATGTTCACTAAAATATGAACATCATTAGGTGAATCTTCCAACCAAGTGTTTTCACATCTTAAACTGACATAATTGTTAGGATTCCAGAATAGCTTTGGTTAAAGGTTTCTAAGTTCCAGCCGAAGAAGGTCGGAAAATATCTGATCTTCTATTTCCAAGCAATCAACATATTGTGCTGTATCAAAAGTTGTTGCGATAAAATTGTTAACGGATGAGCCATTGCCTCCGATACACGTTAATTTTCCATCGCAATCACCAAAAGTTCGCCCATTTAGCACAAGAAGACCTGATTCATCACATAACTAGAAATTTTCCTTCCCTCGCATTAGTAACTGTGTCCATTGTGCCTCTAATATTCTCCATTTTGAGGGATATAAAATAGTTTTTAAAAAAAAGTTAAACCGACTTCACAAAAAGCGCTAAAAAGCATAAAATAATTTTTAATTTTATATCTATTACGACATTTTGAAGTCGGTGCAAATCAAACAAACCAAACAACTACAACAAAAATATTTAATCGTTATTTCTTATGATCCCGTAAGCTGAACCGTTCAGGTAGTATTATGTATTATTTTCAATTGTGGTACTGTAGTTGTTTTATTTGTTTAACACGAAGAAAGAACCATCCAAATCGGTCCACGCGTTAAAAGTTAGTTTTAACCCCACCCACATTCCACTATACTTTTTTTCGCATGGTATCAATCAAGGAACATACTCTACCGGACAGAAAAGGAATCATCGAAATCGGTTCACGCGTTACGAAGTTACTACCCCTCCCCCACCACCACCGTAGGACCAAATTATTCTCCTATTAGCAATGGGGGATCACACTCCATACAACAGCAAAAGATCCATCAAAATCGGTCCACGCGTTACACAGTTAGGTCCCACCCCCCTTCTCCCACCCGAACCACACCAACAACTTTTTTCTCGTAGTATCAACCAAGGATCATATTCTACCCAATAGAAAGAGAATTATCCAAATCCGTCCACGCGTTACGAAGATAGACTACCCCTCCCCCCTCACCCACACCTTTCACCATAGGACCAAATTATTCTCCTATTAGCAGTGGGGGATCATACTCTATACAACAGAAAAAGAACCATCGAATTCGGACCACGCGTTACAAAGTTAGGTTCCACCCCCACCCCCCACCTCTATCCCCTCCAAAATTTTTTTCTCCTGGTATCAACCACGGAACATACTCTACCCAACAGAAAAAGAATTATCCAAATCGGTCCACGCGTTACAAAGTTAGACTACCCCTCCCCCCTCCAAGCACCCAAGGCCACATTTTTTCTCCTATTAGCAATGGGGGATCATACTCATGTACAACAAAAAAAGAATCATCAAAATCGGTCGACGGGTTACGAAGTTATGCCCGGTCAGACATAAAAAAAATATTAAAAAAAAAAAATACGCGTCGAACTTAGAACCTCTTTGTTTTTGGGAAGTCGGTTAAAAACAATTTCTTTCGGCAGCGTCTGGCTTTTACCAATCCAAGAGTGAGAGACAACCGACGTTCTTCGATGCTCCAGAGTATCAATGCTTTCAGAGATTGAGGGATCGCTAATATGTCTACTAGCCTTACGTTAGATTTTGTCTAATGTGGACAATGTGGTGCGTGCGGGCCCTGCCCAAATATTGCAATTATATTCAAGTCTATGCCTGGTGTGGGACTTGTAGATCAGCGCTGTCCTGGGCTTGATGCGGGACTTGTAGATCAGATGGAGTGAAAGATTTCTTACATCTCTGTAGATCACCTAAGCATTTCATCGAATTTTTAGCGATTGCAAATATATGATCAGTCCAGCTAAGTTTACTGGATATCGCAATACCCAAGATGTTAATAAAGGGCGAATTGGGTAGTTATATTCACTTCGTCGGCTGAAATAGTCTAAGGATGGACTGGGTGTTTTTAAGGGACATTAAATGATTTGCTCGGTCACAAGCGAGGATAATAGAAATGCCGTTGTTTAATGATACAAACATGCGTTCTTCGTTAATTTCTGCAGCGTTCTGTGTAGGCTGCTGTCGTCGGCGGAATTATTAATAGGATTGTTAGCAAGAGATGAAAAGAACAAATGATGTTGGTGAAAGAATTGAACTCTGAGGTACACTGGCATTTAATAAAAGCCTTCGAAATATCAAGTGCTGCGATTTCCAACTCTCCAAAATTATAGAGACAATAATTCCAACGCTGCATCAGAGCCGTTAGTAATCTGCGTTTGTGCGGCTAACGCGAAAGTCGTGCTGGTAATCATTGATAAGACGGTTATTTTCTAGATATTTGTCTTTAGTTAGCAATTGCACCGACATGCATACGACTCTTGCGTCTCTAATTTTAGGGATCGGCTGAACATGAGAAAGTTTCCCCATGCACATCGGAACACCCCTGTTGAGTATGACAGGTGAAAAAGTTTGCGCGGGGGTTTAGCCAAAGCAGAGGTGCAGAATTTTAAAACCAGGGCGAGAAACCATTAGGTTCAGTAGCTTTAGACACATCGAATTTCGAAAGTACCCTAAAAAAAATTCCCGAGTGCGAAAGTGTAGCGGCTTTTGCTGCTAATACACTGCCATAAGATTGGCTGCGATGAAGGTAGAAATAACGAATTAGCAGCATTATGGCACGAAATATTTTCTTCTATATATTGTATGCAGTAAAATATTGCGAACTTCACAGTATATGCAAAAGACAAATGATGGCAATGTCATATGCAATTCAATAAAATACTGCGAGTGCAGACAGGGGGTTAAAAAGATTACAAAATGAGACATTTACAAGATATAGGGCGTTTTCGTTTAATCAAAACTGCAAAAGTCGAACTGACAAATTTGCAAACACTAATAGGATCTGATCTTATAATTATTAATATGGAGGCCAAAGCAGTCATTTTTAAAAAATTTTTCTGTGCATGCATCACTCGGAAACTACTGATTGAAATGAAACTTGTCATATTGGTAGCTTATATCCTGAGTCAACATATATGTTACGCTTTATCCCCGCAAATATAAATAAAAATAATAAATAAATAAAGCTTTCGGAGTTACTGAGACGAATAATGACGCTCCCAATGCCATTAGACACAATTGGAGTAAAACACCCCAAGCACCCTTGCAATTAATTAATTATCGTTCTGTCAGTTTATAATCAAGTGGTCAGAGACTTTTTCATTAAAAAAATAAAGCTGAATACTGTACTCAAATGAGTGCAAATAGTAGTGAGAGTGGTTCAAGGGGAAAGAAAAAAACCTCGAAATACAAGAAGAAGACCGAGGTCAGAAGATGAACCTTGGTTCATTCCTCAGCAAGAAAGAGCCCACCGAAGAGGCTGGTAAGGGCCCAAAAGAAGAGGACAAAAGTTTAGCTAGCAGTTTTTAGTTCTAGTTCTAGTTTAAGTTTCTTCACGGTTTCGGTTAATTTTGTTCGGTCGTTTAGGTTTAGCGTTAGGATTAGTTTCGAATTTTTTTCAAAATTTTTGTGAACTTTTCTTAAAACTCGCACTCGCTTGGGGGCATGTTAAAATTTTTTGTATTTTTTTGTTTACAGGATTTTTTACGATTTTTTGCCTTCAAGTTTTAGAGTCGTATTTACGAAACATCTTTAGAGTAACGTACGGTGTAATTTCTTATGTTCTTTTTGATCGTTAACTATTGTGTCTTTTTTGTTTTGATTATTGTACGTTTTTTAGGGTAGCTAGATTTTTGCAGGATTATTACTTTATAACGATTGTGCCAAATAAAGCGTCATTACCAATAAAAAAACAAAAGCGCGAAAATTAGAAATCCAATGAAATTTTAGTTAATAATAATGCATTAAAATTGGAATACTTACACACAGTTAGAGGATGTTAGCGCAATATCCACTACTTAATTATGATAATCAATCCTTAGAACGCGCGTCAAGAAGCGGCAGACGACAGTACTAAAAGTACGCTAGCTACAGGAACAATAAAATGAAACTCTGATAGCATGACTTTTGCCATCACCGCAAATTCAACAGGACAGCAAGCCAGCATTTCATTTTCAGAAAAAAATAGCAAACATATCATGTATGATCACTTTTAAAGCAGGCTACCACCCACCAACCCTATCCATCATTCATCCCCTAAACACAAAAAAAAACAAACGCCTGTGACCATTATATTTAAACCCTTGAAGTTAACAAGTTATTTGAACCTAATCGCATTGGCAAATCAATCTTTTGATTTCGTTAGTGATCTCCCGTATATGTTTAGTATTCGGATATCTACTTTACACTCTAATAACAGTCGTTTCTGTCGCTCGTAAACACTTAATGAATGCACATACGGTATTAAGTAGGATTTTTAAGCTTCTTATCGCTGTACTTTTGAATAAAGGTAAAATTTAACAAAAATATCTAGTAACCTATTTAAACGAATATATAAAGCACGAATATAACAACAAACCTTATACTATCACACTTTCCGTAAATTAAATAATTATAGGAATTTTTACGTACCCTGTATAACAGGATAGGAGATTTATCTATTTGTCATAAGTACGTCGGTCCTTGTTTTAAAAAGCATTAATACTATCTCGTTATCAATAAATCTGTAGCACGATTATAAGTACTAATGAATCTTAAAAAGTCTTTTTTTATTAAATTCTACCTAGGTGAAGTAGAAGAAACAGAACAATCACCACCGACTCCAGAATATGATCCAGAAACTCAAAAATTAATAGAGCAAGCAAATGAAGCTCGCAACCAATTTTCTGAAGCTGATAGAACTGTACGTGAAATTGAAACGGAGATAAAAGAAGTTCAAGATCTCCTGTCGAAGGAATACGGAGAAGATGAAGAGTACGCCCCTCTTGATGGAGAATGCTTCAATTTCGAGGACCGAGAGTATGTTTATAAATTGTGTCCGTTTGATCGAGCTTCTCAACAGCCTAGATCCGGTGGAGGAGAAACAAGGTGAATACAAAATAATGTTGATTGCTTTCACAAAATAATATTTACTTTTATGTTTAGATTGGGAACGTGGCATCGATGGCATGGTAAGAAAATTAAGTATACTCATATGCTCTATGATAATGGAGCATCTTGTTGGAATGGTCCACAAAGATCAGCTTTAGTCGCTGTTGAATGCGGCCTTGAAAACAAAGTTACATCTGTAACTGAACCAAATCGTTGCGAATACCTGTTTACATTCCAAACACCAGCCGCTTGCCAGGCAAGCGAGGAAGCTTCTAAAGATGCTCATGATGAACTCTAAACTAAATTTGTTCATATTTTGTGATGTGTGAGTCCTTCTTAGTGTAGGGCACAATTCTTTGTGAACTTTGTATTGAAGTTGTGCTGTTAATGAAAAAGTTTATTTAAGTAAAAAAAAGTCGTACAACTAATGTTTTCTACATTCCTATGAAAGGAAATTATGAATAAAATTTCTTTTTTTTTGAAAATGGAGTAAATGTTTGTATGGAACCTAATTCAAAAGTTTTATTTATTCTACAGTTAACATCACCATTACACACTTTTATATATTGAACTTAATCAATCTTAATTTCAAATAAAAGTGAGCAGATGTGCTAAGAATTTTGCATTTTTGATTTTTCCAGCTTTCTAATAAAACAGTTATTTTCCTCGTATAACAGCAATAATTTAAATTGTATTTTAATAATGTTTGTCATTATGTGAGATGGGAACTTGATCAGAATATACTATGTGAAAGCTTTTCACTAAGATAAATTGAGTTTCAAACCTATCTCTCTCTGGTTTCTTTAACTCCGACTCTCCACTTGGTCCGGTTCTGCGTCAACACCCTTAACTGTTGTCACGATTTGTCCATCTGGGTGCTATCCTTCTCTACGGATTTTCTCCATGTGTTGCGCGATCGTCAATCCGACATCTTCCTTGTATTCCGTGCGGGTTTCTATCTAGAGCCTGCTGAGCGATTGCCACTATCTTTTGCGATCCGTGGTGTCTATCTCATCTTTGAAAGATTAAAATCGAGACGGTTATTAAAGCGATTAAAAAGGCGAGACATTGACGAAAATGGCTTATTCAAACCATAGTTAGTGCGGTGAAACGGAGCCTGGAGAAAGGCACTATGTCTAAAGGAACGGATAGGAACACGGATGTTCAACTTAGACAACAGTTCAGGTGAATCAACAAAACCCTGTCCTAGATCTGTTGCGCCTATCCTCTAGCGAGTCCAAAGAGAGTAGCCCAAGTCTTTCTTTATAAGCGGGGAGAATCAAGGGGTTATTCCATGGAAGGCCACGTAATACAAATTTGAGGAACCTGCGCTGAATAGCCTCAATACAAGCGTTATGATCCGCATAGGATGGAGACCACACGGGACAAGCATACTCTAAAACGGGCCGGACGAAGGTACAAAAGAGAAGCTTGGTGATAAAGGGATTATTAAATTCCTTAGACCATCTTTTCACGAAACCAGAGGAAACGTTGGCCCTGTTAACAATGTAATTGATGTGATCGATGAAAGATAAATGTGGATTAACAATAACACCAAGATCCTTTACTATATCCAGCCTGGTTAGCAAGCTGCCACTGACAGAATAGTCGTACATCAATGGAGCCTTCCTTCTTGAATACAAGAAAAACGTACATTTATCAACGTTCAAAGGGATATTGTTCGCAATACACCAAGAATTAAAAGATTGAAGATCTCAGTTCAGCGTAAAACAATCGTTGAAGTCAGAGACAACACGAAAAATTTTAGCATCGTCAGCATAACATAAAATTTTCGAGTTTGCTAAGATGAAGACGATTTCGTTAATAAAAATAATAAATGGAAGCGGACCCAAATGGCTGCCCTGAGGCACCCCGGAAGTGACCGAAATTTCACGAGAGAGTTAACCGCGAAACAGAACACGCTGTGTTCGGTCAGAGAGATAAGAAGAAATCCATTGGACGAAAAGAGCTGGAAAACCTAACATAGTAAGCTTCAAAACAAGTAACTTGTGGTCAACGCGATCAAATGCCTTACTGAAATCGGTATAAATACAATCAACCTGTTCACCAGCCTCAATGGCGGAAATGCAATAATTAGAGAAATCCACAAGATTAGTAGTCGTTGATCTTCCTTTAATAAAACCGTGCTGGAAGGATCCCAAGAACGGCTTGAAGTGAAAAGTAAGGACATCACAGACCATTGCTTCGAAGAGCTTAGGGATGGCAGACAAATTAGCAATAGGCCTATAATTAGAGATATCATCCTTCTTGCCCTTTTAAGAAGAGGAACAATGGTAGACGATTTCCACAGTTTGGTAAAAATACCGCAGAACAAGGACAAGTTAAACAAATTAGAAAGGACAGGAGTAAGACAGTGAGCACTCTTCTTTAGGACAGACACAGGAACGCCATCGGGACCGGGTAAAAAACTATTGGACAACTTCTTAATATACATCATAACTTAAGCATCGTCAAAATACAAATCCTTAACCGATAATTTAAATAGAATTAACCCTTCTAACACAGAAGGCGCACTTCTTCGGCAAGGAGCCAAGAAACACTTCACCTATTCCATCAAAAAGGTGAAATGATGCTCCCACACCAGCATGCAGAGGAAAACAAAAACAAACAAACAAAATAAAACAAAGAAACAGAAATAAAACAAGGAAGGAAACTCAGCAACACACCATACAAAGAGAGAGTCACGGGAGCACAGAAAATAGATAGCTCTTAAACATCACCTTACTAAGAGTTAAATCAAAATCAGGACAAGAATTAACAGCCCTACACATACGATTAATTGGTTCATGCATGCCATAATTTGATCTGGATGGTTCAACATGCAACAAAGGCGGTCTTCGAAGGTTATGTTGGGACTGTCTGAAGGAAACCCTGCTAACAAGCAAGCCTGAGTCTATATTAGAGTTCAATAGCTGATGAACAAACACCAAGTCAATGACTTTGCGCCCTTTCTCAAGCGAGGGCAAACCGAGCAACTGTAGGCGCTCGGTGTAGGGCGGGAGTCTAAATGGATCGTCCCATGGGAGCCCTCTAAGCGCAAATCTAAGAAAATTACGCTGCACCGATTCGATACGCTTGGAATGAACAGCGTAGTTAGGCGACCAGACCTGAGATGCATACTCAAGAATAGGTCTAACTAAGGAGCAGTACAAATGCATCAATGTTGGAATATCCGAGAACTCTCTAGACTATCGCTTAACAAAGCCCAAGATTAAACTGCCTCTAGACACGATATAATTAATATGCAGGGTAAAATCAAGCTTCCTATCAAGTTTTACACCAAGGTCAGTTACGGACAGCACGCGAAGGAGACCATTCCTTGCAAAGTTGTAATCATAAACTTGAGGATTGGGACTCCTGGAGAAAGACATAGCTTCACATTTCTCAAAATTGAGGTGTAAGCCGTTATGCTCGCACCACGCCAGAAACGTATCTAAGTCCTTTTGAATAAGGGCGGCGTCACCACCATCCTTAATATAAGAGAAGATCTTCATGTCATCAGCGTAGATTAGAACATTAGAGTACGAGATCAGACGGACAATGTCGTCGATGGCAAGAACAAATAGTAGAGGACCGAGATGACTGCCTTGTGGTACACCAGACGAAGCCTTGAAAATTCTAGAGGTAGAGCCGCGGAGCGACACACGGTAAGACCTGTCTCTTAGATAGGATGAAACCCAGTCGAGAAGAACAGGGGGGAAACCCAGCCTCCCGAGTTTAAATATAATTAGGGAGTGGGGGAGTTTATCAAAGGCTTTACTGAAATCCGTGTATATGCAGTCAGTTTGCAAATCTCTCTGGAAGCCAGAAATAATGTGGGAGGTGAATTCAAGTAAGTTAGTAGTCGTTGATCTACCGGGCAAAAACCCGTGCTGATTGGGAGAGATCAAGCCAATACAACGCTCCATAAGCTGCGAATACACTACTGATTCAAACAATTTAGGTATGCAAGATAACTTTGCGATAGGTCTATAATTGGTTATAATATTCTTATGGCCTTTTTTATGAACAGGGACTATAAAAGAGCACTTCCACAATGTAGGAAATTTACCAACTTGAAGGGACCTATTGAAGAGAATCGCCAATGGAGTAAGCAGGGCATCGGAACAGGACCTGACGAAGGCTGGAGAGATGCCGTCAGGACCAGAGGAAAAGTCCGATTTAAGTTCATTGATTTTTTCCGAAATATGATCCCGTGATATAAACGGCAAAAAATCGGGTGACGCGGGACGATCCAAAATATGATCAAAATTATTCGCACATGGCTCAAAGTTATCCGAAGAAAAGGCACTCTCAAAGTATGAAGCAAAATTGTTTGATATGTCGGACACGCTATTACTGGAAGACCCCTCATACCACATCGTAGATGGATAGTTGTTCGATTTCTTTTTCATATTAACGAATTTAAAGAAATTACGAGGGTTATTGTGCATATTATCGCGAACACTAAGAAGGTATTCATTATAGAGCGAAGAGGATAGTGCCTTAAATCTTTCATAACAGGTCACAAAGTCAGAATACGCTATTGCGCTATTAAAACGCAAGTAATTTTTCCAGAGTTTGTTCTTCCTGTTCCTAAGACTACGGAGTTCGGCATTATACCATGGGGGAGAGGAGCATGTAGACTTAATCCGTTTTAATGGAACAAGGGAGTCAAGCAAATCATATATCTTGTTATAAAATAATGAGGCACAGACGTCAATATCGTTATTATTCAGTAATGCCGAAAAATCGACTGAAAGGAGATTAGACGTTATCTCAGAGAAGTTCGATCTCCCAAAGTCATAAGCATGGTGTTCGAGATTGGGATCCGCAATACTAGTACCATCGTAACAGAAGGAGACAAAGATGGGCGGATGAAAACTATCAATAGCAGATAACTGATCAGAAGCTAATTCAACTATAGTGTTAGTCGAATTGGAAGAAAACACAAGGAGGTCGGGGGATAATTCGTCAACAAATTCAAATCTCCTAAACTAATATCACAGTCAAAGGGTCATCGGTGCGCCGATCACCAAGGCGCATAACAGAGGGGAAGCCATCGCTCTTACGCCTAATATTAATAAAGTTCCAGAACCTTTTGGGTTCTTTACTACTTTGGGTTTATACTTCTGAGTCCGAGAGAAGTATAACTACCACGCAGATCCGAGAATATAAGATAATCTTCGTCACTACGAGAGAGGCAGAACCTCCTCCAGGCCTTGTTTTTCAGATGCTTTATAGACGCATTAAGCCAAGGTCGAAAAGAGTTAGGGTTCCTAGAATGAGATCCGGGAACACAACGGGTGAAACATGAAAACATAAAGTCGTAAAATAACTCTAAAGTAACATCAATATCGCGTTCTCGAAAAAGGCAGTCCCAGGGGATATCTGCCAGAATTTGATTCATTACAGAGTAATCAGTACTTTTAAAGTCGTAACAATAACTATCAGAATTGGAAGGCACATTTAAACAAAGTTCAGAGCAGAAGAGCATATGCAGAGCAGGGTGGAAGTCCGATTCAGGAAGCAAAGGAGAAAGACATCTCCTCACCATGGTTCCATAGTCATCCGTGGAGAACACTAGGTCGAGCAAGCGTAAAAAAGCATTGCCAACAGCACACGATTGCCGGAGACCAGACGAAGAAATGGACTCCACCTTGATGTTAGGGGTGCCCGCGATATAAGCGGCAGCAAGCAATTACAACGGCGGAATACTCCCAGGCTATGGATGGCATATTTAAATCACCCAGCAGCAAAAGATTATCGCAAGGAGACATAATCTCTGAAAGCCACAATTCCACAGCTGAAGACAGAAGTTCATACACCGAGGCGGTGAAGCAGGTGGAGTAAAGACGGTCATAACATAAATGATCTTGTTACGGGACTGTAAGGAGACGCAGGTATATTCCAAAGACTCAGCACCAGGAATCTCTGCCGAAGCGGACGACAGCCCCCCATGCACTGCACAAAGGACTCCACCGCCAACAGGAGCATCCATACAAGAGAGGTGCCGAAGTCTACGAATTTTTAAGGCAGATGAGAAAAATCACTTTCCAAAACTGGTACTTGCCTTGTTCTAAGGGGGCAGATACTCATCAATTGTGTCTGTCAATTGGAAGATGACGTTCTTAGGTGTGTCTATGCGTAAGACTTTGCAGAAAATCGTGGGATTCTGTGAAGCTAGAAGCTATCAGCTGTTACTAGACTATACTAGATTTATAACTAATAATAAAGCTCACACCGACTTTGAATTCTTTCAACTTCTTTTGTTTTTGCTGATCAAATAACTGCAGAAATATGTTAGAATAAAAAAAAACTAGAGTACGTGCTACGGTGCTACGGTTAATCTTGACAGGCCTAGGCGAATGCTAATCTCTGGGCGTCTTTGAAACAATTGAAAAATCCGCTCTTCATTTTCGTTTAGATTACGTTCGGAGAACGACCAGAATCTCTTTAAGTCTCCTAAATGTTCTTGCGAAAATTCTTCGATCTGGAACGCTACGTTCAGGATATCTCCGACGGTATCCTACTTCTACTCTCTCTTCAAATGAATAATTTGACGTTCCTTGCTAGACTTTTAAACGATCACTGTAAAAGCTGATTACGAAATAAGTGCGAATTCCTGCTGTTATCTGATAGTAAATGTCCACCAATCTTGAAAAGATGAGAAAAAATCACTTTGCAAAACTGGTACTTGGCTAAAGGACTATTAGGTAATGAATGGCTCGAAGTTATCATCCGACAGTCAACCGTTTTCGGCCCAGACCTATCGCCAGTTTACGGCCGATATTGAAGGTCTGATACCCAATGATGGACCGATTATAAAATCCCGTTTGAAACGCCAGCTTTGAATGTTTCGGTCGGGCTCATAAGACAGGAGAAAATCAGAAGATGGTAAACTATTCTACATGCGTGTTATTCTGCTTAGAAAAGATTGCCGAAATTTTACAGTCCGACCATATTTGACCTTTAGAGTATAGGGCTGGAGCGACTTGAGGCTCTTTTATCGCGTGTTGTAATGCGCCTACAGGGAATTAGGATAGCAATTTTGTTAGAACAATGATCGTGGGAGTAGCAATAGAAGAGTCAAATACGCGATAGAAGAGCGAAAGAAAACCGACAATCGTCGATGCTACGCTTCGTCCTATAGCTTTTCTTTGAACGTTATCCAACGCGGAGAATCAAGTGCATCAAGTAAATTTTTAACTGCACTGTAAAAAGCACGGTTTTATTCCTCGAAACAACTCTACATTTGAATCTCTCCATCGGTCCAGTTCAGTACAGTAATTTTTAAGTTTAATTAGGGATTAGCTTATAACGATTCTTCTAGACGAGAAAAAGTTCGGTCGAGGCTCAGGGAAAGGGGGGAGAACGGGTGGCAATTGCACTCATTGCAGGGGGTCCCTATTTGTTATTATTACTTAACATAAAATTACATGAAAATATAATAGGAATATGTTACCTCATACCGTGAGAAAAACCTCACTCACCTTTACTACACTAATCTCAGTCAAGTATTGAAATTATTCTCAAATATAGCAGCTTTTAATGGTCCTAGTTAAATATTTTATTACATACATCAAAGGTACATGAATATTGAAGAGCGAGGCCGCTTTGCTTCTGATGTAAACACAGTATTTGTTAATTAAAATTAATCCTCAAATATCATTTTGGTGCATTCTGGAGCAATATTTCAGAAGTTAGCGTTACAATGTACATAACTACTTAAAATCGGAATAGAAATTATTTGCCCCGGAAAATTGCTAAATGTGTTTGATTTTGTTGTTATGACTTCATAGCAGCATAGGAATGCTGCTTTCTCGTTGAAATCATTTTTTCGCGTTTAACTGAAATCAATAAATAACTATTCCAACTTTGAAATAATTATATGTATTATACAATTGCTTAGTAAAAAGTGCATCAAAACTCCAGAATTTAAAGAAAATGTTCAGAAACGAAAATATTTTTAAAGTTAAAGGAAATGTTAAATGAAACTTTCTCAAGGTAAAAAGACAAATTGTGATTACCCTTAATATATAAATATCATTATTAGGAATAACTTTCAGAGGTAAATACGGACCCATGGGAAATAAAATCGTTGAATATATTTACCTTGAGAAAATATGACTTATTCACGAGAGAGTTAAAAATGCAAATTCTAAATTAAATTGGGGCAGACGGTAATGCACTTAATTCTGTTTTCACACAATTTTGGTTTAAAACGGTCTAGAAAAATAAATTCAATTTCGCTGTTATTTAGGCTGTTTTTTAAATTAGTACAATCTAAGTTCGGCTTTTAAATGAAAACAATATTATTGTTTTTGTATTAATTCTTTAATTGTTCGTGGCTCTTTAACCGGTTTTAATAATCTGGTACCACTAACCTATTTCTTTCAGATACAGCGTTTTTGGAACCTATCTATCGTTTAAAAGCAGAATATGGTGTACTTATATCCAAAGTAATCTTTGCTTCTATCCATAGGAATTATTACCTTTCTCTAAATCCCCTAATCCCTTGTGGGACATGGGGCGGAAGAAAAACTTCACCCGATTCGAGACAACGATTGCAAGTGAATCTTCAATTTAAGGTTTCATTTACTCTACAACCCCCAATGGGTTTTTATCGAATTTGTCACCGCCGAACCTAGGACCTCTGAAATTAAAGGCCGATACGTTAACACTTAATCCACCGGCGAACTTTTATCACCCACAAAACGATAAAGCCCTAGACAGATGAAGTGTTGCAATCATTATCGTTGAGAGCCACACCATATACAGGGTGTAACGTTTCTAGAGGTCAATACGAGTACAAATGATAGCTCTCATCTAGATAAACAAAAAAATGTATGGCAGGGGGGGGGGGGGGAAATCTGAACCGTTTGGGAGTTACAGGGTGATTCATACATTTCAATTTTTAATGTTATGCACATAACTCTTTTATTATTATCTTTTGATCTACCCAATATAGCGACATCAAACAAACGGTAAAAACTACTATCCCAATGGACTTTCCAAAATTGTCAACAATGTTGATTTAACTCCTACCATTGCAGGTACAGTCACTTTCAAAAGTGGAAAAACACTTTTACGATTACCTAAAATTCAGCATTTTCCCAAATTTATTTTTATTGTATTGCCCATCTTATTACCTTTCCAAAAAGGTACAACATACCCATGTAGAGAAAGTATGCAGAAATTTATTCGTAGATATCCTATCGAAGAATATTATAAAAATCAACAAATTAAAGAAATTAAACTCAAATTAATTCTAAAATGCTTTTTATTGAATTTGAAAATAATTAAAATTAATCTGGATAGGTTACAAAAGCTGTTAAAAATTTCGACCGCCACTTTATAGGCATGCCAAAAATCTCCTTCTAAGTCCCTGCTTAAGGCGTATTGCAGCCAGCCCCTCCCTTATTTTCGTCGCTGCATTCCCAATTCGGCTAGCTAAATCCTCCTTATTGTTAACTGGGCTTGAATAAACTTCATCCTTCATTGTTTCCTATAAGAAAAAGTCCAATGCGGTAAGGTCTGGATCCAGTAGGCCGAGGAATCGGTGCACCTCGTCCAATCCAGCGGTTAGGAAATTGTTCACTTAGTATTACCTTCACAATGTTAGGGGTATGCGCTGGTACTCCATCGTGTTGGTGTAACATTCCCTTAGGATTATCCATAGGGTTCTCCTCTATTAGATCTGGAAGTGTGCTGTCGAAAAAGTTCGCATAAATTTCACTATTAAGAACTTGCGGCAAAATGAATGGTCCTACCAAATGGTTGACGATGCTACCAACCCAAACATTGACACTGAATCTCTGCTTGAATGAGGTCACCTTTGCCTTGTATGTGTTAGTGTTCGACCAGGTATAGAGGTTTCGAAAGTTCGGGCTGGGTGATGATGATATGGACGTAATCTCCCTCGATGAATAACCCTCCAAACCTTAGATGAAGACACTCCTAATCGCTTTGCGACTCGTTTCGGGCTCGTCTCAGGGTCCTGCCTCACGACGGAAAGTCCGTGTAAATACCTCTCTTTGGGTTGCTCGCCGAATAGGGAAACTCCATTGATATTCCAGTACATCCGCTCTCTCATTTCCTTCTACTACACCATAAATGAAAATAATATCCGCGTATTCCTCAAAAGTAAATTCTACCATTTCTTAATAATTTTTGTGTAAAAACAACCATACTTATTGATTTGTTTTTCAACTATGTTACGTATTCTTGCTGACTTGGGTAGATCAAAAGATAATATTAAAAGAGTAATGTGCATACCATGAAAAACTGAAATTTATGAATCACCCTGTAACTCCCAAACGGTTGAGATCCCCCCCCCCCCTATTATTTAGGTGAGAGCTATCTTGTACATGAATTGACCTCTAGATACGTTACACCCTGTATGTTTTAAAGAAAGCGTTCATAAAGTACAAGCTATAAAAGCTCTATATGCAGAAAATTTAGTTAGGCGGAAATATTGGACTCTTGTGAGTATACTTAAACATGTAACTTTGTAAATTACATTAATAACTTATTTTACAGGGACGAACTAGTAAATTTGAGGAAGTAGAAGTTCCAACATATGCAGACCAATTATTTCAGGAGAATTGTCGAATGAATCGAGAATCATTAAATAAACTTGTTGGTGAAATGCACAATTTTTAATTTTCACCCGAATATAACGCAGTAGGAAATTTGTAGAGCAACAGTTGTACGTGAGATTTGTGACGACGTTTGTTCAGAACTAAAGGCGTTATACTTAGTTGATTATCCCCCACCACAACAAAAAATTACAGAAAAATTTACAGAGTTCAAGAAACTGGGATTTCTGCAGTGCTCTGCTGCAATGTGTTGAAGTCGTCATGCGCAATGTACGCCGAAAGTGATCCAGTCAAGCATCAAAGGACGGAAACCAAACTTTCTAAGTTTGAGCATAACCACAGAGAGAGGGAGTTTATTAAATGCCTTGCTGAAGTCGGTGTAGACCAGTGATGTCCAAACCTATGCCCGCGGGCAAGTGAGCTTTTGAGCATTTAAATTCGTATACGCACTTGTTTGGCTGTATTCGATTTCTTGTTTTTGCGTTTTTTAATTAACAAAGCATACAAAAGTTAAAAAAAATCGTCATATTTAAGTAGTTTTGTAATCGATTATACAATACTTTAAGATATACAACCTTTTGCAAATATTTAAAGGTTCTAAATTAAACAAGCAGTACGAAATGCTTCTAAAGCTTTTAAGCTTTCTTCACATTAAGTAGTGTGAGTTTGGCCATCACTGGTGTAGACGCAGTCGGTCTGGAGACCCTGTTGAAAGGAAGAGATTATGTGGGAGGTAAATTCAAGGTGTGAATATATAACAGACTCGAACAACTTGGGTATGCAGGAAAGCTTCGCGATTGGCCTATAATTTTTAATCAAGTTTTTATGCCCCTTTTTATAAACAGGAATTAAAAGATCAACCGATCTGAAGAGGCTTGCTGAAGATGAGTTCCAGTGGAGTGAGTAATGCGTCAAAGAAGGACCTCACGAGCGCAGGTGAAACACCATCAGGACCAAAGGAAAAGTCCATTTTAAGTTCCTTGATACTATCTATGATAATATCACGATATATTGGGCAAAGGAATAGAGGCAGCAGGACGCTCCTGTTTATGATCAAACTTTTCAAGGGAAGGCGCAAAATTGCTAGAATAAAAGGCGCTCTCGAAGAACACCGCAAAGTTATCGGCAGTATCGGAGGCGTTTCTTCTTCATATTTACAAATTTGAAAAAGGTACGAGGGTCACTATGCAAGTCATCAAGGTATTCCATGTATAACGATGAAGACAATGCCAAAAACCTGTTATAACAATCAACGAAGTCACAGTAAGCTGACGTGTCTCTACAGCGTAATTAGGTTTTCCATAGTCTATTTTTTTTTATTCTTAAGGACCCGAAGTTCTCTACTATACCACGGGGGAGAGCAGCAGAGTGATTTCAATAGCTTGAGTGGTACATTAAAGTTAAACAGATCGTAAATCCTACTATAAAACACGGATACGCATTCGCCGATATCTTTATTATAAAATAGAGATGGGAAATCGATTAAGAGGATCCTATCTGCAAGATCAGAGAAGTCCGCCCTTTTAAAATCAAAAAACGAATTGATCCAAGTTGGGATCACCAGAGTTAGAACCATCATAGCAAAAAGAAATGATAATGGACGGGTGTAACCTGTCGATAGGGGATAAGTTATGAGAAACCGATTCTACTATAGTGTTACTCGAATCAGAAGAAAAGATAAGATCTAACTACCTTCCCATAAAGTTCTTTACATCACTCATTTCGTGTAAACCAGAGGAGGAGACGGCGTCAAGAAAATGGGTGTCTTTGACAGCAAGAAAATTTAAGGGAAGGTAGTCGTCGTCATAAGTTTTGAATACCCACTGAACGTTGGGTAAATTAAAGTCACCAAGAAGGATGATTTGGTCCACCGGGTTCGTCATTTTATTAATAAAATCTAAGCTAACAATTAAAATGTCGAAAAGACTTCGACCGTCTGAATCAACACAGTTTGCCAAGTTTGGAGGGATATAACAATAGAGCAGGAAAATGTTCATCTTTACCAGAGAGATCTTAAGAGCTAAGAGTTCGATTGCGAGTGTGTTGGAAAAAGTGGGTATTTCAACCAAACTGCAATCCAAATGCGATTTTCAAGCAACCAATGAGTCAGAGCACCTATCCCTACGAAAGATTTGATAGAACTCGTCAAGAATTTCTGCGTCATTAAAACCATGATGAAGCCAGGTTTCGGTCAGAGCGATGACGTCGTAACAACAGGCAAGAGAAGCTTGATATAATTGGCTTGCCCTTGTTCTTAGTTCCCTTACATTTTGATACTAAAGGGAAAGCGTACTTAGTTTTTTTGGTTGTTGACAGTGGCTATATTGTGAGTGCCACCTACGAATTTACGACGTATTTAAGTAATGCGACCGTATATTCGCTATTGAAATTAGTAAGCTTGAATAACAATTTTATTGAAATTCCTGTTTTATTTAGTCCTGAAATCCGTATAAGAAATTTTCTTTATTAGCTACGTAGAAAAAGTTGGATAACTTCAATCTCTTTATAAACAACTTTGTAACATAAATAACCCAAAAATTGTATTTACATTACTTCGCATACAATAAAATGGCTGGATCCAAGACCTAATTTAAAAATCACGTCTACTGAAGATTAAAGAGGTTATATTTACCAACTTCAAAATCTAACTATATAGCATTTGAACTCCACAGGTATCTTATTCTCATTCTTCTCGTATATGCTGAAATGAAATTTTTTAGCACACCTGTTGTTATTTGGATAACGCCAAGCACCTGAGACATGAGGAGCACGTATTTACCCTGACATTAAATCGAACAATTTACCCAACCCATATCCTTTTGGATTAAAGCCATATCATGTACTCTTGCTCTGCAAATGGACCTTGAATATAACGGCCACGGGATAACATCTTGTGAAATTTTCATTTTGAAATCTGCGTAGTGTGATATAAAAACAAATTTGCGGTCTTAGAATTGTGAGTTTTTAAAATTATACTCATTTTGCATCTGTTACGAATTCTACTTTGTACTGAATCGCCAATTACATATTTAAATATTTTATATAATGCAAGCAGATATTTTACTTAAAAGGTGGGATACTTTGTTGGGTTACATTTTTAGAAAAAAAAAAAGCTATTGAAAATAGACAAATTAAATTTGGTTAACATATTAATAAATTTTTATTGAACAAGGAAAAATAAATAAGTAATACTTTTGGGAGGGAGTCAAAAGGAGAGGATCGATTTATTGTGACAATTAATCAAGGCAAACGGTGGGGTATTAAGAGCCTTTAGAATAATCTAAATAAACATTTTTTTTCATAAATTTAGAATAAGAAAATATCAAAATTGTTATGTGAATTATAATAAAATAGAAAAAATCAATATAATTGTAATAATTGATCTAAATACTATAGGGAATAAAAAGTTCGATGGAGTTGAAATTTAAACACCTTATTATCCTGTTTTAATTAACTTTATATTTTTCACAACACCTGTTTCGAACACTATGTATTCATTATCAAGTGCTAAAATCAACTGAAGTAAAACATAAAACTAAACAATTAAATTCTAAACAGTCTTTAAAAAAAAACATTACATTACATTACATTAAAGACAATTTAAAGTTTAAAAATTTAAAATAAATCTAACGACTGATCTATTTACATTTTCGGTTTCAGAAACGGTCCTATTAATTTCGGAAATATTTATCTGCAGCTTTGCAAGAGCAACTTTGTCAGTGATGACTCAGCAAGGTCGTTATTATCATTGAAAGAATTTGATATGTTTGTTTTACGCCTCCAGATACCCATAATAAATTACAACATAACCTGAAACAAAAACACTTTTTCGACCGATTTTTGTGAAAACCTTCATATGCCCAAATACGAATCCTAGTGCTATGAGCTATTCGTAACCCAAAGCAAACATTGAAAAGACATCCCGTGCGAAGTATCCCACAGGATAAAACTTTACCAAGACTAAAAAACTGAGCTATCGTAACAAAAGTTTTAAAAATTTTCCGACCACGGAAAAATTTCTAAGAATTTTAAAGAAAATTTTGAAAAAAAATTTGGAAAATAATTTCACAAAATGTGAACCGATTCAAAAATCTGTTAAAAATACTGGGCGGAAGTTCAGATTGTGGCGGTTTTTCAATAAAAAGGCTTTGGTATGTGAAGCGGGTAGCCCAGTTCTTGATTCAAATACTTGTACGTCAAGTTGGAGGCCAGTGTGAAATTTTAATAAACAAGAAGTGATAAAAGAAAGTAACAATCTCAGAACCTTAATTTTTTGTGGGCGGAACCGCAAAGTTGAAATTGTCTCTACTTGTAAGGGGTGAACAGAGTATCAAGTAAAAGAGTTTGAGGTATCTATGGAAAAAGGAGAACGTGGCCAATTCTTTCAAAAATTTTCACAAATTATCTAGCACTACATTTTGAATTTAAAAATTTGATCTAGTACGTTAAAATTATTTTTTGTATTTTCGAATAGACCTTTGGATTGCATGAAAAATGAGTACCCACTTGTTGCGATTGTGATCAATACTCGGTTTTAGAATTTTAAGATTAAAGGTATTGCAAAATTACTTAAAACTTCTAACGCGTTTATTTCAAAATTGTATTTTTCAAGTTGACCGGAAACATAACTCAGACAAATTTCAACCGATTCACTTGAAATTTTGAATGTATCTTTGAAAATACATTGTAGGATATTTTTTTATATTGCATAGTTCATTTGTTATTAACAATTTTATGCCATTTAGTATTATCTGATGGTATGTATCAGTCCCAATTATAACGTCAATGGGGCCTGGCGTGTTGTAGGTAGGATTTTCTAATACCATGTTATCCCAAAAGTCTGGGTTGTCGGTATGTACTACTTTTGTATTGGGTAGTAATTTTGTCAGTTTTTGCAATACGAGTGTTTCAACATTTATAGAGATTTTGTGTCGCACCGTTCCTGATGATGTTAGCCCGAGCCCAGATATTTCCGCATTTACCTTTGTTCTTGGCAGTCCTAGGATTTGAGCAGCTGATTCAGAAATAAAGGACGCCTGAGAGCCCGGATCTATTAAAGCTCTTAGATATTCCAGTCTTCCGTCTACGGCCTTTGCCTTGATCAGAACTGTAGCTAAGATCACGTTGGAAGTTCGCTTACTCATAAGAGCTGTTTTTGTTGGTAATAAATGGCTATGCACCTTTTGGTCTAGATGTAATAATGTGTGGTGAGATTGTTTGCATATATTACACTTATAATGGCTGTGGCACTTCTCTCCAATATTATGTGTTAGGCAGTTTAGGCAGAGTTTCCCATTGTCATTGAGGTGTGATAAGTTTTGAAGTGCGACCATTCATGTATTCTAGCCGGTCGATTTGTTTTAGATATTTGATTACTTTCCCTCCTTTTTGAATCCTTAAGAGATTCTTAGGATTGGAACCTGTTTTCCAAGTATCAAAATAGGGCATCATAGGTTGGTAATTCTCGAGGTTTTTCAAGCCCTTGTTCATACAGTTTATGGCTTTCAAAGTCTAATTGTTGTATGACTATATGTGCAATCATCGGCGCCCAGTCAGTGGTGTTTATGCCGAGATTATTTAATGCGTGTATGCATTCTTTAGCTGTGTCATGTAGTTTTCGTATGCCTGCCGCAGATTCCGCTTCTAATTTTGGTTGTGTGAGTAGTGCCTGTAGTTGTACAGATTAAATGTGATTTGTTCTCTTTCTAAGGAACACTAACTTAAGTTTATATTAACTAATACATATACACACGTTCAAATCCATGCATAAAATATATTCATGAAGTGGTATTACACACATATTCTATCATTGCCTTCAAAAAGATAAAGGGAAGATGTAACAACCGCGCGTTAAACAGCTGCTGAAAATTCATCGATTTTGATATTCTGGCGCTCCGGATTTGAGGCGCTGTAAAATCATTAATAATGCTTGGATTCGTTTGAATTTTTTTTACATATTCTTGAATACTTGTACAACAATAATCAATAATAAAAAAAAATCGATTTTCAAAAATTTTCTTGAGAAAAACCTACCTTAAGTTAAAGAGGAAGACTTGTACTATAAAGTACCATACATAGTTTTTTGAAAAAGAAAAACATCGCGGTGCTACATAAGCTCAAATATGACAAAAACATTGTTTTTGCTCTTTTATGTTAGAAACTTAGAATATCTCAAAAACCTGACGTGATAGAGCAATGCTGCGCCCGGATTCGGTTTCAGCGGGAGAAATTACTATTGGGGGAACAAATTTTCAAAATTTCCCAGACCTGTGTTATTGGTGCTACACGTTCAACTTACCTACCGCGCTAAGTACCTATAGCTCGACGCTCCGTCAAATCGCTCAGCGATGGCGCACGCCTAGCGAGTGCACGTACATATCATGTGACAAATCCAGTGATGGGCATTATTCGAATAAATTTCAGTCAAAAAACGATTTTTTTAAAAAATCGAATAAAAAATTATTCGAATACATTTGTATTCGATTTTCAATTTATTTTAAGTTATTCGCAAATAATTATTTGTTCGTTGGTGCTCTTTAATCCAATTTCAAATAATTATTTGTTATTCGATCGTTCGTTATTCGATAATCAAATAAAATAAGAATAATTAAATAATTATTCGATAGTTCATGTCTCTTTATGAAATAATTATTTGTTGTTGGTGTCCATTAGTTCAATTTCAAAAAATTATTTCTTGGTACACGCATTTCATATCACAATGTGTCTCGTACTTAGGAAATTAAAACTGCCTTGTTATGTTTCGATGTTAACAGTAAAGATTTTAGTAAATAATACCATAAAACAAATAAGTATTCCATAAAGAGACATCAACTATCGAATAATTACTTGATAATCGAATAACAAATAATTATTTGAAATTCGAATAAAAAGCACCAAGTAACAGATAATTATTTGCAAATAAGTCTTCAAATAACGAATAATTATTTAATTATCGAATAACGCACGATCGAATAACAAATTATTATTTGAAATTCGAATAAAAAGCATCAAATAACAAATAATTATTTGCGAATAATTCTCCAAATAACAAATAATTTTTGTAGTCAAATAAATTTTTATTCGATTTTTCAATTTATTTGAGGTTTTAGCTTTTATCTTTATTCGAATAAGAAATGCCCACCTCTGGACAAATCTTCTTCTATTGCGGTCTTAGTCCACGAATTCAAGAATATACGACAAGACAGAATTCAACAATAGACAATATATTCAGCAATTTCCCTCTACAATTTCAGTTACCACAAACAAATTTGGCTGAGATTTAAGAAAACATGGTAGATAACATATTCATCTTACGGAACCCCATCCCCGCTAGTTCAACTCGCAATGGTCCGGTTTTTATTCTATTAATAATTTTAATTCATTGAGTTAAAATTATGCCTTGACATAATTGCAATTTATTTTTATAAACTTTAATTTTCCTATGAATAATTATTTTTTGAAACTTTTCCGTTAGAAATTTTTTGTTTTGTTGATATATAACAAAACTGAGTGTCATACATGTTGGTATCACCTCTACAACCGGATTTACAAAATAGTTTTTAAAAAAAAAGTTGAACCGACTTCACAAAAAGCGCTAAAAAGCACAAAATAATTTTTAATTTTATATCTGTTACGACATTTTGAAGTCGGTGCAAATCAAACAAACCAAACAACTACAACAAAAATATTTAATCGTCATTTCTTATGATCCCGTAAGCTAAAACGTTCAGGTAGTATTATGTATTATTTTAAATCGTGGTACTGTAGTTGTTTTATTTGTTTATTTTCACCGACTTCAAAATCTCGTAATAGATATAAAATTAAAAATTATTTTATGCTTTTTAGCGCTTTTTGTGAAGTCGGTTCAACTTTTTTTTTAAAAACTATTTTATTTTTAACTTTTTAGTGTCTCCGACTCTATACAACGAAGAAAGAATCATCCAAATCGGTCCACGCGTTAAAAGTTAGTTTTAACTCCTTACCCCACCCCCATTTCCACTAAACTTTTTTTCTCATGGTATCAATCAAGGAACATACTCTACCGAACAGAAAAGGAATCATCGAAATCGGTCCACGCTTTACAAAGTTACTACCCTCCCCCTCCCCCACCCACTCCACCATAGGATCAAATTATTCTCCTATTAGCAATGGGGGATCACACTCTATACAACAGCAAAAGAACCATCCAAATCGGTCCACGCGTTACAAAGTTAGGTTCCACCCCCTTCTCCCACCCCAACCAACAAACAATTTTTTTCTCATGGTATCAACCAGGGAGCATATTCTACCCAAAAGAAAAAGAATTATCCAAATCAGTCCACGCGTTACGAAGTTAGACTACTCCTGCCCCCACCCAACCCCCCACCATTGGCCAAATTATTCTTCTATTAGCAATGGGTGATCACACTCTATACAACAGCAAAAGAACCATCCAAATCGGTCCACGTGTTACAAAGTTAGGTTCCACCCTCCCCCACCCCATCAACATTTGTTTTCTCGTAGTATCAACCAAGGATCGTGTTTTAGATCAAGCTTAGGAGTATACTAAAAGCTGCTGTCAGTTATTTTGTTGAACAGTGTTTCTTTCAATTTCTTATGTTAGCGTAGTGTTTCCTAAACCTTCCATATATGTATACCCCTTCTATACTTTTCGTAACACTAGTACCCTTCGTCAAAAGAATCATAGATATACTTTAATATTAACCAAAATATATTAATTGTTTCATTTTTTAGTGCATAAATAAAATAATAATAAACGAAAAATAAAATTCATCCATAATAAAATATAAATAAAAGTCCGTTATATTATATAATAATAATGAGAAGGATGAAATTGTTTATGTTAAGACGACAGATCAGAATAATTTGGTTCCTTGGTTGTTAATGTTAATCTGAGATAAGGTAACACATCCAAAAGCCGGTTCATTCTTGGTTTTATTTAGCTTCACTTTCGTATATTTGTTTGTTTGCTTCAAATCTTGAAACTGACTTTTCACCCATTTCTAATTGTTATATCGATTTGAAATTTTGCAGACATGTTCAATTCCAGTGAAAATACAATATTATGTTTTCATTGAAACCAGAATGATGTTGAAGTACACTCCTTATGTTTATTTTACAAGAATCCGTCTGAAGCTAATTTCAACAATTGATCTTTTTTCTAATTTCCATTAACAAAGTGTACATGTTTTTACTTTGTTGGCAAAATGTTTAGTCTGCTTTAAGTTAATAAAAAACTCCTTTTTTTTATAGAGGCGAGTTTACGGAAAAATCACCCATAGCTGCCATAACAAGCAATGTAAATAAATTTTTTAATAGGAAATTTTTAAGAGGATTATTTATATCGACTTCAGGGTTATGTAAAGCTAAAAGAAAAAATTTCTTAGTTTCCACAGCTATTTGGTTATATTGATTTCGTTAGTTAGGGTTAGGAGCACACCATTCTAACAGAACAAATCATAAAAAGCTTTCAATGGTTCTCTGAACCATTTTAAAAGGTGTTTTAAATTGTATGTCACTTCCAGATGCTATGGTAAATAAAGCACCATATTTGCAATTAGCTCCTGGGGTTTATGTGATAAAACCAGCCAATGAAACTTGTCAAGATAGCATTTTTGGGCATATTTTTTTGTTTGCTTTCCTTTCTTGGTCACCACACAATGTGAGAAAATATATTTTGGAGAGGACAACCAATGCTCTTAAAGGAACACAGCCTTTGTTGAATCGTCTATATCTAATGCTTTATCTTATATACGATGTCTGAGGAAAATTTTGATTGAGTAAACGATTCATCTATTTGGTCAGAATCAGAGGACTGTGTAACGATATCGGCATGCACTGAGCAAAATAATATAAGTTATATAAATAAATTATTAAGAGGGGTGTAGGGTATTACATTTTGTTTGCTTTTTTTATTTGATAGTACAACTCTTTAGGAGTATCTAGTTAGAGGTCCATTGGAGCAAAACTGCCGGAGGTTTAGTTTTTCAAAGTCGGTGATCACTGTAACTCAAAAACTACTCATCCGATCCTTCTTTTATACATAAATTACGAGGTAACACCGTCGAGATTTTGTATTTATTATTATTATAATTAATTTTACAACAACAAATTCGCCGATTTTTGTCAATAAATTTTTATAAATGCAAAAAATTCGTATTTTTAACCGACTTCCCAAAAACAAAGAGGTTATAAGTTCGACGCGTTTTTTTATGAAATCTTTTTTTATCTCTGACCGGGCAGGCCGGTAGAGTATGTTCACCGATTGGTACCATGTCAAATAAATTGCTGGTAGGATGGGGGTGGGGGTGAAATCTAACTTTGTAACGCGTGGACCGATTTGGATGGTTCTCTTTTTGTTGTACAGAGTATGATCCCTCATTGCCAATGGGAGAAAAAAATTTGGAATAGGGTGGGGGGAGGGGTAGTCTAACTTCGTAGCGCGTGGCCCGATTTGGATAATTCCTTTTCTGTTGGGTAGAGTATGCTCCCTGGTTAAAACCACGAAAAAAAATGTTGGTGGGATTGGGGTTGGGAAAGGGGGTGGAACCTAAATTTGTAACGCGTGAACCGATTTGGATGGTTCTTTTGCTGTTGTATAGAGTGTGATCCCCCATTGCTTATAGGAGAATAATTTGGTCCTATGGGGGTGGTGGGGGAGGGGGCGGAGTAGTAACTTCGTAACGCGTGGACCGATTTCGATGATTCTATTTCTGTTCGGTAGAGTACCATGAGAAAAAATTTTTAGTGAAATGGAGGTGGGGTAGGGGGTATAACCTAAATTTTTAACGCGTGGACCGATTTCGATGGTTCTTTCTTTGTATAGAGTAGAAGACACTAAAAAGTGAAATATAAAATAGTTTTTAAAAAAAAAGTTGAATCGACTTCACAAATAGCGCTAAAAAGTATAAAATAATTTTTAATTTTATATCTCTTACGACATTTTGAAGTCGGTGCAAGTTAAACAAATAAAAGAACTAACTAAGAACTAAAAATATTGAAAATTAAGGAGGGGGGCCCTTAAACTAGCTTTACATGCAGCGGTAGCACATATGTTCATCCGCCTGGTTAGTGCTTAGTACAAATACATTGTTTTTAGTGTTGTCAATAACCTGAAGTCTCCGTCACTATCACTACCAACACATTTTTCCCTACAATCACTGTATTAAAAAGAAGCACCGATTTATGCAAATTCAAAACACAGAACGGCATAATAAATGTGAAGCTTGACCGACTTTGCCATTTTGTGGCTGAACGTAGTAATAACTTTCTCATTGCGACCATTGAATAAACTTTATATTACATTAATTTATGTTATTATTAAATATGTATTAACTGTCTTTCTGTCGCATAAAATGAAATAAAAAAAATTTATAAAAAATTTTTTTTAACTTTTTTTTTAACTCTTTATTTTAAAAAAAGTGCGCACGCCTTTTCAAACATTATTTCTTTTACTTTTTTACTTTAATTAATATTCACATGTATTTGTAAATGATCGAATAAATTTTTATTCAAACTGTTATTATACAGAGGAATCAATGATCGAATTTTTTGATTATTGAAATACAATTTTAAATTAAAAAAACTTTGAGATCACTTCCCGACGGAAGCACATTTCTCGACGTTGTTAACAGAACAATGGGAACGATATAAAAAATCAATCAACTATAGATTGCACATTAAAAATTTATCTCTTAACGATTAGTTTCGATTTCTTACTCATTATCCCAATATCTGGGGATAATGACATGCAATAATGACAGACAGTCGACGTGCGGCCGCCCCTGTTGAAGTGACAGGTTAGAGAAAAATCTAAGCCAATTTGTCAATTGTATAAGTTGTCAATAGATTTACCCCCATTTACCAACAAATTGTAAGACTTTCAAAACACTAATTTCACATATTCTCCCAAATAAAGTTTTAAATTAGAAGACTTTAAATTTATCGTGGAATTCGTTGTATAACGCCAGCAATCAGAGATAAAATTTAAGCCAATTCTTCAAATGTAAAAGTTGTCAATCGATTTGTTCCCATTTACCAACAAAATTCGAATCACTAGTATCACATATTTTTACAACCCCACAAAACTATTATATTATTACTTATAATAAAGTTAACGTAATTGCTATCAATTTTAGAAGCAATTGAGATTTGTTTACATCTGCTAGGTTAAAGAGCGGACGTCATTACTTCACTTCCATTTGACATTTCTTTTGGAAATTAACAATATACTTTGGCCGACGATAACTGACGCATAATTAATTAGATCTAAATAAAACTTTATCACGGCATTATATTACAAGTTATCTTTATTATACACTAGTTAGGTTAGGTTAGGTTCTTTGGGCTGTCCTGAAGGACACACTTAGACCTCAATAGACCCATTGTGATGCCACGGGAATCAAAGAATTCCCACCACCTCCACACTGGCACCATCCGGAGCTGTCGATGAAGCGCCAGAGAAACACTACCGAATAAATAGTCATCCAAAAAGGACTTCCACCTGCGTGCCAGTGCAGGGCACCGGCAGAGGAAGTGAAAAATCCTCGTCCATACAGCTTCTACAAAAGCTTCTTCGTTTGAGAAGATACCCAGTCTCTTCGCGTGTAAACCAATAGGGCAATGACCTCTGATAACCCCATTAATTATACCAAGGTCAGATCTCCCTTCGAAATCAGACACTTGCAGCGCCCAAGATCCAGCTTAGGCCAGATCTGTTTGGACGTATGACACGTAGTGCCGTTTGCCCATCTGTGGTTCGCTAGGTTGATTGCCTTCCTGCCAAGCAACAGCTTGCAGGTGGCCAGAGGCTTACCAAGAGTAGTCTTATCCGCCTGGATCTCCAGGGCGGTTCCACGTTTAGCAAGCTCGTCTGCCACGCAGTTTCCTGGAATATCCCTGTGTCCCGAGACCCAGCACAGGTGAATTTGATATCTCAGCCAACTCATTTAAGTGTGAGGGACAGCTATTTACAGCCCTAGATCTCGTTAGGACAGAATCAAGTGATAGCAAAGCAGCCTGGCTAGCTGGAAGGATAAAGATGTCCTTTATAGAAGCTTCGTTCCCCTTCAACCAATTCAAAGCTTCTTGAATAGCCATGACTTCTGCCTGCAACACACTGTAGTAATCCGGAAGGCGGAAGGACAGGCTAATGTTCGGTGCCTCTGAGAAAACCCCACCCCCCACCCTGCCCTGAACTTTTGAACCGTCCGTGTAAATCTGAACGGATTTCCCACATCGAATCGTGTCGCGATCGCAGTCAAGCCAGGTTGGGATCGTCGATTTGAACCGCTTGACAAAGGAGTAGCTAGGAGTAATTTAGTCAAGATGCCCCACTTGAAGCGAAAAAGAGTCCAGAATTGTAGAGTGCCCAGCTCTAGTATTGGACCACTGAGATGCGGCTCTAAGGCGACCCGCAGCATTAGCAGCCATCTGTGTGCCCACCAGATCTAATGGAAGTAAATGAAGAAGTATCTCCGTGGTCCGTAGTGCCCCGGTGATACAGATGCAGGCCAACCTCTGTACCTTTCTCAAAACGTTGAGGTAAGTGGTCTTGTACGGTGATACCCACCACACAACCACACCATACAACAGGATTGACCTAATAACTGCAACATATAGCCAGTGAGTTAGCTTGTGCTGAAAACCCCATTTCCCACCGATGGCCCTCTTGCAGGAGCTTCAAGTAAACTTCGAGTAACCAAAATATCATGTAAACGCGCAATGACTTCAAGCTTACTTCACTCAAGTAAATCACAATATTTTGTTTGATTGACTTGAAATTTATCATGTAAACGTGACTTGAGTACTTGAGTTAATGCAAAGCTGAAAATTGAGAATATGAAAGTAAACTTAGAAGATTGTAAATAAAAATTATGATCGGTTTTGCTTTTTGCGCTTTATAGGTTTATTTTAGTTAAATAGCAAAAAGACAGCACAATTTCAAGAAAATTTGAAGAGAAGTAAATCAGTCAAAAACCCTACCTGCTTTCCAAGTAAATTTCAAGTCAAGTACTCAAGTATGCATGTACAGAAACGCATTTATCTAACATTAACAATTTTTTAGGTACAACATTTTAAATTTTTAGGATTATTACATAAATTAATGATGATGCGAAAACATTTCCATGTGTGCTTGTTCAGTTTTATTTTATTGTCTTAAATGGATGGGAATCGGAAATAAATAAATCGATTCGAGCTGAATCGGTCCTGTGAAAAATCGATTCAACAATCGGCAGATCAAAGGCTAAAAGATCGATTCGCTGAGATCCAATCGAAGATCGCCCATTCCTACTGCTTTGAGATTCGTGGCGTTAATTTGCCAGCTTTCATCCACTTCCATCGCAGTGCACTATCAAGAAAAAACCACTAAACTATTTTTTAAACCCGACGTAACCAAAACTGATGTTTCCGTGTGCATGGAAATTTGGTTATGTTCAGCCGATACCTTAAAAAGGCGGGACATACGATTCCTCTAACGTTGCTCTGGCGGAGCATTGAAATCTCACGTCTTAACATGAATAAAGAACTTTTTGTCAGACTGTTAAATTCGTGCAGATAAATTTGATCTGGATCACTTGACCTTATTTCTTCTTTTTATTAAAGACCTCTTATCTATCACTTTCAACGCTTTTAATAGTGTCCTGACGCGAGCTACTCTTTTGATTCTGTAATAAATTTTCGTGGAAACAACGACATTTCTACGATCGTCACGTGAGGCAGCATAAATCATGTTATGTTTAACACATCCACAACTCAATATTTTTTAATGTCCCTTGTCTTATGTATTGAGTTATCCAGTAATATTAGGTGGACGCTAAAAGTGCCATGGAATTATTAGGTTTTCTAAAGAGATATAAGAAATAATTTGATTTGCTGTTAATCTACAATTCCCACATTAGGACTAGACTCGATTGTAATACCCATATTTGGCAGGAGTCAAGCATAACGCATTGTCTGCGTCAGGCAAAGTTCAAATAAGGGCTATACAACTTATCGGTGAATCTACAATTTCTAAGAGCATTGACCTTCTATAATCTGTTCCAAAAAAGATGCAGTACACGCTCTTATGGGCTTTTGTTGTCTGCTTTATTTCCCCATCATTTTCCTATGCATTCATCCCTCTTCCTTAGCACGCTGTTGCCACGATTTCAAATCAGAACATTTTCAGATTTTTCCTCGTGGACGCGGGTTGTCATGCCAAAAGCATGTAATATAGAAAGCTTCTTGATGAACCCATAACAATTTATTAGGGCTTTTTTTATTTAAAGCTGTTCAACATTGAACCAAAAATATATACATATTTCAAAATAAATAATTTAAAACAATTAATGTGTAAATTCAAGCATTTCTAAAAACCTACTACTAAAAGATATAATCTGGCTACACTAGGTGTTCTTTCCGACCATTTTAGTCACTCGAATTCGTGTTGCATCGGAGAACTTCGCATGTAAAAACACCCACCACCCACCACCCACCACTGAGTGCTGATCATTGTCGGTCGTCCACAAGCATCTGGCTGCTGGATGTTCTTATCACAATCAGTATTCAGTTCAGTGCCTCTTGGTTTCTCGACCAAGAAATTTCGAAAGGATGACTGTACAAGGTTTTTGGCGAGGTTGAGAAATTTGGCATCAAAACTAGTCATTTACCGCCTACTGCCAATCTTTTCGGAACAGGGTATAGAATAGAGCATTGATGGAATGTCAGCTGTCTCTCACACAACAAAATTGCCAGTCTCATCCCTTGTAGGCACATTACAATGCCCAACACAAGAGTTTCAAGTAGTCGGCTTCCCTTCTTCTGATCATATGTCAGATTTCGGGAATTTTTCCTGACAGTGTAAAACAATTTACCATATTTAGTTTTTAACCGACTTCCCAAAAACACAGAGGTTCTAAGTTCGACGGGTTTTTTTTTAAATTTTTTTTTTGATGATTCTTTTTTTGTTGGGTAGAGTATGTTCACAGATTGGTACCATGTCAAAAAAATGTTTGGTAGTGTGGAGGGGGGGGGGGGGGGGGGGGGGTGAAACCTACATTCGTAACGCGTAGTCCGATTTGGATGGTTCTTTTTTTGTTGTGCAGAGTATGATCCCCCATTGCTAATAGGAGAAAAAAATTTGGCCTAGGGTGGGGGGAGGGGGGGAGTGGACCGATTTGAATAATTCTTTTTCTGTTGGGTAGAGTATGTTCCGTGGTTGATACCAGGAGAAAAAAATTTTGGAGGGATGGTGGTGGGGGGTGGGAGTGGAACATAACTTTGTAACGCGTGGTCCGATTTCGATGGTTCTTTTTCTGTTGTATAGAGTATGATCCCCCATTGCTAATAGGAGAATAATTTGTTCCTATGGTGAAAAGTGTGGGTGGGGGGAGAGGTTGTCTAACTTCGTAACGCATGGACCGATTTGGATGGTTCTTTTGCTGTTGTATAGTGTGATCCCCCATTGCTAATACTAGAACAATTTGGTCCTATGGGGGTGGTGGGGGTGGGGGAGGGGGAGGGGTAGTAACTTCGTAATGCGTGGACCGATTTCGATGATTCCTTTCTGTTCAGTAGAGTATGTTCCTTGATTGATACCATGAGAAAAAAAGTTTGTTGGAATAGGGGTGGGGTAGGGGGTAGGCAAGTACCTGGTACCAAATAGGATCCGATTCCATCAATGGAACCGGTTCCACTGTGAGAATCGAATCCGCCACCGGGAATCGATTCCGTCGTATGAACTGGTTAATAAGAATGAGTGGAATTGCAAAAATTGTCACTTATAGTAGGGAGTATAAGGAATTTTGAATTTTTATTAATAAATCTTAAGTCGTATTTTGTAATTTCACTACAAAGAAACTAGACATTTCCTTAGTGAAATGCAAAATGTCCTCTGTTAGCATTGAAACTGAATCTGTACTGCACGATTTCCTGTGACGGAATCGATTCTGGCGTTGAAACCGACTCTTATAATGGAACCGATTCTCCCTTGGAACCGGATAACCGAGTAGGAACCGGGTACCCGACTTAAATCGGGTACCCGGGTCAGAACCGGATACCCGAGTAGGAACCGCGTACCCGCGGGTCGGCTTTCTGAGAGCTCTATCCCTTAGTCTTTATCCCTTTCCTGCTCAGACTGTAATTTAGCATCATAGGAAATCACCTGAGCTAAAGACCCAATAACCTTTCTGTACAATATAATTTACAATAACTGGTGTTCCTAAAAGCCATCTCCGGCCTATTCTTTATCATTTACATTAACCGCATATGCAATATTCCAACTGTTTTCAAAGTTTTCGATTGCTCAAACAAATTTCGCATAAATAATTATTTCTGCTAGAACATTAATACTTTACTGTGAAGTTTTGCTCCGACAGGTTTTACAAATTCAATTTAAAACTGCAACGACGAATATATGAATATGTACGTACACAAATTGCTCCATTTATTAAGTTGCTGTTATCGCCACAGAGACAAAGTCTGTACCGAAAGCATATTTAAGCATCCATTTACTTTATAGCGCCCTGGTCGTCGTCTGCATTTAATAAATTGTAAATTTTATATGAATTTTTAGAAATCTGAGCTTGATCTAGAACTTACTACGTAATGTATAGGGTTCCGTAGCAACTAGGAATCATTACAGTTTCGATATGTTTGTCGGTTCGTCAGTTTGTCTAAATGTCAGAGCCCTTCTATCCTATTATTTATATGAGAGATAGTGTTTAGATAGGTAAGACGCAAAATATCTGAAAAAATCCCTAAATTTAGCTTCTACTTAGCACTTTCAATGAAAATTGTAAGGAACAGTGTAATAAAAACAGTTTGTGATAAATTTAAAAATAATTCTACGTGCGTGCTCAACACGCTTTTAAGCAGTTCTTTAATCACAATATCTCAGTATTTGTTTAACTTCTGTTATTCGCTGAAATCGATAAGCTAACGGTGGATCTAAATTTTACGTTAGTAAAATATTTTAACGTCACTTTTGCTGGTATAAATCTTTCATCCTAAACCTCTTTGCAGCTAGGGAGTTTTCAGTTTCTGATAGGATGTGAGTGGATTGCTCGTTTGATAATGTGCTTTAATCGAGCTGGGACTTGAAGAGCCCCCTGAAGTGGGTTGCTTGTGCTTTGGAGCGATTAAGTAATTTTCCAAATTGCTTCCCACAAAAATTAATTAAATAGGGCATAGTATAGCACGTCCTTGACTTACAGAGCAAAGGCATATGTATATGGCATTTAACAAACCTTTGTGTTCCCTAATTAAATCTATTTGTAGGAACTTTAACAATTTGGCAATTTACCCAGGCACGTTATAAAAATACATATTACAGTCTGCAGTACTAGGCATTCCTGTTCCGTCACATACGAAATAAACAATAAAAAAAGTTCTGACATCTTAAAAATAATATCTCTTCTAATGAAACGAAAAGATTATATTTATCCAATTGGCGAATTTTAACCAAAGTATGCATAAAGGAGAGCAATAGACAATTGTATCAAATACAAACTTAGTTATGATCCTTCTTAACCAATAGGCGTCAGGCACATGGGGGGGGGGGCTTACATTTAGACAGGGTGAGTGACACTTAACACATTGGTGGATGTGCCGTAACTTTATGTGTGCGGCGTAATTGATGGTGGTGCGATTGCGACCTCCTCGTGGTGTCGGCTGGTAACAGATTTCTAGCACGTTCATGTCTCTTTAAGGTGTGCTTGCTAATTCTGGGCGGATGGAGATAAGGATGTTCTCTTAAATAAAATACCCAATCCATGGACACCTTTCACCCTCCAGTTTTAATTAAGACTTCTCGTAGCAACCCGCTCAGTTTCGGGCGACTCTTCTTATCGGATTACTCGTGGGAGTCACATAGGTTCGAACAATATTATAAAAGAACTCGATGCCAGGGTTTCGGTGATATTTGACAATACAGTAGCCCGTGGCCGTGGCATACAGCGTCCTGCATCTCCAGATGAAGCTTTGCTACATATTTCTAGGGATACTATCCCCCAAGAGGAATTGTGCAAAAGTGCAACCACTTCGTCAGTGCAAAAGCTGTGCTGGACGGGAAATGACATTTGCGGCAGACTCTTCGGATATTAAATCCGTCTGCACGCTGGTGCTTAACAATGCCAGTCTGTTCTTAGAGAAATTTGGATTTACCGCAATTGGCGAATCTGGAAATTAGTTGAAGCTCTAGGCTGATTCCGGCAATTAACCCCTGCAGAGAAGAGCCCTAGCAAAGCGGAAGTCAAAAGGATACGATCAGAGAAGAAGTCCCCTGAATCTATGATCAAAGGGTTTCAAACGAATCAAGGGGGTCTTCTAAACTCATTAACATACAGGTACTGAGCAGCATCAAGCTAGGATTGAATTCGGCTAATGTGGTAAATCGACCCCTTGGGACAGAGCAGATGGCTCTTTGGGAGGAGGCGATAATAGACCATTCGAGAGGTGTGTTCCCTGGACAGGCTGGCTCCTTCTTGCCTGTACAACGACTCAGACGGCTGATTGAATCAGGCACATTGTGCATTTCCGTGCCAAGTGCGCCGTGAACATTACTTTCGCTGAGACAGGACTAGTAGTTTCATGAAAATTGTGTAGAAATAACACATTTAAAGGTCAAAGTTAACGGGGGTCTGTGAACTAAAGGTAAATATTAGTCGGAGAACGATATATAATATTTTCTCTCTATACAATAAGGAACTACCGGCCGAAGGTACAAAACGTCAAAAATCAAAATTGAGAAAAACGCAGCCAGTGAGAATTTTCTCACACGAAGTGACATAAAACTGAATCAAACGAACATGTCTGGTAATTATAAGAAAGTGATCCCCACCTGCAACTAAACTACAAAGTCTTGTACTGTAGGTGGTGGGTCATTGGAGGGCTGGTGGATGCGTGGTGAATGGATGGGTGGTGGTTGAGTGAGTGGGTGAATGAAAGGAAGTGTAGTAATTATAAAAACGTGCACTTCATCTGTAATTTAATTACAAGTCAGTTTTAAAAACGTAGTATATTACAATTTTTTTATTTAAATAATTATTTTCTACTTTGGAATCTTGTATGAATAATTTTATTTTTATGTTTGTGTCGTCCTTACTTAAAAATCTAAAACCATCCGCCAGCTTGAAGCGTCCGACATAGTAAATGTAGAATGACGTCACATAGTTCATCGTATTAAACCGAAAAACCATTTCATTTGATAACCGTGTGAAGAAAAAGGTCATTCGCCATTTTAGGTTTAGAATGTGCTCCCGTATTGTAACACATTCTACTCATCAAACCCTTTCATTTGGTACCCATGTCTAAGGAGGTTATGAAGAAAACGGTAATCCACCATCTTACGGCGTCCGCTATATTGGGTTTAAAATGACGCCACACAGCTCATCGTATTCTACTATTCCAACCTTTTCATGTTATACCCACGACAAGGGGGTTATGAAGAAAAAGAGAATCCGCCATCTTGGTGCGCCCGCCATATTGGCATTAGAATGACATCATATACCACAGTTTATCGTATTCTACTCATCGAACCCTTTCATTTGATACCCATATAAAGGGGGTTGTGAAGAAAAGGATAATCCGCCTTCTTGGAACGTCTGACATACTTGATTTAGAACAATATTAGATATATTTTATTGTATTGTCATCGGATTTCCATACGTACGCAAAATTTCAGCTCAATCCGATATCGCGAAGTTAGTTTTAAATCGATTGCAAAATTTGTACCGAACAGACAAACAGACAAGAAAGCAAATTAATTAAAACGTTTTAATAGTACATAACGTATCTAGGAGGCTAAAGTGCCTTTTATGCGACGAGCCACGAGACGTAGTCGGAGACGGAGACGAGTCCTGCAAACGTGGTTAGTCGCGTCCGTGATACGTATACTATTTTTAACCGACTTCAAGAAAGGAGGAGGTTCTCAATTCGACTGTGATTTTTTTTGTATTTTTGTTACGCGATCATTCCGCCAATTATGAATTGATTTTGATGATTTTTTTTGTTAGGTAGAGTATGTTCACCTATTGGTACCATTTTTTTTATGTTTTCCGGATTATCCGCGTAAAATTATTAAGAGTGCTAATAAAAGTACTCACCCCGAACGTTTCGCATCAAGTTTCATTGAGCGTGGTCACCGGGAAACTGCCTGAAGTTGTCAGTGTCGATCCACACTGCGCAGATTGTACCGGTGCGTAGGCCGTTGTTGCGGTTGTTGCATTTGTTGATGGTGCGAAGAGGAATCCAAACAAACTACACTCACTGTGTCGCCTGGCGTGAAAATGTTGTTTCGTATCGACCGTTGAGATGATTTCAGTACGGGATCCCATGTTCGTGAAAGCTGGAAACTGTTGTCGCGATTGAAATTTTGTCGCCGTTTTATTTCAATCGCCTCACGAACGAGCCGAGGCGTGTAGTGAGGTTCGCGGGCCAAGATTTCGGTCTTCTCGAAGTGAATCCAATGATGTTCCGATGGATGATCTAAAATATGCTCGCATATTGCTGATTTTTCCCGCTGATTCTTACTTACAGCACTTATATGTTCTTTAAGACGCGTAGCAATACTTCGTTGTGTTTGTCCAATATAAGATGACCCACAGCTACAAGGGACAGCGTAAACGCCTGGCGCCTGGAGAGGAAAACGATCCTTTGGTGGACGCAGGTAGTTTTGCACCTTTTTGGGTGGTAAAAAGATTGATTGTATCCCGTATCGCTTCAAAACCTTTCCCACTCTATCCGTAACACCTCTGAAATAGGGCAGAAAAGCTCTCTTCTTCGACTGCTCCTGGTCAATGTCCCTTACCCGTGATGCATTTGGCTTCCAAGTCCGTTGTTTCCTTGAATAGCCGTTGGATTTTAAAACTTCATCTACATATTTGAGTTCAGCCGCTAAGTGTTCTTCATCACAGATTCTGTGGGCGCGGTGAACTAGTGTAGAGACGACGGATCTCAAATTTGCTGGGTGGTGGTGGGAAGTAGCGTGTAGGTATCGGTTGGTGTGTGTGACCTTACGGTGAACTGTGTGACCCAATGTACCATCACTCCTGCGGATCACCCTCACGTCCAAGAACGCAAGAGCACCGTCCTGTTCTTCCTCCATGGTAAATCTGGTCTTAACGTGTAGCGAGTTGATATGTTGTAAAAAGCTCGCGATGTCCGACTTTTTCAGGATACAGAAAGTATCATCAACATACCTGAGCGAAACCTTGGGACGCTTAGGAGAACCTCTCAATGCCATTTTCTCAAAATGTTCCATCCACAAGTCCGCGACTATGGGAGCTAAAGGTAGCCCCATGGCCACGCCATCTTTTTGTAGGTAAAACATTTTGTGTCGCTGCTGGTTGACTTGAGGCTTGAGGGAGACGAAGTTATGGTCAGTTTCGACGTAGAGTCACTTTTCACCAATGTTCCAGTCCAGGAAGTACTAAGTGTCATCAGGCAGCTGATTTCAACATCGGATATTAGCTCATCTTACATACCTCTTTTGGAGCTCTGCCTCACGTCTGGATATTTTGTGTTCGACGGCCAGTTTTACCTACAAAAAGGTGGATGTAACTTTGATGCAAGTTCAGTGTGAATGACCTTTAGATGGATACTGATGTTATCCCATTAGACCAGTATCTTCATCTTTTAATGCTCCTTCCCAAAAGTTGGGTAAAAAATTAATTGAAATATTACCGAATTTATTACAGGTCAAAAATAAATATACAATTAAAAATTCTACAGATTTAGTGAATAAGATAAAAAATATGAAACTTCCAGCTAATGCTAAAATAGTGTCATTTGATGTTTGTAATTTGTTTCCGTCAATTCCTATTACTAAGTTAAAAAATCATTTATCCAGACAAATTAATGAAAAAATTTTAAACAAAGCTAAAGCTTTCCAACTGTTGCAACTGATAGATGTATGTTTAGAACAGAATTATTTTTATTTTGATGACAAATACTATATTCAGGTAGATGGTCTAGCTATGGGAGCTTCAATTTCCCCATTTGCAGCGGACTTTTACATGAATATAGTTGAAAAACAATTATTCCATATGAACTGTGATATAGTTAATAAAATTTTGTGTTGGTATCGGTATGTGGATGACGTATTTTGTGTATGGACGGGCACGGAACGACAGTTAAACATATTCTTAAATAATATTTTAAACAAAATTGACGAGAGCATAAAATTTACTTTAGAATATGGAGGCAATAAATTGAATTTTCTTGACTTGACGATCAATATCCAGGATAATAAATTTGTATTTGACATTTATCGTAAGCCAACATATACAGACGTGGTAATACCAAAAGATTCAGAACATTCAGATAATATTAAAAAATCCGCCTTCCATTCCATGCTAGATAGGTTAATTAATATACCGTTAAATAAAGATAATTTTAAAAAAGAATTAGATACTATTATCAAAATTGGTACTGCAAACGGTTATTCAAAAAATTTTATTCATAGACTATTAAAACAAAAAAATAAAAGATCCGCGCTTAAGTTAGTCTATCCAGCCTGTCCAAACTTAGAAAATAACTGGGTTAAAATTCCTTACATTAAAGGAACTTCGGATAACCTACAAAGGGTGTTAAGGCATCATGACGTTAAACCAGCCTTTTTTACAAATAAAACTGTTGGAAAGCTTTTAATAAATAGCAAAATAAAACCAAAACAAGCTGATATACAAAAAAGTGGTGTGTATAGCATAAATTGCAACGACTGCAATGCAATTTATATTGGAAAAACGAAAAGGAATATAAAAACGAGATATAAAGAACATATATCTGCAGCAAAATACAATCGCCTAACTTCCGGGTTTAGCAAACATTTAATAGAAACTGGTCATACAACATCAATTGACAAATTAAAATTACGACATAATATAAACGATTACAGAATTTTAGACAAATATGAAGCATATGAAATTAAAAAAGAAAAAGATAAAGGTTCATTTTTGTTAAATGACCAAATGGATTTGTATAATGGTAGCCCTCTTTTAAAAATTAAATTTTAGTTGATATTATTTTTCACTGCTTATAATTACATATATTTGTTTGTGTTATTAAAGTTAGTGTATTTCATCTGAGTAACGTTAAACAGTAATTTTCCACTAGTTTGTCACACACATTAGGTTGCAGGCTAGCCTGTCAGTCGCTTGATAATGTCTTAAGAGGACGAAACGCGTCGCAAGATAAATATTTATTAATAAATTTTGTAGAACAAAAGCAAGTGTTTTTTCAGTGTTTTTCAAAAACCAAATATGTTTACAAAATCGTTCTACCAAGTGCCGACCAAAACGTCAATTATTTCAATAAAATCCTTTAAAGTGCTTCATTTGTGAGCATTTTCGGATGTTCCAGGACATTTTCAAATCAATTGGAGGTTGGGCGTAATTTACTTGATTATATTCACAGTTATCTTTCGGTACAAACAATAAATTAGATTTTTATGTAAGATATTTTTCACGATAACCTTTAACTTTACTTTAAAAGTTATTTAATTAAAATTTGTACAGTTCATAAAAAGTAATTAAATAAAGAGCAATATAAGCGGCCATTATGGATCTGGGACATTCTACATAAAAAGTGCTAATATTTGCAAAATCAAATAATTTTGTGAGATTTTTATTATTCACCCTTTTCTACCCTTTAAGGGATTTAATCACCCCGTTCAAGCAAAATTCCTACCTTCTGTAATTCTGAAGTAATAGTGACAAAAAGCTTTAAGGTTACAAATTGTTTCAATCTTTTTCAAAGGGAGTGTCCACACTTATTTCTAAATAGCTTTACTGGGAGAAAAAGATAAAAAATTTAGATAAGGGAGCAAATATATATGTATATATTTTCTTCTTCTGTTAAAAGGTTCAAACATGCAACATATTACATAAACGATATTGTTAAGCTTCATTTGCAAATTAGATTAGTTAACGCTTGGTCATCATAGAAGTCATTGGACGTTAAAGTCATCGGCCTTAAATTTGGATGATCGCAGTGGTAAATTCTAAAAAGGTCAACAACGATGCGCGTAGATTGCTGTAGATGACCCTTCGCGTGACTCACAGCCCTCCATATCCCACTAATCTGATCTGGGAGGAATATGATGAAATTTTATACCGTTGTCAGCGTACCAATTGTTGCTGTTTGTTTTCACTTCCTGCACATAACATACATCTCCCAGTTCTGTTAACTGTCGCCTCGCTACCACAAAGTTGGTGGCATTTTCGCAATATAGATGCTGATAGAAATTCCGGCGACCAATAAAATTCTTCAGTGCGGATAGTTCTTCCAGATGGATAGCTCCAAAGCAAAAACAAAAAAAAATATTGTGATATTCGTCTTGTACAGCCTATTGCCGCAAATTTTATGTGTATGGACCGCAGGAGTCGACACCAGAATGAGTGAAAGGCAAACTAACTGATACACGGCTTTCAGGGAGCTCTCCCATAATTTGCCGCATCATCCTTAGAAGACAACAGTGAAGACAATTGCGTACTATACTTCGGGCATAATCTCGGCTATTAATTATCCAAAAAAGCTTGACGTACTAATGTTAGCAGATCTTGTGCGCCTGCGTGAAAGTTTTTATATTTACATATTTCTATGCTTTAATTGCATAAGATAATAGGTCTAAGTATAAAGGTAGGCCTACGTTTAGTTTTGAAAATACAGATATCGTCAGGGTATGAACAATTTATTTTTAATACCAAAAAGTGACTAGTTAAGTCTTCAAAGTACGTTTTTCTCAAAATTGGATTTTTTCAAATTTGCTGCCACTGTAACTCAAAAACAATTTATCGCATCAATTCAAATTTTTTTTGCATGTTAGACGGACCGCACACTGGAGCAATTTTTTATCCCCAACTGATAAAAATATCGACTGATATTGAGCAAAACCAGCCAATGCGATTGTAATAATATGGCGACCAAACACATCTAGCCTATTTCAAAACTGGCTTGACGAAGCTGCAATAAAGGCGTCGCGTGATATAAGGATCTTCGAATTCTATTAAGTCTATCCAGTACACAACCATGTATAGTTTAACTGATATCAAGATGATTTTTCCTACGAGTTAATGACATATATGTACATTTACTTATATTAAGGGGAAGATAGTTAATATCACAAAATTAAATTAAAATTTCTCAATCACAGACGAAACCCGGAAAATTTTGGCATTGTCAGCAATTTGAATGTCTTAAGAACACAGATACATTATTGATGTAGACAATTAATAAAATTGGTCCCAGATTGCTTCCTTAAGGCACACCAGAGGTATTCTAAATATAACTTGATAGGGAATCCCGGAACGACACACGCTGAGCGAACCGAAGCGAACTGTATAGAGAATCCCGGAACGACACACGCTGAGCGAACCGAATTGACAAATAAGGACAGAAAGCCGAGGGCGGCTAGGGTAGTGATTGTGTTGGTTGAACAGGAACTACCTTTGACAGGCCCGTAGAGATAGAATTCGGGCCCGGGGGTACCACATACGGGCCCCCGCGAAAGGAATTTCGGGACCGGGACTTAACGTTTACGGGTCCATATACAATCGAATGAGTGACTTTCAATTTAAAATCTGTCTAGTATATTACACTTTTTTGATCGTGAAATATTTGGAAATTTTTTTCTGTTGGTGACTTTTGAAAGCCCGGGCCCGGGGGGTTTACCCCCTTCGCCGAACCCCTCTCGGCGGCCCTGACCTTTGACTTAGCAGTTAGTAGGTTTGTTATCACGTTCTCAACTGAGTCCACACATCTTTGCTGCGACAACGACTGGACTAATTAATCCAAGCGTGCGAAAGAGACGTAATAAATCCCACAAAATAATTCGTTCAATCTTCGTGAAGACGTTATCTGAACCAGACTGATAAGTACAAAGTAATTCATCTGAGATAGGCTCCCATACTATGCCTAATGTTTTCATGACACCCCAGTCATTGATTTTGATATTTTTCTGCTTCCTTTCTCTTGGTGTTTCTCTTAGAAATTCTGTGTAATTTGAGTACGACTTTCTCAGCTTTAATTGCGCTGAACATAACTACAGTGGCGAGCAAAATGGGTTCAATATTTTCAATATTTTTATTGTATTCGTTCTAGGGTAAAAATAACCCGTCACATTAAAAGTAAATTAACAAAATATATTTCCTACCTAATTGACCTGAAATAATACAAAACAATTTCTTATGATACATAAAAATTTTAATATGTTAAAAGCAATTCTTGTTGATACTTCATTGTACCAGCTTTGCACGTTGCCTTATTCCTTAGTATTTCGTCTGAAGGCCCTTGTTTTTCCTTAGCTTGTCGACTCTGTTCACCTTACTATTATATAGGCTACGATTTAAGCTTTGTGGTATACTCTCCCATTCCTCTCTAATTTTATTCCAAGCTCATTAATCCTCTTTGGCAAATCAGCATAATTAGCCAAGTTCTTCTTGATGTAAGCCCAGAGATTTTCTATGGGGTTCATGTCTGGGCTTTGTGCAGCCCACTCCATAACTTCAAACTTTTTATTTTGAAACCAAGTTGTCACTATTTTAGCGGTGTGTTTGGGATCATTATCCTGTTGAAATATGATTTGGCTTCTGGGAACTTCACTTTTTGCGAAGGCAATCGGCAAATTCTCCTTCAAAATGTGGTCCAACACCGCTTTTAGTCATGCATCCCCAAACCATGATCGATCCCCCACCATGATTCATAGTTTGAATGATGTTTACTGGTTGTGTTGTCGTATGAGATTTACTCCAAAACCACGATTGACCCTCTAATTCAAAGCGGCAAAATTTAGATTCATCGGACCATATTACGTATAACACGACCTTTTTATAAAAATTCCTCTCATAAATCATTTAAAACTACCTGCTTCCAGTCCTCAGATGTCTAGTGTTTATGCCTTTCGACGAAATGCTTTCTAGCTAAAATATTTTTAGCTAAAAGAGCAGGTTTTTTTTCTTTTTTTCTACGGCACGAAGGCCAATCCTTTGCAAAGTTCTGCGTGCTGTCCACTCGCTAATGGAAATTTCCAAGTCGGCAGCAGCTTGTTTAGGGGTTTTCACTCGTCCAGAATTCAAAAGCCTCGCTAATTCCCTACTTTCTCTGTCTGGCACTTTTCTTGGTCTTCCGCCTTTGGAAGAACATGGTATGTTTTTACAGTTTTTTCGCATCCTAACTACTGTAGGATGACTAATGCCACATTCCTTCGCAATTTCGCGCAAAACGTAAACGCGTTTTTCTCAGATGTAGTTTTTCAAAGTCGGTGATCACTGTAACTCAAAAACTACACATCCGATCCTTCTCAAATTTCGAACACTTCTCTTATACATAAATTACGAGGCAACGACGCCGAGAATTTGTATTTTTTTTATTATAATTAATTTTACAACAACAAATTCGCCGATTTTTATTAATAAATTTTCATAAATTCAAAAAAAAATTCGTCTTTTTTACTTCTAAAAATTGACAAATCAATAAAATAAATAAAATCTCGACGTTGTTACCTCGAGGAACTCATAAACTAAGACAAGTAAACGCAGTAATTCATGTCAATATTTGGTAACAGAACACGGCAAGTTCAAATTTTCTCTAAGGAAAATTAACATTCTGTGCCAGGACGAGCCTAAACGGCCTGTGCCTTAAAGGGGAGAACATGTGTCCTGCATTAGCAAGCAGAAGGAGGATGCTGTTGAGATACTAATAGATGGGGCTGAAAGGATTGTGAAAGTACCGCACAAGGAAACGCTTGCATTAGCCCGGAGATTTGTAGTGGAGGAGAAAATTTGCTTGAGTCCAGGTAGCCCTGAATAAAGTGGTCAATCCATGGAGATGTTTTTTTTTGTGAGGATCTCAAATCACAAGAGACTGTCGGGTTATTCGGTGGTTTTGAAAGAATTACACTTCTGACGCAAAAAATGTCTGTTGTAGAAGAATAAGTTTGATTTTAAAAACCGGAGCTAATTCCACTCACCAGCAGAAAACTTAAATAAAATCTTTTCACTAACCCAATCCTCTAATTCAATAAGCCAAAAAAAGCCTTAACCAAATTCTTACGTGAGAAATTTAATGCGGCTAATGGGAAATGTTGGAAAGTTTTCCATTTTAATTTTCAACTATTACTTTGCTCTTCCCCAATCTTGCACTTCAACATATCTCCGTAAATCCTTGTAAGTATTCTCCAAACTCCTTAATATAACCATAAGCTTTCTAAAGGATAACGCAAAACAATTTACTTATTGCTTCCCAAATTTGAAAAGTTATGGACAGTTTCTCAACAATTCCTTTACAAATTGTTTTCTCTACAATAAGTATCTGCAGAAAAGCTGAAGATTCTTGGCAGAATATTTTGTTATATTCTGTAAACCGGAGTATTTATCAGAACTTATCCCATTATTAGACTCTTGAAATAAGATTTTACCCATGAGCTAAGTGGGTATTAACATCAGTTTAAAGATAATTTGTTGATTTACTTCGTGCTATGATTTTTGTGTCAACATTAAAGGAACCACAGGTGGATAGAGCTTTAGAAAGCTTCAAGAGAGGGACTGGAATAATGAGAAACTGGAATAGAATCTATTGTCAACAAGTAGGTGATTAGGAAAAATTCTTCACACGGAGATGCTTTCTCTTATAATATGTAAATAATTTTCCTTAGTTTCATTTAACCGAGTACTTGGAAATAAAGTGGAAGCTTGTTTAAACGATTTGGCATTTGTACACATATGATGTAAGTGATAAAATTCATGAAAAATTTATTATTTTTAGTTTTTAATACAAGCAAATATATGTACCTAATAGTTATTTGGGGACTTCAATAACACGATATAAAAATAAAAAGAAACAAATTGTTTCGGAATCAAATTCGTCGGCGACTAGTCTAGACTAGTAATAAAAAAATACTTCGTAAATTCGTAGCTTTACTAAAAATAAAATAAAAGTAAGATAACTTGTCTTAAATTATATTAGCTCTCCAGAATAAGATTTAATTAAAGTTTTTGAGATAAATATAATTTTTTGTGCCTTAAGATAAATAGAAAAGTACATGTCCTAGACAAAACTGAACCTCTTTTCCCTGGTAACACTGATCAGAACTGAACAAAATCAAGACTTTTCACACAACCATAACGTGGGTCGACAATAATACACACGAGAACGGTGCAGACATGTGGTATGTGCAACGGTTCAGGGCGGAACTGTTTCCATAGGCAGGCTTAGTGGGCTGTCTTTTATTCACAAAACAATTCTTGTTCAATGCTTGTACAAGGCTTGTTCGTCTAAAGCACTTTTGTCGACTGGCGCTTTCAAACTATACAAGATTTGAAAAATCAGTGCGTTCAGAAAATCAAATCACTTGTATCGCGGTTCGTACTTTACGAAGTTAGCCTATCTCTCCCGCACCTTTACCCCAGATCAGAATTTATATATTAGCAATAGGGGATTATAATCTACAGGATGTTTCAGATCTGACGTGCCAAAATGAGTGGTGTGATAGATCTCATCTAGGCAAACATATTGAACGGCAGGGGGGGGGGGGGGAACTGTCAACCGTTTGGGAGTTACAGGGTGATTCATAAATTTAAGTTTTTCATGGTATGCACATTACTCTTTTATTTTTATCTTCTGATCTACCCAACATAGCGACATCAAATAAACGCTAAAAAATAACTATCCTAATGACCTTTCCAAAAATGTCAACAATGTTGATCTCACTACTACCACTGCAGGTACAGTCTCGGCCAAAATTGAAAAAAATATTTTGAAGTTACCAAAATTTCAGCATTTTCCCAAATTTTCTCCGAAATTTATGTAATTAGTATACCTCCTTTTTATTTTTATTGGATTGCGCGTCTTACTACCTTTCCAAAAAGGTGCAACATGTCCACGTAGGGAATTAGCAATTTGTACGTAGAAATCCAATCGCAGAATATTATAAAAATTAACAAATTAAAAAAATTAAACTAATATTAACTCAAAAATTCTTTTTATTGAATTTAAAAATAATTACAAACAAACTTGATAAGTAACAAAAGCCGTTCAAAATGTCCACCGCAACTTTCGATGCATTTCAACAACCTCCTTCTAAAGACTTAGAAGGAGGTTGTATTGCAGCCAGCCTCTCCCGTATTTTCGGCGCTGCATTCCTAATTCGGCTAACTAAATCCTCCCAATTGTTAACTGGGCTTGAATAAACTTCCAGCGGTTAGGAAATTGTTCACTTAGTATAACCTTCACAATGTTAGCTGTATGCGCTGGTACTTCATCGTGTGGGTGAAACAAGATTATCCATATTGTTTTCCTCTATTAGATCTGGCAGTGTATTGTCAGAAAAATTCGCATAAATTTCACTATTGAGCACTTGCGGCACAATGAATGGTCCGACCAAATGGTTGCCGATAATTATATCCCAAACATTGATACTGAAATATGCTGGAATGAGGTCACCTTTGTCCCATGTGGGTTGGTGTTTGACCAGGAATAGAGGTTATGGAAGTTCGTAGTACCATCCATGGTGAATTGAGATTCATCCGTCCACAGAAATCGGTCCAGAAACGCCATATCGTCAATGTCACGTTCCAGAAGTCAAGTGCTAAATTGCAGTCTTCTCTCGGAATCTCCTTCCAATAGTCCTTGGGCTGGGTGATGGTGATATGGACGTAATCGCAATCAATGAATAACCCTCCAAACCTTAGATGACGACGCTCCTAATCGCCTTGCGACTCGTTTCATGCTCGTCACAGGGTCCTGCCTCACGAAGGTGATTATTTGCTGCTCCACGTCGGCAGAAGTTTCCGAAGTTTCGGGTCGTGTCTCCATGTCGTGTGGAGCTACACTTCCTGTTTCTCTTAACCTTTGGAAAGTCCGTGTAAATATCCCTCTTTGGGGTGTTCGCCGGTTAGGTAATCTCCTTTGATATTCCACTACTCTCTCGTTTCCGTCTACTACACCATAAATGTAAATAATATCCGCGTATTCCTCAAATGTAAATTTTACCATTTTTTACTAATTTTTGCTTACAAACAGCCGCACGTATTGATTTGTTTTTCAGCTATGATAGGTATTCTTGATTACTGACCCTTTTTTACAGCAAAATTTCCATCAGGTACGAGTAACAAAACGCCAGGATACAAGGCTGTGAATTCTGGCTAACAATAAAATTACACTAACATTTTTAAAATTTTTTTGCAGCAATAATTAATATTAAATACCTGTTAACCCAAAAGAAACATTTTCGACCCTTTAGCATAAACATTTTGTTTACTTAAAGAATTTGCTAGCTAAAGTGCAATAAAATAATTAGGTAGTCAGAGATTTCTAAAAATGCGGTTTTTCTAATTCTTTGTCTACCTTGGTATATTGCACCTTTTTGGAAAGGTAATAAGACGGGTAATCAAATAAAAATAAAAAAGCGGATAATTACATAAATTTCGGAGAAAATTTGGGAAAATGCTGAAATTTTGGTAATTTCAAAACATTTTTTTCAATTTTGGCCGTGACTGTACCTGCAGTGGTAGTAGTGAATATTGTTGATATTTTTGGAAAGGTCATTAGGATAGATATTTTTTAGCGTTTGTTTGATGTCGCTATGTTGGATAGATCAAAAGATAAAAATAAAAGAGTAATGTGCATACCATGAAAAACTGAAATATATGAATCACCCTGTAACTTCCAAACGGTTGAGAGTTCCCCTCCCACCTCCCTGTCGTACAATTTTTTGTTTGGATAGGTGAGATCTATCACCCAACTCATTTTGGCACGTCAGATCTGAAACACCCTGTATATAACACAAAAAGAATCATCGAAATTGGTTTACGGGTTCAGAAGTTGACATCCACTCCCTCCCCTCCTGAACCCACCATTTAAATTTTTGTCGCGCTACGAAGTTAGACTATCTACTCACTCGTCCCCATTCCCCTCCCCTATCTCCTCCCCTCTCCACTCCCACCCTAGGAAAATTTTTTTCACTAGCACAAAAATATGTACGGAACAACAAATAACTCGAGTGAATATTTCAAAATTTCAATAAAACGAAATTGTAAAAAATTTCTTTAAAAAACTCCAGCTAAGAAAGAAATATTAAAATATTTCTTTACAAGATGCGTTTCTAATAAGGAAAATCTAAATTCCTTGGCTCTTGGTGCTGCTGTTGATCGTGTAAAGAAATATTTCAATATTTATTGCTTTGATGGAGTTTTTTAAAGGAAATTTTTGCAATTTCGCTTAATTGAAATATTGAGAAAATTTTTTTTTCATTATTAATAATGGTGGATCACATTTTATACAACGAAAGCAGAACCATTCAAATCGATCAACGCATTATAGAGTTAGGTTTCACCCCCACCCGCCAACAAGGCTTCTGAATTGGTACCGATTGGTACAACCAACCAAAAAAGTATCATTCAAATCGGTCCATGCAATACGAAGTTAGGTTTCACCACCACCCCCACCATTCTCATCCACCCCACCCACAACCACCCCAAAAATATCTTTAACATGGTACCACCCGGGGAACATACTCTGCCCAACAAAAAAGGTCATACATTAAAAAAAAATAAGGAAAAAAAACTTCATGCCGAACTTAAAATCTCTTTGTTTTTGGCAAGTTAGTTAAAAGTAAAATGGGGAAAATTCGATATACCCAGATGCGGATATTTTCTTTTTATAGTAGAATTAAAATAGATAACGAAACTGCCTATACGTAACTGAAAATAAAACACGATGCAAATTGGTGTAATAAAATTATTTTCAGAGCACTAGCAGAATATAAACATTATTAAGCATGAAAAGGAAATTAAGGGTGAGTGATAAAGGTGAAAAAGCCCTGTGAAAAACGGTGGGCGTTTTAAACAATGACACAAAATTTCGTGAATTTTAACCGACTTCCCAAAAACACGAAAAGGTACTAAGTATGGCGCGTACTTTTATTTTAGTTTTTATGAATTTTATGAATTGGATTATTCTCTTGTTGTTGTTTAGTGTGTGATTCTTCATTGCTACTACGAGAAGACAAATGGATCTTGGATGGTGCTAAAGGCTAAAACCACAGACAATCTGGTAACGGATGATCAACAGGCTGACACCACAGATGGTCGATAAGGACGGGTACATTGACATGACGGCACCACAGAAAATCTTTTAACGGATGAAGAACTGGCTGACACTACACATGATCGATAGGGACGGGCTGACACCACAGACAATCTGGCAACGGATGACCAACAGGCTAATACCACAGATGGTCGGTATGAGAGGAACATATCGATAGGCTGACACCACAGACAATCTTGTAACGGAAGACCAACGGGTCGATATGAGCGGAACAGATTGACAATCTGGGAGAGAACAGGTAAAACTAACTACTGGTTCGTTGGGACTTTTAGTACAATTCAAGTCACTAGTGGTTATCGGTATTGAGTTCGTAGCTTCTGATCTAAGCGCACTCAGGTCTGAAGTCGATCCCTTTTGAGATACTACTGCTCAAATTCTGCTTGGCGATGCTCGTTTTTAAATTTTTTTCGAGGTCCAGAATTATCAACAACCAACTAATTGTTTATTCTTATTTGTGGCATTTCTTAATATTCCTACTGAACGGCGTGGTGCGTATGCTGTGGAATGAGTATGCCACCCGATGACGTCGAGCACATTTGCAGACCATGGAACTGAATTTTTTTATGGACATGTACCACGAAGAGTTTGTGCAAAATGTTAAATGTCAATAAAATGACATGGGCGACGGCTTAAATTTATGTACGCAGCAAAATGCTTTGTTACAATAGTGGACAGAATAAAAACACGACTTTGATTCGAATATGTTCTCTGTGGTAAGATTCACCCTCTTTAAATTTTCGAAAAATTGAAATATATTTCCTATTCTTGAAAATTCTTTTTTACCTGCTGACCGTGTTTTTAGAGGACGAATAAAAAAAAAGTAACTAATATACAGCCTTGTGAGTATGAAAAAAATCGACACAGCTTTTCATTTGATCCTTCAAGTTTGAAACTGGAAGGATGCTTTTTTCAGGGATAAGCTCGTCATGGTATTTTAAATTAACAGGAAGTTTATCATTATTCAAAAATTAAATGGCAAATTCTTCTACCGTACGAAAATTGAGCTAGGAAAGTATATCTGCAAGACAAAAAAAATGTACTGTAGATATCAAACCTAGTTGTTCTGTTAGTTATGAAAAATTTAAGGATGTGGACAAGCTCTCACCTTGTCTAATCCCGTATAAAATAAAATATTTCACATGTACACAATGTACAAACAAAACACATGACCCGAGCAAATTTTTCAAAAATTATTGATAACTTGGAATTGCAAAAAATTCCGAACTAAACCGTTCAACTCGAGCGAAGTAAGAAATATTTCAATATTTCTTCACGCGATCGGCGTTCCTAATAAAGAAAGGCTAAATTCCTTTGGTTCTTCATCAACAGCAGCACCAAAGGGTTAGCCCATCTTTAGCTGCTGGACGCCTTCGAATAAACCGAACACTAGATGAAAATCCAACAAAATCAATAAAACTCCGATCTAGACAGCAGTATCAGATTATGATCACTACGCTGTCACACCGATATTTCGGTAAACTATTTTTCACATGTACACAATGTGCAAACAAAACACATGACCCGAGCAAATTTTTCAAAAATTTTTGATAACTTGGAATTGCAAAAAATTAAACTAAACCGTTCAACTCGAGCGAAGTAAGAAATATTTCAATATTTCTTAACGCGATCGGCGTTTCTAATAAAGAAAGGCTAAATTCATTTGGCTCTTCATCAACAGCAGCACCAATTTTTGATTATTAATAAGAAAAACTAGACAATAAGTCTCTAAAACTTCAAAAAAGTACCCCCTCTTTTTTTTATATAGGGGCGAATCGTCTCAAAAAAAGGCGATTTATTGATTTTTGCAGAAATATTCATATAAATGCATCAAAATATAATGAAGTATGTATTTTAAAGGCTTATTGTCTAGTTTTGAGTCTTAAAAATAATTAATTAATTCCGAAAATTTGTTTCAGGAGTTCCATAAAGTGTCCTACAGTCAAAAACACACCTTTTGCATGACGCCTTCTACAGCAGTCAATAGGAATTAAAATCTGAAAAAAAATATTTTTATATACTTAAACTTATATTTAATAATGCCCAAAAGAAATATTGTTAATAAATGTAATAGTTTCTTTAAAAAAAAATCTTAAACATTTTGTACGAATAATTTTAGTTTTATAATTGTGTCGTCCTTACTTAAAAATCTAAAACCATCCGCCGTCTTGAAGCGTCCGACAAAGTAAATGTAGAATGACGTCACATAGTTTATCGTATTAAACCCAATAACCGTCTAAAGAAAAAGGTAATCCGCCATTTTGGGCTTAGAATGTGCTCCCGTAGCTTAACACATTCTATTCATCAAACCCTTTCATTTGCTACCTATGTCTAAGGGGGTTGTGAAGAAAACGGTAATCCGCCATCTTACGGCGCACAGAGGAGTATTTCTAAGAAAGAAATTGATCAAAAGTCTCGAATTCGAATTTCATTAAATTCCATTACAATGTATGTTTTGTCAAAGATTAATAGCTATTACATCGCTAAGCGGCCATTTTGGTAACGCCGCTTCACTTCCCCAACCATGACAGCAGTCGGAACCCAGTCGTGGTGTGAATCGCTTTGCTTTGTTCTCGGCGTTCCTATTAAAACATCATCTTTTATTTAAATTTTGAGTTTGTGTTCGGTGGAGAGTTATAATAACCGTTATAGATCTTGAAGAGAAAGGTATGTATTTAAATTGTGGATATTTATTTTTGGTATTGTAGTTGATAAAGTGACATTTCTCATCATATACATTCTGCATTAAAAAAATTTACCCGGTTTTTAGTTAACACCATAAATAAAGATGTTTTTGTATATGAGTTAAGCCTAGTTAATTTATAATTTTGCATGTATCGTACAATTCAGTTACTCTTGATGAGGTTTTCAAAGATAAATGTCCCGCATATACCCATTTGTTAAATATTTTTTTTTAACCAATAGGTCAAAAACAGGTTTTCTTTAAAAAAAAATCGTATTTCACATTTTTTTCAGAATCTGTGGGATAAATATGCAGATGACTAGAAAATTCTTTTTGAACGCATAAAACAATGTTTGGATAGGAACAGAGACGATAAGTTCGTGTTTTTAGAAAGTCATCTAAAAAAAATCACCAAATGCCCTGAAAATGAACAAGGTTCACTGCGACATGCCTTAAAGGCTTTTAAATTTCAATTTAAACAGAAATGGATAGCCGCCAGCAGTAAGGAAGAACGCTTTAAAAAAAAATGAATAATGGCTCAAAACTGCTATAACACTACCTACCTGGACAACAAGGAAGTCCGGTCGACCAACAAAAGATTTTAAAGAATCGAGTGACCAAACCTTGTGATAAGTTAACTTACGCAGCCCAAATGAGTCAGCGTGCTCTAGGTCATAGTGACCCGTCCAAGATTATAAAGGATATGACTTTATCGCCAACAAGAGCTAAAAAATACAGAAAAATTCTTAATTCTACTCATAAGGATATAGTTAAAAAGCACACACCGTCACTAACTTTAGCAATATTCGTGAAAGCTGATATGACAAGAAAGCAATACGAAGTTAGTCATGCTGCCAACAAGAGCATTTATCCTTGTTATTCACTTATAAAAAAGGCAAAAAAAGACTGTTACCCGCGAAAACAGTCGATGAGAGTTACAGAAACATGTGCTGAAATTAATTTACAGGATCTTAAAGATCACACGTCTGCACGATTGTTTGAGTATTTAAATGAAGTATTTGAAAGTATAAATGAAGAAGAAAGAAGCCATTTAGAGCTATTATCAAAATGGGGTTGTGATGCCTCACAACAACAACAATTTAAACAAAAATTTCCAAGTAGCACAGATAGTGACGCTAACATCTTCTTTGTGCCCATACGACTTATATGCAATATTGGTGACAAGATACTGCAGACCAATACGAATCCGCTTTATACATGAAACGAAAGATATTACAAATGAAGATATCAACTACATAAACAATGAAATAGAAAACCTGAGAAAGACTGAAATAACGAAAACTAATGGTGATAAACTTCATATAAAGCATACATTAGCCTTTACCATGATCGACCCATAGGTTTGCAATGCTGCGACAAACACTTCATCGACCATGAAGTGCTATATATGCGAGCAAACGTCAAAATATTTCAATGACTTAAATAAAAAAAACCTAGAGAACCCTGATGCCCTTAAATTCGGACTATCGATACTGCATGCAAGGATTCGATTTTTTGAATCTTATAAAATACCTATTAAAAAGTGGCAAGCAAGGAGTGAAGAACATAAATACATTGTGAGAAATACAAAGAAGAAAATACAAGAATCTTTTAAAGAGGAAATGGGGCTGCTGGTGGATATTCCCAAGCCAGGGTTTGGGAACACCAATGACGGGAATACTGCAAGAAGATTTTTCTCGGACCCCGAAACCTCTTCCCGCACATCAATCTTATAAAAAAATGCAATGTTATTTTAGAGGCTTTGTCAAGTGGATTCAATATTGATGTTGAAAAATTTGAAAATTTTGCAGAACAAACCGCGAAACTTTATGTGGAACTGTATGAGTGGCACGCAATGACACCAACAATGCACAAAATTTTGAGACATGGTACTAAAGTAATTGTCCACGCAATATTGCCTATTGGCCAACTATCGGAAGAGGCGGCTGAGGCCCGAAATAAACACTTTCGCCTGTATAGGCAAAATTTTTCAAGAAAGTTTTCCCGAGAAGACTCTAATAGGGATGTTTTAAATAGACTTCTTCTGAGTTCGGATCCATTTTTGAGCAGTACAAGACGAAGGCCTCAGAGGAAAAGGAGTCCTTTCTCCAGTGAGACATTACAACTTTTGCTACCAGAGACATCGGACGTACCTGTAACAGAAACTGACAATGAAGAGGAGGATGGATTTAGTGAAGGCGAACCTGATTAAAATATAATTTTATATAATATTTATAAAAAAATTTTTTTGCAAAATTTCAAGTCTGAATAATGTTTTAATTACTAATCATGACCCTAAACTGTTTTTTATTACATATCAAATCGATAAAAACCACACATTAATTTTGAACAACTTTCGAGGTATAATACTCCTCTGTGCGGCGTCCGCTTTAAAATGACGCCACGCAGCTCATCGTATTCTACTGTTCCAACCTTTTCATGTTATACCCACGTCAAGGGGGTTATGAAGAAAAAGAGAATCCGCCATCTTGGGGCGTCCGGCATATTGGCATTAGAATGACATCATTTACCACAATTTATCGTATTCTACTCATCGAACCCTTTCATTTGATACCCATATCAAGGGGGTTGTGAAGAAAAGGATAACCCGCCATCTTGGAACGTGCGCCATATTTGGTTTAGAACAATATTAGATATATTTTATTGCATTGTCATCGGACTTCAATACGTACGCAAAATTTCAGCTCAATCGGTTATCGCGAAGTTAATTTAAAACCGATTGCAAAATTTGTACCAAACAAACAAACAGACAAGAAAGCAAGTTAATTAAAACGTTTTAAAAATTATTATTTGGGTATAAAAATATTTGCTTGTACAAAATGTCTTCTTCCAATAATCTGTAAGAAATTTTTCTTTATCATAAAAAAAATTTGAATTGCAAAAATACTTTCAGGTTCATTTGAACTTTAAAGTAATTGAGATTAAGTAAACAAATTTTCAAGACAATCGGAAGGTTCCGGTTTTCGGAGCTTCAGGCAATATTCATTAAAAAATGTAAAATTTTCAGAAATTTTTTTATTTCATCCTTTCCGCTTGGAGTTGTCAAATATCCTTTAAAGAGCTTCATTTGTGAGCATTTTCAGATGTTCCTGGACATTTTCAAATCAATTGAAGGTTGGGTGTAATTTACACATTTACTTGATTATATTCACAGTTATCTTTCAGTACAAACAATAAATTAGATATTTATGTAAGATATTTTTCACGATAACCTTTAACTTTACTTTGAAAGTAATTTAATTAAAATTTGTACAGTTCTTAAAAAGTAATTAAATAAAGAGCAATATAAGTGGCCATTATGGATCTAGGACATTCTACATAAAAAGTGCTAATATTTGCAAAATAAAATAATTTTGTGAGATTTTTATTATTCACCCTTTTCTACCCTTTAAGGGATTTAGGCACCCCGTTCAAGCAAAACTCCTACCTTCTGTAATTCTGAAGTACTAGTGACAAAAAGCTTTAAGGTTACAAATTCTTTTTCAGAGGGAGTGTCCACACTTATTTCTAAATTGCTTTACTGGGAGAAAAAGGTAAAAAATTTAGATAGCGGAGGAAATATATATCTATGGTCTTCTTATGTTAAAAGGTTCCAAAATGTAACTATCTTATTAACGCGATTTTGTTAAGCTTCGATTGGGAAGCAAATTCGATGAGTTAACGGTTGCTCAACCTACAGTTCATTGGACATTGCAGTAATCCGAATTGAATTGGGGATAGCGTCAATTTAGATGATCGAAGTGGTAAATTCTAGAAAGATCAACAACGATGCGGGTAGATTGCTGTAGAGATGACCCTTGGCAGCTGTCACAGCAGCCCTCCATATCCTACTAATCTGATCTGGGAGGAATATGATGAAATTTTATACCGTTGTGACATTATCCCAATATAGATGCTGATAGAGTTTTCGGCGACCGATAAATTTCTTTAGTGTGGATGGCTCTTATTCCAAAGCAAAAAAAAATATTGCGGTATACGTCTTGAATTTTATGTGTGGTCTTTAATGGACCGCAGGAGTCTACACCAGAATAAGTGAAAGGCAAACCAACTGATATACGGCTTTCAGGTAGCTCTTCCATAATTTGCCGCAGTATCCTTAGAAGATAGCAGTGAAGCCAACTACGTACTATACTTCATGCATAGGTTAGGTAAGGTTAAAGTGGATGCCTAAGAAGGCACACTTAGGCCTAAGAGGCCCATTGTGATTCCACATTGAGGCTACAACAACTTTAGCAACCCCAATAAAAATAACCTAAGAAATAGGAGGGTGGACATGTTGCCCCCTGTGCACCGAGCCAGTTCCCTGTCTCCAGTGGGTTGGGAAGGGTGTACAGCCCTAATCGTCGTCGGGAACCATTTTGAACCTGCTTCGGTTGACTCTTCAAAGAAGGAGAAGCCCAGAAACCGGTGCCTAAGGTTGGCTAGGGCCGGACAGTTACCGAGGAGGTGAAGTATGTTTTCCTCTTCCTCGTCGTCATGGCAACTCCTACAGAAGTCGTTCGAAGGCGCTCCCAGTCTATCGGCGTGTCTGCTTATGAGGCAGTGACCCGTGATAATGGCCACGGTACTGCTAATTGTTTTGCGTTCGAGTAAGATGATCTGCCTTGACCGTTTAGGGTCAAGCTTTGGCCATATCTGTCGGGTAATCGGGCAAGTGTGTTCCTCCTGCCAATTAGTGATTGCAATCCTGAGAGACTCCTGTGAGAGTTCCAGTTTGCATGTGGCCAGCGGTTTACCCAGCTGTTGGTAAATGCCCGAATCAGGACGAGTGGTATCGATTCTCGCTAGTTCGTCGCTCTACAATTGCCCGGAATGTCACTATGTCCAGGCACCCAGATGAATCGTACATTCAGATGCTCAGCTATGTCATTTAGTGCCGAGCGACATGTTATAACCGTTTTGGAGGTGGTCTATACTCCCGAGTGGGATTTAATAGCCGCATGACTATAGACTATATAGACTATAGAACGCATAGTTCTAAACATGGAGTCAATATTACTTTGAATACAATCAAAAGCGAAAATAGTTTTGGAGTTATTCCGTCTAGATTCAAGAGAGTTAAGCTTGATGAGTTTAAGCCAATCTAAGTAAGACGGTTGTCCCAAAGAAGCCCGCGAAGTGCAAAACGAACAAAGCGATGCTGGACTGTCTCGGTCCGGCCAATGTGGTCGCGATAATATGGCGACTAAACACATTTAGGGTATTCCAAAATTGACTTGACGAAGCTGCAATAAAGGAGTCGCGTGATATAAGGATCATCAAATTCTTAAGCCCATTGTTTAATAAAACCCAAAGTCGAATTAGTTTTAATAACAATCGCATCAATGTGGATCCACGGAAACGTATATCACCATGCTTCGGAAGAATTTCACAGAGATCCAAGAACCTCAAGACATCTAGCGATAGAATGAAAAGACGATAAGAATCAGAGCTAATTCTAACGGATTCAAGAAAGGAGACATCGTTTTTCTGTTCGGTTCACGAAGACGAAAAAGAAAATCACCAAAGCTTCAATAGAAGTGGGAAAGAAGGAATGAAGAAGAACGTATACTTTTACAGATTGAAGCTATACCAATTAGATACAATTGATCGGAATGAACAGTTTTAAGAAGGGGTAGTGTCAGGTGCGCTATACGCAGCATATACTACGTGACGAAAACGAAATCAAGGTGTCGGAAATTAGAAAAACGTCATATACCTTATAAAGTTAAGGCCGACTCGAACCTGAGTTGGTGTGCTTTAATCGAATAACAGAATCATCTAGAACTTAGAATTAAGCTAAGTAATATAAATAGGGCTGAGTATCAGCCTGGTTAGTTTTAGTCTTTATTGAGACTGCGAGTAGTATATGCGATTGATACTGTGAAGAATTAGATGTTACCCGACTATAGTAGAAAAAAAAATATTATCAGATTTATACAAATGAGCTATCATCGGATTTGTATAAATGCTCCGCGTAACATAGGCTATATGGCGAGTAGCGTAGTATCGGCAGGGCGGGACGACGTGGGGCGTGGGGTTGCGGTCTGATTCTCATAAATTACTCATCAGATTTGGACAAATGAGGTACGCTCGGCGTAACAGCGAGCAGCGCAGCAGTGGCGGGTTCATTTTTTATGATGCAAGTTTAAATGAAATTAGAGAAAACTGCAAAATGTTTTAAATAAAAAATTTTGTTAAAAAACTAAAACCCAACTCCGGCTTCAACGGCCCTTTTAAAAGTTGTAAACAAGACTTAGTAGCTGTTTTATGTACTGGAATGGAGCGAATGCCTCGGATCGCTCTGAGGCGGAAAGGATCGTGACGCTTGAAGGGGTAAGACGATCTATTAGATCGTTTGAACCATCCAAGGCAGCAGGCTTAGATGGTATATTCCCAGCCCTGCTTCAGTGGGGCAGTGAGATTGTTGCACCAATACTTAGGGGTATGTACACAACATGCCTTGCAATAGGATATGTCCCGGTTTCGTGGAGAGAGGCTTAGGTCATATTTCTACCAAAACCGGGAAGAAAAGACTATACTGAGCCGAAGTCCTTTAGACCCGTGAGCCTGACGTCTTTTCTATTGAAGGCAATGGAGAGGACCGTGGCTTACCATATCGAGGGGACTTCACTCACTAGTTATCCACTAAGTAGGAACCAGCACACCTATTGTCCTGGGAGATCTACCGAAACGGTACTCCACCAGCTGGTGCGAGTAGCAGAAGAAGAGATTAATAGCCAAGGCATAGCAATGGCCGTAATAATGGACATTGAAGGAGCCTTTGACAATATAGACTTCGGAAGGCTGGAGGATGCTCTTGATGAACGTGGAACCAATTCTACTGTTAGGAGATGGATTGGCAACATGTTAAAGACAAGAGCAGTAAACATTCAGAGCGGTGAATCGAGACTGCGGGGGAGGGTAGACAGGGGTTGTCCACAGGGTGGAGTGCTGTCCCCCGTTCTGTGGAACATTACTGTTGACTCATTACTTTGCAGACTTGAGGAAGAAGGCATACATAATGTTGGGTATGCTGACGACATAGCGATTATGGCAAGGGGCAAGTTCATACGCGCCGTAGCAGACACAATAAGAAGAGGTACGAGGGTGGTGGAGCAATGGTGCGTGGAACAGGGACTCTTCATAAATGCAAAGAAGTCTGATCTAATTGTTTTCACTAGGAAAAGGAATAATCTAGACTTTAGACCAATCGAACTCTTTGGGGAAGAACTCACGGTCTCGGGCTCGGTCAAGTATCTGGAGGTATTCCTGGCAAAGACATGTTGAGGAGAAAATCCAAAGAGCGAACAGGGCTCTAAATCAATGTGGGAGGGGTGACCAAGCGCTTATAAGCCCACAGTAAAGAGGCAATTGAGCAAGGTCCAGAGGTTAGCGTGTGTGACGATAACAGGGACCTTTCGAACAACGCCGACAATGGCGTTAGAGATGATACTGGGTTTGCTACCTTTAGATATATATGTGAAGAGAACCGCTGCTTCAACGGGCATAGGAAAATACTGGAACTTGTCAAAGATGAGATACCGGAATTGGAAATGCCTGTTGATGGTATAAACAAAGTGAGGGTGATTGATAGGCACCACGAAACGCTTATACGGGATGGGTCCCTCCCTGAAAAACGTATAACCGACGTTACAATATTCACGGATGGATCCAGAATTGATGGGAGAGCGGGCGCAGGTATCTTCAGTGACGACCTGAACCTGAACACACATCTTTGCCTGGGGATATACACCTCAGTATTTCAGGCGGAGATGCTGGCTCTGATCTATGCACTTGATGCACTAGAGAGCCGAGTGAGAGATAAGCAGATAGTGGTGGCACTCGATAATCAGGCGGTGATCAGGTGTATGGATGGTACAGAGTTCAACACAGCTCTGTCGCTGGAGTGTGTTCGCAAACTAAACGCGTGTGCCTCATCAAATGAGTTGACACTGGCGTGGGTCCGAGGACACGTCGGGATCGAAGGAAATGAGAAGGCAGACGTGCTGGCTAAGCTAGGGGCTGCTTCGAGTTTCCAAGGTCCGGAGCCGTTCACTGCGCTTGGCAGGGGTACGGCGGAGGGCCTGTTAGGAAAGTGGGCCACGAGGGAGCACTGGGAACGGTGGAACGTCGTGGACTCGCTAAGATGGCAATTGTAGCGACCAGAAGTGCTGAACAGAGGGAGGTCCTGGATATGGACCGTAGGACCTTGAGATGGCTGACGGCGCTACTAACAGGACATGGAAATTTCAGGTGTCATCTAAAGATGATGAACATTCTCGAGGATGATATCTGCAGGCTGTGCCAGGAGGAGCAGGAGACGGCGGCATAGTGTGCCAGTGCCCTGCACTGGCAAGTAGAAGAAGGAAGCTAATGGGACACCACTGGATGGAAGAAGGAAGAATGACAGAGGTGTCCTATAAGCAAATGCTTGCGCTGACCCGAGGAATCGAGGTGAGGGAAGAAAACTGGATTAGCCCAGATCTCTCTCGCTGAGATCACAGGGGGTAGGGACGAAAAGGGACCCGGATAAAGTGGTCTGTTTCGGCAAATCCCTTAAGGGGTGTGTTTAGTGAGTAAAAATCTCACACTACCAGAGATAATCGGGTCACCTGGTGTCTTTGGAAGATGTTCACCCCTCACGCAAAAAAAAAATGTACTTTACGTATTTTGTGTACCTGAGAGCAAAAGCGTATTAAGTCCAAAATTTAAATTGTCCTGTTTGTTGTTTTTTATCATTATTCATATAAATAAGTAATTTCATTTATACAGGCTACAAAACAAGTAGAAATAATAATTATTTCTACTTGTTTTGTAGCATGTACAACACAATAAATTCTTGTATGTTATGCTCTTCTCTAAAATTCAATTTTTGATCCCAATTAAGATAAATTTTTTATTATTTTTAATACATGTCAATATCATCATTATTTAAATACATTTTAAAAAAAAGGTTTTATTCGGTTAGAATCACATTATATCCCACTCATGCAGTCAGGCTAACTAGCCAATTTAGTTGAGTAGAGTGCTAGATATGTATCGGTGAGTTTCGAGATGCCTGTCGGCATTGGTAACTGGACATGGGAAGTTCAGATGTTCTCTAAGGAATATAAACATGCTATGCCTGGAGGAGCCTACACGCTCTATGCCCCACAAGGGGTTAAAGGAACCAGAGAGAAAGCCTGGAGGAGCAGGAGACGGCAGTGCACATAGTTTGCCAGTGTCCTGGCTTAGCAAGCAGAAGGAGGATGCTGTAGGGACACTATTAAATAGGGGCTCAAAGGATTGTGGAAGTACCGTGCAAGCAAATGCATACATTAGCCAGAAGAATTGTTGTGAGGGAGAAAATCTGTCCAGCTCGCTGAGATGATAAGTGGTAGGGGCGAAATGGGATCCGAATAAAGTGGTCAATTCCTACAGAGGTACTTTTGTGAGAATCTCAGGTTATTCGGTGGCTTTGAAAGAATTAAACTTTTCTGTTGTGGAATTATAAGTTTGATTTTAAAAACCGGAACCAATTCCATTCACCAGCAGCAAACTTTAATAAAATCTTTTCACAAATTCATAATTCAACAAGCCAAAAAAAAAGCTTTAACCAAATTATGCCACAAAAGTTGTTCCAGGTGAGAAATATAATACGGCTAATGTTTGTTAATGGAAATAATTTAATTTACTCGAAAATGTTGGAAAGTTTTCCATTTTAAACAGGTGAGAATTGATGTGGAGCGAATCTTAATTTTCAACTATTGCTTTGCTCTTCCCCGAACTTGCACTTCATCATATCTCCGTAAATCCTTGTAGGTATTCTCGAAACTCCTTAATATAACCATAAGCTTTCTAAAGGATAACGCAAAACAATTTACTTATAGCTTCCCAAATTTGAAAAGTTATGGACAGTTTCTTTACAAATTGTTTTCTCTGCTATAAGTATCTGCAGAAAAGCTGAAGATTTTTGTCAGAATATTTGATATATTGTGTGAAACCTGAGTATTTATCAGAACTTATCCCATTGGTTGCACGCAGTGTCTTTATTAGACTCTTGAAATAAGATTTTACCCGTGAGCTAAGTAGGTACTAACATCTGTTTAACGATAATTTATTGTTTTACTTCGTGTTATGATATTTGTATCAACACTAAAGGAACTACAGGTGGATAGAGCTTTAGAAAACTTCAAGAGAGGGACTGGAATAAGGAGAAACTGGAATAGAATCTATTGTCAACAAGTAGGTGATTAGGAAAAGTTCTTCACACGGAGATGCTTTCTCTTATAATATGTAGCAAAATAATTTTCCTTAGTTTCATTTAACCGAATGCTTAAACGATTTGGCATTAGTTTGTTTGCGTACTTTGCATCTATGATGTAAATGATAAAATTCATGAAAAATTTATTATTTTTAGTTTTTATTACAAGCAAATATATGTAATAGTTATCTGGGGACTTCTATCACATCAAATAAAAATAAATATCTACCACTAAAAGGCAAAATTGTTTCGAAATCGAGTTCATCGGCGGCTAGTTTAATTTAGTAATAAAAAAAATACTTCATACCTGTCCTAAAAATAAAATAAAAGTAAGATAAGTTGTCTTAAATTATATTAGCTCTCCAGAATAAGATTAAATTAAAGTTTTTGAGATAAATATAATTTTTTGTGCCTTAAGATAAATAGAAAAGTACATGTCCTAGACAAAACTGAATCTCTTTTCCCTGGTAACACTGATCAGAAATGAACAAAATCAAGACTTTTCACACAACCATAACGTGGGTCGAAAATAATTCAAAATCGCACACGAGAACAGTGCAGATATGTAAGCAACGGTTCAGGGCGGAAATGCTTTCACAGGGAAAAAATGTGGTTTTTCTTTTTATATTCGCCTGATGTTTCATTAGAAAGACTTTGTCTCTTATTCGCAAAACAATTCCTTGGGCTTGTTCGTCTATAGCACTTTTGTGGATTGGCTGCTTTCGGAAATGTCAAACTACAAAGATTTGAAAAATCAGTGCGTTCAGAAAATCAAATCATTTGTATCGCGGTTCACACGTTACGAAGTTAGCCTAGCCCTCTCGCACAATCAGATCAAAATTCATCCTCATATTAGCAATAGGGGATTATAAACTATATAACACAAAAAAAAAATCATCGAAATCGGCCTACGCGTTCAGAAGTTAGCATCCACCCCCTCCCCCCACATGACCCGAGTGAATATTTAAACATTTCGATAAAACGAAATTGCAAAAACTTTCTTAAAAAAACTCCAGCAAAGAAAGAAATATTAAAGTATTACTTTACAAGATCGGCGTTTCTAATAAAGAAGAGCTAAATTCCTTTAGCTTTTCTTTATAAGAAACTCCGATCGTGTAAAGAAATATTTAAATATTTCCTTCTTTGCTCGAGTTTTTTAAAGGAACTTTTTGCAATTTCGTTTAACTGAAATTTTGGCAAATTTTTTTTCCATTCTTATTGATATTTATTAAGCCTAATACGATTGGCTCTGCTCCAAGCGAGGATCTTAGAAATGTGATCCAAACATAAGTTCTCGGTTAATTTGAATTTCATTTAGGCAGAAGATGGAGCATGTGGCCGTGTATTGTGAACTGGCTCTGAGTTGGCGTTATTAGGCCTATACTTACATACGAGGTGATTGCCTTGTGACCCGCACCAGATAAGAAAGTTCAGAAGATGGCAGCACAACTGAAATCACAATAAATTGGAAGTGAGTTTTGAAAGGTTTTCAACCGATTTCCCAACAACAATGAGGTTCTAAGTTCGACGTGTATTTTTTACTTTTTTTATGTCTGACCGGGCATAACTTCGTAAGGCGTTGACCGATTTTGATGATTCTTTTTTTGTTGGGTAGAGTATGCACACCGATTTGTTGGTACCATGTCAAAACTATTTTGGGTGGGGAGGGGTTGAAACCTTACTTTGTAACGCGTGGACCGATTCGGATGGTTCTTTTTTTGTGGTACAGAGTATGCTCCCCATTGCTAATAGGAGAAAAAAATTTGACCTAGGGTGGTGGAAGGGTAGTCTAACTTCGCAATGGGTGGACCGATTTCGATGATTGTTTTTCTGTTGGGTAGAGTATGTTCCTTGATTGATACCACGAGAAAAAACATTTTAGTGGGATGGCGGTGGGGGTAGGGTGTTGAACCTGGTTCTTTTTTCGTTGTATAGAGTAGAAGACACTAAAAAGTGAAAAATAAAATAGTTTTTAAAAAAAAGTTGAACCGACTTCACAAAAGCGATAAAAAGCATAAAATAATTTTTAATTTTATATCTATTACGACATTTTAAGTCGGTGCAAATTAAACAAACTACAGAACCACAATTGAAGATAATACATAATACTACTTGAACGTTTCAGCTCACGGGACAATAAGAAGGGACGATTAAATACTTTTCTGAAATTTAGGTGTAATTGGACGTTGTTATGCAAATTCCGTTCAACCCACATACTGACCAAACAAAAGGATTCCTGTCTCATCCGAATTCCTTTGCTGCAAATATTTATAGAGCTTTGTGTAAAAACCTCTTTGATTTTAATTTTCTGGAGAAATTGTGCAATGGATTGACTAGTTTCTGTATAATAGCATTCAATTATGTCCTGCGGAAGTTTTAAATTTTGCCAGAAAATAGCTTTCTGCGGGACATGCAACAAATAATCAGGTTGGCGCTTTTGCGGTTAAAACAAAAGTTTTTTAGAATATAAAATTTTAGTAGGGCATTTGTACTGCAAGTGGAGTAAAATTTAGAAAGATGATGAAAAATATTACTTAAGTCTTGAAACTGGAAATTTAGAAAATGTGATGGGAGAGAAAGGGAGTAGAAATTAATTAATTAATTGTCTTCATAGGAACCTACTCCTTTGAATATCCGTCGAGAAAACACTCTGATTTAAGTATTCATTTAAATAAATCTGGTTCTGATTTGAATCAAGAGAAAACCATGGTCGCTTAGCACTGCTTTCCTTTCTGTGAAATCAAATGATTTCTTGGAAGACTAATAAAGTATGAAAATAATAACAATACTAATTGTCTATTACACTTTGTTAAAAAAAAAGGTAATATGATGGGCAATCACATAAAAATAAAAAATAGGTGTGTTAATTACATGAATTTCGGAGAAAATTTGGGAAAACGCCAAATTTTAGTTAATCGCAAACCATTTTTTTCAATTTTCGAAGTGACTGTACTCGCAATGGGAGGAGTTAGATCAACTCTGTTGATAATTTTGGAAAGGTCATTTGGATAGTAGTTTTTCAGCTTTTGTTTGATGTCGCTATGTTGAGTAGAGCACAAGATAAAAATAAAAGAGTAACGTGCATACCATGGAAAACTGAAATTTATGAATCACCCTGCAACTCCCAAACGGTTCAGATTGCCCCCCCCCCCTGCCATACAATTTTTGTTTGCCTAGGTGAGAGCTATTATTTGTATTCGTATTGACCTCTAGAAACGTTACACCCTGTATATATAGAGGCCAATACGAGAATAAATGATAGCTCTCACCTAGAAAAAACAGAAATTGTATGGCGGGGGGGGGGGGGGGGGGGGGGCAATCGCAACCGTTTGGGAGTTACAGGGTGATTCATAAATTTCAGTTTTTCATGGTATGCACATTACTCTTTCATTTTGATCTACCCAACATAGCGACATCAAACAAACGCTCAAAAACTACTATCTCAATGACATTTCCAAAATTGTCACCAATGTTGATCAAGCTCGTACCACTGCAGGTACAGTCACTTCCAAAAGTGAAAAAAATGGTTTGCGATTACCTAAAATGCCGATTTTTTCTAAAAATTTCTCCGAAATTCATGTAATTAGTACATCTCTTTTTATTGGATTGCCCATCATATTACCTTTCCAAAAAGGCGCAACATAACAAGGTAGCCAAAGGATTAGAAAAACCGTATCCTTAGAAATCCCTGACTACCTAATTATTTTATTGCACTTTAGGTAGGACATTCTTTAAATAAACAACATTTTTAAGATAAAAGGTCGAAAATGTTTGTTTTTGGTTAACAGGTAATTAATTTTAATTATTGCTGCAAAAAAGTTACAAAAATGTTTGAATTGTTTAGAATTGTTGTGTCCTACCGAGAATTCCAATTCCTGACTTACTCAGTCAGTTTGGTTATTTCTAGTATAAATTCACATAACAGATCCACACTGCAGGATTGAAAAAAAATCAAGGTATGTTTTACTAGTGTGATATTAGGGTGAAAAATTGGATTTCTTTAAAAAAAACACACAAAAATGTCGAGAACCTAAGACTTTTCACTAAGGTATAATTAGCTTAAGTGAGTGTAAATGATCTCCCTTTTCACCTCTGCAAGGCATAGCATCGACTTACCAAAAACAATGTATAATATTAATTTCTTTGAAATAAATAAGTAAACGAATTTTTTACACCACCTATTTAATATGTACTCGGAACGAGACAGCAAAAAATCTCAAACGTAAATTACACTTGTTGCTTTACCTACCTATGTATGCACATACTACCTACGTTTGTAAATCAAAGAAAAGTGAATAGATAATCTACGACAAAAGAAGCCTAAAGGCGCTCCAAGAAAGATTTGTACAAGGCAGATCACCACCATTCGTAACGAAGCAAGAAAGAGCAATTTAACAGCAACGCAAATAATAACAAAATTGGACTTACCTGTTTCTATTCGAAGAGTGCAACAAATTCTCCATTCTTCGCAGACGCTCATGTACAGGAAAATAATGAAGAAACCTCCACTTCAGCAAGCTCACAAAAATGCAAGGCTTGAGTTCGCTTAAAAACACATGTCTTGGACAGACAACTGGAAGCATGTGATTTTTAGTAACGAAAAAAGATTTAATTTGGATGGCCCTGATGGCTGTCAAAGTTACTGGCATGATATCAGAGACGAACCGCAAGTTACAATGAGCAGAAACTATGGTGGAGGCAGCGTCATGGTTTGGGGCGCTTTCGGATATTTTGGTAAAGTTCCTTGGGTTCCAAAAAAAAAAATGAACGCGTCGAAATATCAAGAAATGCTGTAGTAGGTGGTGAACATTTTATATTCCAGCAAGATAACGCTGCCGTCCATACCGCCAGTTGGCTAAAAACTGGTTTATAGCAGCAAATATTGAGGTTCTGGAATAGCCGTCAAGAAGTCCTGACCTGAACTCAATAGAAAACTTATGGGGAATTATGGTAAGACGTGTTTACAAAAACGGCAGGCAGTTTAACATAGTTCAGGAGCTTAAAGCAAGGATTGAGGCCGTGTGGACGGAAATCAGAATAGACGAGCTCAGAAATCTTATTGGGACGATGCCACATCGAATATTTGATGTTATAAAGAGCAATGGTGGCTCTATAAAGTACTAATGGAAGTTTAAATGGAATATTTTTTTATAAAAGTAAGTTATTATAAGGTTAAATTAAAAAAATTAAAAGCGCTTCTATATTTATTTCGCTAGTTTTAATTCATATTTTCTTACTTTTGTAAGAAACGGTTTGCATCCCCCAGTAGTTTTCTTAGAAAATAGAAAAAATGTAAGATAAGGTTTGCATCCCTCAGTAGTTTTCTTAGAAAATAGGAAAAATGAAGGGATTCTGAAAAAACATAAAATGCGTTTTGGGAAATAAACAGCACAGACTGTGAATAATCAAAACAAAATTATGCGCACGTAATTTTATGATGGTTCAAAACCGGCGCCGAGGTAGAGTAAAATCTTGTCTGAGTTGATATTGTCTAATTGGTTGGCGCCTGACAAGAAATTGTTACCTAAGTGCTTAGTGCGTTTTTCAGGATTCAGGCAGAAAAGGTCTTGTATTGGTTTTATGAAATTTTAATTACAAATACGATGGCTTAGTAGTTTAGAGAGGATACTTGGCCAGAATATTTTGAGTTCAGTCAGAATCTGGCAGTCGAGGAAGTCCGCCGAAGACGGTTGATAGTGTGATAAATAAAAAGTTAGTGTTTTAAAGTAAAGAGAGTTCTTTAAAAATAATAATAAGAACTGGAAGAAGAGTGAGTAAACTCACTGAGTGCTTATTGTATTATTATTTAATTTGTAGTGTAGTGTAGTGTGGAATTAAATTTTTGGAGTAGTTGCCAGGATCCGAAGTAATTTAATTTAATTAATGTGCTTTGAATATGTACTGTGTGAGTCGTGATAGAGAAGACGGTCCTCCCCATTACCTTTGAGGATGGCTCTCCTCCTCTTGAAATTGCGGGGTAGATACTATGGATGGCTCTCCTCCTAGTGTCTTATGGAGATGGTGCTTCTCTCCGCCCTCACTCTTTGGCGTCGCCTTGTGGCTCTCCCTTTGTGGCGCAGAGACTCACAAAGTATAATTATGTTAATGTTGTGGAAAAAAAATATATATTTAGTGATCGAACTGGCAACTACAGAAATTTTTATAGTAAGCGTAGTTTCTTCTTGACCTGCACTCAAGTGTATTTTGTTTTATTATTTGCAGGTACGGCAGTCCACCACATAACTCATCCAGCATAACTCAATACCACGGCCCTTAATTGGATTATTGATTAATGAGTTAACATTTAAATGCTAATTAATTAATATGACTTGTGTTATATTGGTTGTTTTGTTGTTCTTGTTTTCTTTATTGGGGTTCTAAATTCATGTTTCTAACTAAAAAAAAAGAAAACTTTAAATTATTTTTTTTTCTTTTCTTCTCTCTCTCTCTCTCTTATACTTTTAATTTTTTCTTACTTTAGAGTTAATGAATTTAACTCGTTTTGTTAAAACATAAATATGTAATAACAATATTACGTTTCAATTTTTTATTCAATTTTTACTTTAAAAAAACCTCTTGCCTCTAAGTTAATTTCGTTGACTGTATTATCTGTTTCTCGATTCAGCTCCAAAGCTTGTGTTTATTTTAAACTAATTATAGTTGAAACAGCTGATTTCAGCTGACCAAATACGAAACAGAGTTCCTCAATATTATTATTTACATGAGAAGCTTCGGATTGAGGTACTCTCTCATAAATTAATGAAGTATCAGATAAAAATCAACTAACCTGTTTCTGCTTCATTATGATGTAAATGCGAAAAAACCTGTCGATTTGCTCGAAACTGATTCAGTTCGACTCGCCCAAGTGTAAAAATATGCTATGATAAATTTCGACTGCTTTCACAACAACGGACCACCGGCTTTTTCAATTCAAACTAACTGTAATCGCCACCTTTCACTGCTGAGCGACGACGACGATTAAAATATTAAAATCGCATAGCGTGAAAGCTATTTCGTTCTCTTCTAAATGTCTGCCGGTTTCCAGACAAGAGAAAAGCTTCCCCTCTAGAAAAGCTTCATACCGGCAAAATTTATTTACAATCCACAATCCACATTCCAATTCCATTCGCAGCAGTGATAACAGACTTCCACGTGATATTTGCCCAAAGGAAAATTAGAGTTCCTCTCGGCATCAATGGAAAGAATTTTGTGAACATTCCGTTCGGGGTCGCGCCAAGCTTTTACTATGGTTCCTCTACGACTACCTGAATCCTCTGTACACAAATCAGTCCGATGTAAACTAGTACCGGAGTGGTTGGTGTTAGCTTGTATCAATGCCGATGAAGAGTGACTACTAGTTGTTAGCCCGGTTTTTACTTTCCGTTCCGGAAGTTTGCTTCGCGATCGACTGTGTAATATTTCCTTTAGTTTTCGTAACTCATCTAATTACAGCTTGTCTTCAAATTGATGTGATTTTGTGGAAAAAATTTAAATAAATAAAAAGTCAATGTCAAGTTATTGTGCAATGCTGGAAGAGTGTAACGGCTTTAAACCTATAAAAAATAAGTAAACAAAATAATGATTTGTGATTTTTGGTCCAGAGGAATGTAAATCGTTTTACCTGCTTGGTGCTTACGCTGGAAGAAAACATCTGTGGACATCTGTTGACTTTATCTGAATTAAGTGAGTACTGTTTGTTTTTGGTATATAAAATATAACTTTTTCCAATTTTGGAATTATGTAAAAATTAAGTTGCTAAATTTAGCAACGCGGAACTATAAAACTTCGTGAGCTCTTCAGACGATTTTTATAATAGAACGGATTAAATCATTAATCCAACTTTTTTCGACTTCTCTATTTTAAATAAAATTTTAAATTCCAACAGTTAAAAAAGGTAATTAATTAGGTATTCTTTAACAACAATAATTTTAGCTTGTTACAGCTGTGCGAATACTTTTTTAGCGGAACGTTTTCTTAAAGTGAAAATTTGCATAAAGATTGGATGTGAATGATCTCGATGTGCAAGCAATTTTTTCTGTCAGAATATGGCAAAACAAATTAAAATATTTTTATAATCTTTTCAAGCAAATTTTTCGTTTAGAGGCTATTTAAGGTTTTAAAAAAATCAATTTATTCCGAGTTTGGTAGAAGTTATGTAGTAAATGTTTAATTAAAATCTTCTTGGTTTCTGCTTTTATGTTAATAACAGCAAATTAATATTTTTTGGTCAGTGGAAGAAAGTGGTGTAGATATGAGAGGTCACAAGATTTTTGGATAAACCCTTCGTAATTATTTAGAAAGTCCACAGCTTTAATTTTCATCTGGTTTTTTCTGTTGGGGATATTTTGCTTAATAAATAAATATAATAAATTTCTAACCTTGCCTTTCAAAATTACAAAAGTAGTCACATTATATTAGTTAAGAACGTGTGATAAAGTTCCGTAAAGTTATTTAAACAAATATGTGAAAAATATGTTAGGGTGGGGGGTGAAACCTAACTTTGTAACGCGTGCACCGATTTGGATGGTTCTTTTTTTGTTGTACAGAGTATGATCCCGCATTGCTAATAGGAGAATAATTTGATCCTAAGGTGGAGGGTGGGGCTAAGGGAGGGGTAGTCCAACTTCGTAACGCTTGTATCGATTTCGGTGGTTCTTCTTTTGAAGTGTAGAATATGTTGCCCGATACAGCGAAAAAAATTTATAAGTTGGGTGGTGTGCGGAGGGGACGTTACACAAATTCGTAATTCACACACCTATTTGGAAGATTCCTTTTCGTTGTGTGTTATTTGATCCCCCTTTGCTACTCTCTGGAAAAATATTGACTTAGGGTTGTGGTGGGGGAAGGGGAAATCTAACTTTGTTACGCGTGGACTTATTTTGATTATTCTGAATGCATTGAGTTCTGACAAAAGGTGTGACTTATGGTGAGAGTTGGAGGATGGGCGGCGCCTAGCTTCATAATCCATAGACCGATTTTGATTCGGTTGTAAAGAATACGTTTCCTGATTGATAAATGATAACAATTTTATACCTAGAGTGACTACGATGATTCTCTCTTGCTGTATATAGAAAAGTAGCGCATTAGGGTCATGTTAAGAATATTCTAAGGGTATTTATGGGTGACAGTGAGTAAGTTCGTAATATGTTGCCGAATTTGGATAATTTTGTTAGTGCACTATCTCTGCAACTTTTGAAATTGCTTTGTTCGTACGAGCAGCATTCTTCTAGGTATATATGAAGACACAAAAAGTAAAAAATAAAATTGTTTAAAAAAAAAAATTTGAACCGGCTTCACAAAAAGCGCTAAAAAGCATAAAATAATTTTTAATTTTATATCTATTACGACATTTTGAAGTCGGTGCAAATTAAGCAAACAAAAAAACTACGCAATCACAATTGAAGACAATATATAAAACTACCTGAACGTGTCAGCTCACGAAATCATAAGGAAGGACGATTAAATACTTTTGTTGTAGTTGTTTGGTTTGTTTAATTTGCACCGACTTCAAAATGTCGTAATAGATATAAAATGAAAAATTATTTTATGCTTTTTGGCGCTTTTTGTGAAGTCGGTACAAATTTTTTTTACACTGTTTTTTTACGTAAATGGTCTTCTCTTTAAATTGACATGCAGAGTTCTAATAATTTATTTATTGGATTTATAAACATAAACGATCTTCTTCACACTAACAAAAGGTTATTGCCACCTGATAGTGAAATACCGTAATTTTCAAAAAGATGTTGGAAGTAACCAAATTTTCTTACTTCTAACTGAGTACAAAAAAATGCTTATCTTGACATTATAACTGTTGTTTTTGCTGTGCTTATTGTTTTCACAAGTGGAAGGAGAAATAAACAGTATATTTTAGTTAGTATTTCTAGTATTTAATGTCAAGTAGTATACTGGAGGGCAACGTTAAAACCGATAAACGTACAAGGGTATTGAAATTTTGAAAAGTAAGTGAAAAGTTTAAATTATGGGAAAAGTGAAGCAAATGAGTGTTAAAAAACGAGCGTTAATATTCATCTTATATAATGAATGGCAGTCAGAACGATTGATTGCATCAAAACTGAATCTTTCCAAAACATCAGTCCATAACATGATAGTGAAGATGAAATCTATTTATTTATTTATTTGAGATTCATCAAAGGGCTGATTACTTAACATGTAAATATAAATTACAATAAATAATAATTAATAAAAATAACTAGAAAATAACTAATAAAAAAAATAACTAGAAAAATAGAAAAATAATTAACTAGAAAAATAATTAATAATACATAATAATTACAAAATAATAACAGAGTAGTTAGGAAAGTTTGGCTTTCACAGTATTTTTCGACAGATTAAAATCAATGTTGTTAAAATGCGAATTAAAAAACCGAGACATTGACGTGACGGGCTCGTGAAAACCGTAATTTGTGCGATGCTGTGGAATTTTAATAAAATCTCGATTTCTCAAGGAGCGACTCGGAATCGATATATTAAAAGAAGACAACAAGACTGGAGAGTCAACATTACCTTGAAGACATTCAAAAGCAAAAACAGTTTTAGAGATGTTACGTCTGCGTTCAAGAGAGTCTAGTTTTATGAGCTTAAGCCTATCAGAGTACGGCGGCAGGATAAGAGGGTCACTCCAAGGAAGCCCACGAAGTGCAAAGCGAACAAAACGGCGCTGGACTGCCTCTACCCGGCCAATTGAGTCACGATAAAATGGTGACCAAACACAACTAGCATACTCCAGAATAGGCCTAACAAAGGTGCAGTAGAGAAGTCTGGTGATATAAGGGTCGTCAAATTCCTTTGCCCATCTTTTTATACAACCCAATGTAGAATTAGCCTTAATATCTATCTCATCAATGTGATCGTCAAACGTTAAACGACTGTTCAACCAGACACCCAAGTCCTTGGTCCTATTAATTTTTTCCAGAACACAGCCATGCATGGTGTAGTTGAAGTCGAGAGGATTCTTTCTACGAGTAAAAGACATAGACGTACACTTACTAAGATAGTTATCAGAACACCAGTTGTAGAAAGCGTCTAAGTCAGTTCACAGTCTCGAATAGAGGACACAACACGGAAACACAAACTGGAACAACAGCGAGTAAATCAAGGAACGGAAGGCCCAGAAAAACAACAAAAGCTGCAGATCAGTTTATTATCATCACAAGTGAAAGGGATCGACGCAAAACGGCACCGAAAATCCGCGCAGAATTTAACAGAACCCGTGAGAAATCAGTATCTCTTACTACGGTTAAGGATGGTCTTCGGAAGGCTAACTTATTTGGACGTGTATCAGTAAAAACCGTTACTTCGACCTTCTAATAAGAAAAAAAGACGTCAGTGGGCCGAAACTCATCGATATTGGAGAGCAGAAGATTAAAGAAAGGTTCTTTGGACGGACGAATCAATATTCAAAAATGTTGGTGGAAAACATAGAGTTTACTTAAGAGGAACAGATGCTGTCTCAGTGTGTGATGCTTACTGTGAAGCACGGTGGTGGTTCAATTCAAATCTGGGGATGTTTTTCTTCATTTGGAGTGAGAGATCTTGTACGAATCGACGGAATCCTGAATAAGGAACGATACAAAAGTATCTTGGAGCAGAATGCTCTGTCATCGAGGATTCGGTTAACTAGGCAAAACTTCGTCCTACAACAGGATAACGATCCAAAACACACATCGAAATTTTGTATGGAGTTCCTGCAACACGAAGAAGTAGCGGAAAGATTGAGTATAATGATGTGGTCTGCAAAGACACCGGAGTTAAACCCTATTGAGTTACTTTGAGACGAGTTGAATAGAAAGGTAAGAATGCATTGCCCTAAATTTAAAGAGCACCTCTGGGAGGCATAAAAGAATTCAAGGGAGTCTATAAATTCGGATACCATTCAAAAATTAATTGATAGAATGACGCGCTTAGCAAAAAAGGTGGGCTATTTCATTTCAAATCATCCATCCAAAGATGAAAACGAAACCCATCGTCTCAGATATTGATGTTTTTTTTTTCATATGTTCCATTTACTATCCTTATTATTATCGATATAAAATTTTATTGTGATATCTTGAATACTTCTTGAGATATTAATTTCCAAGAATTTACGAAAAAAGACGTTTTTGCATTACCGAGAACTGCAGCGGTAGTGACACAGTTAAGTTAAACTTAAATCACTTTGGTAATTTTCATCATATCGCTATGATTTTTGACGCAAATGTTCAGAACAATCTGCAGAATAAGAAAAAAATGCACTTGGCAATATATCTATTAAATGACATGAAATAATTAACATGACTTTAATAAATATTTTGAAGAAAAAACATTTAAAATGATATTTAAACTAAAAGGCGCTACAGTAACAAAAAAATGTTGTTTTTAAAATAATCCCAACAGTATGGACTAATAGGTTCTGGAATAAAATTGGTGCTAATTTGACTGTCAGTGCATCAGAACCACCCCTTGCCCCCCTTAACTTAATTAATTTTTTTCTCCATTAATATATAGAAAAACTCCGCTATTTTGTTTTTTAAATATTTATTAGAGAAGTATTTTTTAAAAATAAATCCTACTCTCCAAGTGCATCAGAAACCACCCCCTAGTGCCACCCTTCTCATTGAATAATTTTTTTTCTACGTTAAAATATAAAAACCCCGCCTTTTTTTGTTTTTTTTTTGTTTAAATATATGTTGGTTAAAAGATATTATAAAAATAAACCTAACTCTCCAAGTGCATCGGGAACCACCCCTAGTGAGACCTTTTAACTTGAATAATTTTTTTATACACTTAAGTATATAAAACCTTTTTTCTTTTTTTTTTTTCATTAAATAGGTATTGAATTTAAAGTATCTTATAAGAATTAAATCAACCATCAAATATCAATTAGTAACTACTCGTAACGTACATATCTAGTAGAAAAGATACTACAACTTCACTAGTTGAATAAATCAGTAGAATGATGTGTTTTTTTAATAATGACCGTTACTTAATCGAGCGTTAAAAGGTGATTTTTTTAAATTAAACCAACTCTCCAAGTGCATCGGGAACCACCCCTAGTGCAACTCTTAATATTGAATAATTTTTTTCATACAAATTCATTCTACTAGTGAAGTTGTAGTATCTTTTTTACTAGATATGTACGTTAGGGGTAGTTACTAATTGATTTTTTAGGGGTTGATTTAATTCTTATAAGATACATTAAATTCAATAGCTATTTAATGAACAAAAAAAGAAGTGGGGTTTTTTAAGTGTATAAAAAATTATTCTATATTAAAGGTTTCACTAGGGGTGGTTCCCTCTGCGTTTGGAGAGTTGGGTTTATTTTTAATAATATCTATTAACCAATATGTATTTAAACACAAAAATAGCGGGGTTTTTATATTTTAACTGGTTTGTTGATACCTTCCTTTGATAAGGAGTAAAACGCAACGCATCCTTCGTTCTACTCCTTAATGCCATCTTTGATTCCTGATAGTTGGTTTCCTGATAGGTTGGAGGGTTTTCTGTGACTTCCTTCTTACCTTCCATTGAATTCTGCAACTTGAAAAAAAAATTTTAGTCGGATATATTTTTAGGTTCAATTAAAAGAATTGTTTTTTTTTTGTATAAGAACTTTGACTTTATTTATTTCAATTTATTATTTTGAATATTTAAAACATCGAAGGCGATCTAAATTTACCCTAAAAATTGTACGGCTAGCTTCAGTCGCATTGTCACAAGTGTATAATAAATAAGTTTTTCATAGTCATTTATTCAATATGCTGCATACACTGTAGGTGGTCACAACACTCTCCATATAATGGGTATCATTCAAATTATAAGTCCGAAAATTTCAGTTTTAGCAAAAGAGCATTTACTAAGAATAAAACAAGTCCCTTGAGCCAAAGATTTCGTGGCAAAAGCTCATGTGCCACTACGAATCTATCACAATAATGGTGTAGTAGGTTATAGTAAAATGACAGCACTAAATTTCGCCTATATAGTAAAAGTGATATAACTGTTTCTTTATTCCGAAAAGTAGATACATATGTTATGGCTGTATGGGAAATGAATAAATTTATCATTACCAGTTTGGAATGGTTATATTGAACGTTTAACAAGTAATACTATCCATTTTTAAATATCTTGAATTTTATTCTTACCATTCATTTATCAACCAGCGAATAACTATAACCTCATATACACTACTTGACTTTGTTATGGCACCGGTGTATGCATCTTTACTTTTAATTAAACTTTGTATGCTCAGTTCATCTTTTGGAGCATTTGATTATATTATGCAAGGAAGTGGTATCAAAGAGGTGCTTTCTTTAATTTATGCACCTAATTCACTAGATCAAATGCTTAATGGACATACTTACGCCAGAGCTGTCAACGCTCACATTTTACTTCATCTCACTTTAGCAACCATAATATCAAAAGATGATGATATCGATGTAGATCTTCAAAAAACTTTTAAAGATGTAATGAATAACACTAGTTCATATAATGATATTGAAAATCGTGATTAAAAAGCTGAAACACTTTACTTTAGCAACTCGAACATTTTACAGGTTATTCTGACTATGCTAAGATTTTTTTAGTAATATCTGACAGGCCCGTGCGCTGGAAAGGGGGTGGGGACAACCCCCCGGAGGGTTTTTAAAATTTTCTGTACTTCTTGATTAGGAAAAATAAATTTCATCCTTCGTAAAGAGAAGGTTCAAGGAGTTTAACCACCCTTTTAAAGAAATACCTCTTTTTTTTATGTACTTTCATTCATGCGGTACATATTGCCCGTATTGAGGCGCAGGTAACTTATTTGCATAACGTGAATAACCCTATGATTCTTCCTGCTTATAAGGACAGGCTTGGGCTGCTCTCTTTGGACACGTCGAGGATAGGCGAACATGTTCTTTTATCTTCGATGACTTTCAAGGCTTTGTCGAGTCATCGGAAATTTTGTCGTAGCTGAACATCAGGAGTCTATCTTCAAGTCCCTCTTCGTCGCACTAATTAGGGGTTTGAACGAGCCGTTGCCACACCTTTTAAGTACTTTTTTGATCGTATTAACTATAATCTTTCAAAATCTATAGGCGTGGCATCAGCTACGTTAAGGCCACTTTTGACCCCAGTATTTCTTGCATAGTAATTCTTTATTGAAATTGAATATATATTCTGATTATTTTTACTGCTAGATTTTTCTAACTCGTGCGAAATTAGCGCCGCTTTTTTTTGAAAAACACATATTTCATAACAGTTCTGGGTAGATTCGATACAGTTCTGGAGTTTCTAATATAAATTTTGAACAGTTCTAGCAAATTATAGGTAGAACTCATAAAAGAAATGCGGCGATAACTTCACGCTTCTCGGTATAAGAAAAATCTATGGTAACTTTATTCAAGTGACCATACATTTTTCATATACCGAATAATTCATGAACATCAAAATTTCAAAATGGGATATCTCGGCGACATTTGAAAGAGAAAGACTTGTACTATAAGATTCCACACATCGCGGTGCTACATAACCTCAAATATGTCAAAAAACAGTGTTTTTACACTTTTTGGTTAGAATATCTCAAAAACCTGACGTGATAGAGCAATTCTGAGCCCGGATTCGGTTTCAGCGGTACAAATTACTTCGGAAACAACTATTTATTGCCCAGGGGGAAACAATTTTGAAAATTTCGCAGGCCTGTGTCATTACATCATTCTTTTTCTTAGAGCGGAAGCGTTACGTATTTGATAACGATTACGTTGTTAGTAATGAATTAGAAATGTTAACTGCCTCTCCACTGCTTTTGGTAGAATATTAGTCAGAGAGCCGGCTATACAAGTATCCCACGGTCAACGGAATATAATTAATTATGTTATGTTAGCTAGTAAGCTGTATCCAAACTACCATACAGATAAGCTAGCTCAAATTAGTGAGATAACTCAATTTATACTACCTCAGCCACCTAAGCTAAAATGACCCAAAAAGCAAGATTACGCTATTTTTAAGGGAGTTACAGCCGTTTAACAGGTTCGCCCGGCCACGAAGCGAGATCAAAGTTTGAAATGAACTTGAGAAAAATGAAAAAAGTCAGACGAATTGAATGAGGCTAGGTACATTACAATTGATTAATATTGACCGGACTGTAATGAGCGCTGTGTTCGGCAACTCTCTTAGTTCCGAGTAGGGAAGGAAGGACTTACAGAAATCCTATGACAGACCGTTTTGATCTCTTCAGAGTGTCTACAACCTTGTCACGTTTAGAAATATTTTCTAGGCTAATTTTGCACCACCTGTGATTTTGCTATCAACCAGCGCCTATATACAAGCCCAGAACATATGACAATCGTAGAAATTTTACCGCGAGGATTTCGTCACTATTTCTTTTTGTTTTGTACCACAGATTAAACAATCCTTGTACATAAATAAAATTACATACCTACTCTCCTAACCGAAACCAAAGAGAAATGCTGATGTCATTGACGCATTCCAAGTTAGTTTGGGTTTTTTGTACTTCCAAGGAACAGTTGTTCGTATTTGCTTCCTTTCTACATCCAGAGTACAAGATTTTGCCCCTGGACAATTAATAGTTGTTTCCGAAGTAACTTTTCCCACTGAAACCGAATCCGGGCTCAGAATTGCTCTATCACTTCAAGTTTTTGAGATATTTTAACATAAAAGTGCAAAAACACTGTTTTTTGGCATATTTGAGGTTATGTAGCACTGAAAATTTGTATGGGATCTTATAGTACAAGTCTCCCTCTTTCAAATGCCGTTGAATTTGTTCAAATATCTTTTTTTCGCTGAGATATCACATTTTGAAATTTTATTATTTATTTAATTTTATTGTATTGAAAAGTGACCATATAGTTTTCGTATACCGAGAAATTCATGAACACAAAAATTTCAAAATGCGATATCTCGGCGAAAAGAAAAGATATTTGAGCAAACTCAACGGCATTTGAAAGAGGAAGACTTGTACTATAAGATCCCACATATAGGTTTTTGAAAAAAAAAACATCGCGGTGCTAAATAACCTCAAATATGACAAAAAACAGTGTTTTTCCACTTTTAGGTTAGAATATCTCAAAAACCTGACGTGATAGAGCAATTCTGAGCCCGGATTCGGTTTCAGCGGGAAGAATTGCCTCTACAACTACATTGCCCAGTTGCACAAAATTTTCAAAATTTTCTTGAACAGTGTAATACGGCTACCTCGGTACTATAAACTTAATTTAATTCAGGAAATTTTAATAAATAGGTACTTTGTGTATTAGTGACCTTCTATTAATAGAGATCATGATCGTTTTTAGAGGAAACTTGATGGAAGCTTTTTTAGACCGTATACAAATGTAACTCCCTTTGATTTTACTCTCAACTTTACTATCGCACAAGTCTCGTATACAATTATCTCTTAATCGATATGTACGATTCTACATAGCTTTAAAAAGTAGAATGATTAAGTAAAGGTAGAAAGTAGCCATAATATTTATTTATTAAGATATTTACCCCTATAATTCACTTCTAATCCTTTTTACCGTGGCACACCAGTCTTTAATCTAAGTGATGCAAATGTACAACTGTTTTTGATTTGACATATAGATTCAAACGTTCTGTCGGCACTAATGTACAATCTAGTGTCGGCACTAATGTACAATGCGAAGGTCTTCTGAAATATGTTGAGCCATTTGAATGAAATATTTCGTAACTCGCAACACTGACTATTTCTTCCTAAACAAAGCATTTTCGCCTCCAAAACAAGGGTTTTAATAAAGTCATCAGGCCATTTTAATGTTTTCATTATATTTTGTACTATTCTGCCTGTCTTAAATTAATTTAGGCAATTATTGAGGTTTACAAAAGAGAACTTGAATTTAAACTCGCTTCAGAAAAGAATAATTTGTTTGAAATGTAATTTATGTAAGTACCACAAATTGGCTCAATTACTTAAAGAAACGGTTCAAGAAAGAATATTGATTTGAAATGTAATTTATACATGACAAATTGACTCAATTACTTTAATTTATCCAGATTAGAAATCAATTATACAGCACTTAGCTTGTACTAGAGAGAACTGTGATATTTAAATCGATTTTTACAAACCATATTTAAATAAGGTAATTGTGATTTAAAGTAATAATGAAGCATATAAAAACACTAACACTAACCATAATTAAAATAAAATTTGGATTAAATTGTGTAGGTAACTGAAGTTGGTGAATAAATAAAAAAAACAATTTTGCTTCGTGAATTAGAACTGCCTAAATTAATTTATGTAATTAAATATTTGCAAAAGCTTTCTAACATATAACACTTTTCTTGACGCATAAGCTTAAGCGTTTCATATTTGACGCATGCGTTTGAGTGGATTAAAAGACTAAAACAATAGACAGACAGACAGAGTAAAACAAATTATTAATTAAGTAGCTGCGAGTCACATACTAAATATAATTAGAACCACTAAATGAACAAATAGTAGATCCCTCAAATATAAATGATGATAAAATGTCCTAGAATTCAGAAAGTTTTAGCATAAGCTATAAGTTCATAATATGCCTCAATGCTATTTCATCCCATACGGAAAAGCGGAATAATCATTTTTCCATCATTTTTGTCGAAAGTCTGCGTGGTAGACGGTTTTCTGGATATATATTTTAAGTGGCATTCCAGGTATAATAGGGTATATTCCTGTTTCTAACCATAACATGTAATTAGGCGTATATTTGGATATATTCAACTCTCTTTTTAGACAACTTCTCTGGACTTTCACAACCTGATCGTTATAGGAAAAGCCCCAAACCTGAACTCCATTACACAAAATTGCTCTCATTACACTTTGAAATAAATTCCATTTTGGCCCTAAATTAATATTTTTGTTTTTAATGAAGCTATTCCAGACTGAATTCATACTAGAGAATGCCGTGTGCTTCTGTGAGACAGTCCTGTCGGAAACTCAACTTTGGGGTTAAAATTATGAACTAAAAATTCAAAGCAAAAAATAAGCCCTCAAAAAACTGTGGGACAGCAGTCAACTGAAGTCGCGACTTTCGCATCAACCAATACATTGTCTGAATAAGTCTTTTAACCGCAGCCTGGAGAAATCCATATCGAAATTGGCGAAGTGTTGGTTGGAGCGGCAAGACATCGACGTGATGGGCTCGTGCATCTCATATAGAGTTCTTTGACCAGGGACGTACAGGAAGTCGCGATTCCTGAAAGAGCGAAAGAGCGTTGTGGGATCGAGATATTTACAGTCGAAAAAAATCAGTCCCAAACGATCAGCGTAAGAGAGAAGTAACTAAGAATCAAGGAATCTGCGCTGCACTGCCTCGACGCGGTTGACGTGAACGGCAAAATAGGGAGACCACACAGGGCTTGTGTATTTCAAAACTGGTCTACCGTAGGTGCAGTAAGTTTGCGAAGTTGAGTTAAGTAGGGATCATCAAGTTCCTTAGACCGTCTTTTAATAAAACCCAACATCGAGTTAGCACTACCAAATATCAAGTTCACATAACCCTCGAAAGAGAGACGAGAGTTTAGGAGCACGTCCAGGTTTTTCACCTTATCAACCCTACTCAAGAAAACATCATCGACGGTGTAGTCCAAGAAGAGAGGACATCTTTAAAGGATGGCGATTGCGTGAGCACCAGTCACAAAACTTAGCCAAATCATAGTTCAAGAGACCGCCGTCTGATTCCTGAACAACAGTCTGAAAATTTTTAGCATGGTCCGCATAACACAGAATGTTACTACTGGACAGAAGAATCGAAACATCATTAATATACAGTATAAATAGGAGCAGCACCTGAGGCACCCCCTAGATGACAAGGATTTGGTCGGAAAGAGCACGCCGAAATAGGACACGCTGTGTACGACCTGACACGTAAGAGGGCAACCAATCGAAGAAGCAATAAGGAAACCCGCGAGCAGACAGTTTATAGACCAGGATTCCATGGTCAATCCTATCGAACTTTTCTTGAAATCCCTAAATACATAGTCCACCTGCTTACCCGCTTTTATGGTCGACAAAGAATAATTAACGAATTCAAGAAGGTCGTGGATTTTCCCTTGAGGAAGCCATGTTGGAAAGACTACAGTAAAATCGGATTACGTCGCAGACGAGAAACTCAAAAACCTTTGCAGGCACAGATCGGTCGGTCGGTCGGTCGGTGCACTGGCCTTTTTATGGAGCGGAATCAACACAGAAGTCTTCCAAAGTTCAGGAAAGCGGCCGAAACGCAAGGACAGATTGAACAAATAACAAAGAACACTAGTAAGAGACAGTTGGCATTTCTTCTAGAAGAAAGCGGGAATACGATCGGGACCACCCGAGAAGCCGTCCGCCAAATTAGGCAGGTATTCAGCAAAACTAAGTCCTTAGACACAAGAAAGGTAGGCGGGGGCCGCGTCACAGAAAGAAGTTCGGAAAAATCCCACGAAGAAATTAGTAATTGTAAGAGAGTCGTCGTTCTCATAGTCGCCATGCCTTAAAGAAGGATAGGGATAAGGATGCGCTTCGAATTGATAAACCTCCAGAACTATTTAGGATCATTACGCAATGTGGCTCTCATATTAGACAAGTACTCAGCATAGGAGTCCTGTAGCCGAAAGTAGAAACGGGGAAAAAGGCCTTTCGATTGATACTATCAAAAGCGGACTTGAAATCAAATTTCTTTATTCCCTCCGCGTGAAGCAGACGAACTATGCTACATAAGCTGAATACATTATTAATCGCAGAGTGTTCTTTTCTAAAGGCCGCTTGAGATGTTATGTTGTCTTTTCCAGGTCATTAATTGATTTAGAATAATTGCCATAAAAAGGGTTGTCACTCACCTTTTTTAAATATGGGGAGATAGTACCTGATTTGAAGCTTTCCGGTATCTCTCCGCTATCAAATATATTATTAAAGACATTTAGCAACTTAACAAGAAAATCTGGGGTGGCATGTATGTATATAGAATTTATAAGGAATTCGATCCGGCCCAGCAGCCTTCTTCTCTTTCGTTGAACCGCTGAATATAACTCTTCCATTTCGATAATCCCATCCAGGCAAGTTCTGTAACGAATGCCTCACATGACAATATTGACATAATGATCATATTCGGATTGAGGAGAGTTTCGAAATGTATCTTGTGGTCGTGAACTGAAATGCCACAAAATTCGATTTTTTAAATTGGCGTGCTAAGCTCCACCATTCTTTACTGCCTCTCACTCTAAACAATCGCATCGATAAATCTAAGTAGTAACTTTTTAGTTGTTTTTACATAAGGCTTTGAAATGCTTGTTTGCTTGTCTATACTCCTCTTTGGCAAGGCTCTGGTTTGTGCTTCTAAACGTATTGACCTATTTAAAGGATTTTCTTCGAGCTCGAAGGTACTTGTTGTCAAACTATGCTTTCTGAAATTCCGGTTTACCACCACACATATTGGTATTGGGTATAAATGACGTGATAGATAGATAGTGGGTTAAATCGCTGAGCTATATTGAGTTCCTAACTTTGATTGTCTCGAGTGAGTTATTCAAATGCGTTTTATAACTCTCCCCTCAATTTATTCCATTTGAGTGATGGTAAGAGTTTTTTTTTAGTAGAATTAATCTGGGCAGGATAAATGTCTGCCTTAATCTACCGTCACCTAACTTCGTAACGTGTAAACAGACTTGAATTATTGAATTCTTGTTTTTTTTTGAAATTATAGTTCCAACAGACATCGGAGCGGAGCACTTTGCTTACTGACATTACCTTCAACTTCAATGGCACTTATACAGGTTAGATAAATCAAAAGCATCAAAATAAAATTATGCACTTATATCTTAATGTGTTATTTATTAATCTTCACAGCAGCGAAGCCTATGATAAAGTTTTAGACCACTAGATGGAATATGTATTCAAGATCAAATACAGTATCCTTTTACATGTGACCATCTTGCCTTTATCACGATGTAGCTGAAGAGCGTATCGGATCTTCCACATATGTATTATCACTAACTTTGAAATTTGATTTGCGGCACATCTTTACTTTGATATGAGGCGAGTATTATTACATTGATACAGTGTCGTTTCCAGCGGCATTTCATGAATAAAAAGTATCATATTTTGTTTAAGTAATTACGGGTACCAATCCACAGCTTCTGAAAAACAGATGCAGCGACTATATCAGGATATACCACCACAAGCGGTGATATTTTTATTGCCTCCTTGCAACTCGTAGCAGAAGTCATGTCTCGAGGAACTCCTTGAATGCCCACTTTACAATTTTGCAATCACTGAAAAGTGTTTTCATCTGGAAAGACCACTTTTCTCCAAGTGACAAGTCTTCAGTATGATGAACCATATATTTTTCACAGCCGAGCTACTTCTTTAGATTCTCTTTGCATAAGACTTAAAAGAAAAAGGTTCACTTCTCGTGAAAGTTGCAACTGCTGAAGTAAATCTGCATTTGTTTTCTTTTTTGCATAATAATTTATGTGAAACAAAGTTCTGTAAAATTGTTGCTTTTACCGAGGAGAAATAGACATTTTGAAATGAAATTCTGACTGACAATAAGTGTCCTCATTAATCCTTTAAACCTGAATAACGCAAGTACATCATAATACGTTCACATGTTGGAGACTTTCACTTTTCGTTCCTATCACTTACATGAAGGATGTGTGAAGGCACAAAGTTCGACAAAGAGAAAAATCTTGATGTTAAACAACTATATGAGCGGCTTAGACTGTTCTTTATTGATTAATAAAATCTGTTTTTATGCATTTATTATAGCATTGCTCATCGTTCATATTCTAAATACAAAATGCCACCATTAAAGAGGTCAATACAATCTCTGGTAATGCTGGCGCCAACAGAGTCAATAGATCCTCTAGATGCACAGGCTTGTAATTTCCCTGAAAATGGTAGTAAATTTTCTACATTTTCAATCAAACTTTTTAATCTACTATTACTACTACTTTTTAATCTGATATTACGAAGATTCCGGCGGCTTCTTTTTTTTATTACACTCAGGCCACATTTAAGTTGATAGGTCGCAAACTGTTAGATCGCTCAATCTGTTCTCGCTATGACAGGGTACCCAGCAGAGAATCAAGTCCCCAAGCTTTGCAGGAATTCTAGTAGAGAAAGGCTTCTCGAAGCTTATTGTAGGAACGGTATAGTCAGAGCTCTCCTTCTGATTATATCCCGGGTATAGGTCATTAGTATACTGCTGTGTCCAATAGTTTTCTTTAAATTTTTATCTATATCTCACAGTGCTCGTGTAGCCTGTATTGTTAAACTTAACGAATGGCTTCTTGTCTGTGCTAGGACGGATGTTTTTAATAAGTGTGACCTTGAAAAGCTGTAAATTTATTTTATGATACTCTGAAGGTGTGATTCTGGCCACTGGAACTATTCTGAGTTACTTTTTTGGTTCTAATTTTGTTGACAACAAAAGTATTGACCCTCTGTCGACTACCAAGATCTCTGGTGACTTTTTTAAGATTGCCTTTTTGGCTGTGATAATAATGTTAAGGATTTTACACATTTCACGAAGCTTTCGTCGACTTATCTCGAACCCAAGGACATTGTGTTTAATAAATTTACCGACCTAAAGTACATCTCGAATTATGCCAATAGTTTCTCGCGCGGTCCTCATGGCATTTCAGGTTTTTTTTTGAAAAGTTGTAGGTTGTCTTTTGATTCTGTCATTTGTAACCTACTTAATTTATCTATCTCTCATGATATCTTCCCGAAACCGTGAAAACAACCTGTAATTATTCCCCCTCATAGTAAAGACATCAAATGCGATAGATTTAACAACCGACCTATTGCTAATTTGTGCTAAAATTTTTGAAGCATTGCTTCCCAATGTTCTGTACTTCCACTGCCAAGCTGCAGTGCTGTTCCAGCATAACTCTATTAAGGGGAAATTCACCACATCTAATTTATTGGAATGCCCAAACTTTTGTGTTTCTCCCATTGAAGCTGATCGTCGGCTCGACTGTGTTTTCACAGATTTTATTAAAGCTTTTGAATGAATTAATCATAGTGTTCTCATTCTTAAGCTTTATGATCTAGAGTTTCCTTCTGTTTTCGTTAACTAGATTTTTCGCATCTGTCAGCTCGTACACAACGTGCTTTGTTTCGAGGTGCGCCTTCTAGAGAAAGAAAGAATACCTCAGAGGTACCTTAGGGTAGTTATGTAGGACCTTTGCTCTTTATCAATAACATCAATAGTGTATATACGATAAAGACTAACTCAAGACTGATGGCGCCAGAATTTTCTTTTTGTCTTAAATGAAATTGACTATGTTTTTCTAAATTCCTACTTAGACGACCTTCGCAATTGGTAATCGATTAACTTCTTTCCTTCAAACATTAGTAAGTACACTACCATGTCATTCTCTCGTAAAATGATACACTGCACTTTAATTACACCTCAAAATTAACTTTTCATTTGAGGAACACATCAGCGGTATCGTATTAATGACCCAAATATGAATTTCACAAAATCGGGACCAGCCTGAATCTTCAACCAATCAATGTTCGGTAATTTGTGTAAATTGTGTAATTTGTGTTCTTTGATAACCTGAAGGAAGTTTCGTGGTGTATAATTAATTTTATACTAGACATATTCCACGCCAATTGTTAGAAATCATCACATCACCTTATCTTCAGAATTACACTTTCTCGCTCGGTTTTCAAACATTCGTGAATAAGAGGGAGAATAGAGACTTACCCTTTGCTGATGATTGTTCTATTCGCGTGAACATCAATTTTATTGCGTGCACCACCTGCAACCCTGTAGGAGGTCTGATCGTGGTTTACCTATTGCGAGGAATAATAATCCCACACAATATGAGTTCATTCACTTGACTTACTTACGAATCTTGTTTTCAATGACATTGATGTGCCAGGTAAATGGGGAGGTCAAATTCAGTGACTTCGTAATTGATGTAAATGAACATACATATATGCTGCGATTGTTTACAACCAGTGATAAATGATGAAATTTTAATTTTGTGATAAAAATAATACTGAATATCGACCTCGAACAATACCTTTTAATTTAATTCAATTCTCACAAATTAAAAATGCAAAATTGTATTTTCCGTAATGTAAAACTTTAAGATTTCCACGAATTCCCACGAATGTCTCGATATGTTATTACAGACAGAGCGCAAGTTGCATTTGCCATTCCCATCTCGTCGTCAGTTATTACCGCTCTTAGAACTCTGTGAAGGCAATAAACATTGAACTTTGTATAAAATGGAGCAGTAAAGCATAATAAAGTCAACAAACTAGAATCCTTCGGTTCTTTACCTGAAAGCTCATAAAGTTGGAGTTCCAATTACCTGCGGTAAGGGGTTTAACTCTTAACGAACTTTTAATTAATGTGGATAACACTTAAGTCCCCAAATAGTACGAAATAAATTGAAAATTTGCTTAAATAAATTAGAGACGGAGTTGGATCAATTCGTTGAGCCGCACGACCAACATGCCATGGGCCCCGGGTTCGAGACCAGGTCTCCCCGTGAGCTTTTATTAAGAAATTAAAATAATCTTCGTCTCTGGGCTGTTGTCTTATTCGCAGCAATGCAGAAACAAGACTTTGAAGTTTCCTCACTTCCCTTACCCTAATTTCCTTCCGGCCAAAACCATGCTAACGCATCGAAAAGGTGCCCACTAGGATTTGGCCACATTGTATAAAAAAACCTGTTCGAACTAAGTTTAACCATTTCTTTATAGAAATCGAAGATTGAGAAATAATTGAAAAATTTATTAAATCGTTAAAATTTATTACTTTATGTTTTCTTTTGTATTTTCTCAATCTCAATTTTCTACTTATAAATTTTACATCCTTTTCGCTTTTGTATACTTTGACTGAATTTGAGTCGCATGCTTTAGAAACAAGCTGACAAAAGCTTTCAATCATTTTTTCATAATACTGTACCCATACAATCAATTTCAGAACATCAGACTATAATGTATTATAATTTCCATAGACTACAAAATTTAGGGAGAACAACATGACCAACATGGTTCCTAGGAGAATCAACGCCAATGCAAGTTGAGAGTGTGCTGTGTAATTCCATGAACAATTGTTCTGATAATGAAGATGATTCCGATATTTGTAGTGATGAAAGTGAGAGTAGCGATGAATTATATTTTGAATAAATGACGCGAAAATGTAATATAGGTTTTATTAATTATTTAATAGTTTTTCCAATGTTCTGTTTAATTTGTACACCTAAAAGAGGCTGTCATATTTTCTGTACACACTAAGAAATTCCGTGTTAATTTTAACACTATTTTGTGTCTATATAGGTCCACACCGTTATGTGTCATTTTCACCACTTGGCAATTTGGTAAAAATCTACACTGAAATTTTGTTCAAATTATTACACTGAAACACGTGTAAATTATACTCCGATATGTGTAATTTAAAAACTCAAAAATGTGAATTTTATACCTTACTGCGTGTAGTTATTACACTATTGTAAGTGTAAAATCAACACCTACCTGATTTTTTTTAATATCAGCTGTGTGATTCTGAACACCTTTCAGTGTATTTATGGATAAATATTAACACCATAGCGTGATAATTTCCGTCCACATGTGTAAAATATAACAACAAATAGTGTCAAATTTTCCGGTTGATGGCTGTCCTCTGCCGGAAAATTTAACACGATTTGTTGTAATAGTATGTAGTAGGATGATTTAGGATGTTGTTTAGGATTTAGGATGATTTTAGTTAAGATGCCGAAGGATTGGCTGCGGCTACTTAATGCAATTCCAAGAAAGTAGATGTCTAAGGAAAGTTACGTTCTTATAAAAAAAAACAAATCTAGTCACAGAGATAATACATTTTATTACAAAAGCATTTTATGTTATTGCAACAACCAACAAAAAATATACATAAATATATATAATTTTACAAAAATATATGCTTTGGAACTACAAGGTTTCCATATGAACGTGGAAACATTTCGTATGGCTCTTTATATTTACACGTATTAAATTCTATTATATTGTACTGAACTGTTATATATATTTTCACCTTTCTTTAATTTAAATGGGATACCACTCATATTTCACTTTTTTTTTTAAATATATTATAGTATAAATACAATATTTACACAATAACAATTAAATACACTATAAAGACAATGCGTCTGCTCGAGTCACCAAGTGGTACGTAAATGACAAGAAAATCAGACAAGATGCAACGCGTTGCCCACTATACACTTTTTCGTGTTTTAAACACACGGTAATTGTTATATATTTGACTCATATCGGTGAAAAATCTTTGCTTACTCAAAATGGTGTAGATTTTACACTGCTTTGTGTATTTTGGAAAACTTTATAGTCATTCACACATTTCAGTGTATTTTAAGAAAAGTTTACACGGTAAAATTTTAACCAAATCATGATTTTAGAGAAAGTGTAATATTTACTGCCTTAACGTATTGATTTTAACACGAAATACTTTTATTGCGCTCATTTTTAACACGACATGGCCAGATTTTTTACTGTGTATGAATATTTAATTAATTTGTAACTAATTGTAGAAAACTAAAATAAAATAAAATATTTTCTCAAATATTACCTGCATAATAAATATAATTTAATTTTATATAAATAACCGAGATTCTATTCTTTAATAACTCGTACAGCTGGCAATGGCCATCCTCGTCTGAAGCGGGGTTGCGCGCGAGCTCTCTTTCACTCTAATCTATATTTAACAGCTGGCAAACCCTCTTTGCGGTCACTTTTACATAGGCAGAGGTATTCCATCATACACAGAAAAAAATTAGCTTTAATAAATATATTATAAATATACGTCATAAACGTATAAATATGACAAAGTAACACCTGTTTACACCTGGCTGCGAAGAGGTTGCGGCCAAGCGCGCAATGGCAACCATAACTTTTCAAGTTCTTTACAAATATTGCTGTGAAGTGGATTACATTTTATTTAAAAACCAAGTGAACGAAATTTTTTCCGAAAAATCAATTAATATTATTTTAATTAAAAATACTAGCGGCCACATTTTGATAGGAAACCCGGCAAAAATATATTCCCTCATTCATAAATATATGTAAAAATTAGTTTTTGATTAAAAACTCGATGAACGTAGTAATCTTGCAGCAGGATCTCGTACTAGATGTACTGCCTCGATACTATTTAGCTACTTCGACTATCCTTTAACGAAATCTAAAGTCGCGTTAGCTTTACTAACGATACCGTCGATGTGTTCCTCAAATGAAAATTTAATTTTAAGGTATAATTAAAGTGCACGGTATCATTTTGCGAGAGAATGACAAGGTGGTGCACTTACTAATGTTCAAATGAAAGAAATTAGTCGAGCATCAATTGCGAAGGACGTCTAAGTAGAATTTAGAAAAGCACAGTCAATGTAAGATAATTTTGGCGCCATCAGTCTTGAGTTAATTATTGTCGTATACACACTATTGATGTAAATGATAAAGAGCAAAGGTCCTGCATAACTACCCTGATGTATCCCTGAGGTATTCTTTCTTTCTCTAGAAGGCGCACCTCGAAACAAAGCACGTTGTGTACGAGCTGGCAGATTAGAAAAATCTAGTTGACGAACACAGAAGGAAACTCTAGAGTCTAGATCGTACAGCTTACGAATGAGAGCACTATGAATAATTCTTTCGAAAGCGTTAATAAAGTCCGTGAAAACACAGTCGACCCGACGATCAGCTTCAATGGGAGAAACACAAAAGTAAGGGAATTCTGGTGAATTTTCCCTTAATACAGCCATGCTGGTAGAGAAGAATGCTTGGTAGTGAAAGTACAGAACATCGGGACAACTATTTCACAAATTCGAGATGTGCTTTAGGACGGTAAATTTCTTAAACACAGAGTCGACAGAGGGTCAGTACTTTTTTTGTCACCAAAATTCGCTTAGAACTAAACAATCTCCAGAAATGCTTTGGGGCGCTGCGCGTAATTAATTTGATTCTACCAAAATCGTCATTGTAAGAGGATTCAAGAACATCGCAGAATTGTTTGTCTAACTCGGAATAGTTTGAGTAGTCAGAAACATACCTTCCAAGCCTTCTTATTAAGGTTTTTCAAAGTGTAAGCGCAGACAAGAAGCTATTCGTTATGTTTAACAAGATAGTCATGTTTAAAGTACAATATAATACCATACGTAGCCGCTAGTACACCGCTAAGACTTTTAGATCTTTAGTTTTTTTGCAAAATTCCAACTCCAGTTAAATTTATTATAAATTAGGTTAATAATTTATGCAGCTCGAACAATAGTAATAATACGTATTCTTAATAACTCTAATGTAGAGAATTGTTCTTCCAAACCATTTAAAATATTTTTCAGTTCAATTTCTCCTGGTGAAGGAATAATTGGGTTGTTAATCGTCGATGATGAAAAAAGGGAGGGGTTGAACACTGCATGACTGGTTCAAACTATGTGATTTTTTTGTGCTCATCCTTTTTTTTGGTTCTGCAAGTACTACACATTTTAGCATTCTCTCTTTGGTGTCCTGAAGAGAAGAAGTAAAAAAGTCCTATAAGGGACTGATAAATGAGTATTGCACCTGATGAAGTAGTTCTGCAAAGGACTAGGTTATTCTTGAAAGAGACTAGTAAAGTAGTTTACAAAATGACTGGTAGTGTGATTCTGAAAAAGACTGTTTTATTAGTCCTCAAAAAAGAAAGGTAAAATAGCTCCTAAAAGGACTAATGAATTTTTTAAAAAAAACTTTGGTACACATGGATAAATTTATTTCTTATACCATCTTGAAATAACCTTTAGATGATACCTTCGACCGAGGCAAGGTAACCAGTGTTAATACGTAGGTTGCTACTTAATTTTTGAGATATGGCAACACCATTGTAAATATGTCATCGTAAACTTTGGCATTTTTAATGGTTATCGTACTCAGAACGTTTTGTCATACGAGTGCTATTTCTGTTGTTTACAGGTAGGTACTTGAACATGCATCTTGGTCAAAAAATGGAATTAAATCTTAAACATTTTCATGCGATGATTTTCTATGACTTTCGACGTGGATTAAACCAACAACAGTGGGCCGATCATCTCGCTTCGACTTTTGGTAATGAAGCACCATCCCGAGCCACCGTGTTTCGCTGGTTTGCCGAATTCAATCGTGGTCGCACTTCGCTACAGGACGAATTTCGTGAAGGTCGTCTTAAATCGGTTGTTGTGATCGTCATGTGACATACCGTGAGATTAAGGCATGTTTGGGCATTACTTCCACTCGCATATATTCAATATTGCATGAACATTTGGGCGTCAAAAAGATTTGTTCGCCTTGGATACCTCATAATTTGACAATCGCTCAAAAAAAGGCTCGTGTCGATTGGTGCAAAGAAATGTTGAAAAACTTCAGAAGCGCTGCTTCAAAAGACGTGTATAAGATCGCGACAGGCGACGAATCATGGATCTATGTATATGAACCGGAAGATAAACAACAATCGAATGTATGGGTCCTTCAAGACGAGCCAAATCCAACAAAAAATGTTCGCGCACGAAGCACTTCGGATCAAATGGTCACCTGTTTTTTTCGGAATAACACAGGCCTGCGAAATTTTAAAAATTTTTTCGCCCTGGACAATGAATTGTTGTTTCCGAAGTAATTTCTCCCGCTGAAACCGAATCCGTGCTCATAATTGCTCTATCACGTCAGGTTTTTGAGATATTCTAACCTAAAAGTACAGAAACATTATTTTTTGACATATTTGAGGTTATGCAACACCGCGATCTCTTTTTTCAAGAAACTATCTGTGGGATTTTATAGAACAAGTCTTCCTCTTTCAAATGCCGTTGAGTTTGCTCAACGAGAGCCGAGATATCGCATTTTGAAATTTTGTGTTTATGAATTTCTCGGTATACGAAAACTTTATGGTAACTTGAATAAGGTGACCATATACTTTTCATATACCGAGAAATTCGTGAACATGAAAATTTCAAAATGCGATATCTTGGCGAAAAAAAAGAAGATATTTGAGGCATTTGAAAGACGAAGACTTGTACTATAAGATTCCACACATAGTACATCGCAGTGCTACATATCCTCAAATATGACAAAAAACAGTGTTTTTGCACTTTTAGGTTAGAATATCTCAAAAACCTGGCATGATAGAGCAATTCTGAGGGAAAAACCTCGCAATTGTAATTGGTCATGTCGCCACCGAGCCATAACAGCAACGTAGATAGGTCAATTCTGAATGGTACACCACCATTTGTTTGCCAGAAGTGTTCGGAAAAATAAGGGAAACCAATCGCAGAAGACGAATCATTCTACACCACGGCAATGCAAGCTCTCACACATCGGCTCAAACAAGTGAATTTTTGAGCATTTAAAACATCGAATTGATGGGTCATCCTTGTCTATAGCAAAACTTAAATAGCAACCCTTGTATGTGTTCATAGAAATAACGTAGATATAAGAAAAAAAATCCGCCATAATCCCATCTTGAATTTTGATAATTTGAAACCGGATTCGTTATTAGCGACTCTCATGAAATGAGGAATAAAATTTGCCATTTTGGATATGCTGTAATGTATGTTGGAATAAACCCTACGAGGAAGAAACTAATGGAGATGCCCTAAACTCGCAAAATCGTGGCAACTTTTATAGTGTGCGGTAATCTTTCCCAGCTTACGTAAAACGGCATTGCAGGCGGCGCAAGATTATTTTATTTGAGTGTTCTTGGCGCGTTTTTAAACAACCTTGACACGTTTAATTAAACAATATATGTATAACTACAAATTTTACGATATACAATTGGAAGTTCGTCTTCTCCATGTCAGCATTATATAAAAGAATAATCAGGATATCGATGATGTGTGGGAGTTTTTCAGAATTAGATTAGCTGCAAAAAGCATTTCCATATTGAATATATTCAATTTAATGTGTATTGCCTAGTCTCATTCATTGAGTTGAAATAGGTCTTATAGCCCAGTCATATTAGGTAAAAAAAGGGGTCAACCTCGGATAATAAGCTGTAAATTGGTATAAACCTTTGTTTTGTCGTTCTAAATGTTGTCTCAAAAGTCACAAATGTTTTCGTGTCCGCGTCTTAAGATATTGAAGGTCAAAGGTTATAAAAATCGGTTTTTCGCGAATATCTCGCTTTCTATTGCTTAAATGAGATTTGCACCTATTATAAAAGTTGTAGAGTATAAAATTCTCTACAACTTTTCTGAGTTACGGTTATCAGTACGTTGTATAAAGTTAATTATTTACAAAATTATAATTATTAAACAATGCCCATTATTTATGTACTAATTATTAATTATTTATATTTAATTAAAATAAGTGACTTAATTATTTATATTTAATTATTTATATTTAACTATAGTATATTATTAATTTTGGATTATATATTTTAATTATATTTATATTAAATATATATATATATATATATATATATATATATATATATATATATATATATATATATAAATTTTTAATGATTTATAATACACCAAAATTATGAAATCACAACATTTAAATCTTTCAACAAGTTTGTCACGTCAAGTAAACAGCAAAGTAACAGAACTTCGTTTAATTCTTAGAATAAAGAACTAGAGGAAAGGACATAGTTCGGAAAAATGTAAGCATTTTGCTATATGTAGTAGAACCCAAGCGATGTGTGCGTTTCGACATGAAAGTAGTAAAATTATGCTTGTATACAGGAGGGGCCAACTCATTTTGATAATATTTTAAATTAGGTGTTTTTAAAATATATTCTTAGAACACTTTTAATATAATATAACTTTGCCCGAACATATTTTATTAATTTGCTTAATTTTACTATTTAAAAACACTTTGCTTATGCCCCAAATATTTCAGTATTACGGAGACGACTTTGATTTCAAGGCGACATTCGGTCCAATTTGACATTTAAGGCGTCATTCCCCCTTAACCCACTCGCCACTTGGCCATGAAGCAAAAATGCTTATCACACGTACAGGGTTTTTACTTAAGATAGCCTTTCCTCTCGTTCTATTTTCTAAGGTTTAATTTGACATCACTTCGATTAATGTGACAGCACTTGGGCTAAAATCTAGACAAGGAAAATCATCGTATACATATACGTCCATTAATTTCTTCCTCGTAGAATAAACACATTTTAATCTCTATTCGTTGATTTAAGGTTGATTTCATCATATTATCATCAACATCGTATTTTTCACCATATTGATCCCACCTCTTTGTGAATCCATTTCAGCTACTTATTTTTCAAAAGTATTTTGCCCGAGCTTTCATTTGAGTTTTTGCTTACCTGAAATTGTTTTCACTATTTTTGGCCATGAGGGTGCCGTTTGTTCACAAAGAATGCCGTTTGTTCACAATTTAAGATATTTTTCGCAGTAAATTACTTGGTAACCGGACTTGATTAATTATTTCACTAAATATGTGATAAAAATATACAATTAATGTTTACGATATCAGTTTCTTGGCATGTTTCTCTCTAACCCCTTGTGGGGCACTGAGTGGGAGAAGAACTTCATCGATTGCAAGTAAACCTACAATTTAAGGTGGATTTCGAATCAGGAACTTGTTCTGCAACCCTCAATGGTCGACGGTGGAATTCGGTCCTGGGGCCTCCGGAATGGAGGACCGATACGTTACCACTTACTTCACCGATAACTACACCAACGAATTGTTCACTAATTATCATTATTTAGATAAAAGAAAAAATAAGACTATTCTGAGTCCCTCACCCTACTGAACAAGCCCAATGCTACATCATGGGGGGTTGGCAACTCTGTTTGGAAGAAAATACACGTGTTATTATTCACTCAGTATATTTTATTGAAAATATTATTTTATCCCGAATGGTATCGTAGTTTTTTTTAATTGCTGACTGGAGAAGTGAGCCAGGATAACAATTGGAATTAAAAACTTACCAAAGGGCATATGGGATCACGGAGATAATTCTAGTTGATTGCTACTCCAACTGACAGCATATTGTTTTGGTTATAATTGTTCTAAATCTAAACTTAAACTTACAGAGCCGTAATTTTTTTCCAGGTTAAAATTGTTGATGCTTAACTGTAGTACGTATATGTTCATGCCGATGTTAACATAAAAATAAACAGTAAAACTACATTTTTTCGACTTTACCGAATTGGATTGGCACAATAACAAAACACATCGTTACAAATACGCCAGCGCATCCTTATCATTTAACTTAGAACGAATGAACGATAAATCTAAGAGACGCGCTAATCAACTTTCACCAGATTTTGCTACAGTTGACAGTAAACTTAAAAGAGTCTGCACTATTAGCCGAACCGAAAAGATAGGAGATCGTACAGTTGGTGAGCTACTTGTCGTCACTAACTATATAATCTTGCTATTAAAATTAAATTTGAAGTAATGAAGAATGTACTGATTCAAATAAAGCAGGAGAATACTGAAATTAAAAGTACGATTGCTGATTTGGTATCCAGAAACAATGACCTTGTGAAGAAAGTAGAACAGCAGGAAATGCAGCACCGACGAAAAAAAGGTAGTAATCTGCAAAATACAGTAAATGTAAATTATTTTAAAATACTGTCTTACAATGTCGGAGGGTTAAAGGGTAAACTAATATTTCCTGGCATTTTCAATTTCGTTCACGTTGAAGAGCAAAACTGAGTAGAACTCTAATAATTTTGTTCTTTTATGATTTATGTTAGCGAGGTTCAAATAGGGTTACTAGGTATGGGCGTGCAAGTGGAGGTTACCTTTTGGGAATTAAGAAAACATTATCGAAGAATAGGGTGTGTAGCTTTGAGTATGTATCCAATTATTAAACTTAAATACGACTCGAGTTATAATTATCTTTAACCAGGATATATGTATAAACTGCTCCAACTGGGTAGAGGAATTTAATTCGTATACTAATTTAGTGAATGCGGTGAAGACTACAAATTATGCCTGCTTAGGAGACGTCAATGTTAGAATTGGTGAAAATCAAGAGCTGCTTTGGGAATTTGAAAAATACAAATTTTGCAAAAAATCAAAAGATCAGGTGACGAACGTAAAAGGGGATAGTTTTCTGGAACTTTGTAATCACTTCGGACTATTTGGCAATGGGGCATCAGTGAACGATTTAATTGCAGTATCATTATTTCTCTTTTATAATTGAACATTTTGAAGTAGGAAAACATATATTCTCGGATAACTTCCCACTTTGTTTAAAATTAGTGCTTCATAAAAATGATAAAATAGGAAATTGGTAAGCCATATCAAGATATAAACAAAAAGTTAGTGAACTATGTGAACATTATTTGTCAGCAGGGTCTTTTGAAGTTGATATTTTGGTAGAAATAGTAAAGAAAAGTGCGGTTGAAACCACAAAAGCCAAGTCTATTATTATAAACATTTGATAGTGAGAGTTTGCAGGCTAGGAAACTGTCATTTAAATGGCTTCATATTTTTCGCGAAACGAACTCATAGCTGGCTCGTAAGAGATACCTAACTGCTAACGTCCACTATAAATCCATCTGTAAAGATAAAAAGAGCGAATACTATAAAGCCATAGCATTAAGGTTAGATAAAACCCGAGACAGCAAATCATGGTGGAAAGTTGCCAAATGATTGAGGGGTAATAAGTTTAAGACTAGCTCTGTCATGGGAATAGACTCGTTTAGGGACTATTTCCAATTCTTGCTCAATCCTGATCTCGTGCAAGCTCGGAATTTATGTGCTGCACCCAGTTATCATGATCCCTTATTAGACAAAGAAATTGATATGACGGCACTCACAGAAGTTTTAAAGAATATAAAGCCGAATAAGGTACCCGATGTGGATCGGGTTCCGTATGACTTGTACGCAAATGCCCCTGAAAACTATCTTAACAAATTGATACAAGCCTATAACAACATCTTTGAAACCGGTTTTACGAGATCTATTACACTAGTCTACAAAATTTTGAAAATTTTATACAACTAAATAATGAATAGTTGTTTCCGAAGTAACTTTTCCCGCTGAAACCTAATCCGGGCTCAGAATTGTTCTATCAAGTCTGGTTTTTGAGATTTTCTAACCTAAAAGTGCTAAAAACACTGTTTTTTGACATAACTATTTAAGATTATGTAGCGGTGCGGTTTATAAAAAAACCGTGTATGGGATCTTAAAGTACAAGTCTTCTTTCAAATGCCGTTGAGTTTGCTCAAATATGTTTTTTTTCGCCGAGATATCGCATTTTGAAATGTTCATATTCATAGATTTCTCGGTATATGAAAAGTATATGGTCACCTTATTCAAGTTACCATAAAGTTTTCGTATACCGAGAAACTCATGAATATGAAAAATTTAAAACGCAATATCTGAGCGAAAAAAGAAGAAAAAGACTTGTACTATAAGATCCCATTCACGGTTTTTTTATAAAGAAAAAATTCGCAGTGCTACATAACCTTAAATATGTCAAAAAACGGAAATAACTATTCATTATCTAGTTGCAAGATCTTCTAGAGTAGTGGTATCTTCCCTGTACATAAAAAGGGTTACATCAAATAGGATGAAAATCACCGTGGGCTCTTTTTTATGGACGCTGTCATTAAAATTTTAGTAAGTTTAATATGGAATAGGTTAATAAGATGCGAGAAAGAACATTCAATTCTTACGGAGAATCAAGCAGGCTCACAAGTACACTTAAAATCAATCAGGAACTTGGCAAGAAAAAATTGTTTGCTTTTTACATAGATTTTAAATCCGCATTTGATACAGTTGATCGTAGTGGCCTAATATTTTGGTAACAAAAAAACTTTCTTTTGCAGCTGTGGCATCTGAGCTAACGTAACGATTTTCCAAATTTCAAAAAAGTAACGTGGCTGCAAAAACTGAGAACCTTGACCATTTCAAGTCGAGGATAAAACCTTTTTACACAGTCGGAATTTTTTATTTTTTAATTACTTATTTTATTTATAATTAAGAATGTCTTATCGACTATGATGATTGGACTGTTTAATGATCATTAAACTATACCTATGTTCCTAATTTGAAGTTCCTAACTTTAACAGTTTAAAATTTAAAGATCTTTAACAGACGGAACGGACTACTAGATAACGAAGTCTCACTCAAAGAAGCCTTCCTTTTTTTATTTATTTATTTCGGATTCGTCAGAGCTGACATACAGCGTAGACGGAGCTGGATCAATTGGTTGAGTGACAATATCACGCGGCCATGGTTCGAGGGTTTGAGTCTCGGTCTCTCCATAAGTTTTTAATAAGAAATTAAAAAAACCCTATTTCGTCTCTGGGCTGCTATCTAGCTTGCAGTAATGCAGAAAACAAGAGAAATTTTCCTCATTTTGCTTTTCCCAATTCCCTTCCGGCCAAATCCATGCTAAACGCAGGTTGTGCCCCCAGCTTTGGTATACAAAATATTTAATATACACACAATTCTTATAGCTGTTTTTTACACGGCCTAAAAAATCAATTTCCTTTATATATTATTTTACTCGATTTAACACCGTTAAGAAAGCTGTTTGATTTCGATTTTAAGTACAATATTCTTATCAATAAACATTAGAGCGTCAATTCATAAAAGTGTGCTTTAGGCCTTTTGCGCAATACTTTATCAAGAAATCTTTGTGTCACATGTTAATCCAGTGATTTTTTCACGGTTTTTTTCTGAAACGTATCTACCGTGTAAAAAAAGAATTAGGTGTATATGAAAATATAATTAATTAAATTGTAACTGGAGTTGCTTCTTCAACTGCAGCCTGGAAGAGTTGAAGCCGATGCAAGCGAACATACCTTTAAAGAGGTGAGTTATAGGTCTTTCTGTTTACTTCAGTGTAAAAACGCGTGGGTAAAAGTAAATAAAATGTTCTTGTGGCGGAGATGATGAAAATGGGAAAGTTACCAGACGGTTTTTAGGTAAATTGATAAGAATTGAGGAACTTCAAAAGTAAATTTTTAGGTTAGTTTGAAAGAGATCAATACGTTTACAGGAAACCGTAAAAAAACATAAAATGAATAATAATTTCCTAAAAAAGTTAATATTTCTCCTTTTAAGTATAGAAGTGATAATGAAAATGAATTAAGTAAACAACATCTATCAGCTGTGTGTTGTCAACCACAAAAGAAGGAGAATTCTGACGGACTTTTGCCACCGCTCATCAGTATGTGTAAAATTAGGGTAAAATGGGAAATGACTTGATTGTCAAATCTTTTCAAGTGCAAAAGTAAACATACGCAATGTGGACGGAAACTTTTCGTTTTGTGTAGAAACTGTCTTGCTACTACAATTTCAAGTACTAAACCGAAAGATCTAATTTGGCCATGTTATGCAGGACTCGAAATCATTTAATACAATCGATAAGCAATTTATTTCGGAAAAGTGCTTGTTATATTTGCTACTTAAAAAGCTTTTTCATTTTCTCTAAAAAAATTAATTCAGGTCGGAGATAATTCACGACATTCTTGTAGAGCACATACTTTGTTTTTTTAGATATTTACTGCATTAACCCACAGTATTGCGATGATGCGAACCAGTTTTTATTGTAAAAGTAAATGGTTTAGAATGTTACGTGTTTTAAATAAATGAAATTTTTGAGAGTGTTTATTCTCGTATTGCTTAAAGGTCAGAATTTTTTATTCTAACAATTTTCTGAATTGGATTTATATTGAACATACTCTGGCTTATTTTACATTGCTTCTTGCGCTCTTACATTTGTTGGGGGCAAAAAATAAATAAATGCAAAAACGTTTGTATAGTTGGAGTTAGTGAAAAAATGCATTTTCTTTTCCGTTAGGCCCATTTGAGTTTGTTACCATTAGTGCACAGTATATATTTGTGCCTTTTAGGGAGTTTAACTTCTTAATTTTGGCGTTTTAAAATATATATTTTTTACAATATGTCAGCTATGACATCGTCTCTTTCTCAGGTCACAGAGACTTGTAATTTCTACTTAAAATGCAGTTCTCTAGACGACACTTGTTGTAATTCGCAACCCACATAAAAAAACTCTGTAGTTTAACTCTACTTAGTTTTACCAATTATTTCATAAAATGATAATTTAATAATATATGTACATAACACAGGCCTGCGAAATTTGGAAAATTTGTTACAACCCTGACAATGGACAATGTACCCGAAGTAATTTCTCCCGCTGAAACCGAATCCGGGCTCAGAATAGCTCTATCACGTCAGGTTTTTGAGATATTCTAACCTAAAAGTGCAAAACATTGTTTTTTGTCATATTTGAGGTTATGTAGCATCGCGATGTTTTTTTTTTTAAACTATGTGTGGGATCTTATAGCACAAGTCTTCCTCTTTCAAATGACGTTGAGTTTGCTCAAATATCTTTTTTTTTTCGAGATATCGTATTTTCAAATTTTCATGTTCATTAATTTCTCGGTATACGAAAACTTTATGGTGACCATAATCTTTCCATATACTGAGAAATTCATGAACATGAAAATTTCAAAATCCGGTATCTCGGCGAAAAAAAAAGATATTTGAGCATACTCAACGGCATTTGAAAGACAAAGCCTATACTATAAGGTCCCATACATAGTTTTTAAAAAAAAAGAAACATCGCGATGCTACATAACCGTAAATATGACAAAAAACAGTGTTTTTGCACATTTAGGTCAGATTATCTCAAAAACCTGACGTGATAGATGAATTCTGAGCCTGGATTCGGTTTCAGCGGGAAAAATTATCTTGGAAACAACTATTCATTTTCCGAGGAGAAAAACCTCGCAGGCCTGTGTGATTTATGGAAAATTATTACCCTGCGAATACAGAAATTATCAAATGGCAAATTTTCTTCCACAATTTATAAAAGCCTTCATTTACTATTTTAAAACGTTTTTATTAACTCGCTTTCTTGTTTGTTTGTTCGTCTCTTCGGTACAAATTTTCGGTACGATTTTCAACTAACTTTTCCATGAGCTAGAGACTTAAACTGTATGACAATGCAATATTAACTCGCTTTTTTGTCTGTCTGTTTGTGAGGGGTCCCTATGATTACTTATCTCACTATTACTTCTCTCACGCTATCTGTCTGTCCAACCTTTAAAAGGCTGTATCTTTTGAACCGTAGGATTCAATCCGGATTAGGAATCTGAACCACAAATCTAAATTATAAATCTGGACCAGGAATCCGAATAAGTAATCCGGATTAGGAATCTGGACTAGAAATCTGGATTAATAATCCGGATTAGGCATCCGAATTGGTAATCTGAATTAATCATCGGGATTAGGAGTAACGATTACTAATCCAAATTAGGAATCTGACCTTTGGTACAAATTTTTAAATTAATTTTAAACAAACTACCCGATTAGGTAGAGACTTAAGGGGGTCCTCCACTCTCGCGGTTTCAAAAAACCGATTTTTGTTTTTTTTTTAATTTCAATCTATATGTATCTGAGAATACGCCACAGAAAGGATTTCATGAAAATCACGTTCCTTTGCATGTTTCTGGGAACAGAAAGGTACCCATCTCCGGCCGTTTCCGAGAAACTAAGCGCGGCGCGTCACGACGGCGCTTTTCCAGTTAAAAATCATTGTCTAAGGAATTTACCGGTCCGTTCTTGAGGAAAATGTGGACAACCAAAAACATCAACGTGATGAGGAAGGAGAACTCTACGGCGCCGGTATAGCAGATTAACTCGTAAGTTACTACAATCAAGTTATACACCGTAATTTATCATTAAACGCGTTTTCCCGAAAGTAGTGTTTTTTAGCTGACGAGTAAGACTTCTCATAAAAGTATTGGTCCGATTTCAATAATTTTTTTTTCAATTGTTCAGAAAACATACCGCAATGTTTTCTCGAGTACGATTTGCAAAATTTTATTTTGTTTCATTTTTATAGCCTCTAAAAGTCAAAAAATGACGTAAAAATTGGAAATTTTTACAAATTGTTGCATAACTTTTACGAATTGCAAAATAAAAAAATCTGTCTCGGGAAAACATAACCAACGTAACTATTATAAAGAATATCAATTTTCAGATTAAAGATTACCCAATTGGCCCCAACTTGGCTTAAGTGGGACCCATGCAGATTCAACATCAATGTCATCAATGACGTTTCAAGGTTGCGAGAATTATATTTTTTCATCTTCAAAAGAAAATTGAAAAGTCAAAACATGTATCTTCGAAAAAAAAAATTTTTAAATGTATTCAGTAGATCCTTCGCAATTTATCCTCCAAAAAACCGCTCAATTTCAGGCCTCGAGAGTAGAGGACCCCCTTAAAACTTTAAACAGCTTAGAACTGGAAAACAGTTGAAGAAAGCGAGTTTGTTGACGGTTTCCATGTCAAAAATCTTGATAACGGATTGGGGACGGGGAAGGGGTTCGAACCAAACTTCGTAATGCGTGAACTGATTTGGATGGCTATTTTGTTGTATAAAGTATGTTCCTAGACTGGGTGGGAAGAGAAAGGGGTAGTATGACTTTGTAACGCGAGGAACGATTTTGAGATTTTCCGATGTATATATTACGTTTCCCCATTGGTACCCCGACAAAAATTTAAAGGTCGGGGGAATGGGGGATGGAGAGGGTTCGAATGTCAACTTCGTAATCCGTAGACCGATTTGGATGACTTTTCTGATTACATAGAGTATAACCTCCTATTGCTAATATGAGGATAATTTTAACCGGCTGACTTCCTAATGTGTCCAACGATATGGATGATTCTTTTTTTGATGCGTAGAATATGTTGGTACTACGAATAAAATTGATCGGGTGGGGAAGGGAGGCAAGGGGCTTTACTGAACTCATTAACGCATAGACCTATTCGGATGATTCTTTTTTGTTGTATACAGTATGATCCCCCACTGCCACTATGAGGAATAATATTGATCTAGATGATGGAGGGAAGGGTAGTGTAACTTTGTAACGCGTAAACTGATTAAGATGATTCTGAATGAATAAAGTTTCTATTTGTGGCTTATGCTGAGAGTTGAATGAAGGTCGACACCTATCTTCGGAAGTTTATGTACTTTGAAGAAACAACATGAACAATTTAGAAATAACGCTACGGATCATTATCATGTGTGTTCCCAACAATCTCTGAACCAATTTTTTATTTGCATATGATATAACATACGTTGAGTTGGATTATAATATATGCATTTTTGCGCTATTAATTTTTGAGTTTTCACTTGGGAGCCTTTTATTGTAAGCAATTCGCAAAGTTTACAAAAATTAAAGTTTTTTGAATAAATATCATTTCATTCATAATTGCAAATTGACAGCCTACTCATAATATTCATTAGATTGTATATTATACCATACGATTCAGCTTTGTGCTTATCCTTTTTAAGGATACAAAACATGTATCCATTGTATGTAGTAATAAAACACAAATAATGAAAACGGTCGAGGCTTAAAAGAGCAGAACACCAGTAGTGTTTATTATCCATTAAGCCAAATTTGATTCTAACTATAATTAAAATATTTATGCGTAGGTAAATACATAAGTGTTCAAGTAACGCAGAACATGTTGCTGCAAGGTTTAGTAATTACTTTGTAGCAACTAAAGCACGTGTTATTTTATCAATTTAATTACACACTGGCAGAGAATTAACTAAACAGAGCACTTTCGTGGGAAGGAAAATATATCAAGGGCTTTCTGTTTTACCGGCCATTGAGATCCAGCTGAGCTAAAGTAGCCACATTAAAAGCGTACTCTAGAGCTGTGGTAATTGGCAATTAACACGTTCATCAACATCAGCTTGACGGCAAAAGTTACGCTGAATATTCCCGGAATAAATTAGTGTTGGGCTGCAAATTTTTCGCTTCAGTTAATGGATGTATCCCCGTAGTGCAAATTGACAGCTTTGTTAAATAGTTCGGCACGATATTTCGCCTTATTATTTAAAAAAGGCAAGAGACAAAGAAATTTCTGAGAATCAATATTGACATTTCCTTATCGGTGCAAATTGTCGTACCATAGCAGAGAGTTGGCGGGCTTGGAAAATTAAATAGAATATTGCCTCAATATTAAAAAGTTTACTCCCAAGAGCTTTTTATTACGCCGTAGATTATCCTTGTAACTAGGTCAAATTCAACGAATAGAATGTATTTTGCAATAAAATAAATTACAACAAAGATATATTCTTCAGGGAGAGATGACTTCTATACTTAAATATATACCAAAAGCCTGAGCTTTTTAGTTCTGATCGAATTTTTTATTGTATATACAAGTAAGGCCACAGTTGGATATTATATTTTATTGTTCAACAACAGAAAGAAAGGAACAAATAAAAAAAAATTTGTGATAGAATTTTGAAATCAGAAATGTTTACTTCCAAAAGTTAAGTTCCAAAAGTTTGTCCGGCCTTGCCCGGATTACGGATAGATGTATGCTAGCAGGGATACCTTTGTAAACGTTTATTACTATATAATTTAATAGGATTTTTATTACTATATTGTTTAATAAGTACAATTTTTTTTGTTAATATAAAAAAAGTATGAGATCTGATATGAAGTACGCTTAATTATTTATCCTAAAGAATTCTGTGTAATGAATTTAACTAAAAAACTACTATTCCTATGATCAATGTATTAATTACATGAATTTCGGAGAAAATTTAAGAAATTGCTGAATTTTAGGTAATCGCAAACAAATTTTTTCACTTTTGGAAGTTACTGTACCTGCAATGGCAAAAGTTTGATTAAAATTGTTGACAATTTTGGAAAGGTCATTGGGATAGTAGTTTTTAGAGTTTGGTTCATGTCGCTGTGTGGGGTAGATGAAAAGATAAAAATAAAAGAATAATGTGCATACCATGAAAAACATAAATTTATGAATCACCCTGTAACTCCCAAACGGTTGATTGCCCCTATGCGATGGAATTTGTTGTTTGCCTAGGTGAGATCTATCACCCCACTCATTTTGGCAATTCAGATCTGAAACACCCTGTATAGTATGTTACCCGATTGGTGCCATCTCAACAAAATTTGTTGGTGGAGTTAGGGTGAGGGAGGCAGTAGAATTTAACTTACTATACACTTCTAACTACTAAGTAGTGGTATTAACATTTTATATAGTAATAATATTTATTACACAAAACGAACCTAGTCGCAAAAAATATAGATTAATTGATATTTTTGAATTTTTTTACTTATGCAGTCTAACAGAGACATCCTGTTAGGTAACGATATTTTAACCTCAGGAGCTTTGAATTTAAAAAACCGATTTTTATAAGCATGTTGATGTAAGTTTGTAAGATTGTTAAATTTTTCAGCAATATATTTTTGATTTAAACCATTTTGTAGCTACAAAACAGTTTTAATCCTTTCAAAGTTATAGAATCAGTTCCAAAAACATTACTCATCTTTTTGATATCTTAAACGTATTTTCAATGCTTCAATTTTACAGCACTGGTTCTGCACTGGTTTTTTTACTGGACACTTGGTTCGGTATTTAACTTTTGTAATGCCGCATGTAAATTGATATTGTCTTATGTGAGGGGACACAAACGAAAGGTTATTTGTAATGATAAATCATCTGATTATCTTCCTATTTTAGACGGGGTACCTCAGGGATCTATCCCCGGTGCTCTTTTATTCTCAATGTTTATTAATGACCTTAAAACTGTTACACGATACTGCAACTATCATATTTATGCGGATGAGGTATTTGTCGTTTGAATGATGAACGCAATTATAATCTACAAGTCTAATTAAGATAGTTCTACTTTCCCAAGTGTTATTCTTGATAATGTAGTTATTCCCTATAGTGATTCAGTTTAAGGTCTTGGAATTATTTTTAAGAGGTCTCTAAGTTGGTCAGATCACGTCAACAGTGTCGTTGGTAAGGTATATGGGTCCCTACGTAAGCTGTCCTCATATGCATCTTATATGTCTCAAGTAACTCGTCTTCTGCTTGTGAGATCCTTGTTGATTCCGTAGATTTGATATGGGTGTAAAGTTTTTATTAAATTGGATTCGGTGTCAGATCGTAAGCTGAATATGGCTTTCGATTCGGCTGTGCGGTACATTTTTGGACTATGACGATTTGGTCATGTATCTTCTTTCTCGAATGTTGAAGTGGGTTGTCCCCTTGATTTGTACTTGAATTTTCGTGCAATAATGTTTCTAAGTAATTTAATTCTAACTTAAGAGCCATCCTACTTGTATGGCAAACCAGAATTCTCTCAGTCTAGTAGAACTTTTTCACTAAATATACCGCGTTTTACCTCTCAACCTAGCGAACGCCAGTTTTTCGTTCGCTCCATTAGGCTGAGAAACCTTCTTCCTATTGAACTGAAAAGGAGCATCAACGGCCGTAATTTTCAAGAAGATCTTTTTGAATATTTAAAATCCATATTGAACTGAATATTTGGAATATTTTATTTCAGTGTTGATTATTATTAAGTATTTTATTTATATTTACCCGCAGTTTTTGAAGTTAAACTCTATCGTTAAGTTATTTAATTTTGTGTTTTTTATAGTTAATCAGTATCTATTGTTTAGTTAGCCTATTTCTTAATTACTTCCTACACTAAGCATTAAGATGTATAATCTTGTTAGTGTAGTGTTTTAATTTAAACAAAATACTTATGAAAGTCAAATAATGTATGGAAGAATCGGAAATGGGATAGCAAATGGGTGACTGGTAGCATAAAACTTTCTCACTCTTTCGATGGCTGGTACGGACGGCTAATCACCACTTTAACTTATAATACTAACTGAATCACCAATAAGTTATGTGGGTGTTCTGCGATCTGATATATTGGTAACAGGATAGCAGTTTTGTAAATGCGGTGCGGTGGTGTTACGATGGGATAGGGTGGATGAGGGGTTTTGTCTAAGTTCGATCCTGATGTACCGCCGGGGACAAGACTTTCTGAAAACGAAATCTAAGATTCGAAATGTGGCCTAACTGTTTAGCTCTGAGTACATTGTTTTTCGCCGTGACCGTTACGCTGATTTGCTTAATGCGCCCGTCGGAGGCGGTGTGCGTCGCGATGTTCCATGCAGACTGGTTGACATCCTGAACTCCGAAGAATTGGAGGTTTTAGTATCGCTATTGGACTGCCTGGTAAAACTGTGTTCATTTCGACCGCCTATATTCCTCCAGGTTGTCCGTCTTATGTTTATGAAAGATTTGCCTCCTGCCTGGATGACCTCTCACACGCCTTGATGCCTTCTGACGAATTATTGCTTTTGGGTGACTTTAACCTGCCTGAAGTTGGCTCGGAGCTCTCTCACTCGGATGATGGCTTGGTTCCTTCTTTTCGGGCTGTCAATCAGTTTGCTTCTTCTTTTATAGATGGCCTTGCTTCTTCGGGTTTAACACAGACTTGCAGCATATCTAACGATCATGGAAGGTTCCTCGACCTCGTTTTTTCTACTGATACTGCTAGTACACTGGTAATACGATGCCTGGTGACCATTGTTCCTGAATCGGGTCATCACCCTGAGCTTCATATTGCTCTTTTCATTGATCCAGTTATGTTGGCTTCTTGTGTGCCAGATGACGTTTGTTATAACTTCAATAAGGCTGACTTCTCCGTGATCAACAAGTGGCTCTCAGCTTGTGATTGGAGTAGCGTCCTCAATGAACGAGACATTAATGAGGCCGTAAGAGATTTCTATAATTTACTGTGTATCTGTTTTACTTACTGTGCCCCTATTTCTAAGTCGAATAACTTACGTTCTAACCAGCCTTGGTTTGATAGTTCCTTAATACATTTAAAGAATGTTAAGGGGGGAGTAAGGTTAATTCGATACAAAAAAAGCATATTTTCGATAATTTTTTTTTGGCAACACAGTTAATATATATTTATTTCTATAATTACTACATAATAAAATAACATTTGAAGAACATTTCGTGAAATTTTCATTAATTTTTATGAAGAAATGAGCTATTGACAGCGAATCTCCGCGGACGTCTCAAAAAAAGTTTGATTGCGGTGCCCCTCATAACTCATCATTGGATCATCTCAAATCAAAAAACCAAAATGATTTTTTTAGTTCATAAGTTTCTGCAGGTAATGACATGGAGATTTTTTTTTATTGATTTTTCTATTTTTTACAGCACTTGGAAGTCAAAATGCCGATTTTTCATCAAAAAAATAGATAATTTTGTAATTTTCTTTACATAAATGACGAGGTAATGACGTCGAGTAATGTTTTTAATAATTTTAACGTATTTTAAAATTAAAAAAAAAAAAAAAATCGACGTCATTACCTCGTTATTTATGTAAAGAAAAAGTGTGCAAAAATTTCAAAAGGATCAGTGCAGTAGATTTTTAGCTACAGTGGGCCCCGACTCTGAAAAAGCTAAGTGTGAGGAAAACACGTTTAAAGTTTGAACACTGATCTTTTGTATATGGGATGTATCGGATGGAGGGAGACCCGAGGCACTGTATCTCCGGAAGTTTTGCTCCAATCGACTTCAAATTTTAACTAGATACTCTTGAAGAGTCGTACTATCAAATAAAAAAATAGGCGAAACAAAATTTTTAATACCTTACCCCCCCCTTAAGGCCTGGTAGAGGTTTTGTTCCTCTAGGAGTGACGCTGACTATTTAACTTATTCCAATTTACGCAGTCAATTTTTATCTGACTTAGTGTCTGCTTATAATAATTATATTAACATAAAAGGTCTTTACGCGTCGTAGGATTTTGGAGGTTCGTGAACTTGAAGCGCAATTCTGATGGCTATCTATCTCCTTTTTTTTGGAGACAGCGCAAGCAATGAGCCCTTGATGACAGCAAACCTTTTTGCCGATTTTTTTAAAACTGCGTTTTTTGACGATACCTGTGATATTAGTTTTACGGATTTTTCCCATGTGACGAGGTTTCTATCGACTTCTCTCGAATCCAAAGACCTTTTACTTGATGCAGCTACGATTTTGAAGATTTTGACTGATAGTTTTTCAATTGGTCCTAAAGGTATTCCCGCCTCACTCGTGAAAAGATGTGGTTTCGTCCTTGCTCCTATTCTGTGTTATTTATTTAATCTCTCAAGTGGTTGCGGTGTTTTTTCGAAAGCTTGGAAAACCGCATTAATTATTCACAAAAAAGCTGATAAGTGTGAAATTTCGAACTATAGACCAATTGCTAATCTTTGTTGTTTATCCAAGATTTTAGAGGCACTTATCTGCGATGTTCTATACTTCCACTGCAAGCCGTTTCTGCAGTCGTTTCAACATGGATTCATTAGGGGTAAATCAACTACCACCAATTTATTGGAATTTTCAAACTTCTGTATTTCTGCAATTGAAGCAAGTTGACCGTATTTTTACTGAGCAACTTCAGCAAAGCTTTCGATAGAATAAATCATAGAATTCTTGTTTTAAAACTCTCCCTTCTCGGGTTTCCGCGAGTTTTTGTAAATCAGATTCAGTCGTACTTATCTGCACGCACTTAGCGGGTTTCTTTTCGTGGAGCTCTGTCTGATGTTATTTTCAACACTTCTGGTGTTTTATATCAATGATGTATCTACGATTCTATCTCACTCAAATATTCTTTGTTATGCCGATGACGCTAAGATATTTCGCACTGTGTCAGACAATGCCGATTGCCTACTTTTAAATTCTGACTTGGACGCCTTTCAGAATTATTGTTCCATTAACGACCTTCTCCTAAATATCGGCAAGTGTACATCTATGTCTTTCTTACGAAGAAGTAGTTTTCCCTTTCAATTTAACTTTAACATAGAGTTACAAGAGTTACAAAGACCAAGGACCTAGGTGTCTGGCTTAATTCCCAAATTTCTTTCGAGGATCATTTTGATGCCATAGTCACCAAGGCTAATATGACTTTGGGTTTCGTGAAGAGGTGGTCAAAGGAATTTGATGACCCTTACATTACAATGCTGTTATATTGCACTTTTGTCAGGCCTATGCTGGAATATGCCTCTCAAGTCTGGTCATCGCTCTATGTGACACATATCAATCGCATTGAAGCTGTTCAACGGAGGTTCGTTAGGTTCGCTCTTCGAGGCCTTCCTTGAAATTACTTCCTTATATTACTACCTTATGTTGATAGACTTGAACTCTTGCACTTGAATACATTTGAAGAGAGACGACGTAACGCAAGGATCCTTTTTGCTTTCGACTGCATTCGGGGGTTCATACACCCTTCTGTGCTCTTGGCCTGTTTTGGTATATTGGTTCCGGTTTGCTCCCTGAGGAATCACGACTTTCTTCAGTTGCCTTTTCATCGCACTAATTATGGATTAAATGAGCCTATCACATCGATGTCGCGATTTTAATTCCTCTTTTGATTGCATTGATTTTCATCTATCGCGAAATCACGTGAGGAGTCAGCTTTGTTGAAGTTACTTTTCACTTTATCTACTTTTCTTTTATCTACCTTTTATACACTTTGGCACTTTTATTTTCTGTATTTATATTTCGCGAATTCTCTCCTTATTCTTTGATTTTATATAGTTTATTATACTGTTTTTATTTAGTCTTTTTTGTAGTAGTCAGCGCTTTGATGACGTATTGTAAATAAATAAATAAATATAAATAACAAAGAATATGAACGAGATGTGCACTACAATTTTTAAGATGACATGGAGGAATTCCAACAGGGCTGCTCGAGCAGCTATTGGTCAAATTTGAGATATGTTTTAAAATAAAAGCACCGTCAATCACAAGGTCTTTGAATGCTAAATAAGTCTTATTATCACAGGCTTCAACCAAAAAGGCAGTCTTAAAGAATTCAGCACAGAGGTCGGTATTCGTCTAAGCATCATTAATCTTAAACTCAGATTAGAAGGATTTCCGTCACAGTTGCCCTTGAATTAACAAATTTCCAGAATTGCTAGCCGTGTTGATATAATTATATCCAAGCAATCGCATTAAGCGGTAGCCAGAGTAAAAATAAATTGATTTCGCAATAATATGATAAGTAGAGTAGTTAGAGTCACTCCTTGAGGAGCAAAACTTCTTCCAAATTTTTTAAATGGCATTAGTTTTTTTAAAGGCGGACGATACGTTACAGGATACCAAGAAAAGACATTAAAACTACTCTTGCGAACCCGCTTTCCAGATTTCACTGCATGTTAGGATATAGAAAGGTCTCAATTACCGTCCTTTGAACCTTATTAACAGCCTCTCTGTGCGTAAATTCACAGTGGGGAAAATAAGAAAAGAAGAAAATAAGGGCATTTATTATCCCCTAGCGGTGACGGTATCATGCCAGCTCACTACAAAAATTGACAGCATAATTTAAGATATATTCCCAATCTGTGGAGAACTGTAAATGCTAACAACAAAAATATTTAATCGTCATTTCTTATGATCCCGTAAACTGAAACGTTCAGGTAGTATTATTTTCAATTGTGGTTCTGTAGTTGTTTTATTCGTTTAATTTGCACCGACTTCAAAATGTCGTAATAGATATAAAATTAAAAATTATTTTATGCTTTTCAGCGCCTTTTGTGAAGTCGGTTCAACTTTTTTTTTTTAAACTATTTTTATTTTTATTTTTTAGTGTCTTCGACTCTATACAACGAAGAAAGAACCATCCAAATCGGTCCACGCGTTAAAAGTTAGTTTTAACCCCCTACCCCACCCCCATTCCATTAAACTTTTTTTCTCATGGTATCAAGGAACATACTCTACCGAACAGAAAGGAATCATCGAAATCGGTCCACGCGTTACGAAGTTACTACACCTCCCCCTCCCCACCACCACCATAGGACCAAATTATTCCCCTATGGGGGATCACACTCTATACAACAGCAAAATCGGTCTACGCGTTACAAAGTTAGGTTCCACTCTCCCCCCCCCTCCCGCACCACAGCAACATTTGTTTTCTCGTAGTATCTACCAAGGATCATATTCTACCCAATATAAAAAGAATTATCCAAATCGGTCCACGCGTTACGAAGTTAGACTACCCCCCCCCCCTCCCCCCACCCACACCTTTCAACATAGGACCAAATTATTCTTCTATTAGCAATGGGGGATCATACTCTATACAACAGAAGAAAAACCATCGAAATCGGATCACGCGTTACAAAGTTAGGTTTCACCCCCACCACCCACCCCCATCCCCACAAAATTTTTGTCTCCTGGTATCAACCACGGAACATACTCTACCCAACAGAAAAGAATTATCCAAATCGGTCCATGCGTTACAAAGTACCTTCCCCCCCCCCCCCCCCCTTCCCCCACCCTAGGCCAAATTTTTTTCTCCTATGAGCAATGGGGGATCATACTCTGTAATACCAAAAAAGAACCACCCAAATCGGACCAAGCGTTACAAAGTTAGGTTTCACCCCCAACCCCCACCCCCACCAAACCAAAAATTTTTGGTTTTTGACATGGTAACAATCGGTGAACATACTCTACCCAACAAAAACAGAATCATCCGAATCGGTCGACGCGTTACGAAGTTATGCCCGGTCGAACATAAAATAAAAAAAATAAAAATTTTTAAAAAAATACGCGTCGAACTTAGAACCTCTTTGTTGTTGGGAAGTCGGTTAAAAAACCAACCGGATTACCTTAGCCTGGGTTCCAGTCACGAAGGCATTGAAGGAAACGAGGTTCAATTAGAGTTTTAGCATACCTCACACTCAGTTAAACAGAACTAAGAGTTGGATAAATTCGTTGAGCTGCATGACCACTATGCCATGGGTCCCGGGTTCGAGACCAGGTCTCCCCGTGAGTTTTTATTAAGAAATTAAAATAATCCACTCTATCTCTTAGCGGTTGTCTAGCTCGCAGCAATGCAAACAAGACATTAAACTTTCCTCACTTCTTTTACCCTAATTTCTTTCCGGCCAAAACTATGCTAACGCATCAAACGGTAGTAGCCTAGGCTTTGGCCACATTGTATAAAAAAAGCCTAATAACAGGACCGTACCCTCTTAAATAGCATTTCAAAAAGATTAGCAAATCTGAGGATGAAACATGTCGGTTTTATTGATGAGGATGAAATGGCAGCTGTAAAAGTAGCTTCTCTCATAGTACAATCGTAGGTTTTATCAACGACCTAAATCTTGGCTGGGTTCAGCTATAATGATTTGTAAAAGGTGTTAAGAATATCTACCACTTTGAATCATTGTATTAATAAAAAATTTTTGGTTTAATTACCTTTTCTTTTTAGAAATCTCCTGTTTAGTTAAATTCACCCTCTTGTATAAACTCTAGTATAAATCCCTTTCGAACATTTTTATATTCTATTCTTCTTCTAACGAGTTCTATTCTTAAAGATGATCCAACTCTTTCTCTGCCTTCCACTCATTGCCGGAGACATCAGAGTAGGATTTTCTGCTGTTTCATCACAATATGATACTATTGAAACTTTTTTCCAGGAAAAATTTATGTTATTGTCATTGTTGGGGGATAAAGGAGATTCAATTTTCGCAATTGAATTTCAGAGTTGCATTTATGTGAATTATCTACCCCGATAGAGTAAATCGATTGAAATTGTAATGATTGAAAGTGCTTTTCTTCACAATTGAACCAGGGGTGTTTCTTATGTCACTTCATCATTAAGCAAACTACTATACAAGAAATTTTCATAGAAAACGTATATTACCGTTTTTATGGTCTTCTTTTCTAATAAGGAAACTTAATCGTGGCAACTGCAGGTAAACTTAATAGTGGCAACCAGGGTTTTTCTTGGATTTGCGGTTATCAGAAGCAAGGTGGAGTTCAAAATACAAGTCTTAACCACCAAGGGAGAGGGAAGCTTTCAAATTAGCTAAGTTATTGAAATTTCTTGAGGACAATGATACCCTTATCTTGGGTAGGGAACCTCTCAATGTTCCGTGTTTCAACATTTCTCTAGAAATTCTTTCAATTTAAAGGAACGTGGCTTAAATCAAACCAGTTCTACAGGTTGTTCTCTTATACAGGGTCAGTCATCCTTCACGTAGATAGTAGTACAATAAGTACCCTTGCCAACTCAAGTATTGCATAATTGAAATGAGTTTTTACGATTCTTTTAATTACAGAGTGCTTATAAAGTTTTCTAAATCTTGGCTGCTGTTAATTTTATTATTTTCTTATAGCAACATAAAATTGGTACAAAAGGAAATGTGATGAAATCCGTTTTGCACATTGCATTGTGTTATGTGCCTCTTTAAGTATACTATATAATCTCTCTTGAACTGAATTGTTTTATTACCAACGAGCAGTTTTAATTCATAATAAAAATGCTTACACATAAAAACGTGAATCAAATACAAAAACACAACAAATGAAAACAATTACGAACAATCACAGTAGCAAATGAAACTTGAATAAATTTGCCTTTATAATTTTTTGATGAGTAATTGGGTCAATCAATGCTTTCAAAACCTCCCCCTGTTTTGCTTTAAGTTGGAATTAGACTTAAAAGTCTTCTGCTGTTAATTGTGCCCTATTTGCAGGTGTTGGTCTTTCATTTGGTGCTTTACTACTGCTCGACGTTTTTCTTGTTTTATGGTGTTATATCTGGCTGTAACCAGTATTGTAGCTATGCTCAGGGATGAGGTAGACGATGGTGTTTTGATGATTAAGGGTTGTTAGTTGCTTCGGAATTTTTTTTTTTGCGTCTTTTATTTTATCTAAAATAGGTAAAATTTGTTTCATATTGGAACCCAGAGTAGAATCTGCAAGCTTAAGTTGATTAGAGGCAAAAGCGATTAAGTTAAGCGACTTTTATATAACCGATATCTAATGTGAATCTGAAATCTGAAAAATTCCCTACTAAGTGATTGCCTGATTTCAATGAAAATTCCCTGACTACTTTAATTTTCGGACTTTTCCCGGGTATATATGTACAACATGCAGTCGACCTGTCCTCCCGCATTCGAGTACATAACAACGATTTTGATCGACGCAAGGACGAAAGTGATCTTTCTGAAGTGGCAAAACTGATCGCAAAATGTTGAAAGGCAAATAAATTCCAGGGTACATGTCGATATCACATTTATCTAGAATCTTTACAACGGTATTTGAAGGCAGATTTCTTTTTCACCTTGACGTTCTCATTTCGCAGTCGAATTGTGGTTTTCGAGACATAAGTTAATAAACATTTTCTTGATTGCAAATTCTTTAATTGTTTATTTTAAAAATTCGAGTTTTGAAATAAGAAAATTCTTGCATTAAAGAAATTCTTATTCACAAGTCCTGGGACTTCCTGTTTAGGAGCTTAAAGAGTTTGTCTGGATAATCTTAGGAGAATGTTTCACCAACACGACAACGCCTGGCGCATACTGGCATCTCCAAAGCAATATTAAATGAAAAACTTCCTGACAGCTGGATTGGACGAGATTACCGATTCCTTGGACTATTTGTTCTCCAGATCTTACTCCATTGAACGTTTTTTTATGGAAAACAATGAAGGACAAAGTTGGAAGAGCTTTTGCTATATATAAGCATTAATTGTAAGTTTCGAATCATTAGTGTTTGTATGAGTTTAATTTCTTTAAATTGCGGATTTTAATAATATTCCATATTATCCAGGAAATCATGAATTCAACATTTTCCAACAATAATAAACGATTCTAGTTGGAATCAGAAGTCAAAACGGTTCGCTGTCTTCCAACTCTACTATCGATTTTCTACAACAGTTTCGTTTTGCATTTTTCAAAAGGAAACGCCATCAATGCCGGGTTTTGTTGTTGGCTGTTGTTGGCCTGGAAAGTCGATAAATGAACCCATTGAAAACTACTAGCCTAGTTGGACTACCAAGGAATATTTTTATGATATTATTATTTTGCGACGTATATAGGGTAGGCCAACTCTTTTGCGACGAACGCATCCTGTTTATATTAGTTATAAGTTTTGTTTAATGAATATTTTTTTTACAAATATAGTTATTTTCGTTAATATACAATATATGTTTTAAATTCTTATTGCAATATTTTGTTTTATTGGGTAAGTTCCGGAAAATAAACATTACAGTGACAATAGTCCTTCTTAGTCCAACTATTTTGCGACAGGGCTCGTAACATGTGTAACTGATTTTGAAAAGTCCAAATTTTCTGACTTATTGTTTCAAGATGCTGAAACGTTATTAAACCGTTTAGTGGGGGTGACAACACGAATGTGATGGAAATACGAATATTGCCATATGGTGAAGCTTTAATGGAATTTGAATTAAATGCTCTTAAAATAACCGAAAAATTGGGTATTAGGTGCCGTTGGGGTGCGAAGTGCCAAAACTTTTTTTCAAATTTAAATTGCGCGAAAACTATGCGACGCAGCTGCAATCTCAAGCTTAAATGAAAACTAGGAATGTTAAAAGTTGTTGTAGTAAGAAAGCATTTCATTTGGCTGCAGTACGAAAAAGAAGTGTATTTATTTTTACGAATTTTTCAAACTTCCAGGAGATTCAGTTACCAAGGCAAGTTCTGATCTTTTTAAAAATGAGTAACTGAGTGTGTGATAGTACAATCCATTGTGCTAAAATAACTGACTTCAGATTAAATTTATCTTTTAAAATTTCCGAGATATTGTAATTTAAGTGGAAAAATTCATTTTTCGACAAAGGAAGAAACTACACCTGGAAAAAGCGTTTCAGCGGAAGAATCCCATTCAGACCAAGTTCCAGGCCCTTCTATCGCTACTCCTGTCCCTTCGAATGAATCGAGAATTGCTTCATGAAAACGAGGACGACCCAAAAACCAACAACTAACATCAAAACCCGGCGTTTCCGGGGTTTCCTTTAAAAAAAATGCAAAGAGAAACTGTCGTAGAAAATCGATTGTAGAGTTGGAAGATAGCGAACCGTTACCGGCTTGTGATTCCAACTAGAATCGTTTATTATTGTTGGAAAATGTTGAATTTATGATATTTCATTAAAAAAATGAATTAGAGCTCGAGAGTATTTTTTCTTGACTATTTTCGATAAGTGGCGCTGAACACGCCCTTTTTGACTTTTCGCAAAAATCGCGGTTTAAAAACAAATATTTCCTTTATCGAAAGCTCTAATTTTGCTACTAATTCTTGAAATAGACAAACGCAATTTGAATAGCCCTCTTTCCGTTTGAATTTTCATGAACTAGAACATATTCAAATTTTCATTTGATTTTTTTTGGTGGCGCTTAACACCCCATTTTACGGTAGGTTGCTAGACGAACTTTAGTTAAAGGTACACCGAGAACTGAAGTAACGGAAAAAACTTAGGGTGGAATAGTACAAGAATACTTTTATCAAATGATAGTCACTGGAGTTCAAACATTAGTAGGGGAGAAAGCAATAATTCAGTATGTAACTGTAGGCATGGCCCCACACTCTGAAGAGATCAAGAACTTTTGCGGGTCCACCTACTAATAGAAAAATTTTTAGTCTCATCAAGAAAATTAACTTAAATTGCTCAAAGAATATTTTCTTACTTTCAATTAATCGATAATTGAATGAAAAATTTACTTTGGATATGTTTATGAAAATCGAGAATAATTAATGTAGATTATAAAATTTTTCTTTCAAGTAATGAATATTAATTCTCTATAGAATGTTATGCTATTTATAGAGATTACTTTTTTTACGGAATTAAATTATTTCTTGAAAATTAACCTAACAATGATTTTGCTTGAAGTTTTGAAAATAAATAAATTAAGTCAAATTCTTTCAATTATAAAAATATTTATATACGTCACATACCTATAAATTGGCTAGTGTAGCATATATGTATTCAAATTTCTGAACTTGTAAAATTTAATTTTTGTACTTGAATAATAACAATAGTTATAAAACATTATTTTTATAACTTAATAAAAATTGGTTAATGTGGCCCTCGTTATGCCTAAAAAGCAAAGGTGCTTTTAAACACAAACAGGTGCCTGCTCTCCGATACTTTTGCCGGAAGGAAAATCAGAGGAAATCTTAGAAAGTTTCATAGCAGTTTAGTGGATGGGCTCTTCGGAACTGACAAAACACTCGGTGAATTATTGCGCCGATTCTATTAGGTGAATTATTTAGAGGATCCGCGAAAATGGTGTCAACGATGCAAAATATGCTAGAAATGAAAAGGTCAAGAACCTGCACGAATCTACAAATTTACAACGAAGTGGGAGTCGATATTATGGGACCATTGCTTCCCACCATAATAAGCAATATGTACCTATATCCTTATAGCCATACATAATTCATCATATGGCCAGAAGCTGTAGCTTTATTCGATTAAATTAAAAAACCGTCTTATTGAACGCGCTTTGGCTTCCCGCTCAAAATTTATTCTAAGCAAGGGTCAAATTTTGGGATCAACACAATCTCAACATCAATCAGATGGAATGTTAGAAAGCTTTAACCGAACCATTCTCGATTATTTGATTAAACATGTCGCTGAGTAGTGAAGAAAGCTTGAGAGTTGAACCTAGCTTCGTAATGCGGGAATCAATTTGAATGGTTCTTTCTTTGTTGCTTATATATAGTATGATACCCCATAATGGAAAAAAAAATTAGTCCTTGCGTATTGGTGGGTGGTGTGGAGTTAAGTCTAAATTCATAACGCGCGAACCGAATTTGACGAAAACATTTTTCTCTTCTCTTTTTGTTGTATGGAGCATTATCCTCTATATGATTAAAAATTTGGTCTTTGGGTGAAGGTAGAGGAGGGGTCTAATTTCACAACGTACTGTTTTTGATGTATAAGATATGTTACCCATTTGTGGTATGACATTAAGTGACTCAACCCTAATTAATTTTTAATGAACGTTACATTATGTAAACTGGTGCGCTGATTACGAATTTAGAAAAATTTTTTGACGATCTCTATCGCGGATATTCGTATTTGAAGTGTTCAAATAAATAACTCATTTTGAAATTCGTTATAATAATTTTTCATTTAAAATAATTTTTCTTTAACAAAATATTTTAAGAAGATATGTACCTACAAGGAAATATTTGTACAACAAAATTATAATTTCCCTTCTTCAAATATTTTATAAAACGAAAATTATAATTTTGGAATAGGGAAAAGTTGGGCTAAATTAACATTTTTCAGATAATCTGTTATATTTTCTAGGTTTTCGTCATGAACGAGCTATTTGCACGTTAAGACGAACATTTAAATATTATTCTACGATTTATAGCAATAGGTTAGACCGCATACTGAATAATTTCGCTACGATTTTTATTTCATCCGATAAATGTCGGGTGTTATTTTTTACCCCATACATGGAGCAAAAATCAACAAGCCTGGGGTACACACTGAGCCTAAGAAATTCTGGAAATTCCTTAATTCCAGGCGTAACTGTGACGATTATCCCTCTACGTTACGTTTTGGCGACCATTAAAGTAATGATTTTCTGACGATCGATAATTTTTTTTAGTAATTTCTTTAAGACGGAGTTTTTGGATTCTAACTGTGATATAAGCTTTAAGAATTATACTCATCCAACTTTCCTTCATTCCAAAAACTTAATATAAGTCGAAGCTACCGTCTTTAAAATATACCTCGAAATTGGCTAATAGTTTTTCGTGCGGTCCTGATGGCGTTCTTGCGTTTTTTGTGAAAAATTGCAGTACTTCTCTAGCCCCTATTCTTTTTAATCTATTTAACCCGTCTATTTGTTCTGGTGTGTTTTCTATACCCTGGAAACTGTCTACGATTACCCCCCTTTATAAGAAAGGCAACAAATGCGATATCTCTAATTATCTACCCATCGCCAATTTATGCTGCATTGGGAAAGTTTTTGGCGCCATGGTTTCCGATGTTCTTTATGTTTCGCCCTACACCGACCGCCTCAGGTTGATTGGTTTGCACTCGCTTGATGAGAGGCGCAGGTTTGCTGACTTGGTCTTTATTCACCAGCTCTTGAACTCCAATATTGACTCAGGTGTGCTTATTAGAAAGGTTTCCTTCAGACAATCCCAACATAACCTTCGAAGACTGCCTTTACTGCATTTTGAACCATCGAGAACTAATTATGGCATGCATGAACCTATTAACCGTTTATGTAGGGCTGTTAATGCATGTTCTAATTTTGATTTAAATCTTAGTAAAGTGTTGTTTAAGAACTATCTATTTTCTGTGCTCCCATGACTCTCTGTTTGCATGTTGCGTGCGGGGTTTCCTTGCTTGTTTTCTTCCTGTTCCTTTTTTTCTTGTTTCTTCCTCTGCATGCTGGTGTGGGAGCCTCATTTCATCAATTTGATGGAATAGGTGAATTGATTCTGGGCTCCTGACAAAGAAGTGCGCCTTCTGTGTTAGAAGGGTTAATTCCATCTAAATTAATTTTGCTATTGACTGTAGTCCATTGATTAGACTTGACAAAACCAGAGACTTTGGTGTTGTGTTAAATACCAAATTTTCATTTGAGGATCATTTTAATGCTATTATAAGTATGACCAGTGCATCTCGACGCTTCGTTAAAAGATGGTCAAAGGAGTTTGACGACCTGTATATTACGAAGCTTCTCTACTGCACTTTCGTCAGATCAATCTTAGTAGTTTCGTCCACCTCCATAAGCTGACCGGCTTATGCTTCTCTCTTTGGAATCTCCTAAGGTCAGACGCAATAGGTCTGGAATCATCTTTACTTTCGACTGCCTGCGGGGTGTGATTAATTCCCCCGCATTATTGCGTGTTTTGAGTTTGTTGGTTCCGTCTCGCTCCTTGAGGACTCGTATCTTTTTACAAATTCCTTAGCACCGCACAAACTATGCATGAGCCCATTACCTCATTGTCACGTCTGTTTAATGACCATGTTGACTTTGTTGACTTCCAATTATCTAAATTTCAAGTTCGGAATCAGCTATTAGGTTAGAGTTATTTTTCATTTTTTTATTTTATTTCTTTCCTTGTATTCTTAATTGATTTGTTACTTGTGATTATATTAATATTACTGTTTATATTTTAGTATTATTAATTTATATATTTATATACCTACTTTAATAAGTAAGTTTTATTTCTAATTTTTTATTTTATTTTCTTTCCTTGTCTTTTTATTTGCTCTGTTACTTGCGACTATTTTTATATGTTTACATTAATTAGTTGTATACTTTTTATATTGTAATATTATTGATTTATATAGGTGAATACATACTTTAATGAGTTAGAAAGCTTTTCTACTTTGTCACATTGAAATAGGTCATTTAATTCTTATCTTAATCTAATTTTATTTGACTTGGTTTACTTACTCTAGTTTTCTAATATTATTATTCTTTTGCCCTTGTTAACCTGTAAGTATTCAGCTATTTAACGAAATATGTAAATATGTAATTGTAATTGTGGGCACTTTTTTTTCATCCTTCTTTTTTTAATAAAATGCTCAAACCTTGGTCTGCTTAACCAACTAAATTTATTTAACAAAAATAGATTTTTAAAAAATTTAAACCGAATTCACACAAAACGCTAAAAACCATAAAATAATTTTTAATTTTATATGTATTACGACATTTTGAAGTCGGTGCAAAGTAAGCAAATCAAATAACTACAACAAAAGTATTTAATCGTCCTTACTTATGATTCCGTGCGTTGACGCGGTCAGGCAGTTTTATATATTATCTTCAATTGTCGTCGGGAAGTTTTTGTTTGTTTAATTTAATTAATTTTAGATATAAAATTAACAATTTTTTATGCTTTTTAGCGCTTTTTGTGAAGTCGGTTCAAATTTTTTTTAAAACTATTTTATTTTTTACTTTTTAGAGTCTTCATATATGTATACGACAGGAAGAATGTTGCTCGTACGAAAAAAGCAATTTCAAAAGTTGCAGTTGTTTGGTTTGTTTGATTTGCACCGACTTCGAAATGTCGTAATAGATATAAAATTAAAAATTATTTTATGCTTTTTAACGCTTTTTGTGTAGTCGGTTCAACTTTTTTTTAAAAAAATATTTTATTTCACTTTTTAGTGTCTTCTAATCTATACAACGAAGAAAGAAATCCCGAAAGAATACCCGGAATAGTTATGTGTGATAATAATCCATTTAACTTATCTAAATTTAGGGAACATGCAAGGGAACTAAACTTTAAAATAACTTTTTCGGGTCCTCATTATTCGCAATCCAATGGATTTGCAGAGAAATGTGTAGCTATTGCTAAGAACATCGTAAAGAAATGCATTGATAGTGGACAAGATATTTATTTAGCTTTGCTGGAATATAGGAACGCTCCTATACCAAGTTTAGGAGCGTTACTAGCTCAGATATTATTCAGTAGACGTTGTCGTACACTTCTCCCGGTACACGAAAAGAAATTAGAACCTAGGGTTATTCAGGATATTGCTAAACAAAATTCATGAAATCAAGAAAAAATTAGGGAAGCATATAACGAAGCAGCTAAAACACGCCCAGACTTTCGGGTTGGTGATAATGTTATGTTTCAGAAACCTAATAAATTATGGTCTCCAGGAAAAATCATAGATTCACATGAGACACCAAGATCATACATAGTGGAGTCCGAATATGGGTGGAAATTTAGGAAAAATAAAAGGTTTCTTAATATTCGAGATTATGTAAATGCAGATAGAACACAAAATGAAATCATTCCACATTGTCAGTCCGAACCACCAAATGAGATTATGCAAGATAATGAAGGTAAAAGTAAGGATTGTGAAAGTTAAATTAGTGCACCAATAGATAGTCATTATTACATAACGAGATATGGTCATAAGATTAAACCGGTTAGAAAAGATTGATGAACGATAGATGTCGACACAATCTATAATACATTTTGTATCAAGTTAAGTTAAGTTACAAAAAAAAACATGAATTCTAAAGTTTTTAATTTTATTTGTACGTTGTAATGTTAATTAAATATTGAAAAGAAAAAGAAAAAACATATATAATATTATATACATAATTGTAGAAAATATATGATAATGAAATACAATAAATTAATATAATACATATGTATATTCATAATAGGAATAAGCAAAATAACTACTATATTGTAATCTTTTACAAGCCATTTTTTTAGTCTTATTGTGTATATTTAGAACGCAGCTTAATGTAATAATCAAAAGACACTTTATAATATCTTGAAAGGGAGATGTTGTAGTAGTCACTTTAACAGATATCGGTAACACTCTTCCTATTTCATGTTTAGTTATTTGCTAACTGACAACTGAATATTGTAAACAGTACCTTGTACAGACTAGACGAATAAAGACGAATAAAAAACAAGCAAATGTCATATACAACAGAGGCTTTTTCATCGAGGGAGATTACGTCCATATCATCATCATCCAGCCCCAGGACTACTGGAAGGAGATTCCGAGAAAACTGAAATTTAGCACTTGGCTTCTGGAATGCGACATTAACAACAGAACGTTTCTGGACCGAGTTCTGTGGACAGATGAATGTCAATTCACCAAGAATGATATCACGAACTTCCATAACCTCCATACCTGGTCGAATACTAACCCACACACGCCCATTTGGTAGGACCATTCATTTTGTCGACAGTGCTTAATAGCGAAATTTATGCGGACTTTTTGGACAATACACTGCTATATCTAACCAACACCATGGAGCAAAAGCGCAAACTGCCTAACATTGTGAAGGTAATACTAAGTGAAAAATTTCCTAACCGCTGGATTGGACGAGGTGCACCGTTTTCTTGGCTTGCTAGATCTCCAAACCTTGGATCATTTCCTAACTAAAACAAAAAACAAATCGGTAGGACTTGATAATATAAGGATCATCTATGTTAAACACCCCGACTGGAAATTAGTTCAGGGAACCCGGATTATGATCAGATCCGGATCAGCTTTTTCCTAACACGGCCATCTGATCAGTTTCTGGTCAAAGTACAGTACTCCATTTTAGACAGCTGTTAATGATAAAAGTTAGAAGAACGATGGCTGATCCAACTCCGCATCAAAAAATTGAGTATTGTACTTTGATCAATTTCTGATCATTTCGGATCATTATCATTGATCCGGTCATCTGAACAGAAATTGATCAAAGTACAATACTCTATCCTTTGATCTCAATACTCTATCCTTTGATGCGGAGTTGGATCAGCCATCGTTTTTCTAACTTTTATCATTAACAGCTGTCTAAAATTCCAAATTTTCCAAAATCCTGGAAGAAGGCAAAAATAATTTCAATTCTTAAGCCTGTAAACCTCCCAACGAACGTTCCGAAAGCTATAAATCTATTAGCCATCTGAGTACCTTTGGCAAAATCTATTAAGAATCTCAAACCATATAAAAACGAGTTTTTCTCGACAAGAATCGGCAGGAATGATTCTACTGGACATTGGAAAAGCCTTCGATTATGTCTGGCATGATTCCTTAAGATCAAAAATGATACATACCTAACAGCAATGATCGAAATCTTCCTAAGAAATCGGTCGTTTGCAGTATAAATCAACTATAAATATTCTCACTCCACTCATAAATACATCTATAATATTCAAACAAATCTCCAAAACGCCATTAAAACAGTAATACAATACCTTCACAAGTGGAAAATAAAAAAAAACTATTCGGAAAATATACTTTGCCCCCAAAAAAAAAAAAACATATTTCCTACCTGACAAAAACCTAATAATAAATAATCTCGAAATCCACTGGAAAGAGCATGTTAAATACCTGGGTGTATATCTGGAGAAAAGGCTGACTTTTGACACTCATATTTCGAAACCATAAACGAAGTCAATATTTTAATAAAAACGCTATATCCATTAAAATCGCAAATTACATCTCAGCACCAATAATAAATTTATTATGTTTAAAGTATTGATTGAAACAGTCCTTGTATACGCGACTTATATTTTAAATAATCTCTTAGGAGGTAAAAAAAAGAAATAAAAAAAAACCAGAAATTTTAAAATTCTAGATTACTTTATTAAAAGTTTAAAAATTGCCACATTTAAAGTTCGCGACATTCTTAAGACTGACTAACTCAAGAATTCGTTTTTATAATGTTACCTTCTGCTTTGGAAATTTTTGCTTCTCTTATCGTTTTAATTTTGCTGACATATTTCCTTTTCTCTTTTATTTCAGGTAAGTTTCTGTGGGAAAGTGGAAGCTTTATTCTTTCAAATATTTTTCATTTCATTTGATAATGTGATCCCTTGTCACGTTTCACTTCAGGTGAGTAACTTGACAGCTTTCAGGGTTACAATTAATTTTTGCTCCCTCGTTAGATTTAGGACTCTCCTGAGTCCTTATTATATTTTTGATCTTAAAATTTGATCTCTTATTTTTGACAATCAAAATTACAACGATAGAGACAGCAATTATAAAAATGAAACTTATTGTACCTCCGTATACATAATGTGCTTTCTTTTCGTATTTCAGTTCCTTTATTTCATTAGTATTTTCTATTTGCTTTAACAAAATATTGTCGAACATTAATTTATCGTTCAATTTCTTAATTTTCTCTAGATAGTTGGGAATAACAAGACTTTGCTGGAATTCTTTCAGACTATTTTCAAAAATTTTCTTATCTATTTCTACTGAGCAATTGCTAAATTTAATTACATAGTTTCCATTCATTACAGATTTTCTTTCATTACAGGTACTGTTAAGTTTGACTGATTTTTGATTTTTTGCTAATAAAATGCCTTTTCTTAGTTCTATAACTCCAGATACATTATTGAATATTTTGATAAAGCTCTAACATTTGTTATACAAATGTTATAGGGTTTTAAATTCTTTAGGTCTTTATCTTTCACTTAGCTATAGGTTACGTTTTCGTATTTAACTATTTCCTGTGCATCAAATATTAGTTCTCTGTATTCTTCATCACCTATTGGAACAATTAGTATTTTCTGTAAAGTTACTATTTCTTTTGGTACTCTTATAACAAATATAATATTGGCATCATTACTTATTACAACGCCTAATTTGATGTTTTGTAATTTCTGGATACCGATTTCATACTCAATAATTTCTTCATTTGTCAGAATATTACTATTAATTATACCTAGTCTCGCAGAGGCTATATTATCTTTTTAATCTTAATACATAATCTGTGAAAATAGTTCTTCTATACAAAATTACATTATAATCTTTAATTTCACACATCTGCTTTACCAACATTTGTCTGGCCTTTCACCTTTATTTTAGTGAAACTTTCGGTAAAGTCTTTATTTATTTTAACTTGTGAATTTAAATTCGTTATTGCGTTATGGTTGTTAATGTCAATAATGTTAAGGTGGGTTTCGATCTCCTGTCTGTCTTTATCGTCCATAGTTCCATAGAGCCATTTATGTATTGTACCTACAAATTTCAATAGACCTCGTCTCTGTCGGTGTCGAATTAGTGTTTTAATTTTGTTTCGTATAGTCTTTATTTGGTGTTCTAAAGTTGTGGTTTTGTCTTGTATAGTAGTTCTGAATTATTTATGTTGTTTTCTAATTGATCTAGTATATATGTGATTTCTATGGGGTTAATTATATGTAGAATTGTATTATAGGTTTTCAGTATGTCGACCTCCTCTAACTTCATTTCCAGATAGCCCGGATCAGACTTGATTCTTTCAATTATAGTATTAGATGTGCCTGGGTTGTTACAAGCATCCAGATTATGAGGAATGTTCCGAGGATCCATTTGATCTCAACATTTTTTCTTTTGTTTAATAATTGAGACATATATATTTTCTAATTTATTGTTAATGTATTTAGGCTGTTCTTTGTGTCTAACACCTTTATAGTTTTTTATATACCCTTCTAGTCTTTTTTCAGAATTATTTTCCCTTTTGATATTAAGTTTATTAACGTATCTAATTTTTTCTTTTTGAAGCCTATTGTAGATAATCTTCATATCACATTTCCCTTCCTGTATATCCATTGGTTTTTCTTTAGTGGTTGAATGGTAGCTATTATTATACCATTCTATGGCTTTACACATTTTCTCTTTAATACTTATTTTCTATACCTAGGGTTCTAATTCTCTCACCAAGTGTATTGTGTAGACGTCCTATGTCTGCATTTTCCGTATGGTTATTTGGTTTTACCAAATGCAATTCAATTTGCTCTTGTCTAAGATAATCTTTAAAATTGGTCCTGTTAAATTCGTTGTCTGTGATTAGTTTTTGAAAGTGTCCTCCTGTTATTTATATTCTTTTACTTTTTCTATGGTTCGGTGATTCCTATCTTCTAAATAATAAGCTGTGGCGAATTTAGAGAATTTATCGAGAAAGGTTAAGATTAAGGTTAAGGTTTATTAAGAAAGGTTGTATATATCCATATGTATAATTTGCTTTGTGTCTTTAGGGGTTTCGGTAAAATGAAATTTTTCTTTAATGGGGTTTCGATCGTATTTCACTCGATTGCAGTTATCGCAATTTTTAATGTGTTTATGTACTAGGATCTTGAGGTTTGGGAAATAGATACGTCTTTTCAATCCCTTATAATTTTCGTATTATATATCGTCCTAAGATATCTGACAAATTGCTCTTTAAGTCTTCTGTATTCAGTGGTTTCCACGTTATTTTGCATTGACATTTGAGATAAGTTTTCATCTTCTTCGTTTGTCTCAACTGCATTTATTTCATTTGAATGGATACATCTCCCCTTTACAGGAGTGATCGTCTCGACCACGTTCTCTGAGCTATTTGGTTTCGTGGAGTCAATCATATTTATCTCGTTGGTGTCGGTTCTTATACGACTTAGAAAGTCCGCCACTCCCTCCCACTGCCCTCCCCTTAATATATTCGATATTCATGTTGTATTCCCCTAATTTAAGTAATCATCTATACAGTCTAAGATTTACATCCTTGCCTCTTGTTTTAGTATATAACCAGTTGAGCGGTTGATGATCAGTTAGTAGATCAAAATTGGTGCCATAAAGATAAGGCCTGAAGTAGCCTGTAGCCCACGCAATTGCAAGGAGTTCCTTTTCCGTAGTTGAGTAATTTCGTTCGTGTTCGTTTAGCGTTCTGCTAGCGAAGAATATTGGATGATTCATCTGTTGGAGGACTGCTCCTATAGCAAAAGTGCTGGCGTATGTAACTAATTTAAAATTGTTGTTGAAATCCGGGTATTTCAATACAGGGGTTTTCGTGATAATTCTTTTTAGCTTTTTGAAGGAATTTATGTAATTTGGATCATTTCGGTCGATCTTGGCATTTTTTTTCAAATACTTAGTCATCAAACACTTAGTCAGTCTGGCATAGTCTTTAATAAACTTCCTATAGTAGCCTGTAATACCGAGGAAGGATTTTATTTGCTTCTTCTTTCTGGTAGCTTCAATTTCAAAATGTCATCGATTTTTTTCAGGTTTGGTTTGACTCCTTCGGGTGTCAGAATATGACCCAAATATTCTGTTTCTTTTGCCAAGAATTTACACTTGTCCACTTGGATTTTTAAGTTTGCCTCCCTTAGTTTATTAAATATTTTCTTAACGCTGTCAATGTGTTCAGTATTTTTAATAATCTCTACGGAGGAAAAAAAAGAAATAAAAAAAATCGGAAATTTTAAAATTCTAGATAACTTTATTAACAGTTGAAAAATTGCGACATTTAAAGTTCGCGACGATCTTAAGACTAACTAACTCAAGAATTCGTTTTTATGTTGCCTTCTGCTTTGGAAATTTTTGCTTCTCTTATCGTTTTAATTTTGCTGACATATTTCTTTTTCTCTTTTATTTCAGGTAAGTTTCTGTGGGAAAGTGGAAGCTTTATTCTTTCAAATATTATATGAAATGAAATGTGATCCCTTGTCACGTTTCACTTCAGGTGAGTAAATAACTTGACCGCTTTCAGGGTTACAATTAATTTTTGCTGATGTAACTCGCGTGTCTACTATGGTACACCTGCGCCAAAACTTACCTTGCAAAAGTACAAGAAAAGCAAAACAAAAACCTAAAGATGATCCTCGATTTTCCTTGGCACTAATCCACCTTAAAACTTCACCAGAAAGCTTTCATTTAACAAAAAGTTATCAGAAAATGTTCACAATTTAAACTTGCAATAAGAAAGTAAATGTGAAAAATTTATTTTTACGTCACGAGGGTTTTTACTGGTCGCCCTGTTTTTCTGGGAAACTTAATCTCCGGGATTATTTTTTTCCGGAATTTTGTGTTTCAAGATTTTGCATTACGATATTTTGTACTTTAAGTTTCCGGGATTTTCAATTCCCGGATTTACTTACCATTGTTCTTCTAAGATAAGCCAAAACTCATCGAAATCAATATGTTTGTGATGAGCACTGAACGTTTCTTCGGTACTCTTCAAAGATTAGACTCCAAGAATTCTTGAAGTCTTTTTGGCGAGAGCTTATTCAAAGTAGTAAAACGATCTAACCTTGCTTTGACTCTGAACTTTATTAAAAAATGACTGAGCTTAAATAATAAAATTATTGCTAACATATATTGATTACTTGACAAATGTAAAATTCACGCTAAGTTCATTGACTCATGCATAATATGCATGAAAAGCAAAGTAAGCAAATTGCTTCTGCGGAAAGAGCTCATATTGCAGAGATTACTAATTTTCATAAGTAAATGAACTTAGCGAGCTCATATTGCAGTGATTACAAATTTTCATGGGTAAATGAACTTAGTGCGTAATGAATGAGCGAAATTATTGTTCTACTTTTCTTTAGCTAATTGTTCAGGCTTGAACATGCTGGGGCCCGCCAGAAAGCATAACGTTGTTAAATTGCTGCTGTAGTGACTCCTGTGCGACGGAGGGTCTTCCTTGAATGGGGTTCACCTTTTTTCGATGACATATACGGCAGCAGTTTAGTGATAATGACTTGATATTTGACCAGTATTTCCATATGATTAGTGCTAAGATGAACAAGAGTGCGATTGTTGATGCCGTTACGGAGTGTAAAATTAGAGTTCTCTTCAGGATTGCTGAATGTAAGTTAGGTTCCATGCTGAAATCTAGTATTTGCTTATTTGATGGTACTAAAACTCCAGATATCATCAGTGCAGGGGGCTTGTTGAAGTTCAATGTTGCTGCTTCTGGTAACACTTCTTTTAGTTGACTGGAAATAACCCTTATGCTTTGGTCTAATTTCGTCTTTAAGGTTATCTCCTTTGTTTTCAGATAGCATTCATCCTGAAGGTGGATAACTCCGGTATTGTTTAAGAGCAGTTCTCTTCTTGGTCCTTTACAAATTACTGCGGCGACCTTGGTCTCATTGGTTATGTACATCCAAGTGTTCCTTGTCATTAAGTTCTTCCAAACTATGCCACTCACACTTATTTGGTGCATTTGGCATATTGTTTTAGGGTGACGATCGTATAATTCGTCAATTATACAGGACGGACTGACTGTCTGCTATACTATAAACGATCGATGGCGTGCAGAGATAGGTCTTTAGTTGATTCAATGCGCAAGCTTGTAGTTGATCTTCTTCGAGGGTGATGTAATCCTGGTGGTGAAAACTTACAGCAAGTGTTGTAATTTTTAAATCAGCTATTGCAAATCTGTTGTTTGCAATCATTAAAGGAGTGGGTGTCACATGTATTAAATCGTATATGGTTGTTTCCACAATGTTCAAATATCCGTACAGCAGTATAATATTATTCCTTGCTTCTACGTCCAAATGTATCTGTGGTGTTGACAATATTCGGAGATTGGTGCCGATATTATGTGACACATTTTGAATTAATGAAATAATGTCCTGTGGTTTGATGAAGTTGAATAAATGTCCGTGTTTGTGGAGTGCGTTTAACCAGCTTTGATATTTTTCTTGTAGGTCGTTGTAGTAGTCTTCAGTATTGATAAATGTAGCTACTACTTCTATGCCAATTCTGTTGTGATCCGCGCTGGTGTACCAGGTGGCCATTTCCCTGACAGAAGAAATAACTTGGGACAACCTATCGTCAAGGTTTTTTAGTTTTTCGGATATAACAGATATTGATTGATTGATCTTTGTGGATAATAAAAGCATTTGCTGATTGCTGGAATGCAAAAGGTTTTGCTGATTTTCTTGTAAAAGCTCAATTTCAGTGTAGACTTGGTCGTTCACTCCAAAAATGCTGTTCAAAAGACTGCCAAGAATTCCCCTTTTACTTCTGAATTTTGGTTCGCTTGTTTGAATAATTTCTTCTAATGTGTTTAGGAGTTGAGTTTTTCTTGTCGATAAATGTTGAAAGAGTACTTCACAGTGTGTGAGTTTCGTGAGTTCCTTAGTTTCTTCGCACATATCTCTGACTTGCTTCCAAGAGTTGATGATATTTTTTTGATCATTGATCATCTCTTGCCTTGAAAGTGTAACTTGCAGTCGAAGGTTCCCACGTTTTATCTGTGCGTGACCCAGGTTCTCCAGGAAAAGTCCGGGTTTTGGTTGTACTATTTGATAATCTTGGGCGAAGGCTACTGTTAACCAGTAAATTAGAGACAGCGTTGCTAAGAATAGTTTTTGAGCCCAAGTGGCAGGGGCAATTCTTATCTTTTTCTTCCTTGTGGCGGTTGTAGAAACTGGGATATAACTTCTCTTTGAGTCGTTTGATGAAATTTTATGAAATTGATTGGGTTGCGACCATAATTCTGGTTCAGGTTGAGGGGTGGAGCAAATTTTCCTTTTCTTTTTATTTTGCTCAGGATTTGTTTTCTGTTTTAAGTAATCCACCTTTTTCATTACTAAAGTGGTCATAGTTTTGATGCAATTTGGATCTGGGGCTGTGTCTTCGGAATTAAGTATTGCGATGGGTAGTTGGCAGATTTTATGAATTGGCCATTTCTTGAGTCCGTTTTTGTATTGTACGGAAACAATCCGGACTATGTCATCATCGCCTGGATGTAATTGGACAATTCGTCCTAGAGGCCATTTTTGCGGTGATAAGTTATCATCTTTTACTTAAACCAATTCTCCGTCCGCTGGATTCTAGCCCATCGTCTTCCATTTGCTTCTTTGTTGAAGTAATGTTAAGTACTCTTGAGACCAGCGTTTCCAAATGTCTTGGTGCAGTTTTTTAACTAGTTTCCATCTCTGCTTCAATTCTTGAGGAGCTACTTCAGACTGCGGTGGTGCAATGAGAGGACGTCCAATCAAAAAATGGCCTGGTTTCAATGGTTCGAGGTCTCTGGGATCACTGGAATGCTGGCCTATTGGACGTGAATTCAAGCAAGCTTCTACTTGGCACAATACTGTGCTAAATTCTTCATACGTAAGTAGTGTATCTCCCAGAACTCGTTTGAGATTAACTGATTTTACACCAGCCTCCCATAATCCACCAAAATGAGGGCTAGCTGGGGGATGAACTTCCAATCCGTGCCATCGTTGGCTGTAATTTCTGCAATTTGTTTTGTAGAATGATTAATAGCTGTTTGAATTTCCTTATCCATTTTGTTTCGGGCACCGACAAAGTTGGTGCCGTTGTCGCTAAATATTTGCTTGCAGGCTCCCCGCCGAGAAATAAATCTTTTGTAGGCGGCTAAAAAGGCATCAGTGGTAAGATTAAATACTAGTTCGAGGTGGACGGCCTTCGTTACTAAACAGATGAATAAGGCAATGTAACCCTTGTTTGTTTTAATCCCTCTGCCCTTTGAGGCCTTCGTGAGAAACGGGCCGGCATAGTCTATACCACTGTGAGAAAATGGCGGTGAAGGAGTAATTCGGGTTTCTGGTAAGTTGCCCATTAATGGAGCAGCAGAGTTCTGTCGGAATCTTGCGCACCTTATGCATTTACGGGTTCTTCCTTGGACTACTCTTTTACCATCAATTATCCAGAAACGCATTCTTATGTAGTTTAAGGTCATTTGGGTACCACCATGTAAAGTTTGCTGATGGGCGTGGTCAATAATGATATTTGTAATATGATGCTTCTGTGGTAAAAGTATTTGGTGCTTGGTATCCATTGGTAATAGGGAATTTTTTATCCTGCCGCCTACACGCAGAACGCCATCCTTGTCTAAAAAGGGATTAAGCGAGAGAAGCTTACTAGTTTTCTTTAATGGTTTATTTTTGGTCAATGCCTCCATCTCATCAGAAAATTCCTGTAATTGCACAATTTTGATGACGCGTCTTCTAGCTTCAAGGAGCTCCTCAGATGAGAGGTATCCAAATTTTCTTTGGCTTTTCGGTGTCTTACTGTTTGTTATAAACCTTAGGCTATATGCTATTATTCTTATTTGTTTTGTGTATGTTGAACAGGTAAAAATTTCTTCCGATTTAATAGCAGTTTTAAATGTTGAGACTCTGTTTTTTACTTCTTCTTCTGTGATGGTATTGAAGTTACTGGAAGGCCAGGCTTTGGCGGACTGAGTAAGCCAAAGTGGCCCCCTCCACCAAATATCTTTAGAGACAAGTTTTGTTGGGCTAATTCCTCTTGATGCTATATCTGCAGGATTTTGTTCTGATGGTACATACCTCCATATGGCTTTGTCAGTAATTTTATGTATTTCCGAAACTCTATTCGCTACAAAGGTGTGCCAGGTGTTGGGGTTTTTAGCGATCCATGCCATCACGATTTCAGAATCGCACCATGCAAATAATTCTGGTGAACTGATATTCAATGCCTCAATGGTTGATTTTAATAATTGTGCTAATAGTACAGCACCACAGAGCTCTAAACGAGGTATCGTGAATTTTTGTTTCAAAGGAGCCACTTTGGTTCGTGCTGCCAATAGTGTTATGTATGCCTTTCCTGAAGAATCCATTGTACGGGAGTATACTACTGCCGCATATGCCCTTTCGGAGGCATCGCAGAAGCCGTGAAGTTGAATCTCTTGTCTTGTGTGGTAGTTTATCCACCGTGGTATTTTAATGTCTTGCAAATGCTTTAGTTCTGCTTCGAGTTTTCTCCAAGAATTGGTTATGCCCGCAGGTAGATTCTGGTCCCAATCTACTCCGGCTTTCCACAGTGATTGCATGAGGAGTTTGGCAGTTATGGTTACGGGTGCAAGGTACCCAAGGGGATCAAATATTGTTGCAATTTTTGACAGTAGTCTGCGTTTGGTTAATTGTGAATTGTCGTCTTCTAGATTTAGTTGGAACAAGAACTCATCTCTTTTGGGACTCCAGTGTATCCCCAAAGTTTTGATAATATTTTCTTCGCCAATTTCTAAGATACCTTTCTCGATTATTTCGTCAGGAATACACCTTAGTAGTTGTGCGTTGTTGGAGGTCCACTTCCGAAGGTTGAAACCCCCTTTATTAAGGAGAGTGATTATTTGGCTTTGCAGTTCTTTAGCCTCCGTTATAGTATCTGCACCGGACAACATGTCGTCTACGTAAAAATCCGTCATTAGGACCCTTTTCCCGACCGGGAATTCATGACCTTCATCCATAGCAAGCTGTATTAGGACCTTGACTGCAAGATATGTGGCTGGAGCTGTTCCATAAGTAATAGTGTTTAGAACAAACTCTTGAATGCGCTCTTCAGGATTTTTTCGCCATAATATGCGTTGGTAGTTTCGGTCTTCTTCTGCTACTAGAATCTGCCTGAACATTTTTTCAATGTCTGCAGTAAATACAAAACGATGCTTCCTCCATCTTAATAGGATTTGGCTCAGATCTTGTTGCAATTTTTGTCCAGTATGAAGTAGGTCATTGAGGCTGAATCCAGAATCAGTTTTACTTGATCCATTGAACACTACCCGTAATTGTGTAGTTGTACTATCTCTTTTGAATACCGCGTGATGAGGCAGGTAGTATACCTTATCCGCAGCACCGTTGTAGGTTGCTGCATGGCTCATATGTCCCAGCGCAAGATATTCTAAAAGAAATTTATTATATTCGGCCCCGTCATCAGGATTTCTTTTAAACTTGTTTTCCATTTGTAGAAGACAGGCAACTGCTTTATTTTTTGAAAAACCTAATGTTCCTAAATCTTCTTTAAATGGTAAACGAACAATGTAACGTCCGTCTTGGTTTCTTTTGTGCGTTTTATCGAAATGCGCTTTACAATGATCTGCTGACTGACTGGAATGGGCGTTGTCTCCTATCTCCCAAAACTGTTCTAGTTTTTGATCTATCTCGGGTATTGAAAGAAAGCTCGACACCTTATTCGTTTCCTGACGAGCAGTGGGAATGTTTCCAAATAAGATCCAGCCCAGTTTTGTGTTCTGTGCTGTTGGTTGACTTTGCTTAACACCGTCTAAGATTATGTTTGCATAAACATCAGCTCCAAGGATCAGATCAATTTGGCCAGGTTTATTAAAATTCGGGTCTGCTAGAACTATGTTTCCATACTTGGTTGTATTCATCTCTGGTAGTGTTCCGTCTGGAAGTAAAGAGCTTAGTTTTGGCAGTACTAGTGCCTCTACTTGAAGGCAGGAGTTTTTGTAATACGGGAAGAGTATTTTGAAAATAACTTTGCTGGAGTCTTTTAAAATGTTTTGCCTTGTAACCCCATAAGTTGTTTCTGGGGTTGTTGATTTTCTTTTGTTGTGCAGATTTTCATTTGCTGCCGTGGAATTGTGTAAGAGAGTATGATGCTTCTTATTGCAATAGAAGCAAGTTCTATTGGTTTTGCATTTTTCCGATTTCTTGTGAGATAAGCAATTTATGCATAAAGCTTTCTTAAAAATGAATGAATTCCTCTCTTGCGCATTAAGTTTCTTGAACTCTGCACATTGGTATATATTGTGCTCCCTACCACAAAAGTTGCATATATTTTTGAATGTGGAGTAAAAAGACTTTTTTTTGCTTTGAATTGTAGTATCCGGCTTAACTTGTTTTGAGCTTTTTATACAATCAAGTATTTGATAGCGTTTTTCAAGAAACTTGAGGAGCTCATCGATTGTTGGCATTTCTCTGGGATTTGACAGGCTTTCTTCAAATAGCCGCAAGCTTTCTGGATCGAGCTTTTTCATTATAATGCATACAATTATCGGACCCCATTCTCCAAGAATTCTTGAAGTCTTTTTGGCGAGAGCTTATTCAAAGTAGTAAAACGATCTAACCTTGCTTTGACTCTGAACTTTATTAAAAAATGACTGAGCTTAAATAATAAAATTATTGCTAACATATATTGATTACTTGACAAATGTAAAATTCACGCTAAGTTCATTGACTCATGCATAATATGCATGAAAAGCAAAGTAAGCAAATTGCTTCTGCGGAAAGAGCTCATATTGCAGAGATTACTAATTTTCATAAGTAAATGAACTTAGCGAGCTCATATTGCAGTGATTACAAATTTTCATGGGTAAATGAACTTAGTGCGTAATGAATGAGCGAAATTATTGTTCTACTTTTCTTTAGCTAATTGTTCAGGCTTGAACAATGTTGGATTTCATTCACTTTGAAATTGCTTACAATTTAATTTTTATCTATCTCAAAAACAAACCAAATTGAAGAAATTTTATTTATTTTTTATTGAGACTTACAAATATAAAAGTTCTTAAGTATTCTTAGTATAGAAAACATTTTTTTTAATATTTAGTAAAGCCCCCCTTTGCTTTAAGAAGCTTCTTAATTCTATTCGTTATACTTTTCATATTTTTAATCACTACATTTTTAAAATTTAACTTATTTTTCCACACATCTAGAACATTTTATTTTTTTAAAATATTAATATTAGTATTGTTCCTTTGGTAAACTGCGGTTTTAAGATGCGCCCAACAACTTTCTATAGGATTTATATCCGGTGAATTGCCTGGCCAAGGCAAAACCATGATTTCTTGCATGAACGTGTATTCCGATCTTCTAAGGGGTAAGGAGTTGTGAGGACACACAATAGTTCGTATTATGGTCTCAAGCATTTTTGAAACATTTATGTTTTTTATTTTAGGTTTCGGTCGATTAAAATACGTTTCATATTCACTTGTTGTAAAGGTTATCTAAGTAGGTCGAAATAATTTTGTTTGAGCTTTGTTATTTTTTAAGTCAAAAACTGTGGTTTTCAACCACAAACGTTATATTAGATTTTTTTAAGCATTAACATTTTTTCCTAAATAGTAAATTTGTTTAAGCTGCAATTTTTCCTGACCAATATTCGGATTGCCAGTCATTAAGAAGTCCTTTCAATAGAGGCAAATGTTTAAAGTCATCCGAAGCCATACGCTCTTGAGGCAATTTCAGTTTCACAGGGCTGTGGACGAAATATTGTGATCCCAACCGAGACGTAAAATATTTAAGGAAAATATAAGAAGGAAGTTTGTCAATTCAGCTGAGCGTGGATTGGACGTGGATCCGAGCGACTACGGAAGAATACAAATCTCTACTCATTGGTGGATGAGGACGTTCAACTTTAAGAACACCTTATTTCATCCCCAAAGATTCCATAAATGGTGTAAGTTCATCCCGTAAAATGGTCCTGGTCCCTCCGATGTTATACAACCCTAAATCATTACTGCGGGGGGATGTTTCACCCTTGTTACCACGCAATCTTTGTGGTATCGTTCGGCCGAAACACACTCTTTTTGGTTCAACAGTGTCGAAATACCAACTTTGCTTTAAATACAGTAATGTCCTTTGCACGTCACATTATTAACACTTTAAAAAAAAACACTTAAACTTTAGCTGTAAGCTGCTTAGTGTCTAATTTACACACTTAAAATATTTTTTTCAACGAAATTTCACTTTTACTCATCCACGAACAATCTTAGAATAGAATAGAACAACCTCAGTATATTTATATCTTATTTATGTAGGCAGTGCGACTACCTAAAAAATTAGTTTAGTTGGAATGAGCGATACCTCTACTTTCTTCGAAAATAATGATTTCTACCTGCTGACTGCTCATCAAAGAATATGTCCTTTACCTTCAGAAGGTATCTGGAACCTATTCCGGTGAAGTTGACAACTATTTATTCTATAATACCTTCATAAAGCAACGAGTTTTCATATTTTCTAGAAAATTTACAAATGATCATAATTCATTGATCACCCACTGTAGAAAAACAAAGAAAAAGAGCCAAAGCTCTTTTCTTTTGTAAATCGGTTGCCAACGACACTATAGAAGTAGAATCAGGGAGTCATCAATCAGGAGAATATCGATTAAGTTGATGTGTGTCGTAAAAGAACATGCAATTTTCACATAAAGGTTTATTTTGAAAAGAACAATATTAAAAAAGAACAAGAACAATGATAAAATTCACTTATTCCGGAGAAATTTTCTTGCAGTGATGACTTTTAAAACAACCAAAATGAGTATCTGTTTGTCTGTTTTCTTTTATCAGGAGTATAATTATTCGCACTGGTAAGTACTTCCGAACATTAAAATAATTTCATCTGCGAATTGGCGAGTTTTTACAAGTTGCGCTGACAAATACTTTTAACAGTCAGGTACGACAATTGCATTAAATTTCTGCTTCAAATTTGAGTCACATTGGACCTTAGTTACTACCATTATTTTTTATTTTTCTATATTGATGGAAATGGCTAAAATGGATAAAAACAAACATAAATAATAAATCTTTCATAGGTTCCGTCTTCAAACATTATATTTTTTTTTTTTGCATACTTTTTGTACGAAACAGATTCACTTTCAATTGTTTTCTTTGTCTTATAGGTCGGAAAGTGTGTTAACTCTTCATTTTCTAACTAGTTTTTCAAAGAAGTAACTTATATTTATAAGCTTTAACATGGTTATTCATTTGTTATAACTTGATCTTTGCCTTGAAATTTCGTCGATGGCAAGTCTTCGGTAAAGTAAGTAAAGTCGTCGCTGCAGTAAGTTATTACGTGACCTTCCATTCCGGAGGTCCAAGGTTCGAACCTGAGCCCTGCATGGGCCGGAATCGCCCGCGCCCGACCCGAAAGAGTTTGGGCCGGGCCAGCTGGACACCTTACCAAAGCTTGTTTTCCTGCTGAGCAGGGTCTGCCCGAAACATCCATCGAGCTGGATCTCGCGTTTTAAAAGTGAACATCCGGTCACCTGCAGCCCGAAGTGTCCGCAGAGCCCAAAATACTCTCCGTCCGAAGAAGTGTGATCAACACCTGCAACTTAATTACGAGGTGTCTTGTACTAGAGATGATGGGTGGTGAGATGTAGGTGATGAGTGGGCTAATGAAAAGAAGAAGTCTGGTGATTATAAAAACGTCCACCTCACCTGTAATTTAATTACAACGTGTTTTGTACTTGTGAGTTAGTGAGATGGGTTAGGAGTGAATGTGGGTAATTAACTGGTGGGTCGGTGGTAGATGTGGTTGTGTGTTAGGGGGATGGTGGGTGTTTGGTGGGTGGGTTGGTAAGATGTCTAAAGTTAGCAGAACAAAATGGGCAGAACCAAAATTTTAATACAAAAAATTAAAAGGCTCAGTAAAGTGCCCACCCAACTGCCAATTTAATTTCTCTTATATTTAAAAAAAAACATGTTCTGCTAACTTTTGAAAAAGTTAGCAGAGCATCCAGTTCAAACCAGAACCAAAATTTTAATACAAAAAATTCAAAGACTCTTTACAGGCTAGTTAAGCTGCCAATTTAATAACTTTTGAAAAAGTTAGCAGAACATACAGTTCAAGTCCTTCAGCATTAATAATAAGTCCCCTATATCATTACAATGATTAAATGTTGCAGAACAATGTATTTTTGCGCAAATGAATTTTATCGCAAACACTTCGTTTATACAGCAAAGCGTTCAAATCAACTTTTTTTAAATGAAACACGCCGAAAATAGAAGCTAAATTTATCATACTTTCTAGCAACAAAGGGAAAATTCCGAATTTTGGGACTTTTCAACCAGTTTTCTCATATAAAAATTACCGAAAATCTTACTGAATTTGTGAAAATCGTTTGCGGAAGGATGGTAATTTTTGTTCCTTGTTCTTCTCTGTGTAATACCATATGTACCTTAAATAATGATAATAATAAATATTAAAAATTTAATTTATTCTTTCTAAAAAAAATCATCCAGGGCTTGATCTTTTGAATTCGTGTAATTCTTTCAATCGCATCCGTTCACGCGCCAGCATTCTTACCATTAGAATAAAGAACTAGCGGAGGCGCTGTAGAGATGGGAACCGAATCGAAAAATACCGGTACTTGGCATTGCAATATATCCGCATCTTTCGATTCTTAGATACAAATATACCGTTGAGAAAGTATCGATACTCAAAAGTAGTGGAACCATATGGTTAAAAAATTAAAAAAAATTTATATGGTGTGGATATTGCATATCAATTACAATTATTATCTTATTGGGTATTTTTTATTGCAAAACAATTTGCAGCAACTTTATTGTTGAGAAATATCAATATATCGATTTGCTCAGATGCACTTGTTTGACAAATTTTTACAAAATTTTGGCAAATGAATAATTGGAAATTTCGCGTAACATATTTAGCAGATGAATAAAGCTTTGGAATTTTAACATTTGTGATATCATAATATCTCACCTTCCAACGCCTCCAACCGACAAAATGAAAGTACAAAATTCTTATACTGGCTGAACCACTGAGCCGGCGTTGTACTGTACTGTACTTGTACAGAGTTAAAAAAGCAGAAAATATATTTTTAGCTGTTGCATACTGATACTGTATTACTGTCCCGGCCACCGATAATTAAACTCATACACAAAATAATGAGACGGTCAATACTTCAAGTATTGAAAGAAAAGTACCGAGGATCGGAAGTATCGGGGGCTGAAAACACCGATTACAAAACCTTGAGGTATTGAATGCAAAGTATCGATACTCCGTTATATCGATACAGTATCGCCCATCTCTAAAGCGCTGTACTGTATAACATTCCTATCCGTGAAAGGTTGTTTAATTTTTCCTCCAGTGAATTAAGTTAAATTTTGTTCAGTTTATTAAGATAGTTCCTATTAAAACTGTATATTCTCATTGTAATAAAATTATTAGCCTATTTTGTGATTTTTTGTGAACCGACATTGCTAACAAGAACAGAAATTGGTTAAAAAAAGTAGCACGAAGGGTTAGGTATGTTGGTGCCCAAATAATTAGAAATAGCATGACGGAAAATTGCTTTGTCGTTAAATAGATTATATAAATTACTTCAAAATTCATTCTATAAACATATCATGTTTTATTAAAACCTTAATTTGCGGAAGAAAGTGAAAGTTTAGTATGGATGTTTGTGAGGTTGAAATGAAAACTGATTTAATGTTCCGTGGTTGTTCGTTGTAGTGGTGGCGGTTAAAAAAATTTTAAGGGGCATTCATAGAAAATCTTAACTAAGATTTAATCAATTAACAGCAAAATTGATGATTCGGTTGACCCTATAATATTACGTCAAAATTAATATGCAGCTTAAATATTCAGAGAAGTTAAAATAAAATTATTCTTTTAAGAATTATCAAGATTTTAAATTTAATTGTGGCGCCACCTAAAATCTGAGATAGGTTACGCCTGTATTGTTGATACCACTACTAGTTCTTTATTCTAAGGTCTTACCAACATTCCTTACGGGTTACCTTCAGGCCACAATAACAATGATACCTATATTATGATACCTAACTGCCAGTATCTTGGATTGTTGTGCGTCGCTGTTTCATGTGTGTGCGAATGTTTTTCTTAAAATGTTTCCCCAAGTAAGGATTTCCCGAATAAGGCCAAGTATATTGGTGAATTCCCTGTTAAATTACAAAAATGACATTGTGCCCAATACAATCTGGGAAAAATTTCGTATGAATTGGAAGGGAACCTAGCTGCAAAATAGATCTACTGATTCGTTTACGGCAACAACAGACAGAGCGTTAAGTTTGAAAAAGTTAGAAGAACATGGTTTTTAAAAAAAAAATATAAGAGCACTTAAATTGACAGTTGGGCACTTAATTAGCCTGTAATGAGCCTTTTATTTTTTTGTATTAAAATTTCGGTTCTGCCCATTTTGTTATGCTAACTTTAGACATCTGTGTTGGTTAGTAGGTTAGTGGTGGGTGGTTGGTGGGCAGTGGTGGGTGGGTCACCACACATAACACCCACACTCACTCCTAACTCATTAACTCACAAAATACTCTATGTACAAGACACATTGTAATTAAATTACATGTGAGGTGCACGTTTTAATAATCACCAGACATCTTCTTTTTTCTAGTTAAACATATGCATCACACTGTCGACCGGCTAAATTTAAATTTTGGCAGATTCGGTGCACGCCTGATCAAAATAAAGCCCGACCCAGCCCTGCCCGATTTTTCGGCACAGTAATGAAAGTCAAAACGCGGTCGGCCCGAAAAACCATTCGGGATTGCAGAGTGATATAGGGGTTCGGAATCCATATTAAATTGTCAGTCCACTTGAAATCGTTGTTTCGAATTGGTTGAAGTTCTTCTTCCAGCCCATAGCCGGGGTTGCGAGAACTAGAAGTAAAGGGTAGGTCTTGTAACCAGGTCGGATCAGACAACAGACTGGTGTGTTGTTCTTTGATGTTTAAAAATTGCCTTAAGTATGTCTTCCCTTAATTTCCAGAATTTTTCAAGAACCTTGGAGTACGATAGCCGGTGAACTTCTGTATAGTACGATAAACCAGAAAATCATTTCGAAAAGCAGAAAATTGTCGCTGCTATAAACCACGTGGTCGTATGAAATTGGTAATTTTATTTACAGGTTTCATCACATTTTATTGTTTCAGTGAAAATGCAATGCCTTTGAAAGTGTTCACACTTTCAGGACAGACAATTTCAGCAGCTTTTATCAGATATTGTTTTATAAAATCACCTTCGGTGAAAAGTGTTGAGCTTTCGGCTATGAGCCGCGACAAAGCGTAACTTGCATGTATCGCAGTTTATGTGAAAATATCTCATCAAATTGATGACAGCACCGAAAGCAATTCACGAATCGCATATAACAATAAAAATTCTTATTACAGACGAAACTCCTACTCATCAGGCACCGAGAAGGAATACGAGTATCACTGAAAGAAAAAGTATTTGTCGAATAGCAAATAACGGATTAAATTAAGGATGGCATAATTCGCGATAGTTTTACAAATTATATACAGTCCTAAAGTTAGTATGTCTTCGATTATGCGTAGATTATATAATCTTAAATAATAACATGTTTAGGGGTAGACATACCATTTCAAGCATTGACGAAGAGATTAATCAATAACATAAAGCCAATTATTTTTTACGTCCCTGTGAAAAAATATAGCATTAAATGTATGACCTTCGTTACGCATGCTGGACATTATGAATTTTTGAGGTTGCCTTTTATAGTGTGTAATTTACTGTCTACGTTTCAAAGGTTTATAACGACTATTTTCCACCCATTAGTCAGAGTTGAAAAGGTACTTATTTATATTGACCGCGACATAATTCCGTTGAAAGTAGAAAATGAAGGGTTTATGTTACTGAAGGAAGTTTGTTGAATATAGCAGTAACTACGCTGTTCATTCCAAGTTGATGGAATCGGTGCTACGTAATTTCGTCATATATTCGCTAAGAGGGCTCCCTTGGGACGCGGACGATCCGCTTAGTAGGGATGGGCGATCTTCAATTCGATCTAGACGGATCGATCTTTTAGCCTTCGATCTGCCGATTTTTGAATCGATTTTTTGCTTTTATTTCCGAGTTCCATCCAATTAAGACAAGACGAAACGCGCTAAAATAAAACTGAGTAAGTTCACGTGGAATTTTATCGCATCATCATTAATTCGTGTAATAATCCTGCAAATTTAAAATTTCCTATCTAAAAAATTTTTTATGTTAAATAAATGCGTTTCGGACAGAGTTGGGCAAAACGGATCGTTTGAACGAACCGGCTCTTGGGATCTGCTTCTTTTAAAAGATCCGGCTCCAAGACTCGGTTCGAAAGAGTGACTGAAAATTTTCAGCTTAATACATTTTGTCTCTCTCTAGAGCAGTGATGGCCAAACTCACCTGACTAAATGTGAGGAATGCTTAAAAGCTTTAGAAGCGTTTCGTACTGTTTCTTTAATTTAGAACCTTAAAATGTTTGAAAAAGGTTGAATATCTTAAGATATTCTATAATTGTTTACAAAACTACTGAAGTATGACGATTTTTTTAACTGTTGTATGCTTTCAAAATTAAAAAACCCAAAAGCAGGAAACTGAATACAGCCAAACAAGTGCATATACGAATTTAAAAGCTCAAAAGCTCACTATCCCGCGGACATAGATTTGGACATCACTGCTCTAGAGCGAAGAACGAGTTGCTGCGTACGCTTCAGTGGGAGTTCTTGCAGAACTTTTAGTTCCACGTTCTCCTGTTTTTTCAAGTATTCCTCTTTCTATCATCCTCTTCTTATGAGCGCTCATTCTCATTAGTAAACAAGAAGAACCAAATCAAAATGATGCAAATTTTGAGAAATGACTCTTCGGGATCCATGACGGGACAAAGCTGAGATGCGGTTCACTTGACTCACTTTTGAGAGCCGGATCTTTGAGCCGGTTCAGATCTGAGTTACCCATCTCTAGTTTCGGATCCCTATAATATGTTAGTGTTATCTGTATTAGTGAGTACCATGATTTTGTGATCATCGGTGGGTGTTTATCACAGAGATTAACTACTACTAGATAACCGGCTCCCTAAATTACCCAGCTAGTCTTGAAAAAGTAACACTGGCACGACAGTTAAACGAAATATATCCAGCTTTTAAAGTCTTAAGAATATACATGCAAATAAGAGTACAGGTAGTGTGCGGTCATTTACTCCTGTCAAAATTATTTGAGTGATTCACTTACTGCTGTCAAAATTGTGCTTTCATCCGGAGGGAAAAAAGTACCGCCAAATTTTGTCGAAGAGTAAAAATGTACCAAAAACTACCACCAATAAAAATAATTCATGTGAAGCGCATGTCTAAAGTAGTTACTTGTGTGCGAAACTTTGAAACTGTCAATGCATTCTGATGATTCTGAGTTAAGTAGATTTGACTTTTGTAAGTGCACATAAGAAAAGTATACGTATCTCTTATCTACAAACTCTCCCGGAAAACAAATTTTTAGTTCTGAATGCAGGTTTGCCCGATGCGGGAAATATATAAAAGCAACCAAAAATTTTTCTTTAATTTGTTCGAAACCGTTTATCTAGTCTTTTATTTCCGGTTTGGTGATTCTACATCAAGAAAAAAATAAGTATATATATAAATTTCCAGGATTACAGAAATTATTTGGAGCACCATTAAGATTTTCAATAATCATCTTGATTTTGCGACGTCATTCTACGGAAAAGGACAGTGGTGAGAACAATTCTCAAAATTGAAATATCGAAATAAATGTAATCGATCTTTTTAGGGCGATTAATCGATCTTCGAAATTGGAAAAAATTATATATTTATCCGTTAATCGATGCTCGCAGTTCCATCCTCCATCCCTATCCCTTAGAAACCCCGCCTTATACCGACCGCCTCCGTTTTGTTGGCTTTCCCTCACTTGAAAAAACACGCAAAGTAGCTGACTTGTTCTTTATTCACCAGCTCTGAAACTCTAATATAGACTCGGGTACTCTTGTTAGCAAGGTTTCATCAGGCAGCCCCAACATTATTTCTGAAGAATGCCTTTATTGCATGTTGACCCATCCAGGTCAAATTAAAGCATGCATGAACCATTAATCGTTACGTAGGCATGCACTTATTTCGATTTAACTCTTAACTAGGCGTCACTTAAGTACTATCCATTCTCTGTGCTACCGTGACTATCTGTTATGCATGTTGTGTGCTGCGTTTCCTTACTTGTTTTCTTCCTACTCCTTTTGCTTGTTTTTTTTCCTATGCATGTTGGTGTGGGAGCCTAATTTCACCGTTTTAATGGAATTGATGGTCAATTGATTCTTGGCTCCTACCAAGAAGTGCGCCTTATAATCTCAAATATAATATGTGGCTTACGCAGTATCTGAAGGAAGAGTTAATTCATCACGTAATAGGGACTTCCCAGCAACTATAACTATACAACGGCTTCAGAGTCTTATATGGTTGGCTGGATATTTTTGTGAATTTATAGACAATTTCTTCATTTATGCACGATCCCTTAGTGACTTATTGAAACAAAAAATATTAAGGTTTTTCTCGACTAACGATGTAAGAAAGTATTTCAGCCGCCAAAGAATTGCTTTTCAAAGGAGGCGACACCTACTATCTTACATTTCGGAACAACTATGAAGTAAAATACGGATTCTTTTGCAAATGGTTATATTGCGGTCTTACTCCGAATCGATCTCGAGGATAATGAAGTTTATCCCTTATATTTTTTGAGTCGAAAAACAACAGCCGCTGAAGAGAAATATAGCAGGTTTGAAATAGAGATTTTTCGCGCTGGTCGAAGCGTTGACGAAGTTTAGAGTGTATTTATAAGAATATCTTCTCAAGCTCGTAACGGCCTATGGAGTTTTCAAGCAAACTTTGAAGAAAAAGATGTCGCAACTGGAGTGGCAAGGTAGCAAGCTGTTGAAAGATATTGAATATTTACTAAACCATAGAAAAGGAGGCGACATTAAGCCGCACCATAATGCCATATCTACGGTTATAACAGTGAGTGACCCATTAATTAAACAGCTGTATAATGCTCAGCGAAAAGCAAGCAATCATGTCTGTGTTATCAACTGGGTGATATAAAAACTATATAATGAAGAATGGTCTGCTTTGTAAATACATTAATGAAAAATACGTGTATATATAAATATATACATACAATATACATAAATATGAGAGTGCGCAATCAAGGATATTTCAGATTTTGCAAAATGTTAAAATGAAAGGGAACGGTAGACCATTAAATAAATAAATAAAAGACTTAAATGACTCAAAATCACTCATGTATTAATTTACCTACAATGTAAACCATCTTTCAATAAATAATCAAACCAATAACATTATTAAGCTGCACTGATGTCGGCACATAAAATTGGGGTCTTTCTCCAAGTACGTAGCCAAAAAAGAAGACTTTACGGTAGACCGTACTGTCTCGTGGCGTTCTGGCCAGCCAGTCTTGTCACTGGCGTAAAGATAAGTTAGAAGTTTTTCGTTTGTGTTAAAAGCTTTTGACTTTCAAAATTTACATAAAATCCATCAAAATATTTCGTCGGTGGAGTAAGTGATAACGTATCGTCCTATACCAATCCGGAAGTCCCAGGATCAAATCCCACCGGTGGCGACCCATGACTGTTTTCTGCTGACATCAGATTACGATAAAAAGCTATGGGGGTTGCAGAAAAAATATCAGTGGTTCGGAATCCACTTTAAATTGTACGTTCACTTGCAATCGTTGACTCAAATCGGGTGAAGTTCATCTCCTGCCTCATGCCCTACAAGGGTTATGGGAACTAGAGAAAGGTTTGACAGATTGCTAGTTATGTGTAGCTTTTCTGATAAAAATGTCATTGAGCTGGAAAGCCCCGTTCATGAGACATAACGCGTACTAGCTTTTAAAACACTGTTTTCAGGAAAACGCAATTAAAGAAAACATTGTTGGTTTCGCAACTGATACAAACAGACTTCATCAAACCCTGGACCTAGATCCTTAGATCTGGTCTTGATAACTCACTATGTGGTGATCATTGTAGGTGGAGTGGTTTAACCAAATTTTTGTGGTTTTTTCCTGTATAGGTGGCAAATTTGGTTCTGACACCATTTTTCCTAATAAAACCTTGAAATAGTTTGGTCACAACTATTTTTAAATATTAGATTTATTGAATTTTATCTAAAGCCTTCATTGGTTTCATGCAAAATGATGTTAACACATTTTTTTTTCTTATGAAACTAGTGAAAATGTCATTTCCGAATCTGACGTTATGACATTTTATTAAAATAAGAGAACATAAGACAATGTAGAGTACATATTTAAATATATTTTATTTAATATTTATTTAAGTACCGTATTTCCAAACCAAGCTTTATCAAATTTATATTTTTAACAAAAATATTTAAGTTTTGAAATACGTTCTCTGAATGATGTTATAATACACCCAGTCTCTTTCGAATCCTACATAAATGATTAAAATGGGAATATTTTGCGCGCTTCTTTTACAGCGCAATTATTGACGTGTACATTGTAAGTTATTTTTTGGATTTTCATGACGTGATAATTTTTACAAAATTTCACATTTCCAAATTCGTCACCTTGGTGATTTTGACCCAGGTACTTTCAGCTATCATCATCACATAAGGTTACTATTCGGAGGTTTAAGGCGATACGAACGGAAACAACAACAAAAAATCGAAAGCCAAGATGTACCGGGCGCCAGGATGCTTGGGAATTTTTATTCCTTAGATATCTTCTCGGTTACATCAACTTATTGGATCAATATAATCGAAAAATAAAAGAAAACCTATTTCGTGTATGTATAGAACTTACACTTTAATTGCAACCATTTCAACGTTACCTATAATCAAATCAAAGTCAAGGGCAACCAAATCAAAGTCAGCGGCAACCAAATCAAAATCAAGTGAACTACGGGGTCCTTGAAATTAAGGGTAGGTTCTAGTCGATTTTTTTTCTCACAGAAGAAGGTAAATAATATATAATTCGACTTTTTCAGCTATTAGTACATTTACTTAAGTTTACAAAAAAATATTTTTTAATTCTTTAAATTGTAAAATTTGCAAGATATCCACACGCTTCTGGAGTCGTGTAGAGCGTGCAACCCGCTGCGCCGTGCAGGATTTCGCCTTCCTCTTTTATCTGAAGCACAAAAATCAAAGTTATTTGCAAAGTAGAATAAATTTGCGGGGCCATGGACCATTTTTAGAAAAATTCAGTGATTTTTGATAAAATGGCAACCGTTTGAAGAAAAAAGCCTACCCTTTTCCCCTTTTTTTGTTGTTCATAGTGGTTATAAAAATAGTAAAATTTAATATTTTTTTTGAAAATGGTCCATGGTCCACTAAATTCAGTAATCTTTATTTAAAAGAAAAAAGAAGTCAATCGGTTGAACGGTTCGACTGCAACTCTGCACGGCGTGTCTAAAGACATGGTTTTGAGAAAAGCGCGTTTAAAGTTTGACAAAGAAAAAACGTGGGAATAAAATATAATTTTTGTTTCTTACAGCAAGTCAGCTGTTGCTGGACCATAGAGCAATCCTTTCTTTTCCTTGTGAAAGGCCCGACCACGTAGCCATGATTTTCGGCCGGCACGCGTTCGCACTAAATCGGCTGTAACTTTTACATTTTTCTAAACTTCGTCAAATCGTTTTATAGGCGTATTCTAGACACTATAAGGATTTAAAATATGCAAAAAACAAAAATTTAATTTTTTGAAATTGCTCGACTAGAACCTATTACTTTTTAGTGAACAAAAAAAAAACTTTTGTTGTGAATCACCATTTCAATTGTTAACCCCAGATAGGATTATGATTTCTTAAGAAAATTTCCTGACTTTTCAAACAATATCCCATTAATTGAATTAATCCTCCGAATTAACGGTTTGAATAAATTTGTTAACACGATCGGTAGGAAGGATATTTATTTAATTTATTATTTATTTTAATTCTTCTCTTGTAATTGAAAAATGCTTCCAAGTAATTACTATAAATTTATAATATTCCTTGCAACAAAAAATACACTTTGGAGCTGGTCGCCTGTTAATTTAAATTTTATAACTTGCTGGAAATTTTATAAAATAGTCTTTGTTGCTATTAATAAGGACATAGCATTTTTTCCTAATTATTATCCTGAACTAAAGAAAAAGAGTTGAAATTTTTAAATATGGTTTTAAAACTGAGAATTCTTGTTAAGATCTCCCTGGCTGCAATTCCCTGAAAAATCTTTCTTGGAAAGCGATTACTCTCCATGCTACTATGCACAATGTAAGAATGAAGGTGCAATTTTTTGGTTAACCTTTTAAAAGAACCTGGAAGCGATGCCCTTGTAATTCCCATTCGAGGTGATCAATATTGCAAGTCCGAATAAATCAACTAGTACACAACATTTTTATGTTTACTTATTTTTTATTTTATTTTATTTAAGCTTAATACAAGCTATTGCATAAAAAAATAAAAAAATAAAATACAAGCTATAACTTAATACTAATTCTACAGACTATAATAAATGAATAATTAAGAATAAATAAATAAAAAGTATAAGCTACAATATGAGCTATATATATTGATTACTGGCAGAAGGCGTAAGGAAGAAGAATTAGAGTAGGCGATCAGGATAAAGATGGGCGGGGTCAAGATATAAGGCTTTGTGGAGTGATGATTTACTCAGATGGAAGTCAAAAGAGGAAAGGTCGTTGACTTTTCTTAACATCCTGGTAATTGGCTCGCTGTGACCATAGTTTGTGCGATGGCGGTCGAGTCGGAAAAGGGGAGTGGACCTAAGGTTACGGGGATTAGTATAGATGGGTAAAGATTGCAGGATTGAGGGGCAGTCTATGGCACCAGTTAATAATTGATAAATGAAGAGAATGTCGGAAACATCACGACGTTTGCTTAGAGGTTGTAAGTCGATCAGTTTCAGACGGTTTTTATAGGCAGGAAGGTTGAATCTGTCAACCCACGGAAGATCACGTAGAGCGAAGCGAATAAACCTACGCTGGACAGATTCAATCCTAATTATGTGAGTTGTTTGTGTAGGAGACCATAGCTGGCTGGCATATTCAAGGAGAGGTCTAACGAAGGAGACGTAGAGAGATTTGGAAACATAAGGATTGGAGAACTCTCTAGACCAGCGCTTCACAAACCCTAGCGCGGAGTTAGCTCTGTTAATTATGCTGTCAATGTGGGAACGGAAATTGAGTTCACTATCACAGATTATTCCTAAGTAACACAAAGAGGTAACGATAGGGACTGGTACTCTCGGGGTGGTGGTAAGACGCTTGCGGGAATAAGAGATGGACTGGCATTTGGAGACATTGAGCTCTAGAAAGTTTTTCATGCACCATGGGATGAATGAATCGAGGTCTTCTTGCAGGAGAAGAGAGTCGGTAGTGGAGGAGATATGTTTGATTATTTTCATGTCATCGGCATAAATGGACAAATGGACACATTCAACATCATTTATTGTAAGGATAAAAATCAATGGTCCTAGGTGGCTGCCCTGAGGGACGCCGGAACGAGCTACAATCGGGTTAGAAATAGATGAACTGAAAAGAATATTGTACTGACGGTTGTTGAGGTAGGATCGAATCCAGGAGATGAATCTGGGGGGGGGGGGGGAAGCCTAGGCGATCAAGTTTGAACAAGATAACGTTATGGGAGATCTTGTCGAAGGCTTTACTTAAATCGGTGGCGATAACATCAACATCTTTACCGTTTTTCAGGGCACATAGGGTTTTAGAGACGAAGTCAGTAAGTTTGGTGGTTGTAGATCTACCTTTGAGGAAGCCATGCTGGGAGAGTGAGAAGATAGACTTACAGTGGAAGAACATGGAATCATAGACCAATTTTTCGAATAGTTTAGGTATGGATGATAATTTAGCAATGGGTCTGTAGTTGGACACATCGTTCATCCTTGTGTATCTTAACGTTGACTTGGAAATTGATAGCGGATTAACTCGCCTACTTCCTCGCACGGAATAAATTAAAATTTGCACGTTCCTTAATTAATGTTATGCTCCCTTTCTTTTTGTTTGAGGGTTCTAAGTTTTTAAACACATTTCACTTTTAATTTCTACTACATACCTCCTAAAAAATCAATAAAGGTTTTCTTACGGGTTGCTACTTTTCACACAAAAAAATTTCTTTATTGATTTAATATGGAATACTTGAAGTTCGACCTTTATCGTAAAATTACTTAGTACTCCTTTAAGAACATTTTTATTTCTAAGTTAACCGCACTTCACTACATTGGCAAAATTACTTTACCGACTTTACTCGGGGACTCACAGGAACTCTCTTTGCAAGACAAGACAATTATAAAAAGTTAGCAAGATTTCTCGAACGTCCAAAACTAAACGGATGTACAATCACGTACCGGTGTTACAAGGGATATTGCCATACGAGGGGTGACCCAAAAATAACCTGATAACATTTTTAAAAAATACAGAACTTTCCATTAATGCTAATATACTCGTTCAAACGTTTTTTCCACTGCGGTAAACGACTTCGATTTTCTCTTTACGTTCGAAATATCTGCAACACGTTTAACTTTCAGCTCCCTTTACATCTGGGAAAAAAAAATTCAAAGTGCCTGATCAAGTAAGTAGGATGGGTGAGGAAGCGATGTCATACGGTTTTCGCCAAAAAGTCACCCAAAGAGATGGCAGTGTAAGTCCCAAATTACACGAGAGGGATTTTACCCCATGACTCACGGCACTTCTCTTCTGTGCAAAAGTAGAAAAACCCTTGGAGTGTTGCTACGAAAGGGGCTTTGATTGACGTTAAAAAACCGGTGTTTTGCATGGTTTCACCGGCACAAGCAAGCTTCGATTTGTGATTGACATATCACAGATGACTCTCTTCCTACCTCACTTCTTTCACCAAGAAAAAAACAGGTCACTCATGGGGTAAAATCCCTCTCGTGTAATTCAAGATTAAGCTGGAGCAATGACAATGGTGAAGAAACCAGCCTTAAAACATTCTGGTAGAAGACTTGTTTTACTGTTTGATGCTCAGGGACTTACTCTAAGTACATCATGATGTATTACTAAATTAAATAAATGAGATTTTGAGATTTGCATTTGAAACTTTATTGGCCAGTTAGTCGTTTCGTTTTCGTTACCCTCTATGTCGACATGTCCTGGAACCCAGCAAATGCTGACCGTACGGTCCGACAAATCTCTTACAGCTCTGTTACAGTCTTTGACGCATTTTGGTTTTATCAGGTGGCAGTAGCTTTGAGTGCTGGTTGCCTGTCCACACAAATAGAGATATCGGTTGCCGACATCTGGTTTGCTTGGACAGAAGATGCTGCAATCGTTCATGAGTCTTCAGCTCCAACCCCCCTCGCCGTTTTCGATCCGTCTTTGAAGATGAGATCTTTTCTAATAATATTTTCAGGGTGCTTACAGTAATTTCTGTTAGATATAATAACGGAAAGGGTTATCTAAAATCATATTGTGGCCTCATGTAATCCGTTATAGGTGCAATCCATTTTGATTAAAAGAGTTCAGTATGTATGTCCAAAAGTTTGTAGCATCCATTGGCTGTGTTCTTTTCGTCTGAGCGCTGCCCAGGTAACCACGTTTTTTGTGTGAAGCTCTATGGAGTGTAGGTGTAAAACGTTTTCAAAACCAACTTGTGGTGTAGATTTTATTGAACCTTTGCACCTGTACTAAAAAATTAAGTTGAGATTGTCTGTTAACTGCATTCCACCAAACAATGGATTCATGAGTAAGAATAGGTCTGACGATTCCTGTGTACATACAGAATACAATATGAGGTTTCATCACCAAAGGTTCCGTTGCATCTGTAGAACGCATTTACTCCTTTCCGTTTCCAATTCAATTTGGAGTCGAATATAACGACCAGAAATTTAGCTTCCGAAGAGAGTTTGAGTGTACTACCTTTAAGTTTTTGGTGGTTTTCAAACAGACAGTTTATAATTCCTTGTGAACAGAACCGTTTCTGTCTTACGTGAGTTTACCGTAAGACCGTTATCTTCTGCCCATCTTGATATGTCTATCAGAGTAGAGCTCATGACATCACTGACCGTTTGAAGGAAATTTTTGTCAGAAAGACTATGTCATCGTTATCGTTTTAATGTCTTTGCTGTTGATGGATTTAAGAATTTTTTTAGAGAGATATTTCAAAGCAGGAGTGATAAGACTCCTCCCTGTGGTGTGCCTCTGTTCACTGTTTTCCTAATCGAGAAATCTCCTAAACTGGCATTGATGACCCTGCTGTATTCAACGCGTCAGAAATATCTGTGTTCCAGATTCCTCTAAAGAGGAAATGATGAATTCTATTTTTAAGTTATTGAAGGCTCCTTCAAGATCAAGGTGGGCAGCCAATGTGTACTATTTATCGTGGAGAAATTTCTCGGTCGTTCTCGTCATCTCATGTAATGCTATGTCTACGGATTTACCTTTAATGTACGCGTGTTGTGCTTTACATAGGTACTTGGTTGATTAAAAATGTTGCATTAGATATATGTAGATCTACTATCCTCTCTATTGTTTTAACTACAAATGATGAGAGGCTGATTGGTCTATATCTTTGGCTGTGTGTTGCTTGGTTTTCCTGTTTTGGGAGTGAAAGCCGCGATTTGTGGTTTGTTCAAAATGTAGTCCTCTGCTGAGGGCTTTAAACGAATTGTTACTATATCAGAGAATATGGCCCAATCAGTCGTAAAAGGGTTGTCCTAAAATGGTCCGAGAAGGAGAATTTAGGTGATAATCTCTAGTCATCAACTTCAAAATTTTCTGCAGTTTGGGTTAGCATTAAATCTATAACCTCCTATCGAGATCTGTTCAGAGAGGTAGGGTGTCTACCTCTGTTACTATTTCTTAGTTTGGAAAGCAAAATAAATTCAAAAATAGACTCACCTCACATGTTTATGTTGCTGCTGCCCCATTGAGTATGATGGGCATTTGCATCCATTCCGATAAAAAGATTTGCTCTGTTAATGTTGGTATATCTAAGTACGCGTTTCAAATCACTTGGTGGAGAATTTTCTTCTTGGAATGGCAGGTAAGCAGATGCGAAAATGAGTTTTGCTTCATTCCTGCGGTCGCATACTGCTACTGTAAGGTTATAGGCGCTGAAACGATAACAGATTAAGAAATTTAGTTTTTTTCTTACCAGCTTCTTAATTTACCTTCCTTACCTGTGTTTAGGAGCTCACAGTGATTTGATCTTAATCTTCCAATTGCAGTTCCGTGGAGCCACGGCACGGCCACATCTATGTTCTCCTCTGCCGTGCTGCAGATTAATTTACACCACCCTTAGCTTTTAAACTTCCCCCATTTGAAATGGTGCATTTTATACGTCCCAACAGGAAATTCGCCAATCCTGTAGCTGCCCTTAAAACTGCGGCAAATGTATGAGCCACTGCAATTGTGAGATCTTGTTCCTCTCCTTTTGCTCCGGGTTTGGAGGATAGCATTTGCCAGCAGCTGGTGGTAGTATTAGGAAGCCCTTCCCTCAGATTTTGTGGTTTTTGGTTGCTTTTTTTTTGGGCATTTAAGTTGCTTTGAATGTGAAGTGGGCTTGATTTGTCTCAGAGAGCCATTTCTTGAACATCTCTGTTTCACTGCTCTTTTCTACCTCTTTATTATCTGTGCCTATTGTAGGTGCACTTGTTGTTAAGGCTTCAGAAGGTGCTACTTTGCCGTAGCGTTTCTCAAATGCGTGGAATATCTTTTTGTAACTCTTTAATTACATCTTTTTCCTATCGGTTCACGTCTGGGACTCCTTCTTACCCACCTTTTGTAAATATTTCGCTGAGCTTTTGTAGTTAGATTTGGCTACTTGCTTAGCTGACTACTTCCTTTTGAAGGCATCTGAGATGTTCCTCGGTCTCCGTGTCCATTTCTGAAACAGCATTGTTATGCGTTAGTTAAGCGTCCTCCATGACAGAGAGATTCATCAAAGGTCCCGTCGCCATTGGTGTATCTCGCGATTGATGAGCATCCCGACGTGTTAAAAGCTTAGCCGTCGTTACTATTATCGTCATTTTTCCTGCCGATTCTGTCGCAGCTGTATTTTTGTAGTTGTTGCCGTCCGTGTTGTCATCGTTGTTCTCACTATCGTTTCAGCAGTTATTTCTAAGTAACTGTCGATGTGCGGAGGGGACTTGTTTCCCTACTCCTGTTAGGTGGCATTTCATGCTTACTGCCTGTCGTCTGTCACTATCAGATTGACCTGTTCGGTACGGATGACTCTGTGTATCTATCTTCGATGCATGCAAGGTCCCCCCCCCCCTCCACAACCACGTCAAGGTGTCGATGTACGGGAGGGTTTGCTTTTGATTAATTGCATTCAAATTTTATAAATGTTATTTACTTTCCACATTTCTAATCGATTAGATTTAATTACCTTAACATTACCGAACAAAAGGAATAGTCAGAGAAAGCACGCTCCCTGAAAGTCTAAGAAAGTTTTTTTAGTTGAGGATAATGGGATTCACTAAAAGGTCATAAATGATTGGTAATAAATGTAGACTAATGTCTATTTCTTAAATTACAGTTCAAGACAAATGCCCGGCAACAAATTCGAAAAGTATTTTAGGAATTCCGGAAATTTGAGAATTTACCATCTGTAGCTTACAGGGAGGGAAACTTCTTACTTGATTTATGAATACATTAAGGCGCAAAATTGGGACACACCATTTAACAAAAAGGAGAATGATGGTTACAGACCACTATAAGTGCTAATAGATGATAGATAATTTAAATACAAACTAAGGCATTTCATTCTTGAATTTAGAAACTCTCTATTTAATTAACATAATAAATGGGTGATGATTCCATTTTCACCTGCTAATTTGAAACTTTCATCCATTATTACTTGAATAACTGTTTTAAATAGAAACATAATCCTTCCTCAGTTCAGTATATCTTGAATTATTGAGGATGGTAAATGGTGTTTATTAAGCTGAATACAACTTTAAATTGAAGTAAGCCAAACAAATATACTTGGAATGAATTTATGAATTCTATTTTTATTGTGTTCTCCTAGAATTAAATTTTACATTTCTTGATGATAAAACTTTCTACTTATTTTTAACCGACTTCCCAAAAACAAAGAGGTTCTAAGTTCGACGCGTATTTTTTATTTTTTTTTATTTTTATTTTTTTTTTATATCTGACCGGGCATAACTTCGTAACGCGTCGACCGATTTTGATGATTCTTTTTTTGTTGGGTAGAGTATGTTCACCGATTGGTACCATGTCAAAAAAATTTTTGGTAGGGTGGGGGTGGGGGTGAAACCTAACTTTGTAACGCGCAGTCCGATTTGGATGGTTCTTTTTTTGTTGTACAGAGTATGATCCCCCATTGCTAATAGGAGAATAATTTGGTCCTAGGGTGAAAGGTGTGGGTGGGGGGGGGGGGGAGGGGTAGTCTAACTTCGTAACGCGTGGACCGATTTGGATAATTCTTTCTTTATTGGGTAGAATATGATCCTTGGTTGATACTACGAGAAAACAAATGTTGCTGGGGTGGGGGTGGGAGAAGGGGGTGTAACCTAACTTTGTAACGCATGGATCGATTTGGATGCTTCTTTTGCTGATGTATATAGTGTGATCCCCCATTGCTAATAGGAGAATAATTTGGTCCTATGGCGGTGATGGAGGAGGGGGAGGGGTAGTAACTTCGTAACGCGTGAACCGATTTCGATAATTCCTTTTCTGTTCGGTAGAGTATGTTCCTTGATTGATACCATGAGAAAAAAAGTTTAGTGGAATGGGGGTGAGGTAGGGGGTTGAAACTAACTTTTAACGCGTGGACCGATTTGGATGGTTCTTTCTTCGTTGTATAGAGTAGAAGAAACTGAAAAGTGAAAAATAAAATAGTTTTAAAAAAAAAAGTTGAACCGACTTCACAAAAAGCGCTAAAAAGCATAAAATAATTTTTAATTTTATATCTATTACGACATTTTGAAGTCGGTGCAAATTAAACAAATAAAGCAACTACATAACCAGAATTGAAAATAATACATAATACTACCTGAACGTTTCAGCTTACGGGATCATAAGAAATGACGATGAAATATGTTTGTTGTAGTTGTTTGGTTTGTTTGATTTGCACCGACTTCAAAATGTCGTAATAGATATAAAATTAAAAATTATTTTATGCTTTTTAGCGCTTTTTGTGAAGTCGGTTCAACTTTTTTTTAAAAACTATTTTTTATTTCACAATTACAAATTTAATTTGTAACCAGCATTCGAATATACTGCTCTTTCCTCATGGTATCCTGTATAACGTAAACTACAGCTTATAACATCCCAAACTATGACAGACGGGGGATGCTTTACGGTCTTTCGAAGGCAGGACGAACAAATATTGAACCTTCCGTCATCGTATAGAAGGTAGATTCACCGGACAAAAAAACTGCGGTGACAAGAAAAAATTTATATTATTTTTCGATTTTTCTTCTTCGCTCAAGAAGAAAATTATGGATGCCTACGTTCTTCCATTGCTGTAAAGGTCTTGTGATATTTGGCCCATTTTAGTCGAGCCGATTTCTTTCTGGGCCTGTGTATCCTGGCCATCGGCATTTCGATTATTTTCTAAGAATCTTCTATAGCTCTTTTTTTATTTCTCTAGCTGGAAGCCTTCTTTATTGAAGAGCTGTGGATAATATTTTTCTAACTTACCTCAATTTGGTTTTACGTGGGCGACGGCAGTTTCTTCTTTTGTTTTCTTTAATTGGGATATTCTCCTTCAGATTTTTCGTTAATTTTAACACCACAGGGTGTTCGAGCAATTTCTCGCGCTTGTCCTAGTTGTAGAAGAGTACAAATACTCGCCTTTTTTATGAGAAAAATATCGGCTGTTTTCCCTTTCTTACTTTTAGTATCTTTTAATCATAATTGGGGATTAAATTTTGTAAAAAAATAAAAACCTTGCAAAACAGATCCTGGTGGTCACTTAATTAAAAAAAACACTTCTCTTAATTTGATGTTTCCTGGTTAAAAATCACACCAAACTTGAAACTTTACCCAAAAGTGACCTGGTTTTTATATGCAATCAGGTTAAAAACTCTGGTTTTCCCAATTGCACACAAAGTTCTAGTGAACCTATTAATACCATTACCCATTGCAAACCTCGCTCACTTTTGGGATTAAAAGGAGCTACTAGGTCAACACCGACCAGGGCCCTGGACGTCATTCTAAACATCACTCCAATAGGATTCCATATTAAACAGGTGGCTTTTAAATCGGCCTTACGTTTATACATGAATAAACAATGGAAGGAAAGGAGAAGATAAACCCAACATGAAAGCATTGACCAAATATGTAACGCATATACGATCAAAACATTGTTTCTTTGGAGAACAAGATTACTGGGATTTTTAGGGCGTCTATTACACCGACTCTCCAGCTGGTCTTGGATTCCGTGGGTATTCCAATCTAGAGCCTGCTGTGTTGTGTTGGTTGGCTCTTCTCTTAGTGTGTGCCCTATTGATGTCCACTATTGCCTGCGAATACCGGCCTGTAAGTCTGTGTAGGTATTCGTTGGTATATATGGATGATAAGAATACGTCGTAGAGATCGGTTGACAGAGGCTTGAAGCTTAGATGTTATTTGACAGGTCACTTTCCATGTTGAACAGCCGTACAACAGGTCAGATTGTACGGTCGACTCGAAGATCCGAAGTTTTGTGCGTATGAAGATGTTATTGCGTCAGATCTCAGCAAGAGTATTAAATACAACTCGATCCTTATTGATGCGAGCCTGTGTATCAGCTTCAGCTCCGCCGTCTGCTGTAACTATGCTTTCGAGATAACAAAATTTATCCACTTGCTCTTTTTGTTGCTCTTCCAGATAAACTTCATGTTGGCTCCTGGAGTCCAAGCTCATAAGTTTGGTTTTAGCAGCATACATCTTTAGCCATGCTTGGCGACTTTCCCTGCTCAGGGGACCTCCATTCGGCTAATTGCTCGATGATACTTAATCGCCGCAGGAGAAACCCTCACAAAAGCCTGCCTGTTCATCGCTAAGAGCGCGCTCGATTGTATTCTTGCTACAACTCCTTAAGTCGCCTTTTTTAGGAATCTTCACAATTATGCTTGTTTTCCATTTACTGGGGTAGGTCTCGGTTTCCCAACATTTCTGGACTACGGGGAAAAGAATATCAGCCGCAGCAATGTGATCCGCCATAAGATGTTCCCTGTTATTACATTACATCCCGGGGCCTTACCGAGGTCCATCGACTTAATTGCGTCAGCCAACTCCAATCTTGTCGGAGTTCTGGTGTTAATGTTGACCGCAGCCGGAAGGTGTTCACGCTCGGGTGAAAAGGTATTCGACGGTCCGAAGGTGTTCTTTATGTCTTCAGCAAAATATTCTCTCCATCTCCGCAGTTGATCTTCCTCAATGTCAGAAAGGAATGCATTAGTACCTCTTACAGGATGTTGTGTAGTAAGAGCCTTTCTGACAGTTTTTTGGCAATCTTGCAAAGATCTCCACTGTCACACAGTAGGCCGATTCTTCTGCCTTTTCTGCTAGCGAGTTGATGTAATTGCGCTTGTCTTGTCTTACACTGCTCCTGTAAGAGGTACTAATGCATTCCTTTCTCTAGAGATCGGTATGCAGTTCTAAGATTTTGTTTAACTGCAACGTCAGTAGTTGAAATAATGCAGTTTTTAATCTTCCGCTCTCTAATCGTCCCATGTGTTCTGTACAACAGCTCACAAAGCATTCCTTCGTTTTTTCCCTTTTTGATCGATGGAGTCGTCGGTGTTATGACGCAGTGCATTAGCTTTTTGGCGCAATACGGTGGCATATGCGAAGCGGATGTTCGGCATTTAAGCCTCTTAAGCCGTGGCATATTAGATGTTGTGTTACGTGGGCATACTGCTGCCGTGCACTGCTTCAAGATGGTGATCGCTGCCAATAGCAGCTCCGCGCTTAGACCTTACATCCAGAAGACACTTTCTCCAACTTTTCTAAACATAAATATGGTCAATCTTTTTCTCAGTTCTGCCATCTGGGGAAACCCAGGATGTTAAGTGAAATTTTTTATGTTTAAATAAGGATCCACCGATGATGAGTCTAAACTTCCCTATTACATGTTCCAAACCGATGTTGTTAGAACGAATCTTAGCGGTAAGACCCCCATGACTATTTTGATATCACTTAGCCTTATCAAAGGTGTCGCCAAGGAGCTGGTAGAAGGCCTCCTTAGTTGATATATCCACTTGTTATGTGATGTTACGTACCCTGGTCCGGAATTTGGCGGTGATAATTCGGTCGGATATCGGTGACCACTCTAGTAGTGATTGGCGGGCAAGTTTGTTTAGGAACAAGCCTACACCTGCCATTCGGGGTGTATATAATTCTTCCTGGCCAGAGTATAGCAGCACGGTTTCTGATGTGGTGATGTAAGCTCTCCACTTCATCTCCATCTAGTTTCGCTCAATCCCAAGGTATTTATTTTATAATGGATTATTTCCCACTCCACCTCCATGATCTCTGCGTATCCAGTCTCGTGCCCACAGAGTTCTCACGATACATAGCCCGATTGTTGTCCGTTGTTTATAGCAAAAGTTCGTCATCACAAAATCAATCCGAGGTATCCGAGGCGTACTAGACGTTTCGTGTGTATGTATGATTTTTAGATAAGCGGGTTACAAGTCTACCTATGCTATCCCAAAAGGTAGGCTGCTCCTTAAGGCGTCCTGGGAGTCGCCTAGAGTGTATTTGTATAGCGCGTAGGTACTTCGCTCATATAACGATACATAATCTATCTGTCATAACTAATTTGTATCTACGTTCTCTTGAGAATGTTGCGGTATATTTTGATTTTTTTCTGCGATAAGCAGTTTAGAAGGTTATCGCATTTTATTGTAAGTACTTCCATGAACTTAACAAAATTTTTATATGAAAAAACTGGAATAATTTAAACGTAGAAAATTGAAATGTTCACATGAAATATGTAAAACTGTATGCTAAAGCGTTTAAAAGAACAATCAGTCACACGCCCAAACCATCACCACTATTGTAGACAAAGGAGAATTGGACAAATTGGTCCAAAAATTGGTCAATTCTGCTACCAGGGTTGACACATAGTGCCTCGAATGAAGTGTTTTATACTTAACATTTTTTTGTTTACGACCATAAAAATCCTACCCACAGAAAATAAAATATTCAGTTTTCTTTTGTGTTTTTATCTTTTAAGTACGAAGGCATTGTGAAGTTGAGGCGGAAATGAATTGTGCAAGCGAGAAAAGCTAGAGCACCAGCCCGTGTTAGTGAGAAGGCGCTAGTCCATCTTTAGATAAGAGTTAGCCTTGCATTGCAGCTACGCAGTCTTTCTTCAACCCTTGACGTTTATGGTTTAGTTCTGTGCGCTTTGTTTTCATGTATTGATTTTACCGCCTGAACTCTGCATATCTACTGGATATTTTGATTTTGCTCTGTGGTTTTGGATTTTATTTTTATTAAACATGTTTAGTTCATCTGCTGGACAAGTATGTTTACTATGTGCATTCAAGGAGAAGGAGAGCAAATACATCTAACTTCGAGTACCTCAAAATATGCTCACATATAATGTCTATTGTATGGTTTCTGGGATGGTCGCACTATGATACTATTAGTCATCCTAGTCATGTAAAGAATTATGTACCCATTATAAAAATAAACCTAAGAACAACGAAGCCTGAGTTTGTATTGTTCTTTTCCGAAATCCTATAATTAAGATTTTAATTATTTTTGTCTCGCTCCAATATCTCAGTAACTAAGGCTTAGAATTCAGTGAGATTGAAAACACAGAGATTTGTAAATGGAATACATGAATTGATAGTAGTGTCATCCCTGGGGGCATCTGGACCAAGGTTCAGAGAAATTTGCCTTTTTTCCTTTCGACACTTCAAAACTCCACTCAATTCCCTCGAGCAGAGGAAATCTGCGATTGAACAGTTTTACATTTCTGCAACAAAGACTCGGAGAAATTGAAATTCTTGGTCAATAAGTTAATAATTTGCGAGATATTTTACCTTCTTCGATTAACTGCACGTCAATTTCGCAAATTTTTTTGTTCGACAAGGTAAATAGAAGTTTTTCTGCTGACCTTTCAATTGTAGAGAAGCAAATCCTTCTTTTGAGCAGACAGCGTTCACAGTTCCTGACACACCGCGTGTGTCTCCTACATAATCGTCACTGTTTTCATTACATAAATACGATTGATTAAACATTTGCCAATGTTTACGTTTTTGTCACTTTCCGCACACCGTGTACTGCGATGCCAACTACGCCGTCACATTTCTCCCAACGCGCATATTCAAAGTTACTAACCTCAGGGCTGATTCACTCCCCAAATCAGGAAAAGAATCATTGCACTGCAGTGTAGTGACATGTCAATATTAGAAAATACAATAATGTTACGATTTTTAATTGTTTTTTTTGGCAGTGTCTATTTACCATCCTCAAATTGCCGTGTAACTTTCGTGTACACGGAAGTACACGGAAATACACGAAAGTACGTAAAATTTTTATTAGTTTCTGGGAGGAATCAGGCTTAATCAGGCTTTTAGTTACTTTATTAACGTTTTGTTTCTAGAAAAGTCTGTGATAAACTATTACCAGTAATATGAATATGGAAGTGACTATTTGTACTTATTGTATACATACGTGTAGTTCCTTTTTTTTAAGAAAATGCAGTCTGCCAAACATCAACTTGATTTTTATTAACAAAATTTCTGAATACAAGAATTATTTGAGAGAGAGATGTTGTGGAACAAGAATTGTTTTTCGATATTTTTTTGCGATTTTCTGAAGAAAAACAACGATTAATCGATGAAAAACATCGACGTTTCGATTAATCGCCCAAAATCGAACATCACTACACACGGCCCAAATCGGATAAACCCCAGGAGGGGTAGTTACTACCCCTACTACCAAAACCCCCGAAAATGTAAAAAAATTACCCCATTGGAAAGCTCCCCATTCACTAATTCCAAATCAAAAAATCCAATGTAAATTCATCTACGCTTACTACCCTACAACTCTTCCGAAAATTTCACAGTGACATCACGAACGTCACTCTAAGGACAAAGTTATTATTCAAAGGTTTGTGAGTTGATAGAAGCCATTTAATAAAAAGAAATCATGGGATGGGTAACGAGGAACAAAGAAAAGTGGAAGGGATCCGAAGTTAAGAGATGTTATGAAATTATCCAATTCGTTATGGGGATCAGTTTGCTCGACAGTGGCTTTACGGTACATTGTCGAGCAGAGGGCATGCAACGGGATAGTGTTTAATTTCCGTGTACACGGAAATACACGGAACTACACGTAAGTACACGATAAGTGCAAATAGTCACTTCCATATTCATATTACTGGTAATAGTTTATCATAGCCTGTTCTAGTTACAAACCTAGTTAATAAAGCAACTAAAAGCCTGATTAATAAACCTCGTCCTCCCAGAAAGTCTAATAAAAATTTGACGTACTTTCCGTGTATTTCCGTGTACTTCCGTGTTCACGGAAATTAAACGGCAATTTTAGGATGGTAAAGAGACACTGCCTTTAATTTTCGAATCAGTTGCATGCTGTACTGATGTATACCAACATCCCGAACAAAATTTTCCGTGTTATGGCCGGACAAAGTCCAAGTTGTTGAGAACGACGTCAAATCAACATTTTGGTTCTTCGGTTACATTTGCGCTCACAGCACCGATGGTTTCAGGTGTAAGAACACTTTTTCCTGTTGTTGCAGAATATAAAATAGACATTAAGACTATAGTGCCATCTCTTGGAACTCGGCACAGTGTTAACTTCTACGCCATGTTTAGAGCGATTGAGGAGGTTGGTACTACTTTTTCCGGAAACGTCACTTACTGACTCAACAACAGCGCGTCAACAAGGGCACATGTACGCACAGTGTAATTAATATCAATTAAGAATTAAGTTTTTGTTAGTGAATAATTGTAATAGTAAAGTATAGAATAAAGTCTTAAGAATTCGAAAAAGCTCGTATTCGTAATAACATTTTGGTCCTTCAAAGCCGGATCGTACATGTGCCCAAGCCTGGATTAGCAGTGAGACCTCATCATTTATCTTATCCTAAAGCATAAGATAAGCATCATCATCTTATAAAAAAAAAGCGCATAACCACCACATCACTGGGAAAAATCAGAAAAATTCTGACATCAGTCAGTGCAAATCAATGCAATCATCGTGGCGGATTTTGCACTACAGAAAAAATCCAGTATCAACCAACAAGTGATCATTTCGATCAGCGGCTAGCATTTACAGGCAACGAGGTCATCATTACCTACAGTGTTTGAAGTTATCATTGGAACACGTGCTGTCACACGCAAGTATCGTTCCAATATACATTTTAATTAAAAGGTCTTATCGCATTCCTTGTAGATAATTTGCGCATGTACCAACGCCTGGATAAATCGTTAGTCTATCGAGTGTCACCTAAAATCAATCAAAAATCGTCGATATCAGCACTCATCAGCCTGATTCACTCATTGGCCCAGCTAACCTCACACTCAGCTGATCTGGGAATTCCTACAGCGCATCATACGGCTCCAGCGTCATATAATCGCCGCAATACGAAATCTCAGTCAACAACTTGACATCAAATTAGCTGTAACGTTCTCTTGGCAGACGGCATATAATACAGAATGTGTGAAATGCTTTAAATTCAATACAGTCATAAAAACATTGCTAATTAAAAACAAATTGTGACGAAATAACATTTACATTTGACAATAAGTGCAATTCATCAATGAACTTGACCCTGAAACAAACAGACCTTGGCATTGACTTGTGTTCAGTTGTGTCCATTAACCTTTCATGAACGATTTTTTACATCATCATAGTGTTGACGAACAAAGCAAAAACTCAACGTGCAGTATTAATTGAGTAACAAGAAAGGACTTTAATCAAACACCTTGAGTGATTTAGAAAAGAAATCGGAATTTAAAAAACTTTAAACGAAATTATTGTTCCAACTGCTCACGCAGCGTTGTTAATATTCGTTTTCGTATTTCTCTCGTTATTGTAATCCTTTCCACGGTCATTTCGTAGACGTTAAATTGTATATAATGGCTGATAAGAAGTTGGCAGCTCTTAAAACACAACGGGCCGTTCTAATAGATCAACAGGAACGGACGAAGGAATTTCTGGAAAACGCTAGTACCACTGCATCATTGGCTGTATTAGAGTTACGTTTGAATCATGTTGAAAAGCAAATGACAAAATTCTTAGAAATCCAAGCGAATATAGAGCAAATTGATGACACTGAACTTAAGGAAAGTACTCGTGCGGCTTATGAAGAAGTCTATTTCTCACAACAGCCCGCATTATCTACTCTTATTAAAGGTCATAATCAAGCTCAAGGAGAGTCTCAAATGAAAGGCAATTATGCATCCCCCAAATCTAATGTACGGTTACCAAAAATAAATCTGCCAACCTTTACTGGAAATATAATGCAATGGACCAATTATTTTGAAACATTTAAGGCATTAATCCATGAGGAGCAATCTCTTAGCAGTCTTCAAAAATATCAGTACCTCAAGTCAACTCTTACAGGGTCAGCAGCGGCGCAAATTGCTGCGCTTGAGCTTAATGAAGATAACTATTTGGTAGCTGTAGATATTTTAAAAGGTAAATATGGTGATAAACGAGCAATATGTCAAGCACACATGGAAAGTCTGTTGCACTTCAGACCTATAAGCTCAAACAAACCAGAACAGATTAAGGCCTTTGTAGATAACGTTAATGTTCAATTGCGGGCTTTAGAAGCTTTAGGTCGTCCTGTGGCACATTGGGATGATGTACTAGTACAGCTTATTTTACAGAAATTAGATGGAATCCTACGATCAGCATGGGAAGACAAGGCTCCAGAGTCACGACTCCCGACTCTTCAAGAATTGTTAACATTCTTAACCAAAAAGTCGGAAAAAATTGAAGTAATAAGAAAATCTCAAAGCAGCGGTACCATAACTGCCGTGAAATCACACAAATCTGCAAATGTTACTCTTCTTACGTCAAAAAATCGTCAATGTTCACTCTGCCACAAAAATGGGCATTTAGTAAATAAATGCCGAACCTTCCTTAACATGTCTCTAGCTGATAGGCTAAAAATGATTAAAGAACTAAGGTTATGTTTTAATTGCTTACGAAGACACAACGGTGAAGTGTGCAATTCAGTTTACACTTGCCAAATTTGTAAGGAAAGGCATCACACATTAATCTATTGCGACAATATTAAAACAAAAGATAATGCATCATTCGGTTCCTTACAGCCTTCTACTTCGATTGAAGGAAGTCGAACCTCGCTTCACTCAAACCAATTTGCCATAAATAAAACATCATATGTGTTCATGCCTACAGCTATAGTTAACATCATGGACAATCGTGGTAATCTCACTCCTTGTAGAGCAATTCTAGATAGTGCTTCGCAGTTGAATTTTGTATCTGAACAGCTTGTACAGCGACTTGGGCTTAGAAAACAAAGAACGTCGGCAGTCATCAATGGCATTGGCAATAACTCATCAATAACATCTAATCACAGAACACATCTGAAGATCTTCTCTAGACACTGCAACTTCTCAACGCAGCTCGAAGCTCTGATCCTTCCTAACATCACAGCACTCCAGCCGCCAACAGCAGTTAACATTTCTACTTGGAACATTCCTAAAAATATTCAGCTCTCGGATCCAGAATTTCACAAACCGAACCGTATAGATCTTTTAATTGGTGCTGAACTGCATTTTCAACTTTTTCAGATTGGTCAGATAACTTTAGGAAAAAACCTACCCATAATACAGAAAACTACACTAGGTTGGGTAATAGCAGGCAGTGCAACAACGAATTCCCCGTTGCAACACAGCTGTAATCTTGTTTCAACCACATTCCAAGCCAAGGAAGATGAATCTCTATCAGAGATATTAAAGAAATTCTGGGAGCTTGAAAACCATGCTTGTGTCATTCCCAACAGGTCAAGAGAGGAAACACTTTGTGAAATCCATTTTAATGAAAATTATAAAAGAAACTCATCTGGACGAATTATAGTTAGCATTCCCTTTCGTCAAAACTTAAATTGCTTGGGCGATACATTACAAATGGCTACAAAAAGGTTTTTTAATTTAGAACGACGTCTGCACAAGGATGAAGTACTTTTCAAGTCATACAAGGATTTTATTCATGAGTACATTTCTCTCAAGCATATGCGCAAACTTGAGGAGAATGAATTGTCATCGATTAAATACGTTATGCCACATCACTGTGTCGTAAAACCAGAGAGTTCAAGCACGAAATTAAGAGTGGTGTTTGATGCGTCCGCCAAATCAACGACAAACTATTCATTAAATGATGTCATGCTATCGGGCCCAGTTGTGCAACCAGACTTATTTACTATTATTCTGGGATTTCGAAAGCATTACATAGCCATAACGGCTGATATATGCAAGATGTATCGGCAGATACTGGTCGATCCCAAGGATTGCACATATCAAAATATAGTTTGGCGAGACCACCCCAGCCACAAATTGCAACTTTACCAGTTGCAAACAGTGACCTATGGAACAGCAGCTGCACCGTTTTTGGCGACTCGATCGTTGTTACAGCTAGCTCTTGACAACGAAAAACATCATCCCATTGGTTCACGGGTAATAAAATCGAATTTCTACGTCGATGATTTGATCACAGGATCCCAGACCTTGCAGGAAGCGAAGCAGATAAAGCAGCAAGTCGAAGAAATTCTTCAAAGTGGAGGACTTGAGCTCAGAAAATGGTGTTCGAACAATACCGAGTTTCTTGACGGAATACCAGCTGAACATAGAGAAAATTCAATTCGGTTTCAGGATTCTGATATAGTTAAAACTTTGGGCCTTACTTGGCTACCGAAATTAGATCAATTCAATTTCAGAATTAACTTGAGCAGCAAGGGCAACCGTAATTTTACTAAAAGAACTATCCTAGCTGACATTGGAAGTTTGTTTGACCTTTTAGGATTCATAAATCCCGTAGTTGTGCTAGGCAAAATCTTTATGCAGCAGCTTTGGAAGCTAAAGCTGAATTGGGACGAATCACTACCTGTTGAAATTTATAGTAGCTGGTTGAAATACAGGAGTCAACTTCATCTTCTCGAATCCTTCCAAGTTCCAAGGCGCATGTGTTATTCAAGTAACTTATCCGACGTGCAATTACATGCCTTCGCAGATGCAAGTGAAAAGGCCTATGGATGTTGCCTGTATTTAAGATGTTCGGATGGTTTTCAAGTTAATGAAGTAAATCTAGTCTGCGCTAAATCGAGAGTCGCTCCTATAAATCATACATCCATTCCTCGACTCGAGTTATCTGCGGCACAATTAATGGCACAACTTGTAGCCCGAGTTGGGATAATATTAAACATTAATGCAGAGCATATATTTTATTGGACAGATTCTAAAATCGTGTTAGCATGGTTAGCAGAGCCATCATCAAACTGGTCCACGTTTGTAGCCAACAGGGTAGCGAGCATACAAGAGCTGTCTAATGTGGAATCCTGGCACCATATTGAAAGCGAAAACAACCCTGCAGATTTAGTTTCACGCGGCGCTCTTCCAGGAGACTTTCTCAAGTCAAAGATATGGCTTCATGGTCCCAGATTCCTATATGAACATGAATCAAAATGGAAGAATACTCATAGTCACCTAAACAGTAAAGAAGTAGCTCAACTTGAAAGGCGAAAATTTAAGTTAGCTTTCGTTACCAGGGAAGAGAAGGACATCGTTGAGACTTGCAAATACGTCAACTCCTTCATAAAATTACAAAATACATTTGTTTACATTAGGCGTTTCATAAAAAATTCAAGACTTCCAGTACCATTACGATACTTTGGCATCATCAGGCCAGATGAGAGACACGCAGCCTTACAGTCTATAGTTAAAATTATTCAAGGACGGACATTTGCAGCAGATTACAGATCGTTGGAAAGGCATGACCAAGTTGCAAAATGCAGTCGTTTAAAGACATTATCTCCATTTATTGGTTCCGACGGTGTAATAAGAGTGGGAGGACGCTTAGGAAATTCGAACTTACCATATGATGCAAAGCACCCTATGTTAATACCATCCACTCATCCCTTCACGAAAACTTTAATGACTCATCTACATTGCAAGAACATGCATGCTGGACCACAGGCATTGTTATCAATAACCCGTCAAAGATTTTGGCCTATCAAAGGAGGAAATTTAGCAAAGCAAATTGTACACTGTTGTATACGATGCTTCCGTACTAAGCCCAAGGATATCCAACAAATTATGGGCAGCTTACCAGCGGAAAGAGTACAGCCTGCTCGACCCTTCGTTAATTCGGGTATCGACTTTTGCGGCCCGGTTTACACTCATTTCAAAGGACGCGGAAGACAACCAAGTAAAACATACATCGCCATCTTTATTTGCTTTGCATCGAAGGCAGTGCATCTTGAGCTTGCGACCGATTTAACGTCATCTGCTTTCCTTGCGGCTTTGCGACGTTTCATTGGACGGAGAGGACTCTGCTCCAATTTGTACTGTGACAATGCTACCAATTTCATCGGAGCCAATTCAAACCTTAAGGAGTTACGAGATCTTTTCCTGAACGACGAAAACAGAAAAGAGATAATCGAGTTATGCAGCAAGGATTACATATCGTTCCATTTTATACCCCCTAGATGCCCACACTTTGGTGGATTGTGGGAAGCTGCCGTAAAGGCAGCAAAATATCATCTTAGAAGAGTAGTACAAGGCCACTCCTTAACATACGAAGAGCTTAATACGCTTGTAGTTCAAGTTGAATCAATACTCAATTCCAGGCCGATTCAAGCAATGTCCTCGGATCCAAACGATATCGCAGCTCTCACTCCAGGACATTTCCTGATAGGAGGACCGTTAACTGCCATCATTGAACCAAACTTAAAGGAGCTTAAAATCAATATACTAGATCGTTGGCAACGCATACAATGGGCACAGCAACAATTCTGGGATCAATGGTCGAAGGGTTATCTAAACCAATTGCAATGTAGAAGCAAATGGAATACGCCAACAGCAAATATCAAATGCGGTAGTTTAGTATTGGTAAAGGAAGACAATATCCCAGCCATGAAATGGATTCTTGGCCGTGTTTCTAGCGTTCATGCGGGCAATGATGGAAAGGTACGGGTCGTGTCGGTTAAAACTGCGAACGGAATCATAAAAAGAAGTGTAACAAAATTGTGCCCGCTTCCAGTGAATATTGACTCTTAGACAATTGAAACCCTTAAGGTATTTCAAGGCGGCCGGTATGTTGCAGAATATAAAATAGACATTAAGACTATAGACTCTTGGAACTCGGCACAGTGTTAACTTCTACGCCATGTTTAGAGCGATTGAGGAGGTTGGTACTACTTTTTCCGGAAACGTCACTTACTGACTCAACAACAGCGCGTCAACAAGGGCACATGTACGCACAGTGTAATTAATATCAATTAAGAATTAAGTTTTTGTTAGTGAATAATTGTAATAGTAAAGTATAGAATAAAGTCTTAAGAATTCGAAAAAGCTCGTATTCGTAATAACACCTGTTGTTATTGATCATGTAATGAATGCGAAATCGATCAATAAAATGACGGCGTATAGCGAGCCAATAATTTTCACAAAGACCCTATAATTTTGGCGAACTGAACACTGATGTCAAAGTAAATTTCCACAATTTGCAAACGTTGTTCGAGTATAATACATTCTATTGTTAATTAGGGTATACTAACATTAAAACACCCCTAGTGGAAGGAGTATATTATGCTGCAATCCCCTGTCTAAATTAGTACACCACAGACCACAGCCGCATCTGACAATCCTTCATGTCTTCCTCAGTATGGCGGTATTGAAAGCCTCTCATAAACTGCATCGCGTCCATAGCGGTTGGTGTCCTATATCTAGAGATCTCGTAACGCGATTATCGGGACGCTGCATTTGTTTAAGTAAATGGTACCAGTTTCGTTGCGAATTTCAAAATACTTCTCTTGTTTCTTATTGATCCTTGAAGAAGTACTTGTTTGTGTCCTGTTTTTGCAAGCACAAGCAATAAGACTAAAAATGTTGGCTAAGAATACCGTTGACTGTTGCTTCAACAACCAATTCGTGCCAGTTACCATGTCAGACAAAGGTATTTCTATTAGAGTATCCTTTATTGCCATATGGCACCTGCCTATAGTTAATTTAAGAAGATAATCCTGTTGCTTGTAGGCGGTCAAATTTTTTATATCTATCTATATTAAGTGCATTAAAGTTTTGCAGGAATTTTAACTGTATTAGTCGAGAGACGAAAAAAATTTATTGAAGGGAAGGGGGGGGGGGGGTTTTCTCCACTCCCCTCCAAGCTATATATTTGATGGATGAAATAAGTCAGTTTTACATTTTGACGCATATTTTCTGTATGGTAGAAAATTTTGATCAGTAAACTTCAAAGAATCCATTGGCAATTCCGGCAGTTCAGGCTGACTTTTGACCTTAAGTGGTCAGAAAAGTTCATCTGGTTTAATTGAAATGTTATTGGCGATGAAATGGCTGCCATCATGGGTCACTATACTTCATAGTTAGGCACCGTAACAGAATTGGCATGTTCCCGCACGACTTTTAGAGGAGTTGCCAGGATGATGAAAAAAAAAACTATTTCATATCTCCCCTGGAACTATCAAGCTCTAGTCAATCGCAGGAGCCGATATTTAGGTCACCCTTTTTTGAGGACATTCCCGAACTGAGATTCGTATACATCAACACTTAGTTTCGTCCATTTGGAGCTCCAATTGGTTTTATATTCTCATAATGGGGACGGAAATCTAGCCCAAAATAAGATCTAAAAATTGGCCATCATAGCCTTAGTGTGCCTTACCATAAGAGGTTGCCACTCTAACCTATACAATACTAGTCGGAAAGAAGTTCTTACTTTTTCACAGTAGAAATTAAATCTGAGCTTCATCAAATTAAAATGCATTCAGGTGACGACGTAAAGAAAACCGCCTTCTCCATTGATAGCAGGCATTACGAGTTTTGTCGAATGCTCCTCGAAATGCTCTCAATGAATAATAGCTTGGAAAATATTAGAGGAGAATGTATATTCAATAACAAAATTATTTACATGAAAATTAACAAAACTTATAATTCAGCAAACAAATAGAACAAAAACATTTTTCACAAAAATATTTGTAACTTCAGTTCTCTTCACCAAAATCTTTCTCCCTGCAAAATATTCCACGAAATTGAGAAAATACATGAAAAGGAAATCTGTGAATTGTTATTTGTTCAGTTTGTAATAGTTATTCGTTGAGAAGTGTTTTAGCAAAAATTTTAAAAAATGCTACGAAATACCTATTGATGCCAGGAAAGTGCCATAGAAATACAGTAACCTATGAAATAAGAAAAATTAAAAGCAACAGCGAGTTGTGAAACAACCAAGGACGAAGGATCCTAAGAAATGTAAAGGTAAATTCTCAAACAAAATCAAACAAATGTTATTTAATGTACATAAATGCTACAAATGATAAACAAATAAGTCATATGGCAGTACGCTGGGGCTTCAAGAAAATAATGTCAAGGCCTATGACGTTAGAAGAAATCGAGCAATTTCGAAGGAAAATAAATGTAGAATTTTGTGTCGGTACATTTTCTTTAGATGGAGATGGTCGGAAGTGTTATATTCCTACTCCAGAAGATAAGAAATATAGAAGTTCTGTACGGAAAACACGAAGTCATCAAGGAGGAGGGTATATTTATAAAGGAGGTTTTGGCCCACTTGTTAGACTTCCTGTACGGGGGCTGAAAATATTTTCTTGAAAGTAGTAAACGAAGTTGCTTTAGTTGTTGCTGGTTCACGGTTGATTGGAGAAAATTTAATATTGCAAGAAGATAACGTTTCTATCCATGAGAGTCAAATGATTAAGAAGTATTTGAAGGATATTTGTCAAAACGTTATTCAGTTGCCCTTTTAGAGCTCCGATTTAAATATAATGGAAAACTTGTCGCATTACCTCAAATTACATATACCAAAACAAGAAGCCTGGGAACATGGGACACATGGAGCCAAATTCTATCTGACTACGTTATGCAGTTATTTGAGTCGTAGAAGCAAAATGTGGAAATACGTCTTATTAAATATCCTTAGAGTTTAAAAAACTACATAAATTTAATGGTTGCATCCTTATAAACCCGTGTAGATGACTTTTTATGTCTGCACAAATAATTTTGTGAAGGAAACGGGACGTAAAAATTATTTTGTGGAAAATATTTTTGTTTTACTTCAGAAGTTTTGTTAATTTTTTCTACTGAGTCATATAAATAGAAGTTTTACTAACATAGATTAGTTTTTATCCATTTTCAGTAAGCATATATTTCTTAAGAATTTAAGCTATCAATACAGCAACAGACGATAAAGATTGTGGACAAATAATGTTTTGATTGGATTAGGAATTACAAATAAATTATCCAATACGAAACGTACTGTTGCAATATAATAAAGATATATCCTATATATCGAGAACGTTAAATGAACACAAAGTAAATGACCTAATTGCTGGGCATAGTTTGGTATTTGAAACATTTAAAGCTATACGTTTATGGCAGAAAATGAAACTTTTCATAGACCATCAGCCACCTGTTCAGCTTAGCGAACTCGAAGAACCCATTAGCAAAGTTATTTGTTGGAAACTTCAATTACGATAGTACTATTACGAAATAATGTTTGAGGGAGAACAAAACAAAGAATCGACTTCTTAAGTACTAAGAACTCGAAAATGCAATTATCCAAAGTGCTAACATGATTAATCTTTATAAAAAACAAATTATTATCGTGAAAGGTAACTAAGGCCCTTTGCATATAAAGAACGAATCAATATTTAATGGTATCCGAAAAACCGTACATATTTAAGTAGATGTATTAGATGAGTCAATTTTACTTCAAATTTTTAAATATTACTTCTTTCAATACCGCGAAATTTCCAACGACAAATTTAAACAGTTTAGGGGAGTTAAAAGTAATACAATGCGTTTCGAACGCTATAGTGGAGTCAATGAGTCGACAAAAAATGCAAGAAATTTGGGAATTTAAAAGACTAACTCCACTCTCCCCTCCCCCGCCCCGACCACTACCGGTTTCGTGGTGGCTCAACCAGAATATCATAGTACAAAACATTTTTATACTAACGCACTCTTTCAAATGGCCAAAAACCACTCCCTTATTTAGTTTTCCCGCACGAACGTGGGACTGCACGGTTTTTGAAGGAAATTGTTGATGGTCTTACCGAAATATAACAAAGGAAGATGACCGTGACCGTGAGTTGATTCCATTTAGGGGGTGGCAAAATGATTGGTAATTGGATAATTGCTTACTTTCCGGGTCGACTGTAAAAAATAGAAAAATCAACTTTTTCGAATTTTTTCGTTTTTATGGCGGATTGACGTTAAAAATCTCAGAAATTAGAAAAAAATGAATATTTTTTAGGCAGCGTCTATTCGCATCGCCCGTATCCGTGTAAAAGAACTTTTACACGGAGAACATGGATCCGTCTACTCCGTGAACGCAACACATTCCGTCAAATTTTTAACAGACTTTCTGGGAAGAAGAGGTGTATTTGTGGCGACGGCCCATACTCTTCTGTATAGTTTGAGAACCGACTACACAAAGTTGGCCACACTTCATTGTCGCAAAAACACTCTACACATTTCACAAACTTTCAAGCCACGTAATCCAATATTTTGTTTTTATGATATAAAAAGATGGAAAAATTCTTTAGAGTCGAGTTCAGTTTTCTTTGTCTACAAGTTCAGACATATTTTAAGTTCGTTCCTCATGTTAATATTTTAAAACTTAAATATGTTAATAAATTCGATTGTTTTAATCGTGGCTTCTACAACGAAAGCATGTCACGATAAGTTAATATTTTTCTCCTACTAGAGATTCACAGTCCATCAAAAATAATGGATAAGCAAAGATGAAAAAGCAAGCTCGAAAGTTGCCAAACGAACGCCATTTTTGACTAGATATATCAAGCGTTTGCAACCACGCTCTGCTACGAAGGATATCGACAGGATGACCAAGTGCTTCTAACAGAGCACTTAAACAACGTTCATAAACAAAGCCATACGAAGTCCACTCCACTACCGACGTCACTTTCCTCGAGACTAACTAATAGCTTTACCACTTATAAGTGGGACGCCATACAAGTAATTTATAAATTCCTTTAAAAGTAGGAGGAGGATACAACAATCCCATCAAACTGATGGTGGATATAATCATCCCGCTACATATTAACTGGAGATTACCGTGGGTTGGGCTTGAAATCCCCAAAACCAAAACCCCCAAAACGAAATCCCCAAATCAAAATCCCAAAATCCATAATCCCCAAATTCATAATTCTCAAGCAGAAAATCCCCAAATTAATAATCCCCAAGCACAAAATCATGAAATTCATAATCCCCAAACACAAAATCCCCAAATTTTGTTAAATAAGCTTGGGTTGCGTTAAAAATCGCCGCGATTTTTAACGTAACCCAAACTTATTTAACAAAAATTTTTAGCACTGAATTGGTCTGTTTCTTTATCCGAATTTGGGATCCCTCTCGTGCAAGAATTTGCACGAACGTACCCATTTTATATTTCCTTACTTTCGTGAAAGGTCGAAATGAGGGGAATTATCCTGATCGCTTTCCCTCTTGCAAGAATTTAACCAAAGAATTTTTCCGAATGTTAAATTTAAAAATTAGCGAAAGTTTTTGGTGGTTCATAGTGAAAAATTGTTGGTTTAACTTTAAAAATTAATATGTCTACAAACAAACAATTAATTGTTCATCATAAATCAATAAAGACATTTTATTCTTCTTCTTCTTATAATGAATTATCACGAAAATGTTTCTTTACTTTTTCTTTCTTGGTTGAAATTCCCGCCACCAGTCAAGTAAGTTTTTACACGAACATATTTTGCATGAAAAGCTAAGAAACAGACCTATTGTATACTAAAAAAATAAAAAATAAAATAGGTGAATGTTATTTAAAATTGCTCAGTGAAGTCGGTATTTCAATCCAGTTTTAGCTTCCTTAAAATGTAATATATAATCACAGACCTATCTCTTTTCGGGAAATTGCTCAGGTGGTTCAGGTCCACAACATGGAAAATTTGATTTTTTCTTCTGTTATTACAATCATTTAAAACAAGTGAATTTTAACATATTTTCAATAAAATTTGTAATTCTAAGAAAAGTAATAAAAATTTTAGCGCTTCACTTGTATTGCTAAAAAGAACTTGATAATATGCAGGGTGCAACGTTTCTAGAGGTCAATACGAATACAAATGATAGCTCTCACCTTTTATTTTTATCTTTTGATCTACTCAACATAGCGACATCAAACAAACGCTAGAAAACTACTACCCCAATTACCTTTCCAAAAATGTCAACACTGTTGATCTCACTACTACCACTGCAGGTACAGTCACGGCCACAATTTAAATTTTTTTAGAAATTACCAAAATTGCAGCATTTTCCCAAATTTTCTCCGAAATTTATGTAATTAGTATACCTCTTTTTATTTTTATTGGATTGCCCGTCTTATTACCTTTCCAAAAAGGTGCAATATGTTTACGTAGGGAAAGTACTTAGAAATTTATACGTAGAAATTATATCGGAGAATATTATAAAAATCAACAATTTAAAAAAATTAAACTCAAATTAATTCTAAAATGCTTTTTATTGAATTCAAAAATAATTACAATTAATTTTGATAAGTAACAAAAGCCGATAAAAATATTCACCGCCAATCACCTTCTAAGTCCCTGTTTAAGGCATATTGCAGCCAGCCTATCCCGTATTTTCGTCGCTGAATTCCCAATTTGGCTAACTAAATCCCTCCTAGTGTTAACTGAGCTTGAATAAACTTCATCCTTCATTGTTCCCCATAAGAAAAAGTCCAATCTGAAGATCTAGCAGGCCAAGGAATCGGTGCACCTCGTCCAATCCAGTCTTAATATGACCTTCACAATGTTAGCCATATGCGCTGGTACTCACTCGTGTTAGTGAAACATTCCGCTAAGATTGTCCATAGGGTTCTCCTTTATTAGATGTGGCAGTGTATTGTCCAACAAATTCGCATAAATTTCACTATTAAGCACTTGCGGCAAAATGAATGGTCCTACCAAATGGTTGCCGATGATACCAGCCCAAATATTGACACTGAAATCTGCTGGAATAAGCTCACCTTTGTCCTGCATGGGTTAGTTTCCGACCAGGTAGAGAGGTTATGGAAGCTCGTGATATCATTTCTGGTGAATTGACATTCATCTGTCCACAGAATTCGGTGCAGAAACACTCTGTCGTCAATGTCGCGTTACAGAAGCCAAGTGCTAAATTTCAGTTTTCTCTCGGAATCTCGTAATATGTTAATTGAAGTAAGATAACGGATCAGTTAGTTCTTTCGAACAAAATTCGCTCTTAAAATGTGTACATAAGCTCTGAGAAATTTGGATTTGGGGATTTTGTGCATGAGGATTTTATGTTTGGGGATTTTACGTTTGGCGTCATTGAGTTTGGGGATTTTTTATAGCCTTGGGGATTTTGTTATTTGAAGTTTCATGTCTCTCCCGATAACCGTTCATAGGCATGAAAAATGCGTCAACTTTGGGATTTTTATTCGGGTATATAATGAATATTTATTGAAACGGCAGTTAATATAATTTATTTCCCCATAAATAAAGAATACTTGCAAATTTTTTCATTAAAAAAAAAATTAAAATGGCGACTGTATGTCCTATAAACTGAAGTCATGCACCGTGCGCATTGGTCTGCATGAGGCGTTCCACCCGCTTGTCAGTTAATCTGAAACAAAAACGGGTATAAAGTTATTAATCTACATTAAGTTTGAGCGGCCTTATCGTTTTTAAATTTTCTGAAAACCTCCAGATATCAAAATGGCGGCCGTTTGAAAAAGACGTCATGTTTTCACTGTTTTTTTAGCTTTAATGGACGCAGAAAAAAGTTTAAGTCTGAAAAATAATGGCCTCGATAAGGCCCACGAAATTAAATTTCCAATTGAATAAATTGCAAGTCAATCGGTTCATATCTTGAAGCTGTAGTGCGCCCTGCGCGGTGAAAAATCCTGTTGCAAGAAAAATGCATTTTTCTCGAAACAGCAGTTTTAAGTTATAAAAAATCGTTTTTAATGTTTATTGGTCTGTATGATAACTGATCTTCCGGAGATAAACTGACATAGCTAAGAAAAGGTCAACTATGTTATAAGGATTCATCGGAAAGTATGCCGGTATTTAAGATTGCGGAAAAAGGCCGTCTCGCAAGGCGCACCCCGAGCTCCTCAGCTACCTGTTTTCCAGACGGCATGCGGTTTCTAGCTACATCAGATTTTACAAAACCCTTTTAACTACATATACTAGATACTATAAGGATTCAAATTATGTAAACAAAAAAAAATCGATTTTCCCTTCCCTTAATCAGGATTTTAGTTGGTGAATTAACAGGTTTGTATCTACAACAGGCTGTGAAAACCCACAAATAATCGTTTATAAAAAAGATTATTTTTTGCTACTCTCGAGGCCTGAAATTGAGCGGTTTTTTGGGGAATAAATTGCGAAGGATCTACTGAATACATTTTAAAATTTTTTTTTTTATTTCGAAGATACATGTTTTGACTTTTCAATTTTACTTTTGAAGATGAAAAAAAAATAACTGTCGCGACCTTGAAACGTCATTGATGACATTGATGTTGAAACTGCATGGGTCCCGCTTAAGCAAAGTTGTGGCCAATTGGGTAATCTGTAATCTGAAAATTTATATTCTTTATAATCATAGATACGTTGGCTATGTTTTCCCGAGACAGATTTTTTTTTATTTTGCAATTTGTAAAAGTTATGCAACAATTTGTAAAAATTACCAATTTTTACGTCATTTTTGACCTATAAGAGGCTATAAAAATGGAACAAAATAAAATTTTGCAAATCGTACACGGCAAAACATAGCGGTATGTTTTCTGAACAATTGAAAAAAAAATTATTGAAATCGGACCAATACTTTTATGAGAAGTCTTACTCGGCAGCTAAAAAAAAACTACTTTCGGGAAAACGCATATAATGATAAATTACGGTGTATAACTTGATTGTAGTAACTTACGAGTTAATCTGCTATACCGGGGCCGTAGAGTTGTCCTTCCTCATCACATTGATGTTTTTGGTTGTCCACATTCTTCTCAAGAACGGACCGGTAAATTTTTTAGACAATGATTTTTAACTGGACAAGCGCCGTCGCGGCGCGCCGCGCTTAGTTTTTCGGAAACGGCCGGATACGGATACCTTTCTGTTCCCAGAAAAATGTAAAGGAATCTGATTTTCATGAAATCCTTTCTGTGGCGTATTCTCAGATATATATAGATTGAAATTAAAAAAAAAACAAAATCGATTTTTTGAAACCGCGAGAGTAGAGGACCCCCTTAATTCAGTCGTTTTTTCGAGTAGATTACAAAAAAAAATATTAAATTTGATGAGATATCATAAAAAAAATTATACAAAAACGTACGTAAAAACGAACATTAAAAAAAAGACGGAGATTCGTCAACTTTTCGATTTTTCACAGCCAAAAAACCAGCTGACCCTGAAAATAAACAATTGATTTTTGCTATCTTCTGACTTACAAAGTTTACCCGCGTTGCGTTGTCAGGAATGCTGATTACAACAGAACTAGTTCTAGATGACTTTAACCCTTTTTACACCTTCAAACGGCCAAAAACCTCTCCTTTAATGGGTTTTCTTGCAATTACATTCAATGTTTGTTCACAGAGAAAAGGGTTGTATCTTTTTTCTTTACTGATGGATCGGTTAGGCTTACAATTCCGTATCGAAAAACGACTGAGACAAACTCACAAATAGGATTTCCCTTTTAGGAAAACGGTACCTCTTCGTCTACATATATCTGTTTTATCGGAAAATTTCCTTTCAAAAGAATCTTGGTGGAAGTTATTTAAATTTGAAAAAAGTAAAAACACTTGTTTTGCTTCCACATAATAGGAAATTAAGTTATTCTGATTACTCCGTAAAATTTACATCAGTTGGCGTCAAAATGTTGCCATCAACCGAAGAGCAATCCAATAATATAGAATATAGAACTTAACTTTATAGGAAATAGAACGTTACGAAGAACTAATACTAATCGGAGTCCATTGTGAAGATGTGAAACCCCTTAAACCTAAAAGGAAAAAATCAAACTTCTTAATATATTTTTAAAAAGGTTCTGTAAAAATTAGCGAACTACGTCAGATCAGAATAATCTTTAATGCCATAATTAAATGGGACTTTCATGGGAGAACTAATGGTAATTTTACGCAATGCCATAAATGTCAAATGTACGGATATGGCCAGGACAGTTGCAAGGTTAATCCGAAATGTGCGTTTTGCTCAGGCAACCACATTATGTACTTCGGTATGCCAGTTGACTACTGAAATAAATTGCTGCAACTGCGGAGGCGACCACAAATCTTTCTCTCGACGCTGCCCAAAACGTGACGAGCAGATATCAGTGAAGGACCACAATACAAGCCAGAGCAGAAATACGTACCATCCAATAATAATATCAACTATACCTAATATAATGCTATGGAATTCCAAAAGCATTAAAAATGAATATCTAGAATTTGTAGATTATATAGAAAATAATAATATGGACATTGCCCTAATATCAGAAACTTGGCTGAAACAAGATAAACCCAAATTACAAAGTATATGTATAAGTCAGACCGTACGAATGCCAGGGTAGGAGGAGTTGCGATAATTATAAAACAAGTATTAATGTTGCTATACCAAATTTTAAAGTACTGGAATGCGTAGGTGTCGATTTTTACTCGCGTAACTCGGCTTTTTCCTGTTTCGCCGTATATTTTCCGTGGGGAAAGTATTCTGCAACAATAAATCTAAACTACCAAAAAGATCTCAAAAAATTGTTTCAAAAAAATAATCTCTACATAATAGGAGGAAATCGTTATCAAATATGGAGTTGCAGACATGTCAATCATTGGGATAAAATTCTCCATTATATCCAGCCGATCAGCGTCATAATATCATGCTTCCATAGTCGGTACTAGATCTGTACATAACGAACTACTCGAAAGAAATATCTCCCGCATTCACGGATTGCCATCTATCATCCGACCATCTACCAGTATTAACCACCTTAACCGTAGCCGAAACATGTTACAGCGATAACCAAAGTTATGATTTCAACAAAGCAAACTGGAAGCTCTTTAACAAAAACAAGGTGAAAAACAATTCACTTGCAACAATACATATAGAACATCAAATCGATAATGTTTACGAATCTCTATATACTAACCGAGACGAAGCGCTTGAAAAATCTGTTCCCATTATCAATTCCTCGCACTTCATATTGCTCTTTTCATTGAGGCAGTTATGATGACTTCTTGTGTGCAAGATGACGCTTGTATAACTTCAGTAAGGCTGACTTCTATGTAATCAACAACTGGCTCTCGGCTTGTGATTGGAGTAGCGTTCTCAATAAACGAGACATTAATGAGGCCGTAAGATCTTTCTATATTTTACTGTCTATCTGTTTTACTTACTGTGTCCCTATTTCTAAATCGAATAACTCACTTTCTAGCCAGCCTTGGTTTCAAAGTTCCTTAAAACATTTAAGGAATGTTAAATGTAAGGCCTGAAAGAGGTTTTGTTCCTCTAGGAGCGACGCAGACTATTTAACGTATTCCAATTTACGCAGTCAATTATTATCTTCTTATAATAATTATATTAAATTCTAGCCTTCTTATAATAATTATATTAACAGAATGAAAGCATCCTTACGCGTCGATCCTAAGCGATTTTGGAGGTTCGTGAACTTGAAGAGATATTCTGATGGCTATCCATCTTCTTTGTCTTTCGGAGACAGCGAAAGCAACGAGCCCTTGACGATAGCAAACACCTTTTCGCCGATTTTTTTAAAACTGCGTTTTTGGACGATACCTATGAATGATACCTTTAGGGATTTTACCCATTTGACGACGTTTCCACCGACTTCTCTCGAATCCAAAGACCTTTTACTTGACGAAGCTACGATTTTGAAGAAAATCTCTACCTTGACTGATAGTTTTTTCAATTGGTGCTCACGGTATCCCTGCCTCATCGTGAAAAGATGTGGCTCCGTTCTTGCTCCTATTCTGTGTTATTTGTTTAATCTCTCAACTCGTTGCGGTGTTTTCCGAAAGCTTGGAAAACCTTATTAATTAACCCCTTCAAATAAAATGGTGATAAATGCGAAATTTCGAACTATATACCAATTTATAATCTTTTTTGTATATCCAAGATTTTTGAGGCACTAATTTGCGATGTTCTATACTTCAACTGCAAGCGCCGTTTTTGCGGCTGTTTCAAAATGGCTTCATTAGGGGTAAATCAACTACCACAAACTTATTGGAATTTTCAAACTTCTGAATTTCTGCAACTGAAGGTGGTGAGCAAGTTGGCTGTATTTTGACTGACTTCAGCACAGCTTTCGATAGAATAAATCATAGAATTCTTGTTTTCTTGTTGGGTTTCCGCGAGTTTTTGTAAATTGGATTCATTCGTACTTATCTGAACGCACTCAGCGGGTTTCTTTTCGTGGAGCTCTGTCTGATGTTATTTTCAACACTTCCGGTGACCGCAGGGCTCCCACCTCGGGCTATTGTTATTTATTATTTATATCAAGATAAGATATTTCGCACTGTGTCAGACAATTTCGATTGCCTACTTTTAAATTCTGACTTGAACGCCTTTCAGAATTGGTGTTCCAGTAACGACCTTCCCCTAAATATCAGCGAATGTACATCTATGTCTTTCTCACAAAAAAGATCTCCCTTTCAATTTAACTTCACCTTTCACTTTTTGTCCTTTAACAAGAGTTACAAAGAATAAGGATCTAGTACCTCAATTCCCAATTTTCTTTCGAGGATCATTATAATGCCATAGTCACCGAGGCTAATATGACTGTGTGTTTCGTTAAGAGGTGGTCGAATTTGATGACCCTTTCATTACACAGCTTTTATATTGCACTTTTGTCAGACCTATTCTGAAATATGCCTCTCCAGTCTGCACTCAAAAAAAAAATTTCTGGATATGCAACATTTTTCTATGCTCCTAGCCAAAAAAACTGGTAGAAATCGTGACTGTGGAATTTTTGAGTGTTTGCAGTAATGTTTTATTGAAACCAATTCTTTACGTTTGCAGGTACATTTTATCATAAACCTTGAAACAATGTTGGCAATTGCAGCTATAATATAATCCCAATTTGTTTTGGTATTAGTTATGTTATATTAACATATGTAGCTAAAAATATTACTGCTAATTAAATTTCTTATTTTTCTCAGAGCAACGCTATGTACTCCATTATTTTACCTGAATTGAGGATATAGCAATATAACATAGCTATTGGTAATAAAAATTGTTGACAATTCCGATAATTAATATTAGCAATAGAGGACATATTGGCGTTTTGCAATAAATATAAGATGTATCCATTTAGACTATATTTATTGCATTTGTAATAATTTTAAATCCCAACAAGTGAAATAAAATAATGCTTAGATACATTGTTTACCGCAGTAGTACTGCCACACTAAATAACCAGAAACATATTAATTTTTTAACAAATGTAGTAAGAATCAATATGCAGAAACAAATATATGGTATTATACCTCCTGCAGAAAAAAATGCTCTCAAAGCTATGCATAATCTCATTGTTGGTTATATAAAAATGAAAAAAAAAACTGAATTTATTACTTTTTAATATTTTTTTATTTTAATTAATTATTTTCATTTATAAAAAAGTACAAAATAAAGAATACACGATATATAAAAACTAAACTAGAACATTAAGGCATATTGGAATATTATTTGTAAAAGTATAATTTGTGAATATGTAGTTAGCCATATTCTTTCCACATAAATTTCTGTTTTTTTAAAGGAAACTTTTCGAATTTCAAACTATTAGCCAAATTTTAATAAACTATATAAAAAAACTTACAACTATTTCAAATTCCTTAGTTTCAAAAGACATTCCTCTTTTTTACTTCTCTGTCTTCTATACTTAACTTCGTGTGACTAAAACATCATCGCTTCTACCGTTTTAAATTCGCGTTCTTAAAAAATCATTTACTTTATTTAATTTGGTTTTAAATAACCAATGAATTTCCATTCAATTCAATATAAATATATGTTTCAAAATACTTTTTTTCTACCATTAAAACTTTCTTAAAGTTAGTTTTCTTAACATGATAACAGCACCGGTGGCCATCATAATACAAGGTTTCAAACAGTTCTAGCAAAAGGTAAATTTCATCGTCACTAACAACACAAATTTTCTCAACTAAAGCATAACTTAAATATTCGTTATTAAATCCTAGATCAATAACACTTTTATTTACCGTCAATATTGAATTACAAATAGAGATCCATTTATAAAAGCAGACATCTCTTTCATTAGCGGAAACAGAGACTTTTCAGAGTCAACAAATTTCTCTGCAAGTTTTGGACCGTATTTATTAATGTTTTCAATTTTGTTATACAAAAAAGTATTATATTGTTTTAAAACAAATCTTTCAAAAATGGTCATGCAAATATTTTTTCGTCACTTTGTTGAACTTGCTATGTCTTTTAATGTTTTATGTTTACTTTCAAAGCGCATTGCCCACACGTGAGTTAAAGGGCCAATGGCTTCCATAACTCTACAGTAATGCAAAAGAAAATGATGTTTCGGCTTGAACGGCAAATTGTAAATACTTTTAAATTTTTCGTGATGTTCATGAACTAATACTTTATTCTTTATAAATTATAACTTTAGCAAGGATATTTCGGTGCTGTCCATCAAGTTTTCGAGAATTTTTTTCATAAAATATCTCAACTATTTTTCCTTCAGTGCACTTCAAGAAATGCTTGACAATATTTCCACAAATTTGTGAAGTAGAAATATTTAAAAGTGGTAAGGATGCCGATGGTTCTTCGATAAAAATAAACTGGTTAGGTAAATGTTCCAAACTATCAGGATTAAGATTAGCTGACACTTCTGATGTGTAATTAGAGGCTGATGATATAATACTTTCGTTTTCGCTTACTTCTGCGATAGTCAAAGCTTTCCCCGGATTGTTTTCCTGAGTTATTGATACCTAATAATAACATATATAAGATACAAATTTATTTTATTACAAAAATAAAGTATTACTTGAATATTTTTATATCTTTTCACGAACTTGGCCCAAAAAATGGCTCGCAATCCTTGTTTTTTTATTAAATTTGTCACACCTTGATAATCTAAGCTCTCGAATGCTTCTTCATTGAAGGCTTCCTCTAAAAACAATGAAACACATAATATTTTTTCAAAACAAACATATGTTCCTAAAAGAATATAACACTGAACACTAATAAAATTCAAATCGTGTTAAAATGACAAAATTTGGAGCGATGATAAAATACGTGCAATTGGTTCGAAAATGTCGGCAAAACTAATGATAAACTTGTTATAATCTCTTTTTATTTTACCAAACGCATGTATATCTTACAGCAATAGCATTGTCAATATCTACATTAGAAATTAATATAGCACTTGGTGCAATGTTTATTACTGCAAAAGTAAACTTTTTTATTCTTTATTATTTCACTCATAACTTTGTTTAAGCTTGATTACTGAAAGGGCATTACCATTTTCAGTCAAATACATTACAGTACCAGCTATAATAAATACTAATGTGGACATTGCGTTTACTGACATGATTAAGGCTGCTGCACACTTTCCTCACCTTCAAAAAGAGAATTTAAAGTGGCCAGCCCCCACTCTTCCAAAATGTCTTTCACAAAATTATCCATAATACACAAAATGCAAATACAAATATACGAAATTTTTCACCCGCATAAATATTTAACAATTCTGAATGCATTTGCCCTGCGCTTGCTAAACTTTCTCTTTTTCACATTGCACCTTGTTTAATGTTATTCCTATCAAAAAACAGTCTTTCCCTAAATTATATGAAACATTAACAAGTTTCAACAGGAACTAACAGTAATTTGATACGTACAATAGATTTTGAGCAGTTGTCAGATTTCTGAATCAAGTCAAACTGCTAGTTCAATTTTACACTGGATCTCACTGACTCTGTGAACGTCATCGGTCGACTAAATGCTGCCGGCTTTTTATTGTATTCAAACTCATCCCGCTAAACTTTATTGCTCTATTTGTAGGAAGACATAGCAGATCCTACAAATTTGTATACCAACAAAAATATTTCTGCAGTAGCTTAAGTTTGTGGCTATTACAGATATTCATTAATGTTGATAATAGCTCTTTACTTATGCTATTGCAGCTATGTTTGGTTTGGCATATAAGCTTACAGTATGTGATATGTTATCATACAAATAGGGCAATAAAGTTTAGCGGGATTTTAAATATAACAGCGTAGCTATGAATATATCTATACCATCCACGTTTATTTTATATGTAGAAACAAATATTATATATGTTAATATTATTTGCAGCTAATTCAGATATAAAATGTCAGCTATATTTTTTAGCTACCAAAATGGAATTTATTTTTTTGAGTGTGGTCACCGCTCTATGCGACACATATCAATCGCATTGAAGCTGTTAAACGGAGGTTCATTAGGTTTGCTCTTTGAGGCCTTCCTTGAAATAACTCCACTTGGATACACTTGAAAAGAGACGCCGTAACTCCAGGATCCTTTTTGCTTTCGACTGCATTCGGGGATCCATGTTCTTTTTGCTTATTTTGGCATATCGGTTCCGGCTCGCTCCCTGAAGAATCACGACTTTCTTCAGTTACCTTTTCATAGCACTAATTATGGATTTAATGAGCCGGTCACAGCGATGTCGCGATTTTTAATTCCTCTTTTGATTGCATTAATTTTCATTTATCGCGAAATCATGTGAGGAGTCAGCTTGGTTGAAGTCACTCTTGATTTTTCACTTTTTGTACTTCTTACTTTTTATGTACTTTGTATACATTTTAGCACCTTTTATATTCTGTATTTATATTTTGTGAATTCTCTCCTCATTCTTTGATTTTGAAACTAAATAAAAATAGTATAATAAACTATAGTTTATAATACTATTTTTATTTAGTTTTTTTTTTGTAGTAGTCAGCACTTTGATGAAATATTGTTAGTAAATAAATAAAAATAATGAACCGTAAAGCATCCACCGTCCGTCATGATATGGGGTGTTATAAGCGGAAGTGGACCATGTCCTATGTGTGTTAGGGAGAGTACCACGAGGAAAGAGCAGTATATTTGAATGCTGCAGGATATATTTTTGGCCTATTTTGAAGGTATTCGGGCAACAGGAGGTCGATACATTTTCATTCAAGATGGTGCACCATGCCACACTGCAAAATTGGTCAAAGATTACTTAAAAATATTAAGGATATATCGGAAAATGACCAAGTCATCAAAAGTTGCATTATTGCATTTATCGAAAAATAATTGAATTTTATTCTTGATTTCTGAAATTTTGAGGATGTAATAATTTAATAGCAGAGAGCTGTATATACGTATTCTTGTCTAAGATGACGAATTTTACATACTAAAATTTTATGATGTTCGGTGTGGGTTCAGCAACATAATTACCCTCAATGTATCTAATTATTAATTAATTAATTAGTTAATTATTAAAGGTTTCATTCCGCTGAATATAAAATTGTCCCCATATAAGATAAACTATCAGTCAATCCATTAATATAAATACCAGTGATCAAAACACACAAAAATGATCGATCCGTTCAATAATGTAAGTATTTATGTCTAAATTAAATCTGTTTAACTTAAGACCTCCTTCACGGTCTACTAAATGAAATAATTCTTTTTACGATTTCATTCACTTTTAAAACCACTCAAAAGTATCAGATCATAATTTTACCATGAACTGTCTTAAGATACGCCGACATACCGTGCGTTAGCTCTGTAAACTCTTATATTTGCACGCAAGTTGCATTAATCTCCTACACAACAAAATATCCAATCAGGTAAAAACATCTGGTTTACCCAATTAGGTACGAAATTGCAGATAACTTATTTATACTATTAGCATTTGCAAATCTCACTCACTTTCCGAGAAAATTATCTGCATGAGAGGAAAGTCGTGGTGGTAATAATTAATGGCGGAGATTGGTATATGTTGGAAAAAGTTCAATCAGGATTGGATTTCTAATTTTCCAAAATACCAGCGGGCATAGACACAGCTCTTTAAGAGCCCGATTTTTTACAAGTGTTATCATAAATATTGGTATTATTTTGAGTATTCAGCGGCAGAACGATTATAAGTAAACACGTTTTAACAATACTCTCGGGGTAACATCATAAGAACTACATTTGAGGCATCTGTAGAATTAAGTTAACTAAAATCTTCCATTAATAGTTATAAAAGTTTAATTTAATTCACTTTAAGGAACTTTCAAGGGAGGAAAATAAACCTTCATCATTGAATTAATTAGGTACTACGTGAAAAACCGGCAAGACAATTTGACTTTGTCAAGTTAAGAGAAGTTTTTAAGTGCAGAGAAAACATTTTTATTGTTCCTCTTCAGCTTTGGGCTGATTTAATAAATGTGAATTGCGTACGTTTTGTAGTCTCATCGATTTTACAACCTGAACCCTGTTGGAAATTGAATAAATCTTGAATTCGTTTTTTATCCTCTGTAGATAATAAATAGCACTCTGATGACTTAAAAAGTCGTGTTTGCTACATAATGTTCATTTTATGTATTTTGCGACTAAGCATGTAGTCACATAAAAGCGATTACATGTGCATTAAAAATATAAGATATGTGTGGGAAAATTAGTGGGAGAGAATAGAACGGAAATAATTAAAACACGAGCTTAAGAGACAAAATTCTATATTATTTATGGCCAATTCAACTAAATTCCAGACGAAATTATAAAGCCCACAGCTGTTATAAATTTTATTATTTATTATTTATGGTATTTTTATATTGTATTTTTGTCGTTGCAGGTGAAACTGTGTTAGGAGTAGGTGAAACTGTGTCGGCTTTTGATCCCTACCGGCGGGGACCCATAATTGTTTTCTGCCGACAACAGGTTATGATTAAGACCAGAGAGGGTTGCAGAGTAATGTTGGTTGTTCGGAAGGTTGTCTCGAATCGGGTGAAATTCTTCTCCTGCCCCATGCCCCAGGGATTACGGAAACTAGACAGCGATGGAAATAGATGGAATCTCTGATTGTAGATAGGCAGTTTTTTTGCTTGCTTAATTTATACCAAGTGCAGTATGTTAATCTCGTCTTATCAGCATGGCTTTATGCCTGTTACACATCCATACCACATATGCCATTCAACTTGGTCTCCACTGCGTCTATAGCGACTTCAGAAAGGTATTTGATAAACTTCATTACCCTATAGTTATGCTCAGGCTTAGAAAGTTGGGTTTTCCGCCTGTTTTTGTATAGCTGTTAACTTTTTGCCTTATCGCTTTGTCACAACACAGAGCTCTCAGATGTGGGGTTCTTGGTACCACACAACTGATGAGAGGGTATTTAGATACTTTGGATCTAAATACTGTCAATTCATTTTTCATTCTTAAACGATTTTGATGATTCTTATTCTCTCGGGTAGAGTATGTTCATCGATTGGTGCCATGTAAAAAAAATGGGGGGGGGGGGGGGTGGGTGAGTGAAACCTCACTTTGTAACGCGTGGACCGATTTGGATGGCTCTTTATTTGTTGTGCAGAGTATGATCCCCCATTGCTAATAGAAAAAAAAAATGTGGCCTAAAATGGGGGGAGGGAGAGGAGTAGTCTAACTTCGTAACGCGTGGACTAATTTAGATAATTCTTTTTCTGTTGGGTAGAGTATGTTCCCTGGTTGATACCGCGAGAAAAAATTTTGGTGGGTATGATCCCACATTGAGGGAATGAGAGGAGTAGTCTAACTTTGTAACGCTTGGACCGATTTCGATTATTCTTTTTCTGTTAGGTAGAGTATGTTCCTTGATTGATACCACTAGAAAAGAAAAATTTTGTGGGACGGAGGTGGGGGTAGGGAGTTGGACCTCACTTTTTTCGTTGTATAGAGTAGAAGACACTAAAAAGTGAAAATAAAATAGTTTGTAAAATAAAACGTTGAACCGAATTCACAAAAAGCACTAAAAAGCATAACATGATGTCAAAGAATAGGACATATGTGTTTTCCGGCCGTAACACTATATCTAAAGCCGTTAGGGCTTCATTCGGTGAACCGATGGTAGCCATCTGGGTTGGCTTCCCTTTATTTTTGGCATTGACAACATTGTCCTCCTGATTAGGCTCTCCAAAGTTAAAGTTTTAAACTATGCGGACGATATGAAGATTTGCTATTGCGTTAAAAACAAGTATGAATCTTCTCGCTTTCAGGATAGTTTAAAATAGGATTGATGTGGATTTATGTCATTCTCATGTCTATTTGATTATACTTTTGCGGAAAGTAATATTCGTCGAGTCCAATTCTCGAGTATCCATCTCATGTTTGGTTACCTTGCTATGCTGTTCATTTTAGACGTTTTGACTCGGTACGATGGAGATTTTTTAGGTTCGCATTAAGAGACCTCCCTTGGAATGATCCACACAGGCTTCCTTCTTATGTGGATATATTCTGGTTGCCTAAAATTGCTGACTTAGTCTTTATTCACCAGCTTTTGAACTCGAAAGTTCGATTCGCGTGTTCTCGCAGGTAAGGCTTTTTATGGGCATACTCCATATGTTGTTCACTTTCGGCCATAATAAATGCATGAGCCCATAAATCACATGTGTAGGCCCGGGAATAGGGAATATAATAATGATTCCTTGATAGATCTCTGTTGAATATGTACTCCTGATTGTTGTGTGTGTGCGTATTCTTGTTTTAGATATTCGTACTGTTTTGAGAGGTTCACTCACCTCAATCTATATATGATATATAGGCGTGGTGCCTTCTGAGTAAGAAGGGAAATTCTACAAGTTTATTAAAATAAATACGAGTTAATGTAGAGCCGTGAATATTTGTCCCGGCTCTTACTAAGCATTTGCTTAAACGATCTCTGTTGTCTGTGCACCCCTGATTGAAGTGTTTGGGCGTTTTTTGGATTTTTGTTTACTTATATTTTTTTTTTGCATATTGGTGTGGGAGCCTCATTCACCTCAATATATGTTATATTCTGGAGGTCAAATAATTCCAGGCTTCTGCCTGTGAAGTGCGCCTTCTGAGTTAGAAGGGTTAATTCTATTTTAAATAAATCTAACCTAGGCAACAAATAAATTGTTTTAAAGGAGGGGGGGCAGGTGGGGGGGATTTCGCTGTTTGGGAATTACAGGGTGATTCATAGTATTTATGGTATGCCCATGATTAATTTATTTTCATCATTTCACCTACTATCCCAATTACGTTTCCAAAAATGTCAATAATCTTGATCTAACTCCTACCATTGAAGTAAGTAAAAGAAAGTAACAAAAAAAATGCTTTGCAGTCACCTAAAATTAAAACAATTTCCCAATTTTCTCCGAAATAAATCTTATTTATACTACTTTTTTTATTAATTTACCCATATAACTACTTTTTCAAAAATATGCGAAATGTCAAGGTGCAGAAAGGATTAGAGAAATCGCTTCTTAGAAGTCCCTGACTATCAAATTATTTTATTACACTGTAGTTAGAAAATTCGTTAAATAAACAAAATTTCTAAGAAAAAGGGAAGAATATATTTGTTTTGTATTTAGTTTTAATTACTGCTGCAAAAAAAGTTATAAAAAGGTAAGTGTAACTTATTTTATTGTCGTTGTTAGCTTGTATTAGACAGTGTTCACGCCAACGTACCCTGGCGTTCTGTTACTAATATCTGATGGAAATTTTGCTATAAAAAAGGGTCAGTCAGCAAGAATATCCAACATAGTTGAAAATCAAATCAGTTGTCGGTAGAATAAGTGATAACGTGTCGGCCTACCAGTCTGGAGGTCACAGATTCGAATCTCAGTGGCAGCGACCCAAGTAAAAATTGACGATCGTAATTAGTTATAAGGAAAGTAACACAAAACAAATTTCTTGAACGCATTATTCTCCCATCTACATTTACAGGGTGTTTCAAATCTAGTGTATTATTGCATCATCGAAGCGGGTTTGTGGTGGGGGAAGACATGTACAAATAATCGAAACGACCGATAGTGGTGTCGAATCCATATTTTTCGGGGTCAGTAAATTGAATAATAACACAAACGATGCCAGTACATAATTCAGAAAATAAAGTTGATTATCACTTAGCCCACAGTTTTATTTAAGTCCTATCAAACCCTATGATTACTTAATTATTCTGCTGATTCATCGAGCCAAAGTGGATCTTGGCCTCCGGAATTAGAGGACGCCACTGCTCTTGGTCCTACCCGATTTATTACCAGTAGACAGTACCTATATTTCGGTAAGCCCTATATCTGTGACTCACAATTATTTTCTAGCTTTTAGTGCATCATTTAATGTTTAAATTAAAAGTTTTCTTTACCTATTTTTTATTATGGGTTTATCGGCTTTTTACGTTTTAAACCCTTTAGCGGCTTTTTGCTTTTTTTCTTTAAATTACCCAACGAGCGGAAAGGTTCTCAGATTTTTGTTTTGTTAAATAATTTGAACCTGAGATATAAAATTTTTTATAATGTTTACTGGGGGTTAAAATGTAGATATAATTTACCATAATATTTTATTTATAAACCTATTCAACTGTGACTTAATTTAAGAAAAAATTAATCAATTATCGTTATATATCTAAGAAGTGGTATTTTCCAATTTTAAAATTTTATATTATTTAAAAGCGACATTTCTAGGATACGTTTTAGCAACATTCTAAACTTGTATCGTCGCACTATGTATTGCCAACAGATTTTGTAATTTTTCTATAGCCCACTCTCTCCCCACCATGAGTGGATAAACCCCTCAGTTCGTACCACACATCACTTACTTTTACATGTTTGTTGGATAAATATTTCCATCATTAATTTCCACACAAAGCCGTTTATCTTTTAATTTTCCAAATAAAGTCCCCAAATATTGCTATTCTGCATTTTTCGAAGAAATAATTTACTTAGCTTAACAAATCCAATGGGCTCAAACTCCAAATTACGCTAAGAGCAATTAACCTAAACAACCTTCTCAACATTCATCGTCAAATCCAAAATCTTATCTTTACCAATATCTCATGTTTTCATGTTTTCCTTATTTAGATAACCCAATAAATTTCCCTAATAATAGTCACCCCAACTTCAAAACATGTGCGCATCGGATTTCACTTAAACAAACCTTCTTCGAGTCCCAGTTCAAGTATTAAGCGTAAATGTAACCATGCATGCATTGCTAGCATTGGGTCTTGGGCAATAATGTCGAAACATATGTGCTGCAAGTAATTTGGGTCTCGTGGTGCGGTTCAAAGTACTTGAATCGATACGATTTTCTTTGACCAAGGTCCTGACCTAACTCAGCAATTTCTTTCTTTATTTTTTTTTCTTTTACAAATAAATTCTTTCAACTCAAATTTTGATTGGTTCATATAGAACCCAATCGCGAAATTTCCAATATACCATTTGCCCCCTTATCGCTCCTCCCTCACCAACCACCCACCCCAACTTACCCAATAACTTAAATTCGACGTCATATTTGCCATTCCGATACAAACAATTCCGCTAGCCACCCCTTAAGTCATCTCAGCCTCCACGAATAATTAGTTACTCATAATTAGCATTACCACAGCCATTCTGATACGCAACCAATCTTTTTGTCTCTATCGCCCCCTTTTCGATAACTTATCACACGTACTCACTTACTAACCCACTTAGTTACAGAACTATTCATCTTAACTTTTACCTCCATCTAAAAACCGAAAACTCATCTTCCAACACGAACCAGCCCTTATCTAACTACCACTTACCCAAGCGGCCAACTTTAGTATTTCCTGGCCATTCTAATAAAAAATAAAAAGTCATTTTGTAATTATCTCTGCCTTTGCCCCATCTACTCTGAAACCAAAATATTTTTTATAACACCCATCCAATCCACCGCAATCTTCGCCTGCCATTTTATACCATAAGAAATAATTTTGTCATTACCATGCGTCGGTATCTCCATGCAACCCACGTCTCCTCAGCCACCCTTCAGTAACTCACCGACCCTTCGAACCACTCATCTATCCACTTGTAGAAACTCACACTTTGCATTTCAGGTACCTTTTTGACGCAATAATAATCAGTTTAATTGGTCATTTAATTTATGAAATCCACCTTCGAAATATTACAAATTTGTTTGCAATAGTACGACCATACAAGTTTAAAATGTTGCCGAAACGCATCCAAGGGATGTCACTTTCAAATAATGTAAAATTTTAAAATTGAAAAAATCCTAATTCAGACACGCCCCCTCCCCCCGGATGTGGGATGACGACTCCTTCCCACCCCACCCCATAAATTTGTGTCGTGGTACCAATGGGGTACCATATTCTAAACATCAAAAGAAGAATCATCCAAATCGGTCTACGCGTTAAGAAGTTGACATCCACCACTTCTCCACTCCAACCCCACCGTTTACAATTTTATCGCGGTACCAATAGGGTAACCTTCCCCGCCCCTCCACAGACGATTGTTCTCTATTATTAACAATGGGTGATCATATTCTAAAAAAAAAAAAAATTACCATGCAAATCGATCCACGCATAAGAAATTAGGTTCTACCCCTATTCCCACTCCACCAGCAAGATTTTTGACATGCTAAAAATCAGGGAATATGCTCTACCCAAAAAAAGAATCATCCAGATCGGTTCATGCGTTATGAAGTTTGACAACACCTCCCCTCCCCACTCATACTCTATGCAACAGAAAAAGAATTATCTAAACCCGTCCACGCATTCCGAAGTTAGGTTTCACCCCCAGCTCCCACCCAAGCCCACCGACAATTTGTATCAATTAAGGAACTTACTCTATACAACAAAAAAAGAATCATCAAACTCGGTGCACGCTTTACAAAATTATACATAAAAAATACGTGTCCATTCATTTTACCGCAAGTGCTTGATAGCCATATTTGTGCGCACTGTTTGGAGAATACACTGCCAGATGATATCCCACGTGATAATCTTAAGACAATGTTTTATCAACACGAAGCTCCTACTGCTAACATTGTGAAGGCAATATTAAATGAAAAATTTCCTGACCGCTGATGTGGACGAGGTGAACCGATTCCTTGGCCTGCTAGATTCCTAGACCTTACCCGATTGTACTTTTTTTTATGAAAAAAAACGATAAAGTTTATTTAAAGCCTGTTAGCAATAATGACGAATTATTTAGCAGAAAAGGGATGCGGCGACGAAAATACGAGAGAGGCTCTTTACGCTCCACCTTAAACAGCGAATGAATAGGAGGTTATGCGCATGTATCGAAAAGGGTAGATAACACTTTGAACAACTTTTGTAATGTTCCCCTTGGGCCATGCAGAGTGCTCCCGCGTACAGCTACTACGCTCGGCTACACTAGATGATAGGTAGGTCTAGTTTGCAAGGGTACTTACGCTAAAGCTCTCAATAGGTGGCTTTTTGCTGTTTTTCTTATGAAAAATATTAAAGCTGTTTAAAACAGGGAGTCGAACCGAAACCTGTGATATTTGGGTAGTTTTAACCTGTCTTGATTTCCGTACCGAGATTTGAAGTGTACCGAAATAGAGCGACTGAAATAAAGAAACCTTAAAAATATGTGACCGTAACCGCCCGACCGAAATTCAAAGACCGATTTAAATTGGTACCAACCACAGAAGAAGTTATATGAACTGCCTTGCGATATTTTCTGTTTCGCGAGAGTCTGAGGAAGAGTTAATTTTTGACTCTAATGCCCAACTATAGGAAGCGCAGTCCTGGCATTTAGGACTATTCGACCAAAATCACAGTCGCACCTGCTATTATTTCTCAAAATTTGTCTTATTTGTTTACTTTCTTTATTACATAGCATATTCGGTAAATGTCTAGATGAAGGGACCGTCTGTCGGAGTAGAGTGAAGGAGAAATGCGTAAACATTTTGGAGCGGGGAGGTGGAGGGGCAGGGGACGATGTATATTTGGAAGCGTATTCTGTAAAAGGGGGGGGGGGGGGGGTTAAATCATCCTTTACCACCTCCCAAAATATCTGTTAGTGTTGACATTTAATTTTCATTTAACTCCGAAATCGAAAAAGATGCCAGTTTTCACTTGTATCGCCTGTGCCACCACCTGCCGTTAACACTTTTTAATCATAAAAATTACGTCATTCGACCCCCCTCTAGTACCTTCATCAATCACCTACCTCCTCTGCTCGACGGTCTCTTCATCTGGACATTTATCGCATATTCAATTCACTGTAAAATCGCAATAGCAAATGCACAAGAATTTTACGCAGCAAATAGCATTCGAAGAGAACTACTGCCGCAAAAACTATCAAACTCATAACTAATATTTTCCCGTTCAGATCTTTGTGGCTGCTAAGAGAATAAAAAAAAAATCAGCATCAGAATCTATTGCATCCGCATCTACAATATCAATTAGTAGCAGGACTTTTAATGACTCTAATGCCGTTTCAAGCTCCGAGTCTTCTTTTTCCTTCAAAAGTTCGTGAATCGACTCTGACAAATTAAATCACTTGCTCCTCATCTCTAGTATTGGCACTATCCCTCAACATCTTCCAATTGACGTTATAAGAACGATGTGTCCAACTACAGACCCATTGCTAAATTATCATCCATACCTAAACTATTCGAAAAATTGGTCTATGATTCCATGTTCTTCCACTGTAAGTCTATCTTCTGACTCTCTCAGCATGGCTTCCTCAAAGGTAGATCTACAACCACAAACCTTACTGGCTTCGTCTCTAATACACTATGTGCCCTGGAAAACTGTAAAAATGTTGATGTTATCGCCACCGATTTTAGTAAAGCCTTCGACAAGATCTCCCATAACGTTATCTTGTTCAAACTTGATTGCCTAGGCTTCCCCCCCAGATTCATCTATTGGATTCCATCCTTCCTCAACAACCGTCAGTACAATGTTCTTTTCAGCTCATTCATTTCTAACCCTATTGTCGCTCAATCCGGCGTCCCTCAGGGTAACCACCTCGGCCCATTGATTTTTATCCTTACAATAATAATGACGTTGAATGTGTCATCAAACACTCAGAGCTGTACATTTATGCTGATGACATGACAATAATCAAACGTATGTACTTCACAACCGACTCTACTCAAAAGACCTCGATTCGTTCACCACATGGAGCATGAAAAACTTTCTTGAGCTCAATGTCTCTAAATGCCAGTCCATCTCATATTCCCGCAAGCGTCTTACCACCACCCCGAGAGTCTATATGTTACCCGACGTACCAGTCGCTATCGTTACCACTTTGTGTGACCTAGGAATAATCTGTGATAGCGAACTCAGTTCCCACATTGACAGCATAATTAACAGAGCTAACTCCGCGCTAGGGTTTGTGAAGCGCTGGTCTAGAGAGTTCCCCAATCCTTATGTTTCCAAATCTCTCTACATCTCCTTCGTTAGACCTATCCTTGAATATGCCAGCCAGGTATGGTCACCTACACAAACAACTCACGTTAATAGGATTGAATCTGTCCAGCGTAGGTTCATTCGCTTCGATCTACGTGATCTTCCGTGGGTAGACAGATTCAACCTTCCACCTTATGAAAACCGCCTGAAACTGATCGACTTACAACCTCTAAGTAAACGTCGTGATGTTTCAGACATTCTCTTCATTTATCAGTTATTAACTGCTGCTCTTCAATCCTGCAATCTTTACCTATCTATACCAATCCCTGTAAACTTAGGGCACTCCGTTTTTCCGACTCGAACGCCATCGCATAAACTACGGTCAAAGCGAGCCAATTACCAGGATGCTACGAAAAGTCAACGACCTTTCCTCCTTTGACTTCCATCTGAGTAAATCATCCCTTCACAAAGCTTTATATCTTGATCCCAAAGCTTTATATTATGATCTTGATCTTGATCGTCTTCCTTAATTCTTTTTCCTTCCGCCTTCTGCATGTATCTACTATGGCTCGTATGCTTACACTATTAATTTATTTATTATTACTTATCATTTATTATAGTTTGTAGTATTAGTATGTTATAGCTTATATTTTTGTATGTTTTATGTTATATGTAGCTTCTATTAAGCTTAAATAAATAAAAGATTGTTGCTGATTTTGGAAGGGACATAAAGATATAGTCCAGTAGAAATAGGGTTCGAACAACAACAAAATTCGTTACAGCTATCTGACAGCGGAATATTGTCGAACAAGCTCTTGTAAAAGAGGAAAAAATAAATCGAACCGACAGTAGCTATCCGGGGTGGAATGGGGTGGATTTTTACGGACTGAAAACGGTTTTAACATTTTTCGAAAACGAAAACCGGTTTTTCGGTTTTTAATTTTTTTTAAATTAAATTTTTTTTTTTTCCGTCTGAAAAAATGACTGCCTTTTTGAAACACTTAAAAGTATCGTTTGCCCAAGTCTCAGCTTCATAGAAATTATTTTGTAAAAAAAAAAATTTTAAGCCCCAAAACCGGTTTTCCGCCTTTTTTTTTTGAAAAATTTTGAGGTTAAGGTGAAAATGGTAAATACAAAAGTTGTAGATCTTTTTATTTCCTACAACTTTAACATGTAACTTTTTTCGATAGGATGCACAGTTTAACCAGAAATCAGGACAAACTGTTTTCAACCCCTAAAAATCCACCCCATTCCACCCCGGATAGCTGCTGTCGGTTCGATTTATTTTTTCCTCTTTAACAAGAGCTTGTTCAACAATATTCAGCTGTCAGAGTGCTGTAACGAATAATTGCTATTTTTTCTTATTTTTACCCATATTTCTACTGGACTAATAGTATTTTTTTGGCATGAGCTTGATGTTACTGTGTTGGGCGGAGCAGAAGATTAAAAGAGAAATAACGACGTGTATACCATGAAAATTTCAAATTTATGAATCACCCTGTAACTCACAAACGGTTGAATTTTCCCCCCTTCCCTCCCCCTGCCATAAAATGTTTTGTTTCCATAGCTGGGATTTATCATCCTACTTATTTTGGCACACCTTATGCGCAACTTCTTGTATATGAAAAATTAAAATACTTAAAAAACAGTCATGCACTCTCATTACAACAAAACGTCTTCATGATAAAATACTTTTTTGTGGCTTTAAGAAAACTACCCTGAAATATTATCAAGAAAAGACATAGGTAACTAGAAATTGAAATTCGATTATTTAAATAATTATTCTTTTATTGTAAAACTTGCAACATTTCTACATCGAAAACTTAAATATAAGAGACAACGTAAAATACTTCAAAAAGGTTAAGTACAAAAACAATAGAGTCAAAAGGACTTAGTCTATTCTTTACGATTTAACATCTTATCCTTATAGTGGTTTTCTAATTGATTTATAAGCCCTACTGCTCGTACATCTTCTTGTGCTAATGCGAACTCCTCCATGGGACCGAGAATATTGTAGGCTTCCCTGTAACTGTTTATCTCCTTAGTAAGAGATTCTTGTTTGATGCAAACAGCTGGCAATGCAGGTTTAACATCATGTTCTTCGCTGGGTAATTCTTTGTAATTTTCCATGATATCCGACCTAGATTGGCAGCTCTCAGATGAAAAATCAATAACTTCAGCTTTTACAGTAACTTCATCGTTGGCGAAAATACAAGAGAGGTCGATTCTGTCATTTTCTTTGCTCAATTGCTCAATTGGATATTGATTTTGTGTCCAGGCACCTTTCACGTGCATGTATTTGTCGTTCTTTGCCTCTCGTAGGCAGTTTCTCATTCTGATCTTTGAAAGATCGCGAGCCTCGTCCGGTGAATCCTTAAGGTAGACTCTTAGCAATTCGTATGGAAAAACCAAACATGATGCAGGCATGTTCTTGTCCGGGCATAACTTTCGTAAGTCATGGATAATATCGTCCATGTCCAGTGATTCTTTACCGTCATGATGAGGTTGACCAATATTCTGTATTTTTTCGTCGGACAATTTAAATTTTTGCCGCATTCGTTCAAGCCAATCGTTACCCGGCCTAACTGCTGCCATGTTAAGCTTTTGAGATACCTCCTTTGCCATATTCAGTATTAAATTATCGTTCACCTTCTTCCCGCGTCGCTCACAACGATACAACCATTCGCAGATTATTACGCCCACAGTTAGAAATCGAGCCGACTGCCTTCGTTTGGTGCGCGCTAAATTTCCGTTGTTCTCCCATTCTTCCAAAAACTCGTCTTTGCGGCGCAAAATATTCTTTATCTGTGTGAGGCTGCACTGGAACATTACCGCCAATACTTGTGCACTGGGCGTTGTCTCATGCTGTTTGATTACATTAATTCTTTCGCTCAGCGTTAATGACTTCCTGGCTTTCATCTGATTTTTTAATTTGCTCTGAAAAACACAAAAACCATACTTTACTTGACTCATCTAGCAAAAATAGAACACACAACTTACCGTAGCATTCATCCTTCCTTCTTAAAAGAAACACGTCGGTGCACTGAACAGTAAAACAGTTTCGTCCGCACTCGATTCGAAAACCCAAGCTCTAAGAAACCATCGTCATAAGCACACGGTGTGTCTGTGTAGTAGTAAGTCCTCTTGATGTAAAACACCCATCCAAATGTGTACAGGCAAAAGGCAGGATGAACCCACACGAATGCCGCGCGACTGTGTGCCTTCACTGAACCAGAATTAGCATCAGCCGGCATGGTAACAAATTTGACTGGGTGGTACGTGTAGCACCCGGGAATAGCAGGCAGGAAATTTCTGCTCTGTAGAAAACAGACCCCAGAAGAAATAATGGGGAAAGGACTGTTTGTAGGGATCTTCCTGCTCTTAGCGCCAGCCAGGTTCTTCTCTAAAGGCTGCACATGTGATTTTATTCCATTATCTTCTGGGAAAACTGTACAGCTCCGACAATGCGTACCTACTGGTTAGTTTGAGATATTTCTGTTTTTTTTTTTGAAGGGGCTTTAATTCCCAGATGTCAGGTACCAAGATTAACAGAGTTGTTATTTTGCGTTGGGGTGGATTTTGCTTCAAGTTCAATTAAGCTTTCGATGACGAATTTTTCAATACTAAAGTGTATGCCAATACTAAAAGTTTTGTTTCCAGTGAAGTTTAATTTAAGAAATTTTGCGCGTACACGTAGATATTTGGTAAGCACACTTAGTGAGAAATTTAGTAGTAACCCGTTATTATTTTTAGTGTTCATACAAATACAAATAAAATATATTTTCAAAAATAGTTATAAAAAATATACCTTATGTTCTAATCTATACTAATAAAATTGAACTTTATGTTTGTGATTTCAAAATAATTGTAATTTTATCAGCTCAATTGGTTATTTACATGATAAATATGAAAAGCCATTTAATTATATTTAAAATTTTTGTTTGTTTGTCTGTGTGTTTGTCTGGGATAATCTAGGAAACGGTTTATCCGATTTCAATTGAACTTTCAAGGAAAGGTGCAGAACTTTCGTAAACATAGTTTAGGATACTTATAGTACCCTGGTTCGGGGTGGGGGTAGGGGTGGGGGTGGAAGGTGTGACATATAAAAATAATCAAAATCGACAGATATTGGTGTCAAATTCCCACTTTACAGAGTGAATAAGATAAATTAAGATACTCCCGATGGCGTTAAGAAATGTTCTGATAATACACCCTATGTAGTGACATGTACAAATAACACAGGCCTGCGAATTTAAACTTACCATTTTTCTGTATTATTATGTTTCTTTTTTAGGTAATAAAGTGTGCTGGTATCATTAATAGTGTGGGTTTTATTCTATCACGTCAGATTTTTTTTAAATATTTTTTTTACAATTATCAAGCAATGGTCAATAAGCTGGTTTAGACCGTGCCATTTAGGACAAGTTTTACGTAATTTGAATTACGTTGGACTAATTCGGTGTGATCTTAACATCCTGAATTTTCAAATACTATTACTACTTTAACTCACCATCTGATGCGGCACTGCATTAAAAAATAGTTTTAAGAGTGAGATAACCCGAGCGGGAGAAATGCAGCCGGATTAGTATTACGTAAATCGACTAACGTAAAACTAGTTATAAATTTCTGCGGTCTAAATAGGCTCAATAATAACAAATTTAAGTTTTTCTCGCGACAGCTACGAGGGTGGAGAGAGAGTAATGAACAATATGTACAAATAATAGAAATCGACCGGTATTGGTGTGAAAATTCATAGTTTTGGGTCTCGCTGAGATGGATAATAACACCCCCGCTGGCCTTAGATACTGCGGTATTAAGACACCCACGTGGGGACGCAAGGCAGGGACAGAAAAAAATTCGTATTCAATTGATGTTAATGTTGAATTCATACTTTTCGGTATCACTAAGATGAACCATCACACTTCAAATGTCGTTGGATACTGTGGGGTTAAAACTAATAATTGGAAACGACACTTACCAAAAGTTCGAGCACCGTTGGGCACACGCAACTAGGATATAAGTAAAAAGCTTACAATTAAAGATAATACTTCATTCAAGAGAAATTTATATGCCTGCAGCATTGTATTATATATATTTTAAAAGTCACTGACGCTTACTTTGAATTCGACAGTATTTGTATATTTATGTACGTACGCAGTGTCGGAAAGTACACGGACATACGGAAATACAGGAAAAGTACACAGAAATACACGGAAAGTACTCGAAAAGTACACGGAAAGTACACGGAAATTTGACGGAAATAACACGGAAGTGCACGGAAAGTACACTGTAACGACGGGGAGAGCACTTTTTGGAAGGTGAAATGGAAATAATACCGAACTCGCTACGACAATACTTTATTGCAAAACTCTAAACTTTTAACATTAGAATTAGGTATACTTTTAAAATGTTAACATCGAAATTATTTATACATTTATTGATTTCGAACCTCTTTCTAGTTCGGGTTTAAAAGTACTCTGAATTCTTAGTTTCTAAACGGTGCATACTGCACCATAAGTGAAGCGCGGTTTCCACACACGGTATTGCAACATGAGACCTTTAGGTGATAAAAATGTTGATTAGTGCAGACGTAATTAATTCAAATTCGCAGGAGACGGAGTTGGATCAATTCGTTGAGCCGCACGACCACCATGCAATGGGTCCCGGGTTCGAGACCAGATCTCCCCGTGGATTTTATTAAGAAATTAAAGTAGTCCACTCCGTCTCTGGGCTGTTGTCTAGCTCGCAGCAATGCAAAAAACAAGACATTCAAGTTTCCTCACTTCCCTTATCCTAATTCCCTTCCGACCAAAAATATGCTAACGCATCAGAGGGTTGTCCCCCTACGATTTGGCCACATCGTATAAAAAAGAAAGAAAGAATTTATGACAAAGAATTTAATGCACTTGGCAAATGGAATAAGATTACTTGAATTTGATGAGTAAGATTATTTGACTTGACTGCACTTGAGTTAATGATCTTTAGGTAAGGTATTGACTGCACTTGAGTTAATTTTTAATGATCTTTAGGTAAGTAGCAACTTTTAGGTAAGCAACAACATGTGCGTGAGATGCGTGCCTCACAACAACCCGGAAGTACACGAAAAGTACACAGAAAGTACACGGAAGTACACGCAAAGTACAAGTACAAATTTCACGGACTACACGGAACTACATGAAGGGACACGAAAAGTGCAAACAGTCACTTCCATATTCATATTACTGGTAACTGTTTATCACAGCCTGTCCTAGATACAAACCTGGCGGGGGTTAATAAAGCAATTAAAAGCCTGATTAATACACCTCTTCCTCCCACAAAGTCTAATAAAAATTTAACGGAACGTGTTGTGTACCTCTTCCTCCCAGAAAGACTAATAACAATTTTTATTAGACTTTCTGGGAGGAAGAGGTGTATTAATCAGGCTTTTAGTTGCTTTATTAACTGGGGCGCTGCCGCCGCCTCCCCCCCGCCAGATTTCTATCCAGAACAGGCTTTAATAAACTATTACCAGTAACATGAATAGGAAGTGACTATTTGCACTTATCGTGTACTTACGTCTAGTTGCGTGTAGTCCGTGAAATTTGTACTTTGTACTTCCGTGTACTTTCCGTGTACTTTCCGTGTACTTTCCTTGTACTTTCCGTGTACTTCCACGTTATTTCCGTGTACTTTCTGTGTACTTTCCGTGTACTTTGCGTATAATTTCCGTGTATTTCCGTGTACTTTCCGTGTACACGGAAATTACACGAAATTTGAGGGTGCTAAATAGACACTGCCTTTTTAAAGTACAATATTGCCAGTAGCAATGAAGTAGTAGTATGTACTTGTGATAATTATAATCCGAATTGTGTAAAACTGCACGACGCGTTGTGTGTGGTTTAAAAATAAAAGGTTCACCTAAATAATTTGCATTAGTGAGTTCAATATAGAGGTGTATAATACGTTCAATTTCACGCGGCAGAGGTCACAGCATAGCATAGGTAGTGTAGTATCTTCTCCCTGAACAGTTACTGCAAATTTTCGAAATATATACCTGTAGAGGTACATCAAAGCCTGAATATATGTAAACATTCATTCATAATTAATTTTCGATTTTGTATGGTTATTCCTACGAGGAAGTAACTAAAGGAGGAGAAATAAGCTCATATGGATGAGGTTTCCATGCAAACAATCTCATAAGGGCAAGGCAGGTGATTAAAAAAGTATTTTATATTCGGGAGTTTTGACGCGTAACGTGTGAACTATATTAAAATGCATATAATTTTGTCAAGGCACTTCATGGCTAAATATTATCTGCCGACCGTGTAATATATAAAATAATTCCAATTTTTACAAAACCCTGTTTGGGCAACTTTTTATGTGCCGCCAAAGGTAGAGGTGTCAGGTTCCGTAGTAAAAAGTTCTTTGAAAATCAGGAGATTGAAATATGCAAAGAATATAAGTACTTGGGAGTTATATTCACACCAAAGCTTTCTTTCCAAAAACACATGAAAGAAAGATTAGATATGGCAAAAAATAGGATTAACGTAACATGAAGGAAATACGTTCTAAACCCAATATAAAACTTTCGGAGAAGTTTTACAACGCGGTTAGTAGAGCTATAATTTCATATTCGGCGTAAGTGTGGGTTTTTATACCCTTTGACGAGGTTGTTAAACTAGTTGGTTTTTTTGTTAAACTTGTCCTTGTGCTGCCAAACTGTGCTGCAAATTACAAGCTACACCTGGAAACGGGATTGCCCGAGGCGTTATTCTTCACCCTAAAGATGCATTATAAATCTATTGTAAAATATATCTGCACCATGCCATTGCCTAAAATTCTGATAAAAATAGTAATGGCGAAAAGAATCTCCTGGTACCATTTACTCTGGGAAAAAGCGAATAAACATGATATTACTTTGAGTATGACGTCTCTGTCCAACTTCCTGAACGATATCCTGCTAAAGGAATCGGAACGGAGTCAAAGAACCAATTTAGAGCAGCCTAGGCTTAGCACGATTTGTATCATGAACTGAACTATAGAGTTACAGATGAGTCGAACTACATAAATGATAGTCATAACAAGAAAGTTATAAAATGCATTTTTATATGTAGGGATGGGCTGCTGTGGTTGAACGCAAACTCGATCAGAATGTAGGGAACAGGTCAATGTTCTATTTGCAGTTTGGGGCGAGAGGAGGACATTCTATAGTTCATACACAACATGGCCCGTTCACTAGAAAGCTAGATTTTCTCCCGCGATGAGATTATTGATTTGCTGAATGGTAAGAAGTGGAATGCCTTTTACATATAACTATTGCAGTGGAGCATTTGAGCATCGCAAAATACTTACCGAGGAATAGAATTCTCAATCTTTGTAGGAACTTTCAGGTATTTACTTAGTGTCGGTATACGTTTTGCTTGATATCACTCTTAGTAAATTACTAATTATATTATACACATTTTTAAGATACAATGAGATTGCCAATCTATGCCGAATAGCTTTTTTCGTTTTTGTTATTTTTTTTAGTTATTCTTTTTCTATTCTATGTGTACACAAACTTAAAATTTTTGCATCGAAGATGAATTTTTATTGATAATATAATTGATACTGATAAACTTAACTATAGTTTCAGTGGATTGAAAAGGACTCAAGTAATTATAAACTAAATGTAGTTTAGTTTTTTTTTTACTTTAAGAGATAGGTTTGTGTTTCACTATTATCGGGCTTAAAAATATGCACGGATGTAATCTCAACAAAAGCATCATTATTATTCATTGGCATTATTATCATTATACTTCTCGGCAGAATATGCTCGTTTGACCCTTATGTTGTGTCTAAACGATAGATTATATAACTTCTACTAATAGATCCGCGGTCTTAAGCCTGGTTAATTCGCTTATCTTGCTTGATATTTTCAGTAAACCGAGTCATGGTCTCTGGGTTTGTCATTCGAAGCTTGATAAAGAAGGCTGGCTAGGTTAGGTTAGGTTAGGTTAAAGTGGCTGCCTGAGAAAGGCACACTTAGGCCAAGGAGGCCCATTGTGATACTACTTTAAGGCTACAAAAACTTTAGCAACCCCCATAAAAAATAACCTAAGTAATAGGAGGGTGGACATGTACTCCCCTGTGCACCTAGCCTGCTCCCTGTTTCCAGTGGGGCCAGCTCTAGGGAAACCAAACTAGATTTTCCTAGGTTGGGAAGGGTGTACGGCCCTAACTCGTCGGGAACCATTTTCTGATATATCGAGCCAGGTCCCTGACATCAGTGGAGCCTAGCTCGGTTAAATCTTCAAAGAAGGAGGAACCCAAAAACTGGTTCCTACGGTTGGCTAGGGCCGGACAGTTGCCGAGAAGGTGGAGTATGGTTTCCTCTTCCTCTTAGTCATGGCAACTCCTACAGAAGTCTTTTGAGGGCGCGCCTAGTATATCGGCGTGTCTGCCTATGAGGCAGTGACCCGTGATAACGGCCACGGTACTGGTAATCGTTTTGCGTCCGAGTAAGATGAGATCCCGTGACCGTTTAGGGTCGAGCTTTGGGCATATCTGTCGGGTAATCAGGCAGGTGTGTTCCTCCTGCCACTTAATGTTTGCAATCCTGAGAGACTCCTGTAAGAGTTCCAATTGGCATGTGGCCAGCGGTTTACCCAGCTGGTGGTAAATGTCCGAATCAGGACTAGTGGTACCTATTCTCGCTAGTTCATCGGCCCTACAGTTGCCTGGAATATACCTATGTCCAGGCACCCAGATGAGTCGCACTTTCAGATGCTCAGATATGGCATTATGGCATTTAGTGCTGAGCGACATGTTATAACCGTTTTGGAGGAGGTGCATACTCCCGAGAGGGATTTAATAGCGGCCTGACTATCTGTGAAAATACATATGTTATCTGTGGGTAGCGTTAGATGATTCAGGCGGTCCGCAGCTACCTTTAAAGCCATGATTTCCGCCTGAAACACGCTGCAGTAGTCATGCAAGCGGAATGAGATATCGAGGTCCAGATGTTCCGAGAAGATGCCTCCACCCACTTTGCCTTTCATTTTGGAGCGGTCGGTGTAGAGATGCACCGACTCCCCCCATTGGGGAGGACCTTCTTCCCATTTCGATCTGTTGAAAAAGAAGGAGTCAAATTTTGTTCCAAAAAAGGCTTGGGCGAGGTATAGTCGATATTGCTGGCAGTTCTTCTGTCCAATATTTTGGAAAGACCAAAGTCAGTTCGCTTCCAGGTCTGGATTGAGTTAAGCCTAATGGCGGCCGAGGATGCGGTTTGCTTACCATAGAGATCCAACGGTAAAAGATGGAGAATAGTGTTCAGAGCTTAAGAAGGTGTGGTTCTTAGGGCACCTGTTATCAGCAGTGTTGCCATCCTCTGAACTTTATCCATTGCTTTGTGATGGGTTGCTACATTTAGTGCCGGCTACCAGACAATGATCCCATACATAAGTATAGGTCGTATGACACTCGTATAGAGCCAATGCAGCATGCGTGGCTCCATACCCCATCTTTTCCCAATAGCCTTTTTGCACGAGTACAGCGCTACTGTGTCCTTCCGTACTCTTTCCTGGACGTTAGGCTTCCAGGTAAGTTTTCTGCCTAGGACTATACCTAGATACCTAACCTGATTAACCAGTTTTAGTCTAACCCCGTTTAGTGAAGGGCAATTAATAGGAGGTGCTTTATGCCTCCGAGAGAAGAGTATTAACTCTGTTTTGTTCGAGTTTATACCCAGACCACACCCATTACTCCATGGTAAAATCTTGGAGAGGGCGTATCGTATCACTTCAACCAGTGTGTTGGGGTGTTTACCTGAACATATCAGGGCTGGCTAATTCAGGGATATTTTTGGTGAATCATGTGATTTGTGTAGCGTCTTGGCTAAAACCACATATTGCTAATGCTATTATTGCGTTACCTAATTTTATACAATGTATCGTAAGGAATGGATCCGTTGCATAATTGGTGGAGTTGCGATTTTTTTGAGAAACGGGTATGGTGGTCGTATTCTTGCTCAATCAAACGATGGTAATGGATTTGAGTTTTATTTATAGAAATAATAATTTCTGATGCGGACTAGGTCCTTATTAGTATTGTATGTAAACCTCCAAATATATCATTATATTAAGCTTTCGTCCTTTTGATGGGAGAGTACCAACTGTATCCAAACGTTATTTAAGTGGGTGATTTTAACTGCAACGGAATTCGCCAAAATCATATTACCAATGAGCTTCTTGACATTATTGGGTCAAATGGTATTAAGCTTGTGTATCCTTCCATTCCTACACATTTCACCCCAACTTCCTCAATTTTGCTAGATCTCTTTCAGATTTCAAGCAAGGAGTCAGTAAGGTCTTATAATCATATGAGCGTGTCCAGTTTTTCCAGGAATGATCTGATCTACCTAACATATGATTGACACCTGACCGTTTCTGAGGAGCAAGTTTCTACATGTCGAGACTTCAGGCACATTGTTATTTCGTCACTTTTTGCTAATGCATCAATGCTGAACTGGCACGATGTATATAATTGAACTTCGACAGATGGAATGGTAAATTCTCTTGCTACTTAAACATACTTTTTGATAGACACGTTCCGTTAAAAAGAGGGAGAGAAGCTAGATTTCCTTTGTTTACAGCTTGTTCAGCTGTGGTAGGTTCTAATAGCTGCGTTCCATTGGGCCGTGCAGAGTACTCCGGCCTACTTCCCCAATGGAACGCTTTTCTTTACCTGAGTAGGTTTAGCCGCTGTCAAGTTTGGCATTTTATAGATTTAACTTACGATTTTTTGATGTGCTGCGAAAAATATTGTATATTATGCATATATAGTAATTTTTGAAAAGGTTTTAACGTTTTTGATATCTACGGAAAGCTCATGCTTCTTTTTAAGCAACTTTAATATTTGTCGTAACATAAAACAGCACCTATTGAGAGATTTTAAGGCACAAAAACCCTAGCGGAAAAACTCGGCATAAGTACTTTTGAACACTAAACCTATCATCTAGTGTAGTTGAGCGTAGTTGCGTGTACACCAGAGTAATCTGCAGTGTTGCCAATTCAGTGATTTTGTCACCAAATCTGGTGTTTTCGAACACCTCCCTAGTGACAGAATATTTTTTCTCAGACACGTCTAAAAGTTGGTGATTTTTAACTTATTTATTTATTTATTTATTTAAGCTTAATACAAGCTATATATACCGCGGTGACTTCTGGTGACTTTTAATGCAGTGATGCCAAATCAGGGGCTTTGTAACCAAATCTGGTGTTTTCGAATACCTTCCTAGTGACCAAATGTACTCTGCCTTTTTTAATCTTTTAACGTAAATATTTGGCGTCATTTCTCATTGTATTTGACTTTTGTACTTGTGCTTTTGTTGCTAGGCTAAACGCATGGGCAAGACAATTCGAACGATTTCCTGTGAGAGTTCATGACTTTCCAGCGGGACTCTGAAACTTTTAACGATACTCATTTTCTGTCCCTTACGATAAGATCGCCCACAAAATTAGAACTTTATCACATTCTAATAATTCTGCGTTTCTCCTCGTGATATTACACGACGCTTAAGTACATGAGATCAGCTATGGATCAAATCAACGTGCACTTAAGTTCTTAATGAGCACTAATTAAAGGTAAATACGCTTGTGATTCAGGTAAATACAGTCTTTTATTGAGTAGTAATATTTACATTTTTGTTACTTAGAAATTTCTTATATTATATTGGAAGCAATTTAGAAAAAAAAATGTATTATTTTGTATCTGGTGACTTTTTTTAAAAAAGGTGTCCTTTTTAATCCCTATCTAGTGACATGCTTCAACGACGACTTGGCAACACTGGTAATCTGCATGGCCCAATGGAACGCTGCTAATGTAGTTAACATTTATTCGGAGACTTACTAATGATTTGGATGCAGGACTTGGTTTCATCTAAACCACAAGCAGGCACAGAATTCTGCTTCCCTGCAATTTTCTATATCAAAAATTGACTTGATTTCATTCACCCTAATATTATAAATCTAGTTCTACTGCAATCAAGCACCTCCGCACACATCTTTTTTTAACAGGGCTTTAATTGCGTCTGATTTCCCTTCTAGTGAAAAGCGGTTAAAAGAATTCCAATAATCAAAAAAGTTCAATTCAATATCATTGCATATAAAGACCTATCACTATGTTGTCTTTTTCTTCAAGGGCTGTGAAAAATTAATACAAAAGAAATATCAGCTTATATTGAGAGAAATAATCTATTGTGTTCCTTTCAATCAAGCTTTAGACCTGGACACAGCTGTACTTTAGCGCTTTTGAAGATTACGGATGATATTCGTCTGGCTATGAATGACTATGAGGGAATATAACTGATATTTCTTGATTTTTCAAAGGAATTTGAGAGATTCCATCACAGCATGCTTGTTTTCAAATTACGAACTAGTTTTGAATTATCTAGTGCAGCTAGTAAACTGGCTCTTTCATACCTTATTGTTCGTCGGCAGAAAGTTTTTAGTAGTGGAAAATTTTCCACTTTCTTATCGACCAATCACGGCGTATCCCACGGATAAATTTTGGGTCCCTTATTCTTCTCTATATATATTTATGACCTCCCGGTTGTCATCCGAAATTGTAAATATCATTTATATAATATAGGATAGTGCCACCAACTATGTAAATGAGGATCTTCGTGCGGTTCGTGATTGGTCCACATTGAACAACTGTCTCTTACTTGTTCCAAATCGAATTCGATTGTCATATACCGACGTGAGAACAATACTTTAACTTTTCCCAAAATTATAACTAATTAAGCTGAGGTCGCATACAGCTGCCTAGTTACTAACCTACGTCTGAGGCTTAATAGAACTTTAACATGGGATACGCATCGTTTCCAAAGTTCTTGGATTCCTTTGTATGGATAACGTATCCTCTGGATTTATTCCAATGAATACGCAGTTCGTGTTACTACGCTTATTTATTGTACCACTAATTTGTTATAAATGTGAAGTATTTTGCAAACTGCATTCTGTCTCCCAACTTAAATGTTATGTAGGGTTCAATTTCGCAGCATCTACGGGCTCAGACGATATGATTAGGTACCTGCTCAGAGTAGATCGACTCTTGGTCTGGAATCCTATATCGAATCACTATATCTTTAAAATATGATGCATACCAAACTTCCTGGATATATGTATGATAAATTGACTTTTTCGACGTCAACTAGGACTTGTCCACTTATTATACCGACACTTAAAAATCTGACAACTAAACGTCAACCTTTTGTCCAGGCTGTAAGACTGTGGAATTCTCTTCCTACTGGGATTAGATGTCGAGATAGTGGCCGTGAACTAAGAGTTGTTTTGAATAATTAATTCTAGTTAATTTGTATTATTTAGTATTAATATAATTCTTTTAATTTTGATTAAGATTAAGCACATAGTATTAACATAAGTTCAATATTTAAGAATTTTAATTTTTATAAAGTAATTATTGTAAGGATTATTTGAATAATTTTAATTTGCTTAATTCCATTTAGGCAGTTTTTTAACTGTGTAGTATTTAGAAGTAAACCTATAAGAAATAAAATTTAAATAAATAAATACCTGAATCAAACTAGAAAATTTTAATATTTCGAGAACACCATAAATTCTACGTAAATCAAATTTTTCAGACTGAAAAATCGCTTGAACCTATAACAATAGTTAACATCCTATCATAAGTGAGTAGTTTACCTTATATGCCTAGGTATTTTCCTTTGGTTATGAATAAATACATAATTTATTACTCATAAACTTTTGCTGCATTACACTGAGCTCAATTTTTTTCTGTTTCAGGGTAAATTTCATTTATGTGCACATGGATTACTTACTATTTTTCCGGTAAGTATTTTACAAATTTATTTTAAAACCATTTTCTACGTAAATAAAAGTAAAAATTATTATTTGTACATGCAAACGTATTAAATATGTTTTATTTTCGAAAGAATAGGTTGACGTACACAGAAAAGATGAAATTTGTGCTTTACTGTTTAACTTATTATTTTTGCTTATAGAATTTTCTCTGGAAATAGTTCGAAAAATAAATGAATTTTCACCCACAGTATATACACTCGCCGTCATAAAAATCGCACCACACAGGTGATCAAGTCATTAAGGAATATTTTCGTACCTGCCATTGAAGAGAACTTGTCGTATTCTTTACTTGCACATTTGGTAACACTAAATATAGTTTGCACCATAGATTATGCAAATTATACGCAGTGTAGGTAGGCAAGAAATAGTCACCTAAAAACACATTTGGAGTACGTGTTAATGCAGAGCACAGGCAGAGGAGATGGGATAGAGTCACCCCCTCCTTCATAGAACATAAACCGATCTGTTGACTAAGCGACGGTCTTAGATATATCGATTTTTAACAATCCAGCCATGCGTTTCTACATGATTTCATCAGAACTACCACGGAAGTTTCCTACAGAATCAAAAGAATATGTTAAATCGCGTGCTATAAGAAATAAAGTTGGTGAAAGATTTGGTTCCATAGATATCTCTTTCTGATTCCTAACCCTGGGGCTTAGAGCGTCTACTACACCGACTCCCCAACTTCCACGGTTCTGCGACAATGCCTTCTACTGCTAGCGCGAGTTTTTGATTTGGGACCTTATTTCTTGACGGATCTTCTTAATGGGTTGCGCGGTCGTGCAATTCGGCGTCTTCCTTGGGATGTTGTTTTACTTATTTTGTTGTGCGTGGTCCATCCATTGTCACTTTCGTCCCTTATTGGCCTGTAAGTCTGCGTAGGTTTCCTTTGGATGTTAAGGATGCGTCACAAAAGATCATCTTGGCCGAAGTGAGTAAAGGATGTTGTTAGGCTTTCATGCACTCCCTAATGATAACAATAAAATAAGGATGCGCCGGAAATCCGGTTTACAAAGGCGTGTAGCTTAGATGCTATTTGACAGGTCACTTTCCATATTGAACAGCCTGACAACATAACAGTTTTCGCGTTCGATACAAAGATTCGGATTTTTGTGTGTTTGGAGATGATGTTGCGTCATGTCTCAGTGAAAGAATTAAACGCAACTCGTGCTTTGTTGATGGAAGCTTCAGCTCCGTAGCTATACATTTCTATCTGGGCATTTAACCTCTTGTGGGACATAGGGCGTCTACTACACCGACTCTCCATTTGGTGCGGTTCTGCGCCAACGTCTTGAACTGTTTTCTAGTTTAGACTCAGCGGTTCGACGGTGTTATGATGCGGTGCGTTCGCTTTTTGCGCAATACGATGGAATAAGCGATGCGGATGTTTGGTGATATAAGCTTTTGCACATTAAACCGTAGCATATAAATTTTGAATTGCGTGTGTGTACTGCTGCCGTGTATAACGAATACTTTGCTGTAAGTAGTGATCGCTGCTAATATCGGCGTCGCATTTAAACCTTACATCGAGAAGATACTTTCTCCAACTTTTCGAAACAGCAATACAGTCAATCTAATTCTGAGTTTTGCATTATTATTATTTTGTATTATATGACAAGTCGCTGCGAGTTACGAAAATCAACAAACAACAACTTCATTTGTGCTCCTCTTTTTGAGTTCAAATTTTCCGATTATATCCTTTAGGCCAATGCTGCCATTCTTGGCATTGAGATCCCCCATAACAATTTTTACATTCTCTTTTGTAAAGGATTTGGTGGAAGGCTTCTTTGGTTGTTTTATCCGCTTACTCATTTGGCGCATAGCACTGAATTATTGAATTCGGAAGTATATTGGTGACCAGTCTGGTAGTCATCGGCGGACAAGCTTGCTTAATAACAAGCAGCAACTGCAATGCGCGAAATATCTATTTCTTGTGGCCAGAGCATAGAAGAATGGTTTCATATGTGGATGCTGTAAGCACCATCTTGCTTGACTTAATCCTAAAATAAATAATTTTTCGCGCCACCTCTATAATCTTCGCGCAGCCAGACTGGTCCCACAGAGTTCTCATGCTGCATAACCTTATCGTAGTCCAAAGTTTTAGCGACAAGTCATCATAAAATCAATCTCAGGTATCCGAAGTGTAGTATAAGATTAAGATTCTCCTCCTTTCTCAACAGGAAAAGGAGACTGAGTTACATTAATGGTTGAGTAGCACAATTAAAACGTCATGATGCAGGTTAGAACATCGCCCAACTTATTACTTTTTTATTTGCAATTGTAATAAATAAAAAAATTCACTCCGTCTCCACATTACCAGCTTTTTATTTTTTTCATTTACTACTAATTAATTAAACCAATCTGTTTCGAATCAACCTGTTAATTTTCGCGGTGGTTGCTTTCAGATTGAGTCTGTTTCAGTTTTTTGGTTGGTTTATGTGAAAATCTTAATAATTTCGCTGATCAATGAATCGTGATAGAAAATACCCACGGAAACGTGAACAGCAAAACTGCCGTGAGAATTCAGAAATATGAATTTCGACATTTCAGGTTTCTTGAGAAAGTGTAACAATTTGCAACCAGTTTTAACGCAAAATGAATTATGTTTTGTGAGAATGAAACAAATGAGCTTTGTTATTTATATTTTTTGTATATGGAAAATAATTTTGTTTGGGTTTAAAAAATTCCGTTTTAATTTCATATAATCTTAACCAGAATTGATTAATTTTAGAATCTAATTTTATTGAATTCGTCAATGATTATGTATTAAAAATGTTTACTCTCTAGTTTTGTTATGAAAAATAAAACCAAGCAAAAAACGAACTTCAACCTTTACTACTAACCACAAAAAAATTTAATTACTTTGGGTTTGTGTCAATATTTTTTAATTCCCATGAATTGCTCATCAAACCTGTTCGACTCTGACTTTAGTTGAAGTTGTTAAACTTTAAGAACGTTCTTGTTATAAAAGTCACACGAACTGCATTAACTCTTTATAAAACAAAAAAATTTGTCCAAATTGTCCAAATAATACGATAAAGCCAAAAGCATGGTATTGTTTTAAACGTCTGTTACATTTGTCTTCAGCAAAAAAAACAAACAAAAAACAAAAAACTTGTAACAAGGTTGCATTACCACCTGTAAAACTTTTGATTTATTAACTATAGAACATTAAATGAACAGGTTTTGTTTACTCACAAAGTTTTTATATAAGTTTATTTTATTTGGCATTAAAACTGGTTTATAAAAACACACTCAGTCACAGTCACAAAATTTTACTAGTTCGGTTCATAATTTGCAGTGGTGTGAACTATTCAATTAGGTGGAAGTATTTGAATTTGGAATATATAGTCAATAAATATTACAACACGCAAACATTATATAAATTGTTACTATTTTTGCTACTATGTGTTTGTATTAAGAAAAATTGGAACTTTTAAAATTGAGTACAAAAGTGTACATATGAAAAGAGTGACACCTTTTCTTTTATAACCGAATTTTTTTTCTTAATTTTGTTAATTGCTAACTATTAAGCAGTTTAGCTAATCAATGGAAAAGAGGTAAAGAATATTGAAATGTTCTTCTCCGCATAGGTTCGTATATCAAAAAATGGGAAAATTTTTAAGTATTCGTAAAGTTAATAGATAAAAATGCTTTAACTTAGTTTTTGATACCCTAACAATATTATGTGTATTATAAAGATTATTTGGGCATGATATGCTGGATCAGGGGAATGAAGGAAATCAGAAGCTGAAAAATCTGCAAGAGGCTCAAGTATGGCGAAACTTGCCTTTTGATGCAGGTTCAGTAATACCATGGAAGGTCTAATAAAAATATTAAATCCAAATATTGTTTTGTTATGTTTATTAACGGGTAGGTCATTCTTTTGAATAGTTTGTGATACTGGCGTTATGAAGTAAAACAAGTTAAAACGATATGTATGTCCATTTAGCTCACACAAAACAGCCCCTCCCCCCTCCCTCCACCTATACGGGTTTGTTATTTTTTGCTAGAGTCAATCCATATCAAAGGTCATAAAACCCATGGTCTCAGATTTTTATGATTTGTTTTTTGTGTGATATCTTGAATACTTTTTGAGATATTGATTTCCAAAAATTTACGAAAAAAGACGTTTTAGTATTACCGAGAATTGTAGCGGTAGTGACACAGTTTAAGTTAAACTTTCGTAACTTTGGCAATTTTCATCATATCACATGATATTTTGACGAAAATGTTCGGAACAACCTGCAGAATAAGAAAAAAAATGCATTTGGCAACAAATCTATTAAATGGTGCAGTCATTATCAGCTCAACCCTGACTTTTATAAATATTTTGAAGAAAAAAAAATAAAATTTTAAAATGATATTTAAACTGAAAGGCGATACAGTAACGAAAAAATTTTTTTTAAATAATTCTAACAGTATGAACTAATAGGTTCTCGAATAAAAGTGTTGATAATTTGAGTGCCAGTACATCAGAACGACCCTTTGCCCCCCCCCCCCCCCCCCCTTTAATATAATATAATAATTAATTTGTTTCTAAGTTAAAATATAGAAAAACCTCCGCAAATTTTTTTTTGTTTAAATGTTTATTGATTAGAGAATTTTTTAAATAAAACCTACCCTCCAAGGGCATCGGGAACCACCCCCTATTGCCACCCTTAATGTTGAATAATTTTTTTTCTACGTAAAATATAAAAAACGTAAAATTTTGCTACGTAAAATATAAAAACAGCATCATTGTGATGTGATGAAAATTGCCAAAGTTATGTTAGTTTAACTTAAACTGTGTCACTACTGCCACAGTTCTCGGTAATACAAAAACGTCTTTTTTCGTAAATTCTTGAAAATTAATATCTCACAAAGTATTTAAGATATCAACAATAATAAATAAATAAATCATAAAAATCTGAGACCATGGGTTTCCTTTTCATCTATGGCTAGATTATTTGAAATGGAATGACCCTAGAGACCTTATCAATTAACAGGTAACGAAATGATGCTAAAGACTGTATTTTATTTCTTACGGCTAATAGTTTTAAAAAATTGATTTTCAAACTAAAATTTTCAGGAAAAAATTAAATTTTTTCATTTCAGAGGAATGGTAAAAGCATTCTCAAGTTACATCACCAAACATGCAAATTCTACCTGCCTCCTAAATTGTTGATCATTTTACTCTTTGTGTTAAAAATTGTGGGTCCTGAAAAGGACTAGGTTGTTAATAGTGTTAAAGAAAGAAATTATAATTAATAATTTAACATATTTTCAAAATGTCCTCCGTCACTTCGAATATACAGAAGCGCTCTTTTTCGCATGGCTTTTTTCAAGTCAATTGTTGCTAGATTTTCTTGTTCCAACTTATCCTCTATACCAATTTTTCATAGTCCCCCACAAATTAAATCCTAGTGGGGTTAGGTCGGGAAAACGAGATGGCCACGCCGCTCTATCCACCTACTACTGAAATTACAATTTAACCACTGGAGTACGTTTCATACTCAATGGGCTGGCCCCCGTCATGTTGATATAACATACTTCGTAGTATTTCCAAGGGTATATCCTCCATTAAGTCAATTAGATTGTTTTGTAGGAAGTTTAAATAGTTGTCATTGTTTAACCTATCCGGTAAAATATGTGGACCAATAAGTCGATTACCTACAATTCCTGCCCACAAGTTTACGGAGACTCTGTTTTGGGATGTAGTCTGTCGAACAATCCTTGGGTTTTCTGGACTCCAAAAGTGAGTATTATGTAAATTCACTAAGCCACATTTAGTGAATTGTGATTCATCCGTCCACAGAATCTTATTCAAAAATGTCCAGTCATCGGAGTCTTCTTCAAGTATCCAATTATAGAATTCTCTACGGCTTATTTTGTTCTGCATCTCAAGTTTCTGTACGGATGTCTCATGGAAAGGATAAAGTCCTACTTTTCGTAATATTCTGTACTATCGCTGCACTAAACCTATGCTATAAGTTTTACGCCTTGAACTTGTAGTAGGATCAGCTCTCCTTTCCGCGAGAATTGTCTCCTCCATTTCTGATAAAATTAGCGCAACACTGCTTGTGTCGAAAGTGTTTGAGCGCTCCAGTTTGTCGAAGCATATGAAACGATCTTTGAAAAACTCCTCTCGACGGTTGCCTTCTTTCTGGGAATCGCCGGTGATATTTACGCTCTGCTTCGAAAGAATTTCCGTTGCTGAATCCATTATTAACTATCAAACTATCAAAACGACTTTTGAAACTATCACAACGACTTCTCAAAGTATCAAAACGACTTCTTAAAATCGAAACTATCGAAACGACTTCTCACTATCAAAACTATCAGAACGACTTCTCGCTTTTAAATATTACGTGCAATTAAAAATGGCACTGCGTTTTCATCTTATTTTATAGTTGGAGATCATAAGTAGGATTTCTATTTCAAGTACAACAAATTATTAGAATCTTGCGGTGCGAATGTTTACAAAATAATTATTTTATGACCTACAGTATGCGTTTTACTACCAGATCCATTCAAATTAGGGTTATTACCATAAAATAATTTAGGGTGCAGGTATAAGCTGTACCCCTGGTGATGTAACTTGAGAATGGTAAACGATTTTTGTGCGCTTCAAGTTTCCATCGAAAAAGAACATATTACTCACTATTTTAAACCGAAAAATAAAAAAGCAGGGAAATTTTTCAGGTTTTTTTTTTCAACTCATTTTTTTAAAACTATTAGCAGTAAAAAAATTACGCAGCCTTTAGTATCATTGTGTTACCAGTCAACTGAGATATTAACGGTCCGAGATAGCTACCCAGTGGCAGCGCTGAGGTATTAGTAATTTAATTAAAAGAGCACCACGAAACAAAACACGCTGTGTAAGATCAGCCAAATACTAAACACGCAGTTCACAAAAACCGAAAGAAACCTAAAGCATGTAACTTATGAATGAGAATTCTGTGGTTGATTCTGCCAAAAGAATTCTTAAATTCAGTAAAGATGCAATCAATTTGCTTACCGGCCTCAATGGGGGCAGCACTGCACTTTGAAAATTCTAATAAGTTGATTGTGGTGAATTTACCCTTCATAACACGGCGTTGAAACGAGCCTAGAAAGGGTTTTGCGGTGAAACTAAAATACATAACCAACTAAAGATTCAAAAACCTTTGCAATATAACATAAATTAGCGATAGATCGACAATTCATTATGACACTCTCATTGCCCTTTTTATCAAGGGGAATGATTACAGAATGCAGAGTCTCGGAAATATATCACAACGAGTAGATAAATAAAATAAGTAACAAAGAACAAGAGGGGAGCTACATGCTTTTAGAAAAGAGGCTGGGGTACAAGAGATTAGAAATAACCAGGGGGTTACCACTCTCACAGTCCTCAGGTTCAACGTAGAAAGATATTAGAGATGGGAATCGAAAGCAAAATTATAGATACTTGGTATTGCATGATAACAAAAAAGTTTTTATTTTGTTTTTTAATTATGCTTTATTTTACTTTAAATAATTCATTTAAATGTTATTTAATACAGATATAGAAAAAAAACAGAAAAAAAAACTTTGAGCTGGTTAAATTTTTTAAATTTATTTTACCTGCAGTTATTAGTAGCCAGTGTATCGACCCTTACTTTATAGTACGGAATCCACTCTTATGGGCATGGAGGAGATCAATTTACGGTAAGTTTCTTCGGGTATTTCTTACCATATTTGTTGAACAGAGTTCCACAATTGCTCCTTGTTTGTGAACTTTTCTTAAGCCAATTGCTTTTTTTAAATGTTTAAGTTTTTAATTGGGCTCAATACTGATTTGGACAAATCATTTTCCTGCAGAAACCAATCTTTAACTAGATTGGAAGTAAGTTTAGGATCGTTATCCTATTGTTACTTCCAAAGTAGCGGCATTTTCTCGACCGCGTAGGATAGCATGACGTTCCTCCAAGTATTCAAACCTCGTCATGGTGACATTATGTCTGAAAATTTCATTTGAAAATATGGCGTTGAAGTGTAAACAACAAAGTACTGTGCAGGTCCTGTTAACTTTAAAAAAATTGAAATTGTGCGAAAGGCTGGAATTATAAGAACTTAACCGTAAGGAGCAAACCGGTAATCTCGTAAATCCTTTTCTTGTAGAAGGCAGAAGTAGGGCGTGTCAAAATCCATTCCGCCATTTTGAATTGATAAAAATCAAATTTCTTGCCAAATTTATTGAAACAATTATAGAAAGAAATATTTTCTTCCATATATTGCCTTCAATAAAATATTGCCAACTTAACTAGACATACGTTGGCAATCCTATAAGCAATTCAATAAAATATTCCAAGACAGACAGCAGACAGGGGGTTGAGGTGATGAATATTTCTTTGAGCGTCATTAGAGAACAAATTAATTTTGGTCTCAGCGCTCCAAAGAATATTACGCCACTTTTTCTGACCTTCTGGCCCGCACCAATATCAGTGACCTTTTGCAAAATATATCCTTGACTGAATATTTGTTTCTCAATAAAGGTACTTTTCTGGTTATTCTTGCAGGTAGGTGGGCATCCACTAGTCTTCGTCGCACAGTCCGAGCACTTACCTTAATCAGTCCTTGGGGAAGTCGTTTTTGGCTGTCCTCGCATGTCAATAGCTTTTTCTGGCCTAGGACATTGGTGAAAAAATTATCAGACTTAATAAATAGTTCTCCATTAGCTCGGATAGTTTGACCCTGCTTTCTAACCCTCTCAACAAGTCGCCTCTCTTCTATGGTACAATGTCCCTTTTGACCCATTTTTACTTTACTCTTAACCTTTTGCTATAAACGGAAATATTGTGTACCTATTCTAATGTCGAAATGAATCACTGTTACAACGATTCGACAGTAGTAATAATTCTTAGAAATAATTTGACTTTTATTTGTGCAGAACAAAGTAGAATGATGCAAAAATAGTTGGAACAAAATCCAATTTCTGTATGAAAGGTTGTTTGAAGGTTATGTACCTATTTTATTGTCCAGGTGTGTATATCATTAGAGTCAATATTCTTCAACCTCTTTTTTGAAATTCCATGGCCCTCTAATTTCTATAAATGTGTTCATCTCTTGCATCACTTGCAATGTGCTTGTTCACCATAAAACCGTTTAAACTCTGGCCATACTGCGCTGTTTGGAGTTTTTTCTTCGTACTTTTTCAGATTGCTAATCTCTGAACCAGTGAACCTTTTAATCGTGAACAACCACAGTTACTTATCACTTGTTTAGACGAAGCGGAAAGATATGTTAATAGTCAAAATTACTTACGAAACAGAAATGGGTCAAGACCACAGAAGAAATAGAAAGATTTTACTTACCATACTTGTTGACACTCTTTTAGTTTTGAGTGTCAAGTTAAAAACAAATATCGGTCGAATATCACGAATATATCTCTGCGTACAAGAAGATTCTGATTACTTCGATTTCTTGCAAAGTTGTTTCGAATTACGATACTATCTGAATATTGATGAAATAATTAAGATTATAGCATTTATCGGTCGTTGAAAACATCGATACAAAATACTGATATATTAGAAGTGTATTATCGATACTTCGATATATCGATGTGGTATCGTCGATCTCTATAAGATATCCATCAAAGTTACGCTTCGAGATAACGAAACTCCAGAACTGCTTAGATCCACTGCATAAAGTCGACCTTTTTCTGCAGCACAGTAATCCTTCGGTTTACGCGATTTTCATTTTTAGTAGCTTTTCGCGATTTACACGTTTATTTTAATTTTACGCGACATCGTTTATGTGTATGGATAGTTAATTTTACATAATATAAGAACACAACGGTGGGGCGAACATTGTATTACTTACATTCAATTTATGCTGAAAAAGAAACCGTTTTGTTCTACGCATGTAAATATATATGTAAAAAATAGTTTAAAAAAAAAATTGAACCAACTTCACAAAAAGCGCTAAAAAGCATAAAATTATTTTTAATTTTATATCTATTACGACATTTTGAAGTCGGTGCAAATCAAACAAACCAAACAACTACAACAAAAGTATTTAATCGTCATTTCTTATGATCCCGTAAGCTGAAACGTTCAGGTAGTATTATGTATTCTTTTCAATTGTGGTACTGTAGTTGTTTTATTTGTTTAATTTGCACCGACTTCAAAATGTCGTAATAGATATAAAATTAAAAATTATTTTATGCTTTTTAGCGCTTTTTGTGAAGTCGGTTCAACTTTTTTTTAAAAACTATTTTATTTTTCACTTTTTAGTGTCTTCTACTCTATACAACGAAGAAAGAAGCATCCAAATCGGTCCACGCGTTAAAAGTTAGTTTTAACCCCCTACCACACCCCCATTCCACTAAACTTTTTTTCTCATGGTATCAATCAAGGACTCTGCCGAACAGGAAAGGAATCATCGAAAACGGTGCTGCTGTTGAGGAAGAGCCAAAGGAGTTCAGTTTTTCTTTGTCAGAAACGCTGATCGTGTTGAGAAATTATTTTATATTTTTCACGTCGCTCGAGTTAATAAAAAGTTTAATTTTTGTTGTAAATACTTTTTGAATTTGTCAAATAAAATCCCTTTTCAGAAAAGATTCGTAAATAAACGACGTTTTTGGACTTGCAACTGCGTATAACCCCTTAAAAAATCAGAATATATTGACAGTTTGAAAGTTTTTTCGAACACAAGTAACTAACTCAGTCATGTGCTTCACATGCATTTATTAATTGGTGGTACTTTTTGGTACATTTTTACTCTTCGACAAGATTTGGCGGTACTTTTTTGACAGGAGTCTGTGATTCTCTCCGGATGAAAACAGAATTTTGACAGGAGTAAGCGATTCTCTGAAATAATTTTGACAGACGTAAATGACTGCACGTTACCTGCACTCTTTATTTGCATGTATATTCTTATGACTTTAAAAGCTGGATATATTTCGTTTTACTGTTGTACCAGTGTTACCTTTTCAAGACTGTCCGGGTAATTTAGGGAGCCGGTTATCTAGTAGTAAGTAATCTTAAACTTTGGACTTCGACACAAGTTACACAGAAAGAGGATATAAGTATTTATGGAACCTGGAACAAGAACTATCCCACAGCAAAGCCATTTAGTGCAAGTTCCGGATGGCTCGAAAAGTATAGGGCTTAAGACGGTTTCCATAATACAAAAATTACTGGTGAAGCTGCCTCTGCTTATAAAAATGGCGCAGAAAAATTCCTTTCAGTTTTGCAAAAAACCACAGAGGAAGGAGGTTATGATCCGCGCACGGTATTAAATTTTCATTTCGGTTAAAGAAAGTAGCTTACGCGGCTTTAAAGCAGCAACATATTGGTGCACAGTTTTATTGGAAGCAAACGCAGGAGATAATTGTCAGCTAAAAACTGTTTTTATTTATCGTGTATAATCCAAGCGTTTGATTTGGGCTTCCAAGAGATCGATACGAATGACATCGATTAGTTACTAGATTCTCACGAACCTGAACTCACTAATGAATATTGTGTTGAGCTAGACAGAAAGAAAACGATAACAGTAACGTAAAAGAATCAATTTTTTACTAACTTTAAAGAGAAAGTCAAGTGCAATCAAAATGTTTGTTTGATTACTTAACCTGTACAAGACTAATTATACAAGCAAATCAATGCTACCAAGTGTTGTTTAATGAAAAACAACAAAAGTCTGCGCATCAAACCATAGATGGGTGAATCTACGGAAAGTGACATATTTGCTATTCCAACTTCATACTTTCAATGGGGCAAAATTTCCTATGTTTCTTTCTTTTTCCAATTTCTGTTAGAAATTTGTTGCTAAAGGGGAATATTTTAAGATCGGGTAAATTAAGAGAAAATCGAGGTCTACCTCTGAGAAAAACTATGCGAACGTGCACCCTTAGTATTTTAATTAATAATTAATAAACAATTTCCTATCAGATGCCGCCAAAAAACAAAACAAGGGTGGATATTTTGCAGCGAAAGCGAGTGACTGAAAGAATGATTAAAAGAAGAAAAAGAATAAAGAAGGAAAGAGTGTTTACGATATTATTAGACACTATAAATTTATCATAGATTTTATTAAGAATTTTCAAAATAAGACTTTATTTAATTTATATATTTTTTTTGATTGGATACTTCCTTCGGTCAGACAATTTAGACACGACTGGGAAGAATGCAATAGTCACAACTGTTTATATTTACGCCTCGGCACGCCCTTGCACACTATTACGTTCTGAAATAAAAGAAAATAACATGTGAGACTACGTCTCAGTGAGCAACTCTACATATTTACACAAACACACATGCTGCCTCCTAGACCTATAACACAAGTCACCCGGAGGATCATCACACACGTACAATTACTAGGCCTAATATATATAATAACGGTCACCCGGTAATTCAACTATGCTACTTACGTAGACCTCTTAGAATTACCTAGACCACTTGCAAATTATCTATTGTACTCACCATATCTCATTCTCTACTATCTAATTTTCACTACTATCTAATTTTCACTACACACTTATCTTGAAGACTGAACTCTTATTTTAGCATGCGACACTATTTAAACTGCGAGATCGAACATTTCTAAGAAGTCTAACTTCTCTATCAGTCTGCGTATCTTACCTCTTTGCATAATATCATTCTAGACTGGCGCCTTATGAGTTTATTTGGCGGAATGATAATGTATTACTTAAAGATCCCTTTTTTTAAGGAACTACGAATTTGGGTTTTTCCCTTCGTTTTGTGAAGACAGCGTACTTTACCTATTCGCGTAATCTCATTTTAGACTGGCGCCTCATTTGGTTATTTGGCGGAATGAGATTTTATTGCTTAGAGATCCCTTTTATTATTGAACTACGAAGGTGCAGTTTTAGATTTATCTATATTGTATTTATTTTGCCCAAGTGGCGCCTTACCTTCGTTTTGTGATGACAATATATTAAAAAAGGGAACCAAAAAAAACATTGCCGATTAAAGAAACGAGTTAAAGATCTCAAAGAAAGGAAAGGAAAATTTGGAGGGAAAATAACATCAAATGTGAAAGGGAACAGAAAAACCGAGATGAGTTGGAAAAAGCTCTCAGAAAAAACACCCCTCCAGAAACCGGGAACAGAAAAACCGAAATGAGTTGGAAAAAGCTCTCAGAAAAAACACCCCTCCAGAAAGTGAGGAAAAATTTGCTGAAGTGATTCCTCATAGACCGTAACCTCAAGAAAATAATAGGGCTCAGGATCCGAGCAAATAAGTCCTGAATTACACGAGAGGGATTTTACCCCATGAGTGACGAAAACCTGTTTTTTTCTAGGTGAAAGAAGTGAGGTAGCAATAGGGTCATCTGTGAGTGTCAATCACGAATCGTAGGGGTTTCGCTTGAGTTTTTCCTGACTTGCTTTTGTCCATTTTCGTAACTGCCTCATTTGGTGTCAGGTTGATTTAGTATTGCTTGAGCCGTTGAATACAAATTTTCAACCCTGCAAAACACTTATTAAACGGTTTTTAACGTCAATCAAAGCCCCTCTCGTAGCAACACTCCGAGGGTTTTTCTACTTTTGCACAGAAGAGAATTGCCGTGAGTTATGGGGTAAAATCCCTCTCGTGTAATTCAGGACTAACAGGAAAAAACGGTCCAGAGAAGTATACAAGAAAAACGAAAAAATTGCGAAGCTAAAATTAAAACCCAAAAAATATCAAAACCGTACGAAAGACTCAAGGCAGCAAAAGAAAAATCTAGTGTAGAGAAAAAAGTCGAAGATATAACCGAATCAGGTCCGAATGCAATTGCAAGAAATCTAGTTTATTAAGAAGTTTTAAAAAACAACTCAAAAGCAATTATTTTAGTTTGAACACAATAAAGAGTAAACAGCTGTTTACTAATTTCATTTTCGGAATAATAATAAAAAAAATATAAATTGATATAAAATGCGATAAACATCTCGAAGAAAAAATCAATCTATTTCTAGAAGAAGAGGAAAATTCAAGAATGTGCCCTGGGAAAAGAGATTTCATTAAAAAAGGAACTTGCGTTAAACAGAAAAGACATTTAAATGATAGTCTTAAAAATGTTTACAAAACATTTAACGATACTTATTCTTAAAATAAGTGCAGTTATTCACTGATTTGTCAACGATGTCCTTGTTAAGTGAAAACCATGAAATTACAAGACAGGAAAGCTTGCATATGTATGACAAATGGAAATATTGAGTACATAATCGCGGCACTGACAAGATAATAAATGAAAACTAGTGGGGTAGGTCCAGATTCTGGGTGTCGCATCATTGGTGCGACCCTTGAGGTCCACACGAACAACTTCCCAGTTAATAACAATTTTCAATTGTTATTAACAATATTCAATTATATTACGACTAAGTGAAAACTCAATAAAATTCATACTATTCGATTTATCGTTTTATTTATCATTAATATCAACTATTTAAACCATTTATCATTTTTTTAATGTTACAAAAAACTATAAAAGTACTGGATTTTTTTTAAGTATCGAGTTGTATCAGAACCAATTAGATCAGAAGAATCTTTTTCAAAAAAAAATTTCGCCCACTTGTATCTCATATAAAAATACTTAAAAAATTGATATTTTAAATTTATAAATAAATAAATTAATGAATTTAATTTATCATGATAATTTCGTTGTAATTAGATGCAAAAATTTTTTTAAAAAATTCTCCGTTATAGCACTATTTTTTAATGAAAACCAAATAAATGCACTTTGTTTGGAATTCATTTGTTATTAATAATTTTGAATGGTTATAAACAATTTATAATTGATATAAACAATTCTTAAATGTTATAGACCATTTTTAATTGATATAAACAAAGTTTATTCATAAAAGAAATTTTTTGTGGTAACAACAATTTCAATTGTTTATAAGAATTTTCAATTGCTATGAACAATCTGCAATTTTGTATTTAATTTCCAATTTTCATAATCAATTTTCAACCAGGTAAAACCATTTTTTATAATTATAAATTTATTATTGTTATAAGCAATCATTTATTGTTATAAACAATTTTTTATCATTATAAACAATTTCTGTTCATAATAAATTGTTACTATCCGACTTTTTGATGTCCCGATCGTCATCAGTACAAATTACATCGAAGAAATCCTTTTCAAGAAAGTCTGAAATCAACTTTTTTTTCAGTTTTTTTGTTGAAACAAAAAAACGCAGCCGTTTGATTAAATTTCTTTCAGCTCTTATTGATAATAATATGCTTCGAATGGCACCATAGCGAAGTCGTTATAATTTTTTGTTCGCGAGATATCGTTGTCGAAAAAAGTGGGTCCGAACGTACGTACGTACGTACACACACGCACACACACACACACGCACACACACACACACACACATACATGTGTTCAAAAACATGCGTAAAGCACTATGGTGACTTTGAAATGTAAAAAAAAATTAAAACTAAAAATTTTGAAAATCGGGCCCATTACAATAACTTCCTATATGTGGGAAGTTAAAAAAACATTAAGGAAGTAACTAGTTCTATATGCTGTACTAATGTTTTTAAAGACCTGTTCGATTTGAAAGGACAACGTTACAAACAGTGTTTACATTTCTGAAAAAGAAATTACTTATTTTAAATGGATCGAGGAAAAACAGAAATTTGTTTGCAAAAAAATTAATAAAGAGAAGCTTCCGATTTGATATACGTATTTCGTACAATGTTTCCGAAATTTATTCATATGGATTTCAGTGAAAACTATTCGGTGAAATATCCCAAAGAAATTAAAAGCGGATCTAGACAACAAATTTATCTTCACACTGTGGTAGTTTATTTTAAATCGCATTATAAAATAAAGTCGAAATGCTTCTGCACACTGAGCACTTCTCTAGCTCATAATACTCCTGCTATTTGTACAATTTCTTTCCGATTTTGGAACGATTTCCTCAAAATATCAATGTACTCCATTTTCTGAGTGAAAGTCCTGCCACGCAGTACAGAAGCAAAATGATGTTTCATTTTCTAACTATTAAGCTTCAAGATTATTATTCAAGACTAAAAAAATTCACGTTGAACTACTTAGAGGTGGGTCATAGAAAAGGAGCGCCAGACGGTATAGGAGAGACGTGCAAAAGGGCTGCAGATCGACTGGTTGGTTGTGGTCAAGATATCCCAGTCATTACAACTTTAATGAAAGCTTTGAAGTCGAATTGCAACGGAATTACATTTTTTCTTATCACCTAGGATGATATCGATAGTATTGCAGCAAATATATCCCAATACGCTTAACCATTCAAAGGCACCCTTCAAGTTCGTCAGGTCGTTTCAGGAGAAGCATTGTCAACTTTGTATATAAGACTATTGATTTCAATGCCAGTATGAATGTGTTCATAATGGTATTGGTATTTCGAAATAGCAAACTGAACTTGAAGAAGAGGACGATATTTTGTAAGATATCGAAAACCAATCATTTTCGTACGGTTGCGCTCTGGAAACACGTCATTAGGTCAGACGAAAAATAAATCGATTGGGATCAGATTGCTGCATTTGGACATGAATTGATAAAAAATTGGGTTTACAAGACCGAAATATTCACCAAACGCTGAAATATGGTGGATTATGATATGGGGCTGTTTTTGTGTTGGAAGGTTGGGAAATTGTCGAAAAATTTATTGGATAATTAGAGCCACAGCTTAAATATCTATATTAGAAGATATCCTATTGCCAAGCTTCGAAAAATTAGGTTGCGAACCAACGGATCTCATATTCATGCAGGATAATGATCCAAAGCATACAGCCAAAATAACGCAAAAGTAGCTCTGTGAAAATAAGATTTCTGTTCTCGAATGGCCGCTGAATTCTCCAGACCTGAACCACATAGAACACATATAGAAACAGAGTTAATCCTGCTCAAACCTACTCCAGCGAATAACGAGGACCTCTGGCGAGCTGTCCAGAAAATATGGGACGAAGTGGGCGAAGATTATTTATTAAAATTAGTGGAAACGCTTTGCTGCTCATCTAAAAGCAAAAGGAGGTCATACGAAATATTAATTTACAAAAACAATAGATGTCAATTAAATTGATGTTCACCTGCGACACAACTGTTCAGAGGAACTTTAATCGAAAATGTTTTCATATTTTTCTTTTATCAACCCGCTTTTTTTAATAGGAACTGTGAAAATGTTTGATTATATCGTAATAAATTTAGTATAAAACTTTCACCACATTTTCTTTTACATATCATTATTTAATTAAAAATATTCACCGATATTAATTTAATGTGAATGGTTTTGTCCCTCACTGTATGTAAGAGTATTTGAAGCATTAACTAGAAATTTTTTTTCCGTAGCGTCAACCAGATGTTTTTCCAAAAATATGTAAATTTAAGCGTTCCTCAACAATCTCTTTCCAGAGACGGACAGAACTCCAGCAGCGTTAGGGAAATGTACCTTAATTTTGACGCTGATTTATTAGGGCTGGAAATATCCGTGTTTAATAAAATCGGAATATTCGAATCTTATGAATACGGATATCCGTAACCCGTCATATCGGATTTTCGGATTTTGAGATGCACCAATCCGTGAATGCGTTGTAATCCGGAGTATCCGCAAATGCGGGAAATCCGGATTCGTAAATTTACCATCGCAATTACCTCAATTCGATACAAACTCCGGATTTATTCTGTTTTAGCGTTTATTCGTGTTACATTCGTTGTTTTTTTCACGTGTCTCCAAAATTGAACTCATTACCTTTAAACTGCTATAACTAATGCAAATAACGATCAGTCAAAATTATTCTTTCTATTTCTATTCCAATTATAAAAACGCAAGTTTAATGTCACCTAACACCTTTAAATGATGCATGTTTTCATTTGATTACTCAATTTTAAGCATCGTATTAAATTTAACATCATTTGAAAGAGGGCAACTGCGCCTAAATAATGGTACTCTACTAAGCCATTTGCTTTACAGTTGCGTCAAATAAAACAGGACACGAAATATAACTTTAATTTTCTGATATTAGCGCATATTAGCTATATACTTAACAGTTGCGGCAATTAAATCAAAGTAAAAATTTTATCTCAGTTTTAAAGGAAAGGATAAAATTAAATTTTTATTTCGTGTCCCGTTTTAATTGCCGCAACTGTAAATCATATGGCTAATAGGAATAGTTCTTAATTTGAATGAGATTTCGGAAAAACTCGTCACTCTAGTTTCTTTAGATATGAGAAAATTACATTTGTATTTTGCGTCTCGTTTTAGTTGCCGCAACTGTAAACCATATGGTTTAGTGGGGTACCATTATTTAGCTGCAGTTTCCCTCTTTCAAATTATGTTAAATTTAATACGATAGGAAGTTTTTCAAAAAACACCTATCACTATTTGCCTAAAATTGAGTAATCAAATGAAAACATGCAACCTTCAAATGTGTTAAGTGACATCAACTTGCCTTATATTTATAATTGGAAAATATTACAATATTGTCCATTTCGGTCAGAGAAAGAATAATTTTGATCGATCGTTATTTGCATTAGTTAAAGCAACTTAAATACAATGAGTTAAATTTTGGAGACACGTTGGAAAACCAGGAATTTTATTAAAAATATTAAGTCGTCGCAAGCTAAAAGTAGTGCCAACATGTAGCCAAGGGTTGTCTCTTTCGATTAATGTAAAATTTGATGAATGAAAAAGATAGTTCAGTTTTCTTATTAATTTTTCTCTTCTCCGCATTACGTCGCCCAACCCACCTAATCACGCAACTGCCAATTTCTCACCCAATTCTTGTGCTTACACATTAAATGCTTATGGATTTGTAAAAATCCGTGAATCCGTAAAATCCGGACTATCCGTAAATCCGCCAAATCCGGATACGTAAATACGAAAATCCGAAATTCTGAATTTACGGATTTCAAATCCGAAAATCCGACAAGATGTAACTTCCAGCCGTAGCATTTATGTACTTTTACTTATAAACATGAAATCTTCGAGTTCCTTTCAGTTTTTAGAAAATAAAGCTTATTTACATTCCTTTTCATATTATATTTACTAATTTTAATATATTATTTTATTTGCGTTTTTCTGTTATTTAATATGAACGTAAGAATTAAATCCATTTATAATTTTTCTAAAAGCATCTATAAGTCCTGTTCGGTTTACGTGATTTCCGTTTATGCGAGATTTTTCAGGAACCTATCCTTGCGCAAATCGAGAGATCACTGTAATGCTGGATTTGTTAGAAAAGGTGTTCATTTGGCACATTTTAGGATATCACATTAAAGTATAGTTTCATTCTTTCGAACAAGATAAAAAAAACATCAATCCTGCATATTTTCCCATAGTAGTAGAACAGACGCTTTCGGTTTAAAGTTAGGCTTTAAAAAAGTTTTGCGCGTAACAATTCCAAATTTTATTTATCATTTAAAATCAAATGCGTTACTAATGAGGTTGCGTTTTGATTTTAATTTTTTGGTTGATGATGATGTCAAAAAGTCTACGGTTAAAATACATACAAATAGTCTGCGTAATAAAGGCAAAAGGAGTTTATAAAAGGAAGGGCTAATCCCCTTAAACATCAATCATTCACTGGGTACATGATAGAACAAATCACTCTGTAGCACCTTGGTTATTTAAATGCTGCTCACATACAAGGTGTCTGAGTAGAATAGAAGTTAGATAATTCACAAAGTCGATATAACGAAGAACTTGATAGATGAAACGAACGCAATGATAAAGTGGCTCCTATAAATTTTGTGGCTACTTACGATTATTTTAGCAGCAAAATATTATTAATCAACTTAAAATTAAAGAGAACTTTAATGAAATATAATTTATTGCGCGAAATTCATACCTTCCTTTCATACCCTAAAGTATTTATCGCTGACAGTGAAACTGAGCACCACAAGTGATGTTTGTATGATGCCAAGGGATTTACTTAATAGATTGATATGCACATAATTTATTATAAATATTTGTATTCAAACTCAAAGTGGTGATACTTAAATATATGAAAAAGGATACAGGATTGAATACACTCAATTAAAGGAGTCGCTTAATTTCAGCAGTAATTTTCTCATAATAATTACTTATATTGCATGAATTAATAGTCGTCTGTGGTTCGCCTTCTTAAAGTTAGACGTACTTGGAGAAAATTCTGTAAACAACAATCCCTTAATCCCTTGGTAAACAAGCATCCTTCAATATTTTTTTCGTTCATTTCTAAAAAGATGTAAGAAGCTCGCAATTGATTTTTTTAAAGGACTTTGCCTGGAAGTCTCAGAGAAGACAGCAGCTACTCTTTCTCGCCAACCCTACACTTTTTTCCTCTGTTCTTTCTTAAATAGAAATCTCCGACGAGTAGGGTATTTTTAAATAATGGGCAAAACAGCGTTTCAGAACTTTTATTTATTCAGAATAGTTTTTGCATGTTGAATTGAAATTGAGCCTGAATGTTCAAGGTTTCTTTCGGCAATTTCGCGACTTGGTTTATGTCGACAGTTACAATCCCTACCTTCGTATTCTGAAAACGTTATTTAATTTATGCTCTTTTTAAACAAATCCTGCCTCCGATGGAAAAACAAATGAATACTATTAAAGAAAGACTTCAGTTCAAGTTAAGGAATATTTATTATACGATTAATTTGGAGAAAAGGGATTTTTTACCACATCCTTTAATATACAATTATATAGTATAATTAAAGAATTTAAGGCTTTTAATGTATAAATGGCTGTATGTCACAGTCCTGCCATCCCCTCATTTATATACCAATTAAGATACGGTCGTAGAATGATGACCGAAAACACGAAAAAAAAAAATTCTTTTTATGGACTTAAAAATTTTTTTTTCGCATACCCTATTGAGTGGGATGTCTTTAGACAGGACCTTTTGATTTTAACCCTTCAGTGAACAGAAATTTATTTATAAAGTCATTATCAAATGGTTCTCCTTTCGAATTTCTAAACCACCGATGCAAAACATCTAAAAAAAGTACCTGTAGCTGTTAGTTGGTACCTCCAATGAAAACTAAATTTGGGAATAACTCTAAATAAATAAATAACCCTGTCATTTGCGTGACTAATACGCTTTTAACAGCTTTTTAATTGCATTCCTGGACCATGAACATGAAAATTTTTTAGATAAGTTTGAAATAGGAATTTTTCAATTAAATAGAAAAGCTCGACTAGGTTGAATAATAAAATATACCGAATTTCTGACTTTCGCGGGCTCTACAAGTCCAATTATCACTACTTTTTTGTTGGTGTGTTGGTAGACTTGTCTCTGATTTACCTTGAGATTGGTAGCCATATTCGTGACTTGTTTTGTGTTGGCTGTCGAAAATGCTACAAAATATTTTGTTGTGCTGGGTGATTTTGTACTTGCTTACACAATAAATAAAAAAAAAAAATAGATTTGCATTACACTTGAATGTTGAATGTTACTTTTGCCGCGCTTAGAAGTACTTTTAACGATTTTCACTGCAGCAACAACCGAATGTCTCGAAAAGTTGTAAAAAATTAATTTGTATGATCGCTAAATTATTATTTTAATTTCTTAATAATAGCTCACGGGGAGACCTGGTCTCGAAACCGGGACCCATGGCATGGTGGTCGTGCGGCTTAACGAATTGATCCAACTCCGTCTACCCGTATAGGTAACGCTTGTTAAATATGTGGGGCATCAGCAACCTGATATTACAATTGTTCCCAGTAGTAGATGACTCATAAGAAGTGTCATGACAATAATAATGATAGCAATTACCTGAAATTCGTTATTTTTATTCTCATGTATTTTCCAGCTTCAGTAATAATCTTTATTATTTGTTATTGCAGACGTCGGTGTCAAATAAGTTAATCTACGGAAATAATTTTATTGTTTTCATTTTAAATTTTAGTCTAGAAAAAGTGTAAGCATGTCATGCTTGGTTTGGACGTTTTCGTGCGTCATTTATTGATACGTACCTGTAGCAACCTGACATTTGGAAAATTATAATTTTTAATCAAGTGTACCATGCCCCATTTAAGTGCCATTCAGGAGTTTTAACTCTCTGCGTGCCTGTTTCAGGCTTGGAATTAACGAGATTTATACTAAGTCGGGGCGACAGTTCTCTGCAGAATTGCTGCGACTCACGAAATGAATTTTTTTACGATTTCGCGAACGGGTCTGAGCCATTATACCATCCCATACCATACCATATTTTTGTGTCAATTTATTTCAGAGTTATGGATTGGTAAGATTTTATTGCAGACGTACTGGACAAATAAAATTTATGACGTTTGTTAATTAAGTAAGGCTTTCTCTGGTTCTTTTAACTACTTGTGGGGCGCACGGCGTCCACTATACCACGATTCTCCAGTTCTGCTCTAACGCCTTCAACTATTTCCACGGATTTTTGATCTGGGTACCTACCTACTCTACAGATCTGCTCCAGGTATCGTGCGGTCGTCAATTAAGCATCTTCTTTGGGTCCCCTGTGGCATATCCATTCCTACTTTCGTCCTTGAACACTGATTTCTATCCTGTCTTGGCCTGTGAGGCTGTGTAGTTTTCCGTCGGCAATGACCTCCATCCAATGGATTTTAAGGATACGTCGAAGATATCAGTGTACAAAGGCTCGTAACTTAGATGCTATTTGACAAGTCACTTTACATGTTGAACGGCCGTACGACAAAACAGATCTGTGTTTCTTGTGATGTTATTATTACATAAAATTTTAGCAAAAGTATTAAATGCAACTCAACAGGGCGTAAAAGAAGACTTATTAAAGGTGGCGACAAGGAGTCGGTAGAAGATCACTTTGGTGAGTATATTCATTGCTCATTTTGCGCGCAGCACTGAATTATTGATGTGTTACCTGAACAAATTTGGGCAACATGCTTTGTTTGTTGGATAGAAGACATACGTTAAGAGACGGAGTTGGAACAATTCGTTGAGCGGCACGACCACCGTGCCATGGGTCTCGGGTTCGAGATCAGGTCTAAAGTAAAATAATTTGGAGAGTGTCGATGTGATCGCTGCTGTCACGAAAGCCTGCTTGCTCATCGTTAATAGTGCGGTGGAGTACACGCTTGATTCGTATTAAGGCGGTTTCAGCCATCAATTTGAAGATGACAGTAAACAGCAAATCTTTTCAATTATGCCTGCTTTCGATTCAGTAGAATAGGTCTCTGCTTCCCAATATGCCTGGATTACGTGCGCATATGCATAAAAAAATACAATTTGAGAGAAAGAGCGCAACACGCTTTTATTATATGTCCTGTTTATTGAGGGTTTAAATATTGAACCTAAAATGTTAGTTTTTCAAAGCAACATCAAATAAAAGCTTGCTTTTTAAAAAACTTTTTTTTTGTTCCAAGGGGTTGTGAAGAAAACAGTAATCCCCCATCACCAAGTGGCCAATTGGTCATATTGGTTATAGTTTAGAGCAATATTCGATAAACTATATTGCATTGCTTAGAACAAAAAGCGAAAGGAAGTGCACCATGCTCAAAAAGTTTCCGAATTTTCCTTATGTGTGTGAATGTGTTAGTTTTCACTATGGAAGTAGGAAATATTTGACTCATTCGAAGTGGTCCTCGCAAACATTACTACCATTGGATGGTATATAATCAGTCCTACCGATGGATTTTAACCACAGTTCTCTAAAGTCTTTATCTTTTGGAAACCTAAAATACCAAAAAGTACCAAAAACTTCCGTCAACTGTCGCTGAAATCACCAAGGTGACCCAAAACGCTGATGTATCTCAAATGTAAACAAACCAGCACCATCAAGAGAAATGTTTATATTTTTTGGTAAGCTTTTGGTAGCTTTTATTTATAGGGCTTTTGAACATATTTCAAAGAAAATGTTGTATAATTGCTTATTATATTATTTAACTTCCCTAAAAAATTATTTTCCCCACGCAATGCGTCGATTATTTTTACAACAAAATACTGCACACTTCATCCTAACTAACTAAACCACAACAGTCTTTTAAATGTTAATTGTCTTAATTTGTAAATTCGACCATTTTTAATAACTGGACAGTGATAATTATTAAATAAACACTCTATAAACAGTTTGAATGCGCACTCTTCAGAAAACCCACGTCAAATTGACATTTTGAAGGCGTACTTTCTACCGCCTTCCCACACCTTTCCCACGAACAAAAAATCGGAAAACACATACACGGTTTATACACGTTATTGCACTTGCTTTCGTTTTCTGTTCTAAGATTGCATTGTCACCGGACTCATATACGTATGCAAAATTTCAGTTCAATCGGATATCGGGAAGTGGGTCAAAATGGGTTTACAATATTTGACGACGGACGGACAGAGGTGCAAGTAATATAAAGCTTGTAATAATGAAAATAGGAACCAGAGGTGTACTACAATTTTTAAAAAGGGAGGGTTGTCATCAGCACTACTCGAGAAGTTATTGGCCAAGTTTAAAAAAGTATCGTCATCAATGAAAAGGTCTTTGGTGTCTAACATCCAGCGGCGAAAAATTCTTAATATTAATATCAAAGTCCTCATCCAAAAACGTAGTCCTTAAGATTTATACAGAGGTTGGCAGTCGTCAAAGTTGGAATTTACAAATCTTCAGATCTGCTTCGGTTCAACATGTAGAGATGATCTAATCCTATCTACATAGTCGCAATAAGATGCTTCAGAGCACAAACGAATAGCTCTAGCAACAAATAATAATAAGACTTACTCCTTGAGCAGCGTAATTTTTGTAATTCATCTTGGAAAGGGATCTGTGAAACGGATAGCGTGGATGACTCTTCTTAGTGTAGACGGCAATATTTCAATCCAGGGTTTTGAGAAGAAAGGAGAAGAGACTTAAAAGCCTGAAACCGGTTTACAGTGTGAGGCCCTTCTATCTTTAGGAAAGAAGACGTACCACTACCTTCATCCGCGAAATTGGAATATAGATTAGAAGGCTGATTGAAGTTTAGCTGGGATACCATCTAAGCCAGGTGATTTGTAGGTCTTGAAACTATGTATCGCCCACTTCAGCTCTACTTAGGATCTTGTGGAGCAGATCATGACCACCCGAAGTTTCTATCGACTCAGCTATTCTAGCTGTCAACCAGTAGCTCCAGAGTCTCAAATCGGGATGAAGCCCAGATTCCATCCTGTTTAGCTAAGAGTCTGGGGATACTAGATGTCATTAAGAGGCTTTTCGCAAACGACTCTCTTCAGAGGTGCTCTCGATTTTATTGCAAAAACACTCCCACGAAGATCATTTAGCGTTACTATCAACTTCTTAAATTTGCTTAGGCATTCTTTATAGGAAGTTCTTTTTGCTTTGTTGAAGAGTCAAGACACTCCCTCCTGAGTGAGATGATTTTCGTCGATTACCATGGAGAGTTCTAGGCTAACCTTTAGGATGCCGCTCAGAACAAAACGTATGGGCCGACGTATTGCACGCTGGCGTTAGAGCGTCTACTATCTTTTCGAGGATTTGATTATTGGCTATAATAAGCTGACCTTCGATAGATAGACTGTTACTCAGGACAGTTTTGTATAAATCCTAGTTAGTTCTATGTATGTCTATTTTTGTAGAGAGAACGGACCTGATTGTGTAATGATAGTCCAAATTCGACGTAAACGTGGTCAGGAAAGGACTTATGTAGTTGTAAAATGGAGTTAGTTAAGTTGGAATCGGTTCCTACGGTACATATATGAAGGTTAGTACAAAGAATAAAATCAAAAATGGATTCATCTCTTTTGGAGATGTCCAAACTGCTCCAGACAGTGTGGTGAGCATTGGCGACGACGCCGAAGACTAGCGTAATCCTCTGCTTCATGGTTTCCCTAACCACATGTCTTAGGCCTAACGAGGGATATACTCCGCATCGTGAGACAAAGAGATCAACTATATAGAATGGGATTGAAGAAATAATGAAGGCATTAATATATTTTTTATGAGTATAAAGGGTCTGGGCCTACATACACTGTGTATAAAAGATCTATTCAAATAGAGTCCGCAAATCCTGTCTTTGACGACCCTTTCTCCTTTCTGCGTCAATCTGCGTGCCTTCGAGTGGTGGAAATTAATCTGATCTCGGAATCGAGTTGTTTTGTATTTAATACAAAATTGTTTATCGTGCTGTAACTAATTTCCGCGTGTGTGTTTTTATTGCTGAAGTTGAGGTTATCTTCCAAAAAGTTTTTCTTAATGTTCTTAATTTTTCTTCTTTTTATTTTTATCTTCGTCACAAATTATTGTGTAGGGACATCAAATTAAACTTTACGTGCTTAAATATGCTATTTATTATAAACCATACTTAATTCTAGTTGTCTTAATCTTATGGCTGTTCATACCAATAATAAAGTTTTTCACATTGTAACATTATTTTACAACTGACAGCTTACAAGAGTCAACTTTACTTAGAGCTCGTTCACATCATTACAAAAAAATAATAGAGGCAACTAACAAACGTTTTGTAACGTACTTTTTATAGACTCACGGTTAAAGAAATAAATCCAGATAATTTAAATTTGATAGTATTCAAGGAAGTAGCCGTAGTATATACCTAGATACCCAAAATGCACAGATTTATATAGTGAAAGTCACGTCGATTTCTGCCTCGATAATTCGCATATTCTCCAAATTGGGTTCTCCTGATGACGTGCAAAATCATAATGCTTTTTTGCATAAAATGGAAGACTTGACAATAGTACACCGTATCACCACTATTGAATTGAGCTTATTAACAAAAGCAACGTTTTGGCTTTAAGTCGGGATCTGGTCCCATAATAGCTTGATATCTATATAATCTAGGTCTCTCTGCTTAATATTATAGGAGAATGTCGTGTAAATTTTCAGCTAAAGCCTGAAATATCGTATCTCCATCGCATTTATATCCTTGAAAATCATCACAGAGGAATCCAGATGACGACTTTGCTGTGTGCAATTTCATCTACAAAATTAAGGTCTCTAATCACTCGAAAGGGTTTATTTTTCCTTCCACCAGTCCCTTAGGGCTGCTCCGCCAATAATAAATTGGTATCGATTTTGACTTAATGTCAAGCTTTGCCCAAGTCAATATTTTAATGACCTAGAAGCTATTCAAAAACTTAACTACAGTTAACAATGTAGATGTCTTATGCAAATATTAGATGTGTTTAAACATAAAGTGTTTTTCAATGAATTGTAGTTATGCTATGTCTAAGAAAACAGAAATCATTTCAACAACTTATGTTTGTATTCATATTTAAAGAAAAATAAAAACAAATATTGGTAGTGTTTATGTTTATAAATATTTGTATTGTTTTGAGCGGGTTTAATATTTCTTACCTTGAAAAAATCATATATTCAGTTGTTTGTCTACAATTTAATGAATTTCATTTGGAATAGTGCAAGAGACCGAAAATGCAAGTATACTGGAATTCGCATTGACGAGATTTTATACGTAATTTGAAAGTGACTACAGTATTTCATAACAATAATAGGCTAAACAAAACTCATGTGTACAAGGAAGTTTCGGGGCGAAATGAAAATATGACAATGAAGAATGTAGTTGAATCGGGAAAATACTAGTACATATATCAAACCATTGACAAGGCACGTGAAGTCATCTCAAGCGCTATGCTTGTTTTCAGCACGGTAACTAATTTCAGCGTGCGAGTCCTCACTGCTTAGGAAATGAAATCGAAGAACAAAGAGCAGATACGAATTATGACCTTTTTCGAAGCGTAGATTGAGGTAGTAATCAATCCGTAGTGTTTTTCGTCGAAATAAATATTTAAGCACACGACGAACTTGCCTACATCCTGTCGATACCTAGATAAAAAAGAAGAGACAAGTGACCTCTCTAGCTGCAAAAGCAAAATTATATCAAAATTTCTTCAATAATTCTCAGTGGAAATAAATAAAATATAAACATGTTATCAGCGCACGCCAGTACGATTTTGCCGTTAGGCGTTGTTCAGGGTCAAAACTTTCCTTATCCTGTGCCTTGACGAACTTTGCCATTAACCAAATAAAGCCGTTACGTTGTGGGTACTTGGATCTTGACGTTATATGACAAAAGTTCAACTGGTAGACAAAACGACGCAAGGTAGTTGACGTGAACTGTGGTACATTGTCGCTGCGAAAAACGTCATGAAGGGCAAAAATCGATATGAGATATGGCCCAGTTTGACAATTTATTTCTTAAACGCTCTATTTCAGCATAACGGGAATAGAGGTCTGCAACGACAAGGAATTGTTTAGGTTCTATAGAGAACAGGTCGGCAGCAATAATTTCCCATTGACGTTCTGGGACCTTTGACGAAATCAACAGATCATGTCGGGGAAGAGGAGAGGAGCGACTTCTCCGGATATATTCTGGGATATCCTTTGGAGAGCCATGGCGCCAAACTGAAGCTCTAGCTCATACACAATATTTGGCTTTTCCTTATTGTCCAGTGTCTATCCGCTTGAGGATGTCAAGTCGTATACCTTCAAGGATGATGATTCTGGAGCCGTGTATGAGTATCCCATCATTTACAGAAAAATTTAGGCGGTCGTTTCAGTAATCTCGTATTTTCGAAGGGATGGATGATCTTGAAGGCAAGCCGTCTAAAGTAAACTGAACAATTTCTTGTAAAACTTCATTTTTCCTCTGAGTATCGCAGATTTCACGTAGTCTTTCGTTTGTTGCTAGGATGTCTGACAATTTGTTGATGATATAAATCTCTAGATCTTCTTTCAGGTCTGCCTCGTCCATCTTTTTCAAGGGTTGGCCGTAAAGAGCATCAGATGTAGTAGTAGTAGTTTCCCTGGAGTATATCTGACCCTAAAATCAAAACGCAATATTTGCTATTTTAGCCTTTGCAATCGAGACATCAACTAAAAAAAAGGGGTCTGCTTGTTGGCACCGACGGCCTGTCGTCCGTCTCGATGCTGAACTGGAGACCCATGAGGTAATCTTGCATTGCTTGGTAATCGACAGGGCCTCCTTCTCTAACTGTGCGTACCGTGTCTTAGTTTCGGATTCCGAACCACTATCATTGTCTCTGCAACCACCATGGCCTTTTATAGTTATCTCTTGTCAGCAGAAAACAATCTTGGGTCTCCGCCGATGAGATTCGAACCCGGGACCTCCGAATTTGTAAGCCGACGCGTTATCACTTACTTCACTGACACCTTATTACTGCAACTATAATGCCTCTAAACCTACATATGATGCATCGGCATATACAATGGTTTTCTTTTTCGGATCAGAAATATACAGCACGGGAGATGACATCAAGATCTGCGTCAAACTTTTAAAGGCCATTGTATGATTTTCAACCCAAATATATTTACTGTGGTTATGTAAAAGATCATTTAATGGATTAATTACATGAGAAATATTTAGAATGAATTTGCCTAGATAATTCAGTAGTCTTAAAAATCGTCTGAGCTCAGTTACGTTTGTTGTCTGAGCGACGTCCCTGATTCCTTCCACCTTTCTTTCGTCAGGTTTTATCCCATTTTGATAAATATAATTTCCCAGAAATGTAACCTTAAGGCTAAAACTTAATGAAATTATATTAGCACTGCCCTATGTTTTATGTCATGATCTTCTATCATTGAGCAGTGAACCAAAATGTCAGCCATTTGACAAATGACAAAAGGTAGTTTGTAAAGAGTCTTTTGGATTTTCCTCTCGAAGTGTTCTGGTGTTGATGTAATTCCAAATGGGAGTCGCTGAAAACAGTATCGCCCGAAACGAGTTAAAAATGTTGCCAAAATTTGGCAATTCGGTGCTAATTTAATTTTCCAAAAGTCAGAATTCGCATTTAAATTAGAACAAAATTTTGCACCTGCAAGTTGTGCGAGTTAATGTGCGGAATAGGGTGGAACTCTCTCTTCTTACATTTCCGTTCATTTTTGAAAAATTAACAGATAAGCAAATTTTACCATTGGACATATTTACAATAATAACAGCGGCACACTACTCTGTATGTTCTTCAACGGGCTTAATAACGTTAAGCTTAACAATTTGTCATCCATTTTTTCACGTGGTTTTGTAATAAATGGAATAGGCATGCTACGGGAAGAGTGTATACAGGGTGTTTCAGATCTGGTGTGTCAAAATAAGTGGGGTGATATATCTCACCTAGGCAAATAAAAAAATCGTATGGCCGGGGGAGGGGGCTTCAATCTCAACCGTTTGAGAGTTACAAGGTAATTCATGGATTTGCAATTTTCATTGTATGTACATCACTCATTTATTTTTGCCTTTTGATCTAGTTAACGCAGCTACATCAAACAAAGCCAAAAAACTACTACTCCAATGACCCTTTCAAAATTGCCAACAATGTTGATTTTACTAATGCCATTGCAGGTACAGTCACTTCCAAAATTGAAAACAATGTTTTGCGATTACTGAATCTTCCCTATGTGCTCCGAAATTTATTTAATTAATACATCTGTTTTTTATGTTGCCCATTTTATTACCTTTCCAAAAAAGTAAAACATGTCCTGGTAGAGAAACGATTAGAAAAACCGCATCCTTAGAAATCCCTGACTACCAAATTATTTTATTGCATTTTATTACACAAAGGGTCGAAAATGTTTGGTTAGAGTCCTCAAATTATTAATTTTAATTATTTCTGCAAAAAAAGTTATAAAAATGTTAATTTAATTTTGTTTTATTGCCGATATCAGCTTGTGTGCAGAAATTTACACTCTATTATCCTGGCGTTCAGTAACTAATAACTGATGGAAATGTTGCAATAAAAGAGTCAGCAAGATAATAATTGAAAATCAAATCGTTTGTTCTTAATCTGAAATTGTTAAATATTGGCAGCGGAATACGCTGATATAATTTATATTTAATGTGTAGTAGACTGAAACGAAAAAAAAAAACCGAATGTACTAGATTATGAAAGGATATTCCCTAATTGATGTGCACCCCAAAGAGGGGTATTTTTGTTTACTTTTCGAAGATTAAGTTAAACCGGAATTGTGAGTTGAAAAATCTGAAGATTCTGCCGACGTCGAGCAACAATTAATCACTCTCGTCAGGCAAGACCCTGAAACGAGCATGAGACGGATCGCAAAACCATTAGGAGTGTTCTTCAGTTAAAGTTCGGAGAATTATTAATCGAGGGGTATTAGGTCCACATTATTATACCCGTATCTTAGTCTAAGGACTACTGGAAGGAGATTCCGAAAAAAGATTAAAATTTTGCATTTGGCTTCTGGAATGCGAAATGGAGAACAGGGCGTTTCTGGTCCGAATTCTGTGCACGGATGAATTACAGTTCACCGGGAATGATATGAGAAACTTGCACAACCTCAATACCTATTCAAATACGAAGAGACGTCGTTCCAGCCTAAATTCTGAGCACATATTTGGGCTGTTATCATCGACACTCATTTAGCAGGACCGTTCATTTGGCAAGTCTATAATAGCCAAATTTATTGAGATTTAACTGCCACGTCTACTTGAAGATATCCCTATGGACAATCTTAGAGCAGTAGACGTATTGCGTTTGAATGAAACATTTTCTGATTGGTGCAAAATCGGTGAAGAATCACCATTTGACCCCATTGGACCTTTTTAGCAACGCAAATACGGTAGGGACTGGCTACAATACACCTTAATCAAAGAATTATAAGGAGGTTATCGACATGCATGGAAAGTGGCGGAGGATATTTCAAAGTGCTTTTGTAACGTAATATCATTAATTGTAATAAGCTTAGAATTAGCATTTTAGGGTTAGTATGAGTATAATTTCTTTAAATTGCAGATTTTTATAATATTTCTCATAAGGATTTCTACGCATAAAGTTCTACTTTCTTTTACCACCGCAATGGGCAATTTAATAAAAATAAAAAACCAGTGTATTAATTACACGAATTTCGGAGAAAATTTTGAAAAATGCTGAATTTTAAGAAATTACATTGGTAGAAGTTAGATTAATATTGTTGACAATTTTGGAAAGGTCATTGGAGTAGTAGTTTTTTGACATTTGTTTGATGCTGCTGCTGCTTTGAGTAGATCACAAGATAAAAATAACATAGTGATTGTGCATACCATGAAAATTGCAAATTTATGAGTCATCCTATAACTCCCAGACCGTTGAGATGGCGCCCCCTCCCCCTCGTAAAATTTTTTTCGCAAGCTTATTTTGGAACCCCTGATCTGAAACACCCTGAAGCAGTGATGGCCAAACTCACACTACTTAATGTGAGGAATGCTTACAAGCTTCAGAACTTTTGTATGCTTTAACAATTAAAAAAAACAAGTGCGTATACGAATTAAAAAGCTAAAAGCTCGCTTGCCCGCCGGCATAGGTTTGGACATGACTGCAGTGTAGAATCCCAGCGGGAAATATGACCTGCATGAAGCTAGGTATGCAGAAATTCATCGAAGAAATTCTTTGAAATAAATACCAATGAAAAATATGTATACAAGTCATGCAGAAAAGGAGCGATACCTCCCTTTGAGATGTAAAATCGTTATCAATCTTGGCTTACGCATGAGTGTGAGTCATTCAAACGTCGCAGCAGTTTCAATTTTCAAATTAATTTAAATTAGGCCTTTGGCTTGAGTGGGAGTTTGGCTTGAAGTTGGGAAAATATCGTATTTATTTTTTAGAAAACTAATTAAAATATGCTATCAGAAAAGATACATTTTTTTCCTATTTTGACTTATGCTGTTCTTGCAATAACAGATTCAATTGTTTTTTCTATCTATTCCTTCCTGAAGTTAAAGTAATTTTATTCACACAAGAATTATTCGATCTATTGTTCACCGAAGATTTCTTCGATTTATTGTTCACTGAAGATTTCCTCGATTATTATTCATCGAGGTTTTCATTGATGAGTGTTCATCAATATTTTCATTAACGATTATTCATGTATGTTTCCATCGACAATTGTTCCTGCAGAAAGTCATCACACCCTGCCTAGGACATTGTGTGTAAAATTCATCGAAGTTTACGTGGAGAAATGGAGCGAAGTTCCATACCAAAGATGCAATATGGCTTCGAAGCGGTATTACATCCATTTCCCGCTGGGATATGTTTGCGCATCAGGCTTAAGTTGGATTGTATATTTTTCCGGAAACCACCCCAGCCCTTGAAAAGAAATTTCATCCTCAATTTTTACACTGCTGGCTGCGTACAGTTAAGCGCATATCAGGGTCTCACGTTCAAATAATTGCAACTTATGATGCCGCTGCTATTTTGTCGCAACTCTGCGATCATACCAGGCCGTAAAGTGTTGTTAGATAGATCGCCCTGATAGTGTTGTTAGAGTAGATCGCCCTGATAGTGTTGTTAGAGTAGATCGCTTTAAGAAGATGTGGCCTATTTGGCCTATTTGGGTTAGCAAGAACACAGCCTGCCTGATTTTGTTTGGGAAAAGTGGCAAGTTTGCTCCACGCAGTCGGTTTATCACCCAGGGCGAAAAAGGCTCCTGAAAACTTACATAACAAAGAGTAAGGTACAACGCGCCCTCCTGTAAGGATGCAGGATTAAAATGAGAAATGAAATCCTTGATTGCTCAATAAGTGAAAATCGAGGTGGTCAGAAGCCAGTCATCTTTCGTAGAGCAAAAACTCATCATTGTTTTACAGAGTAGAAAATTAACAAGTTGAGAGATTAAATTAAATTTAATTAGTAATCAGGTAGCATTATCAATTAAATTTTAAACAGAAAATGCTGAGCCTTACATAGCTTCATGGCTTGGTGTTTGACGATAGTGAGTGGATTGTTAGGCCTACGTAGGCGATCCCTCATGTGCCTATAAAAAAAATTCAGGAATGGGACATTCAAAAGGCAATTTGTAGATTTACGACCATGGCGTACTCAAAGATTTTGAGAGTGAGTTTTATATTCGGTCAACTTGAGCATCCACTAATGGTACTGTTACTACGACTTACAGTTCTTCTCCTTATAAATTAGCTTTCAATCATACTCCGGCCACTTTCTTATCAGACTAATATTCATATTTAATGCTAAAAAACAATGGCTACACTGCAGATAGAAACCAGATAAGACAGATCTTACCAAAACTTGTTTGGGAAATGTAAACCAAAAAAAAAAACTTTGGAAATAAATTGAAGAACTTCACAGCCATATTACATGAATCTGCTACTAAATAATAGGCATTTAGGAAAGTCCTTAAATGGAATGGTTTGTTTATTTAAATGGCTGAACATGTTTCGCCAACGTTATTCTAACTTTGAAAGAAAAATGTGTATATATGTAGTAGTTACTAAAGAATAAATATATCAAAGAACTTTTCCAACAGAAATAGAACGCATATTATCAGAGCATACTGGGCAGTGATTAAATATCATGCGAATTCCTAACTACACTTACACAAAACCTTTTAAAATATTTATGAGAATGCTAATGTTCCTGAAAACTTTTCAAGTTCTGTTATTTTCCCTATTTATAGAAAGTGAGATGAAAACCTGCTAAAAAAGTTCAGACAACTTTCCTTCATATACGCTGTTGCAAAAATTATAGCATTATAAAGAATATCGTTTGATGGGAGCAATGATCTACTAAAGGAATGACAAACTTTGCTCAGAAAGTTGCTTTCGTACTACTCGTATATCCACAGAAGCAAGGAAATGGTATACAAAATTTCCTATATTTTAAGGCTGGATAGACAGATGGGCGACTTTCTATAAAATATATAACTTGGGTGCACTAAATTTCTTCGACGTCGTTGCAAAACCATAAATGCGCTTTTATGTAATGGTGTTTAACCATCTCACAAGTTCCAAACTAAAAACGAATTGAGGATAATTTGGTATTTGTTTTTTTTTTAATTTGTAAAAACACTGACAATACTGACTTGTGTACCCGCGTCTCGGGAAAACGGTGTGATGGATTGATTTGAAAATTTGCGAAACTATAGAATTGGGGGTACATTAAGCTAAAAGACTACCACGAAATATTAGTCTCCTCATCACTATTTATAAATATGTGGTACATTTTCTGAATAAAATAGTTTTTAAAAAAAAAGTTGAACCGACTTCACAAAAAGCGCTAAAAAGCATAAAATATTTTTTAATTTTATATCTATTACGACATTTTGAAGTCGGTGCAAACAAACCAAACAACTACAACAAAAATTTTTAATCGTCATTTCTTATGATCCCGTAAGCTAAAACGTTCAGGTAGTATTATGTATTATTTTCAATTGTGGTATTGTATTCGTTTTATTGGTTTAATTTGCACCGACTTCAATATGTCGTAATAGATATAAAATTAAAAATTATTTTATGCTTTTTAGCGCTTTTTGTGAAGTCGGCTCAACTTTTTTTTTAAAAACTATTTTATTTTTCACTTTTTCGTGTCTTCTACTCTATAAAACGAAGAAAGAACCATCGAAATCGGTCCACGCGTGAAAAAGTTAGGTTTAACCCCCTACCCTATTTCCATTCCAGAAAAAAAATTTGTTCATGGTATCATTCAAGGAACATACTCTACCGAACAGAAAAGGAATCATCGATATCGGTCCACGCGTTACGTTAGGACCAAATTATTCTTCTATTAGCAATGGAGGATCAGACTCTATGCAACAGCAAAAGAACCATCCTAATCGGTCGACGCGTTACAAAGTTGGGGTCCACCCCCACTCCCCACCACCTCCCCACCAACATTTTTCTCTCGTTGTATCATACCGTACCCAACAGAAAAAGAATTGTTCAAATTGGTCCATGAGTTACGAAGTTAGACTACTCCCCAAAACAATTAGAAAACATTCTCCGCTCTGCCTCTATCATGTGCGTGTTCAACATGCTCTTAACCAATTTTGTTAATTATATTATAATTAATATATAATTAATAAATAGTATTTAAGTAGTATTTTTTAATAATGATGTCAAAGCGCCTAAAAAGCTCCTAAAGGACAGGAGTTTAGATTAAGGGAGAGGGAGTTGGATCCCTGCGTTGAGCCGCACGACCACCATGCCATGGGTCGCGGGTTCGAGACCAGATCTCCCCGTGAGCTTTTATTAAGAAATTAAAATAATCCACTCTGTCTCTGGGCTGTTGTCTAGCTCGCAGCAATGCAAAAACAAGACTCAAGCTTCCTCACTCCCTTACCCTAATTGCCTTCCGGCAAAACTAAGAATGCGGTTTATCTAGTCCTGTGTCTACCTTGCCATGTTGCACGTTTTTGGAAAGGCAATGAGATGAATAAGCCAATAAAAATTAAAGAGTCGTGTACTAAATACATGAATTTCGGAGAAAATTTGGGAAAATTCTGAATTTTAGGTAATCGGAAACCATTTTTTTCACTTTTGGAAGTGACTGTACGTGCAATGGTAGGAGTTAGATCAGTATTATTGACATTTGTGGAGAGGTCATTAGGATAATTGTTTTCAGCGTTTGTTTGATGTGGCTGTGTTGGGTAGATCAAGAGATACAAATGAAAGAGTAATTTGCTTACCATGAAAAACTGAAATTTATGAATTACCCTGTAACTCCTAAACTATTGAGATTGTCCCCCCCCCCCCCTGCCATAAAATTTTTTTTTGTCTAGTTGAGATTTATTACTTTACTTATTTTGGCGCGTCAGATCTGAAACACCCTGTATACCTCGAGTGTTACCAGCATAACCATGCAAAATTCGGCACACACGAAACACTTTTTTTCATCTCACTTTCTGTTTTCGCTATTCCCAGCGAAATTTAACTGCAGCCTGTTAATAGTTAAGTATTTAACCATCGGGGGAAAGTCTTCTCTTACCTAGAGAGTTTACTTTCAGAATTGATTTTCTTAATTAGTTTCTGATACACCAACTACACTCATTAATTTGATTTTTTCTTTCTTTCTTTTTTTTTAGTAGGTTTTGCACTTTTAAAAGAGTAAAATTGGTTATTCCGAATCCACCTTAAAAATCGTAGGTCCTTGCAATTATTGGCTCGAATGGAATAAGAGTGAGTTATTACATAGGCGACCTTGCTAAAGTGTTATAAACTTTTGTACCTTTAAACCTTAAAACTATTCTACTATGACTTTTGAATAATTTATTGAACAGTAATCTTAACTGATTTAGAGCACTATAAATATGTGTCTTATTGTCGATATAATTTGTCGCCTTCGTGAAATAAATTTACTTAAATAAACTATAAACATTTTAAAATAATAGTACATAGCTTCTCAAGAAGCAAAGTCTACCTCACGTACTTTAATACATTTGACTTTTCCTCTCAGTTCCTTATTGGTACTACATAGTACATACATATTTATCTTGTAAGTGCACAAAAATTGATGTCTTCAGATTTTATCCTTTAACTATATCGTCAACTTTAAATAGGACTTACACATAGGATTTTTATTATCTGTGAATCTCTTAAAGAATTTTTAAATAGCAATCTGGACCGAAAAAGGTTTTTCTGTTGCTTGTGATAGCATGTTTATTTCCCACATTTGGTTCTAAAACCTAATTTGTGCCTTTTTTGGCAAAAGGGAACCTCGTGTACGAGAAATGTATTGCCTTTTAAGGTTTCTGCTATCTTTTTTGTATTTTGCGAGGAAATAGTCAGTATGAATTGGTGATAAAGCACTCCAAGTGAATTGAAATTAATTAAATGTTGCCTGTGAACGAACAGCTCAAAAATGTTGTTGCTATTTGAGGTTTCCTGAGCTTAATTTTGAAGTGGATTCCTTTGATCGTCAACACAATATGTTCCATATGCCGTAAGTACTTAAAGTAATACTTGTTTGTACTTCCATGTTCTCAAGATATATTTGAAATGTATTTCCACCTGAATTCATGTTATCAGTATTGTTTGTTCATCCTACGTTGGCCCCTGCTATTCCTTTAAATTGTTGGGGCCTCTCTTTGAAGGTTTACTTTTTGAGCAGTCAACAGTCCCAGGTTGTAATCCCCGAATGACTTGCTTTTCGTTTTATTTCCTACATTCATTTTTCTTGTGTCCTAAATGTTAGCTTAGGCGTAAAATTAAATTTCACATTTGAACCACTAAGATTGACAAATTGGAATAATTTTTGTAAATTGTCACTCAAATGCGACAATATTGCTTATTTACGGAACCATCTAACCAAAACTGGGCTTTCTTGTCAAATATGAAAAATTATTATTTTTCATTCATTATTTCTGTCAGAAATTTGTAAATTTGTGTATCTATCCATACAATAATCTACTTGCGTGTCTAATCTTCAATTATTTGGTCTTGCTTTCACAGCAATGCAATAAATTGAAAGCTTTTTATTACCTGATTCACTTTAAGTAATATTAGACGAACAAACATCACTGTGCCGGTGTGTTGCTAGGCTCAGCCTTTTCACCTATTCCTTTTTCTCATTTATTAGGGACCCGAAATCAGTAGCTTTCAATCCTCTACATAGGTTGTGATTTCTTTACGCTGAAACACAAGAAATCGTCGTTCAATTTCATTTACGCTATTGACTGATGCTTATTATGTAGACTTGATAAAACCAAAGCCTAAGGTAATGTCCTTAATTCGCGCATTTCATTTTCTGACCATATCGATGTTATCATGCATGTTTTAGATTTCATGAAGGGATGGTCCAAGGAATTCAATAATCAATACATTACAAAACTGTTTTATCGTACCTTTGTTAGACCCATTTTCGAATGTGTCTGCCCAGTCTGGTCACCTTACTATTCCACTCACATTATTCGCACTGAGGTTGTTCAAGGTATATTCGTTCGACTTACTCTTTGCCTCCTTATATTGATAGGATTAAAGTCTTATTTCTAGAATTGTTTTTGCTTTTGAGTGCTTGATGACGATTATTCAGAGCTTTTAAGCGCCTTCAACATATCTATTCCGGACTCTGCTTGAGGCATCATGATTTCGTCCAAGTGCCTTATCACTGTACTAACTTTGGTTTTAATGATCCTATTTTCTCAATGTCCCATTTATTTAATTGCCAGTTAACCTTTAATCTTTCAAAAAATCAGTTGAAGAATCAGCTCAGATTAAACTCTTAGCTTCTGCCTTGTGTATATTATTTTGTTTTTATTTTACTAAGGAATCAGCTAATATTTATAAAGGTATTTAGTAGTAGTTACTATGTGATTTCTACCTTGGAACTATTCAAAATTTCAATTAAGAACTCCAGAACTCTATGCTGGGGTGAGTTTGGACCTGTATGGAGATTCCGGCTATTTCCCCGCAATAGAAACCACGTTGGCCGGTCGGAGAATGTCAGATGGCTCCATCTCTGCTCCATGGGCTGAACAGCTGTGAAGTAGATTACCCTTTTTACTAATATTAGAGGACGGCCGATCGGTCTGTCTATCTTGAAAACTGCAGCTGTGATCCTTCTTCCGCCAGAACATGGCCGGGTAGACCACTAGACCACCGGGTACCCAGCAGAAGATTACCCCGTGTGCAGTCCCCAAACTTTGAAGACTGCTCCAGTAACTACGCACCAGCTGTGATTTAATCGTGTTTGTGTCGAGCGCCTTGAGAGCTACTATACTATGCAGATATATTTTACTACGCCTTTGTAGGTCCTTGTGTGACAGCAGTAAACCTGTCGCTTCCGCATGAAACACACTACAGTAATTCGGCAATCGATACAATTATCGTATGTTAAGGCATTTGGAGAAAACCCTGGATCACACCCCATTGTCCAGTTTTAAGCTGTCCGTTCTTTGAGGCATATCGTTGGAATGGTATACTCAATGGTCAGCTGCAGGTAATCTCCTTAAGCTAATTGAATGGCGACAAATTCGCTTGAAGCACAAGCTTATCACCGATACTGAAATTTGAATGTGAAACAGTAATACAACATTCGTCATATAACTGTTCGTGGAGTTTGACGAGCAAAACACATTTATTGGCACACGGAGAGAAAAGTTCTGCTGTTTTTATACTAAAATTCCGGTTTTGGAGTTATTCCATATAGATTCAAGCTTGGTGAGTTTCAGCCTATCTAAGCAAGAACTTAAATTAAGATGGTTATCGTAAGAAAGCCCGTGAAGTGCAAAACAAACAAAGCGGCGCTAAACTGTTTCGACATGGCCAATGTGGTCGCGACAATGTCAAACATAAGCGCATTCTAAAATTGATCTGACGAAACTACACTAAAGCAGTTGCGTGATATAAGGATCGTCGAATTCTTTATACCATCGTTTAATAAAACCCAAAATCGAATTGGCTTTATTAACAATCGCATAAATGTAGTCGTGGAAGGTAAAAGTAGTATTAAGTTTTTCCAGTACAACCATGCAAGGTATAACTGAAGTCAAGAGAATTCTTTCTACGAGTAAATAACAGAAGTACACTTACTAATATTAAGGGAAAAGCAGTTAATAGAACACCAATTGTATAAGGGATCTAATTTAGAATTTTAAATTTCACGTACAGACGAAATAACTTGGAAAATGTTGGCATCGTCATCATTATAGAGAATTTTCAAATATTTCAAGAACACAATGTAGATAATAAATAAATCCTGGTCAAGATGGTTTCCTTGAGGCACATTAGAGGTATTGTAAATACAGATGGATAGGGAACCCCGGAACGACATGTTGGGTTCGACATAATGAGTATAAGCGAACCCAGTAAACAAACAGGGATGGAAAGCCGAGGGTGGCTAAAGCCCGGTATTGTGTTCATTTAGCAGCTAAATTTTGTATGAAAATTTAGTTGCGAAATTTCGTCGCTACATATTTAGCCAAAACGCGGTATTTTGTTTTTAGCAGCTAAAAGTGGGTTTGATTTTCACATGTAGATGGCAGTTGTTTCCCAAATCATATGTTTTAGCTTCAGATTTATCTGACCAGGACCATATGTTCATCCATATCACATTCATCACACATTTCGGTTAACAAACTTATTTGACTAAACTGCGAAACACAAAATATAAACAAAAATGTACGACAGCTTATTGTCAAAAGTACCCACCGATAGTTTAAAGCAAATATCTTTGCTGTCAAAACAAAAAAAGATCCCCTGCTAAAAATTTAGCTGCTAAATGAACACAATACTGGGATTAACTTGTGAATCAAAATATGTTGAGGAATGCAGTCAAATATTTTACTAAAATCAGTGAAGATACAATCCAATTTGCTTACTGGAGAAGAAGAAGGTTTTTCGTGGTGGAGCTTCCTGTCATAAAGCCGTGCTGGAAAATGCCAAAAAATGGCTTGCAATGAAATGAAGTACTTTGCAAACTAATGCTTCTAAAACTTTAGCAATGCAACACAAGTTAGTAATAGGTCTATAGTTTGAAGTATCACAACGCTTGCCCTTCCCCTGAAGAGGGATAATTAGGGATGATTCCCGAGAATTTTGGAAAATACCACATGAAATAAATAAAAAGCAAAGAAGAGGAAGAAGAGAGGATAATGAGTTCCTTAGAAGGGAAGCAGAAGAAGATCTGGACAGCACGAAAAACTGTTAGCCAGAGTTTTTATATTTCTAGATTGTGTCGTCATCAAATCTAAGATCCTTCATTTCCAACGAAGAATGAGGAAAAATCGTCATCTAACTAAATTCCTTAAAGCTAGTATCACAGAAATTATCAAAGAACAAAGTCATGAAAAATTCTCTAAATAGATTCACAATCCTCAAAATCATGTATGATAACCATGAGTACAACGTTTTGAGTTGGCAAATCTCTAAAACTGCTAAGGCTCGTCGCGTACTGTAGACCTTATTTTGACAATATAATTATTATATGAGGTTTGCAGCTTGTGAAATAAAGTGATCTCGCATATTAGAACAGAGATGAAAATTCGCATCGCTCCTTGCAGAACAGAACCGCTTTCAAACCAGCAATTCAGTTAGAGAAGGCTTAAAAGACAGAAGCGAACACATTGCAAACAACAATAATGTAAATTCTCATAAAATGTTAAGTGCCATGTCAATATCCCGTTCATCAAAAACATTATATCAATTATCGTTCAATAAAAAATTATTAAAATGAAAAAATCAGCCTTTTTAAATTTGAAAGTGTAGTTACTGTGAAGCTGAGATGCTGCAAAAATTGAATCGAAGACAAGAGCAATCTGTAGAGTAGGATAATTAGACGTCATTTATGTATCAGCTAAATAGTAGAGGGCCCAAGATCGAATCTTGTGGCACTCCAGACAAGTTGCACACGGGCATTTCCTCACCCACTTTTAGTAAGAATATACATATATGTATACTTAACAGTTGAGCTGCATAAGTTAAATTGGTTCGTCAGCTTGTCATATAATATTTTAGTCTATGCTATCAAATGATTTAGTGAAATCAAGGGGGCAAAGCATCATTGAGCTTCTAACTACTATATTTTTCCTAATTACTGAGACCAAATGCAAGACGGAGTTCAAAGTTATGAGCCATCCGAAAGATGTATATTATGTATTACTGGAATCCCTGTTTCGTTTGGAAGTGGGAATTGAAAATGCTGCAGGAATATATTGGCGGTAACTTATACCAGAGAGTGGAAATTAAGTCATACCGGTTACCAAATCCATACGATAGCTTATTATGTAATCCATGTGATTCTCCACTATCATGAAATCGGGTAGCTTCATTACTTACTACTTTCACTCCCATATTATCAAGGTAAGTGATGAAGTGCATTAGTATCGACTAACAGATTGATATTAAAATCACCACAAATGATATTGATAGGATAAATGCAGCACAATTGCATCAGTGAGGTACACAAAGGTTGGGTCGCACGATGCCAATGTCATGTTCAAGCCTCATCCTGTGTACGAGAAATTCATTCCGTCTCTGGGCAGGCGAATATGCAAAAAAAAACAACACATTCGATTTCCCTCATTCCCTTTACCCTAACTTCCTTCCGCCCATAGCCATGCCAAAACGCATCATAGGATTGGCCCCTGGGCTTTGGATACATTATAAAAAATAATTATAACAAAATTATTAAAGTGGTGTCTTCAAAAGAAATAGAGAGAAGAAATACTGCTCAGTTTTCGTAAAAATTGTATTTCTGCTTATTTTCAATATTGCACAAAAACTGGATATTTGCATATATTTGGCATATGCGTTTTTTTTACATAATAATATAAAATATGCAAATTTATAAATGTTTTATATATACAAAAATTTTAAAATCTAATATGGTCGTTTATCACCTGCTGTAGATATGAAAACTACTGAACACTTGAAAAGCTCGCTAATATCTATTTGCATCTTTTGAATGTATTTAAGGGGTTATACCACTGTGATAACTTAAACAATCGATTTTTTTGCTTCCATATTTCGATGCTTTTATATGTATAAGTGTATTTTTAAAAATACAGCTGTCGCTAGACTGTGGAAAATTAATTTTTAATACTAAAAAGTCACTAGTTAAATCTTAAAAAGCATTTTTCTCAAAACTTTGTCATACCATCAAACATAGATTTTGAACCAAAATTGACAATTTGCGAACAAAAACAGATAGTTTTCTCGCGAGAATTGTATACTTTTTATTCAAAACACCGCAGTTCTTATAATTTTCTATATTTTTTTTAAATCCATGGTTGATAGTACGAAAAATTATATTACTTTATTCTAAGAAGTTTTGTTTTTTTTTTATTCCAGTCAATGAACAGTGATTGGCAGGTAAATTTCAATATTGGGAAAAAAATGTGTTGTTATTTGTTATTAATAGTAAATCTTTATCCAATATCTTAAATTTAGAAAAATATCTGTATAGCCCAGTCCCTTAAGCGACCTTAAACTTAAATAAAGTAACCTTGCAATCAGTCTACCTTTCTACTACTTTTCTATATATGAAAAATAGTTTTTAAAAAAAAAGTTGAACCGACTTCACAAAAAGCGCTTAAAAGCATAAAATAATTTTTAATTTTATATTTATTACGACATTTTGAAGTCGGTGAAAATCAAACAAACCAAACAACTACAACAAAAATCATTTCTTATGATCCCGTAAGCTGAAACGTTCAGGTAGTATTATGTATTATTTTCACTTTTTTTTCATGGTATCAATCAAGGAACATACTTTCATCAAAATCGTTTCACGCGTTACGAAGTTACTAACCCTCCCCATTCCCCACCACCACCATAGGACCAAATTATTCTCCTATTAGCATGGGGAACCATCCAAATCGGTCCAGCGTTACAAAGTTAGGTTCCACAACCCTTCTCCCACCCCAACCACACCAACAATTTTTTTCTCGTGGTATCAACCACCAAATATACTCTACCCAACAGAAAAAGAATTATCCAAATCGGTCCACGCGTTATAAAGTTAGACTACCCCCCCCCCCCCCCCCCAACCATATTCCAAATTTTTTTCTCTTATTAGCAATGGGGGATTCTACTCTGTACAAAAAAAAGAACCATCCAAATCGGACCACACGTTACGTTTCAAACCCAACCCCACCCGCACCCTACCAAAAATTTTTTAGACATGGTACCAATCGGTGAAGATACTCTACCCAACAAAAAAGAATCATCAAAATCGGTCGACGCGTTATGCCCGGTCAGACATAAAAAATAAATAAATAAAGTACGCGTCGAACTTAGAACCTCTTTGTTTTTGGGCAGTCGGTTAAAAATAACGAAAAAGCATGCAATTTTGCTGTTTGGAGGCGGAGTTGGATCAGTTGGTTGAGTAGCACGATCATCACGCCATGGATGGAGGTTGAAGCCTTGAGTTTTTCTTTCATAAAAAATAATTCACTCCGACTCTGGGCTCTTGTCTAGCTCGCAGAAATGTAAAATAAAATATTCGATATTCCTTATTCCCCTTCCCATAACTCGACCATAGCCATGCTATACATATCATAGGGTTGCCCCGGTGATTTGGCTATATACTAAAAAAACTCCCAGCCAGACCAAAATATTTTTTTCAAATTATTAATATGTATAATCCATGAACTTTGAATGTGAAGCAAACACGCAAGAGCCGATAAATCCATTTTATTGATTTTTGAATATTTCATCGGAGTCCCCTAAATAATAAATGATACGTATGTAATAAATAAATGTTTAATTGGATTAAACTGTTTATATATATTAGATCTAGAAACAGCGAAATCCTATTATAGCAGTTTAAAATATTGATGGGACTCCGCTGTACAAGATTTTTGCCAATATTCAAAAATCAATAAAATTGATTAATCGGCTTTGGCATGTTTGCTTCACAAATAATGTCTATCATAAAAGCACGAATGTATGTTCAACTACCATGTAATCAGTAAAACTCCGAACGTACTTAAAGCTCCAGAAGAAAGAGTGTCTACGCAAAATACTAAGTTGATTTCGAAAAGTTTTGCTGACATTTCTAAGAACTTAATTTCCCTTGTGATATCGCACGATTTTGCTCAGTTCACTCTTAAACTTCAAAAACAAAATTTTGTTAAGGGTATCAATCATAAGTTGCAATTCAGGTGGTGGAATTAATTCAATGAAATGTGTATCCTGTCTTGAGTTTTTACCGGAAATGTCCCCAGAGCTTAACTTGATAAAATTTAAATATTGCTTAGAACTGTACGTGTTACATGGTGGATAAAGTGATAACATGTCTTCCTACCAATCCGGAAGTTCCAGGTTCGAATGCCACGGTAGCGACCCATGATTGTTTTCTTCTGACAACGGATTACAGTGAAAAGGCCATGGGGGTTGCGGAATTCATAAGGGCTGTCAGTGGTTCGGAATCCACTTTATATTGTAGGTCCACTTGCAATGCTTGTTTCAGATCGGGCGAAATTCTGCTCCCGCCGTATATTCCACAATGGGTCACGGGAACTAAAGAGAGATTGTGCGAAGTCGTTTACGCTGATAATATTTCCCTGATTTGTTTGGGCAAGCACCCAAAAACATTGGCTGAGGTATTGCAACATGCCTTCTATCTGGGCGTAAACTCGGACAAGACAGAGTTGATACTCTTCTCTCGGAAACATAGTGTTCCTCCTATAAGCTGCCCTATGCTATATGGGGTCAATCTGATATTAGGTGACCATATATGTATTTTGTCAAATAGTCAGGCTGCTAATTTTTTCAAAAAGTTAACCGACTTAGGTTCTACTGATGTCCGGGACCAAGTTCGGCTTATCAGGATTTCTAATTGGTCTCCGGCTACCTTGCGCTCTAGCTCTAGCAAACAACACTTTCTAGCTCCCTGAGAACTACTTTCTACTGGTGACAGCGATCTAGATCGCCCTTTAAGAGCTCTAGTGGCGACCTCTTTAGGGGTTTATAGGATTGAGTGAATAGCCTTAACTGTGGTATCAGAAAGGGTCGTTTTAGTCTAAGTGTGTCTTTTTAACCGACTTTCCAAAAACAACCGGGCATAACTTCGTAACGTGTTGACCGATTTTTATGATTCTTTTTTTGTTGGGTAGAGTATGTTCACCGATTGGTATCATGTACAAAAATTTAAACCTAACTTTATATCGCGTGGTCCGATTTGGATGGTTCGTTTTTTGTTGTGCAGAGTATGTCCCCCATTACTAATAGGAGACAAAATGTGGCTTGTAGGGGGGGGGGGGGGGGTAATCTAATTTTTTGAATAATTCTTTTTATGGTGGGTAGAGTATGTTCCCTAGTTGATACCACGAGAAAAAAACGTTTATAGGGGCGGAGCCTAACTTTGTAACGCGTGGGCCGATTTGGATGCTTTTTTGCTGTTGAGTGTAGTGCCCCATTGCTAATAGGAGAATAATTTGGTCTAAAGTGGTGGGGAAGAGGGTGGGATAGTCTAACTTCGTGACGCGTTGACCAATTTCGATGATTCCTTTTCTGTTGGATGGAGTAGGTTCCGTGATTGATACCACGCGAAAAAAATTTTTAGTGGGATAGGGGTGGGGGAAGGGGGTTGAAAATAACTTTTTAACGCGTGGACCGATTTGGAGGTTCTTTTTTTTATTGTACAGAGTAGAAGACACTAAAAAGTGAAAAATAAAATAGTTTTTAAAAAAAAGTTGAACAGACTTCACAAAAAGCGCTAAAAAGCATTAAATAATTTTTAATTTTATATCTATCACGACATTTTGAAGTCAGTGCAAATCAAACGAACCAAACAACTACAAAAAAAGTATTTAATTATCCTTCCTTGTTTGCACCGACTCCAAAATGTCGTAAAAGAAATAAAATTAAAAATTATTTTATGCTTTTTAGCGCTTTTTGTGAAGTCGGTTCAACTGTTTTTTAAAAACTCCATTATTAGACATCCACTTTAATCTTACCCAACGTAGTCGCCTTGGTGTTTTTAATTCGTTATTTTTGTGTCCATGTTGAATCTAAAAAATCACAATTTTTGTCTGATATTAGCGGAAAAGTTTTAATTAAATAAATTTTTCTTTTGATTTTAGTTTACAGTGGTTGCAACGCAAAATTTAATAAAGTTGAAGTTACTTCAAAAGCTGTTTGTTTTCTTTATCAACATTACCACAATGTTCGCAGAATTTTTGGCGTTGAAAAGGTTGATGAAATTCCTACTGAATAAAAGTTGTTGCCGAAAACCTTTATGACTCGGCAGACGACGATATTAAAAATTGCATTATCTTGAAAACGAAATTTTTTCTTTGGGGTATACGTACTTGTCGCATGTCAGGAAGATATAGCAATAAAAATCTCATTTAATATCAATCAAAGACGTTGTATATTGAGATGCCATTATTTCTAGAAAAAGTGGACATTTCGTTAGTAGAGCTTTTATATATGGAGCCCCCATGCTAGACGATATTATTACAATTAAAGTCAAAGAGCACTATACGGCAGACACTAGAGTTAATAAAATTATTTACTAGTAGAGTTAGAATGAAAATTTTTGAATTTGTTTTCTATTCAAAATGAAATTTTACTAAATTAGTTAATTTATTTTTCTTACAGGATTATTTCAGCCAAAATAGACTTGAATATATCTCACAACAACGACTTTCCAAGTTTTTCATAGGAACACAAATAATAATGTGATTTGAGGTAAGGTGAATGCATTTTGTTTTTAAAATGTATTCAAAATTATGCACTATAAGTTTTTTTAAGATAAGTATCTATCTGACCCGTCCAATTAACTTTTTCTTCTAAACGTTTCTATCCTTTTTATTTTTCTTTGGAGACGGAGTTGGATTAGTTGGTTGAGCGGCACGACCACCATGTCATGGTTCCCGGGTTTGAGACCAAGTCTACCCGTGGGTTCTTTAAATTTAATCAAAAAATTCCACTCCATCTCTGGGCTGTATTCTAGCTCGCAGCAATGCAAAAACAACACATTGAAGTTTTCTCATTCCCTTTACCCTAATTTCCTTCCGGCCAAAGCCATGTTAACGCATCAAAGGGTTGTCCCCTAGGCTTTGGCCATAAATAAAAAAAAACCTGCCTATAGAATGCAAAATATTCTACCCATGGGTTAACAAATCTCAAAGGAGAGTTAGCTTTATTGACAGCATAAATCGAATACAAATAAAAACAAAATTTACGAGCAATATTCACATTGAAACATTAACTTCATTAACCTTATCTATGTGAGTTCCAACAATTGTAGTATAAACATCAATGAAATTTACAATCCAACTGACAGTCCAATGATTACGGTTCGCTTTAACTTATTTTGGAGCAATAACAGAATGTCTACTTCATCAATCTTCCACCTTCCGAGCTATTGCTTTCAACTCCTGCCAATATTTCCCATTTAAGGTCATTTGCCTCTCTACGGATCTATTCCATGAATTACGCTGTCATCCTACCCGACATCTTCTTTGAACTTTGTATGGATTTGGATGTAGAGCCCTTTAAGAGATTTTATCTGATTTTTCCTTAATGAGTAGTGTGCTGTGCATATTAATCGTATTGTTGCTTTTCAATGTAATTGCCTCTCCTCATTGCCTAAAACGTTTAGAGAACACAAGCCATTAATTGATAAAGCTTTAAAGCTTACAGCTTATTTGACAGGTCACAATTAATGGTGAACAGTCATACAGCAAAACTGATTTTACGTTCAATTTGAACATCTGGAGTTTAATGCGTCTATAGTTGTATGTAGTTCTTGCACCATAGACAGTAAGTTCAACTCGAGGCTTGAGCATTGCTAATGTGAACATGTTTATCTGCTTTCACTTCGGCATCTGTTATTATGCATTTCAGTATAACGACTTTTATCTGCACGTTCTATCTGCTGTAGCCTGAAATAAATTTCATCCTATTCCTTGAAATTCAAAATCATTAGGACAAACTTCTTTTCCTTGTGAAACTCAAGCCTAGATAATCTGTTTCCAGTGTGAGAAGGAGTGCATGTATTTAGTAAAGTGTTTTTATGATGATGCCAAAACTAAGGGGATGCTTCATAATGCCAACGGACAAAGCGGGCAGAAAAGAAAGTTTACATAAGACGGAAAAAGAAACACAAGATGATAAACTGTTCCATATTCTTTAGAAAGGATTCCCGAAATTTATCGGTGGTTCGAAATTCGATTTGGAGAGCAAAGGGGTGATAAATCGAGCTAGGTCTCTGACATCAGTGGAGCCTAATTCGGTTAGCTCTTTAACGAATTTGGGAGCCCAAAAACCGGTTCCTACGGTTGGCTAGGGCGGGGCAGTTACCGAGGAGGTGAAGTATGGTTTCCTCTTCCTCTTCGTAATGGCAACTCCTACAGAAGTCGTTTGAATGTGCGCCCAGTCTATTGGCGTGCCTACCTATGAGGCAGTGGCCCGTGATAACTAATTGTTATATTGTTAATTGGTACTGCTAATTGTTTTGCGTCCGAGTAGGATGAGCTCTCTTGACCGTTTAGAGTAATCAGGCAGGTGTGTTCCTCCTGCCAATTAAATATTTGCAATCCTAAGAGATTCCTGTAAAAGTTCCAGTTTGCAAGTGGCCAGCGGTTTACCCAGCTGGTGGCTAATGTCCGAATAAGGACGAGTGGTACCGATTCTCGCTAGTTCGTCGGCTCTGCAGTTACCCGGAATATCACTATGTCCAGTCCTGTGAGTTACTCATCCAGAGTTATGTTCCATAAGAGTGGTCAAAGGATTCCTCCCTGAGGGGTACCTTTAGTGACCACTCTTTGGATATTGGATCCTCCCAAACTTGAGACGATGACCCTGCTTTTAAGAATGGGGTCAATAAGTTTGATGAGAGGATCGTCAAGTTCAAGCCTCCTCAAGGATGTCATTATCGCCTCTGACCTGATATTATTGTTATAGTACACTCAATATCAAGGAAGGCTGCAAGTGAGTATTCTTTCTGTAGTAGCGAATGCTCTATGATTGTGGTAAGTTTGTGCAGGGCTGTCTCTACAGACTTACCTTAAGTGTAAGAATGTTGCGAGAGAGACAACTTGGAAGGATTGATTGTCTCTTTAATAAAGGTATCTAAGAGTCTCTCCAGGGTTTTGAGCAGGAAGGAGCAGAGACTAATGATCCTTAAATCGTTGGGCTTATAATGTGAAGCTCTTCCTCATTTATGGATAAAGACCACCTTCACCTTTGTCACTGAGGGTGGAATATAGGTGAGCTTAAGGCAGGCCTCATAAATGACCATTAGCTACGGAATCAGTATCTCGGAAGCTAATTGTAGTTCAGCTGGGATGCTGCCATCTAATCCCGGTGATTTATAGGGTTTGAAGCTTCGTATCGCCCATTTCAGTTTTTTCTCATCAAGTATCTTGTGGAGCAGTTCATGGTCGCTCGTAGTATCCGGCAACTCAGCAGCACTGCTTGCTGAGCACCCCGGAATGTGCGTGTTGACTAGTAACTCCAGCGACTCAAGACTGGATGAATTCCAACTATCATCACTTTTGGTCAAGAGGTTTGGGGTGATGGGCGTTGTTTAGAGGATTTTCTGCAATCGACTCGCTTCAGAGGTGCTTTCAATTTTATTACAGAAGCCCTCCCACGAGGATCGAGGATCGTGCTTTCCTGATCAGTTTCTTAAATTTTTTGAGGCATTCTTTATAAGAAGTCCAGACATTAGTTCTGTTCGCTTGGTTAAAAGCTTACGACACTCCTTTCTTATAGTCATGATCTCACTTGACCTCCACGGAGGTTTGGGCTTACCACTGTGGACCCTGTCGGGGCAAGAAATTTGCGTCGCCGCATTACCGCATGCGTCAGGGTGTCCACCACCTTGTCAAGGGTTTGCCTGTTTCCAACTACAGGTGGACCTGTGATAGGCAGGCTATTGCTGAAGACCATCCTGTAGAGGACCCAGTTCGTTCTGAGCCTGTTTTTATAAGGAGAACACATCTGATTATGGAGTGTTATCCCAGGCGTGGCGGGAAAAGTATGGTTCCTTGGATACCTTCCACTATGTTATTAAGTGGGCGAATTGTTCCGAGACTATACTAATGTCTAGAAATTTCCGCCTTATTGAGTAAGTAAAGGTGGATTCTGCACCCACGTTACTAATCTGGAGGTAAGTTCCAAGAATAAAATTAAAAAGTAACTCACCTCTTTCGTTGATGTCCAAGCTGCCCAGACTATGTGGTGTGCGTTGGCATTCGCTCCGATCACCAGCGTCTTCTTTTGTTCAGTGGCTTCCTTGACCGCATTTCTTAGTGTTGAACCAGGGATGTCCGAAACATCAATTGCCATATAACTAGAGGTTATCAAAATATTGTGACCTTAAAGCTTCAGTGTGGCTGTTGTTTTACTGAACTGAGGAAGGCGAAGGATATGGGCATTAATATTATTCTTAGTGAGGATACATGACCTTGGTTTACCTGTACCTTGTAAGTAGAGGAGCTTTTACCTCTTCATGTTGTTCCAAGGTTCTTGGACAAGGACGAATTCTTCTCTTTTCTGTGCAAGACGAAGGAAAAAGGCTGCGCTGCTTTCGAGTCATGAAGGTTAACTTGGACCACTCTTATCATCACTGTGTTTAGGTGTGGATACCTCATTCAGTCTTCCCTTCATTGGTGGCATCTTCTTCAGTGGTGGAACCCAGAAGTAGGTTCTCCAGCTCTGATCCGGGATCAGGAAGTGTATCAACTTCCATGATGGAGTTGAGTTCCGCAGTACCATCTTCTGGTAAGGGAGTGACAGCGGAAGAAAGAAACTGTCGTTGCACTCTATTCTCCTTCCTTCTCCGCGGTAGTGCTTGTGGATACTGCTGAATTCTCCTTTTGGGTACTAGAAGTATTATAAAGCCATAGCAATTAATGCCATTGCGTTCGGCAAGTGGGGTAAGGGATTGTTCATTTAGGATTACAATGACCTGCCTTGAGTTTCCCTTGACTTTGCCTACCTGGGCTACTTTCCAGTCATGGGAAGGTAACCCAGGGTTGGTCTTGGCAGCAGCGTGTTCTTTCCTCGAAGAAGGGGGTACACAGGACTCCTTAGGGAGAGCCGCCGTGTTGGCCCCGGTAATGTAGTAGGAGGAGCTAGCAGTGCTCGCAGAAGATTGCCCACTTAACTCGTGGGCTGGGTCTGCCTTGACGGCGGGTTGTCCCCTTTTTCGAGTGGACGAAGTTTTCTCTGCTTTATCCGAGGCTGGGTCTTTTTTGTTGATAATAATTTTCATAATCGACCATTTTCACCACGAGGTGGTACTCATGGTATCAAGATATTGTGGGGTTGGGGGGATCACCCATGGTAGAGCCCCATACCTCTGTTAGAATACAGCTAGTTACCCCCAGCTGCAAACTGTCCAATGGGCACGGTGGTCGCTTAACACCCTGGATTGGGGAAGTTTGATTAAGAGAGTGACTGTCTCTCCACCCGTCATCATTAGCCAGTCTAGAGTAAAAACTACATGACTGCTACCAGCCGCCCCACGGGGAGGGTGATGCGGACTTCCTACAGTATCCACAGTTGCGGAGTGAGTTAAACAGTATTAAGTTTTGGATGGGTTAAACATGGCACGATTTACTCTGGCTCAAGCGGGGATTGTAGAAAGATCGGTTCCCATAAGAATTCATTACACAATGAAAAGACTACGCGGAGTCAAGGGTAGCTCCGAAAATTACAGATACAAGGTCATTAATAAAAAGAAGAAATAAGGTTGGTTAAAGAACTAAACCCTCAGGTTCACCGGCAATTACTTCGTAAAGAACAGATGTAATTCCCCTTATTCCGTTCAATCCGGTATAACAAAAACTTTGTATCCACTTTAAGACATCCATTTGGTTGAATTTACATTGCTTCTTATTTCGGTCTTTTGCGCAAAATAATTGACATTTTTAAGTAAAAATAACCATAAAGGCGCGTTACGTGGGGGGGGGGGCAAAAATCTTCGAAAACTGCGTTACGTATTACTGGAAGGGGCCGCCCTTATTGAGATCAATATGCAGTTCCGAGTTGGAGTTATTTCAATGTTCTAAATAGGTTATTATTTGGCACATCGTTAAACTATTTCCCCTTGCCGATTTCTACACCTTGTTCTCTTCCGAACCTTCGTCCACAAATTTTGTTCGCTATTATTATAAACTGGGTAAAAGTCATGAAAGCACAATTGCTTAAGTTTACATGCGAATTACATATTATAAAGGACATTGTTTCGTAAATTCATATATATATTGCAACGAACTGTAACATTAAAACGCTTATTGTCGGTTTTCACGGATGTTTTTGTGTACAATTTTATTGCAAGTAATTAAAGAGAAATTGTTTCGCCTTACTTTACTTTTCCCATTACTTTTTGATAAAACGTGACGATGCATACATAGCCTATATCATTCAGGCGGACATTCATAACACGCCAGTAAAAGTTTCATATAATTAGTCATCCAGTGAAACTGTCACAGAAAAATTAACAAATACTCAAACTTTGTCCTGACGCCGGAGCTCCTTTTTACAAAGAGGATTCGTGGAGTATTAGCTTCTTTTTGTTTGCAACAAGTGGGAAGTCTTTGATATTCCTTTATATTAAGTTCTAATTCACATTTATGTTGTGAAATTTGTTTGAATTCAAGCTTCAAATGTTCTGATTACGTATTGGATTATGTTAAAAACTTGCTTCTTTACAATTTTCATTCAAAGTGCAGTGTTTTAAAGAAAAGTCTGTCTTTGTGTACATTTTATAGAAGAACATAACAGAAAACCTAATAAGTCCGTTTGATTTGAAATCGTGACTCTTTTGAATACAAACTTATGCTGACTAGATTAACGGAAAACATTTTGCCTGTTTCTGCAATAAATAAGAAAAGATTAACAATGTACTGTTAAAAAGACTACAAAGTGACTTACGGTGTCTTCCTATGTAAAAGTGGTTTTTTTCTTGGGTATGGAAGCCAATGCCTCGATGCTATTACAAAAACGAGATGTTTAAAGTTTGACATGTATTTTTTAAAATTTTTTTTATGTACATAATTTCGTACCGATTCTCATGACTCTTTTTTTTAGGAAGAGATGTTCCCCGATTGGTTCCATATCCAAAATTTTTTTGGTAGGAATGTGGAACAAATTTTACATTAGATTAGAAGTTCCGGAGGTTTGTCCATCTAGAAAGGTTTTTATTGCGCTATATCTAAGCAAGAACATAATGCATTTCGAGTCTTGTTGATGCAAAGCTATACATCAGCTTCAGCTCTGCCGTCTGCTAGAGCAAAATTTAGCTCTACTTTCTGCTCTTCAAGATAAATTTATTTGTGCGTCCTGGAGTCCAAGCACATAATTTCGGCTTTGGCAGCATTGATCTTAAGCCCTGCTCTGCGACCTTCTCTGTAGTCTATGTGGGTAAGGTGGTTAAAAAGTTTTCGTCTAATCCCTCGCGATGTGTGGTCGTGTACAGCGCTGCATAATACGTTATCAATGATGATCAGGAAAAGCAAAGGTGACAGTATGCTTCCTTGTCTCATTCCGTTCAGCACTTGGAAGGGCTCTGATGGTGTTATTTAGGATTTCAACAAAATTTCCTCTCGACCTCCGCAGTTCATGGCGCTCCGTGAAAAAAAAGTATCCATTAGTATCTCTTATAGGATATTCAGCTGTAAAAGTCTAAATCTTGTATAAATCTCCCCTGTCAAAGTGATAGACCGCTTCTTCTGCCTTTTTTTCTAGCGCGTTGATGTAGTTGCACTTATTTGGTCTTACAGTTCTTTGGATGCCTTTCTTTAGAAATCGGTAAGCAGTTCTGAGATGTTGTTTATCCGCCGATAACAAGTTGCCGCGATTTACAAAACTCAACAAACGACTCCTAATTTGTGTTCCTCTTTTCGAGTCAAAAGTTCGCCATTACATGTTGTTGGTCGATGGTATTAGAGTCAGTCTTAGCGTTATTTTTCCGCATGACTATTTGGATATCACCTTTTGGAGCCTTATCAGAGGTGTCGCTAGTAGAAGGCCTCCTTAGTTTATCAGCTTTGGCGCAAAGCATTGAATTATTGAGATGTTACGTACCCTAATTTGGAAATTGTCACCGATAATTCGGTCTGATATTGATGACCAGTCCAATATTGATTCTTCTATTTCGAGTTCCATCTCCCTTATCTGAACGTATACACACTCGTCCCATAGAGTACTCATGTTCCATAGCCCGATCGCAGTCCGATTTTTATAGCCAAAGTTCAGCATCACAAAACCAGTTTAAGTATCTTATGGGTACTATGACTCCTTTTTGAGCATCCTGAGAATTACCGAGACTGTATTTCTTTAGCGCATAGATTCCGTCTAACCCGAAGTGTTCTGGCTGGAGCATGGGTTTGTCTCTTCCTTTCTCTATCGGGTTTGCGACCGCCTATAGCGGAGTGCTGTCATATAATCCTAACAAATTAAAATAGACTTTGTATTAACTTCTTTAAAAAAATTATTAGACAAATTCACTTCACAAACCCTAGAATGAGTTTAGTTGACGACACAATAACTTTGAACAAGAAAACATAGCACGTAAATTGGTGGTCACACAGTGCAGTGCGAATCCCGTTCACCGATTTCTGCAGAAATGTTGTGCACACAACAACCGGCGCGGCACAGCGTGCCTAGTATTTTGCCGCGCGGCAAAATTTGTGATTGTTCAAAATCAACTTTTGCCGGTAACGAAATTCATACATACATTTTAGATTTTATTTCTTGAACAAGTACGACCGACGTGTTAAAGTGAGAAGAGGATTGAAATTGATAAAGGATACTGTTTGGGATTCTCACATATGTGATCTCTTCAGATCTATTCATCTCAACACCCTGCTTGTCCAACTCATCAGCTCTCTCCTGCCTTTATGTTCAGGTAGCCAGGGTCAACCTATGACATATGGAAATTTCACCTAGATTGTTCCTTGACAGTTGCGCTAACTTTGATTCATATTATATATTATACCACTTAATTTCTATCCCACTCATCTCTAGCAGGCAATTTGTACTGCAGTTCCTCTACAAGGTTATTTCTGGGACCCGGAAGTCCGAGTTGATCCTAGAGTCGATGCAATCTTACTTCACAGGAATACTAGAATGCCCGTTTAACCTGTCCCAGTACACCACAGCTTTCAGTCTGATTGCACTTGCCGCTGCCATACTTTTGCTGTATATGTCCAGTAGCAACACGTCTAGCATGACTTCCATGGGACTCAGGCATCAAGTTATTCCCAAACCTACCGCTCTTTTGAAAGCATCTCTAGGTTACATCTATTATCTAGAGCTGTACACCATACTAGTGAGCCGAAGCAAGCCTAATTTTTGACGCGTTAAAGCTCAGTCGACTATTGGATACCCAGTTTACCAGCTTTTCAAACGCCTACTCAAGCCTCTCACTGATCACCCACTACTAACAGCAGTAGTAATAATAGCATCCCTCCTCCTGTTGTGTTCCTCTGTATACAGATCTGCTAACCATTCGTCTACATGTGCATGAATCCTTTATGAATACCCATCATTCTCAGTTGGTTATGGATGACTTCCGTCCTCACATTCTTAAAGCACCCTTAACGTCCAGGAAGGCATTAAAGGTGTATTGCTTGAACTTCCTTCACACTCTGGAAAGGATCCATTCACCTGACACAACCGCATGCAGCGCTGTATCTACCGACATCCCTATAGGATAGACATGCTGGCTTTTTTAGATCTGGTAGCCCTGCCTTACCCCTCGTATAAGCACGTCCAGTAATCTTTCTAATACTTTGAGTTTATGTAGTATAATTGTTATACAATCCTATGCTTCCTGAAAGCTCGCTTTTCTAGCTTTCGGAATGATGGTTTCTCTCGCTTTCCTCCAAACTGTGGGTATGTTACCTAGCCAGAGACAGCTTCTGTATATTGGCGCCAGTTATGCCATCACATGACTTACGGCCTTATGAAACATGACTGGCCTTACCGCGGCGACCTTCGGGGATTTAAGGGTTATGGTTGTTTCATTGACTATAGATGTTATAAGGCCCACATTTTTGAAAACTCTTGGGCAACGACCCCACTCTCCGGGAAGTAAGTATCGCGTAGTAAATTTAACAGCTCATTCTTTGTTATTGTTTAGATTTCATTTTCATTTTCATTTCATTTCATTTTTAACAGTAGACTCGAAGACCGTTGAGTCAAAATGCCACAGCAACATATCCGTCAAACTTTCTTTAGGACCTTTATGCTGACATTATCACCATATTAAAGGATCTTAAGCACTTTTATATATATTTTTTAAGAGGTGAAAAGCCTCGAAAGCTGCGGTGTGGGATTAAAAACCACTAAAACTACCTCGGCTCAGCCCTACGGTATCCCCACGGCACCATCGAAAGATATTACTTCGCGAGTTGCGAATTAGCACTGAAGGCCAGTTCTTCTCTCGTTTTACATCTAAGCTCACGCTGAATGGAGCTAATAGTTTTGCTAATTTTCTAGTAATTTTTGATAAGTTCAATGTAGCGAAAAGAATAGCTTACAATTCATAAAAGATATTTGTCGTTTGCTAAAGAATGAAAAGTGGTCAGCGACATTATCAGATCAAAAATTTATTTTGGAGGAATTGCAGGCAATAAGAAAGGATCCATTCTCTTATGTAATAGATTGCATTGATAGGACGTATATAAAAATTCCAGTTCCTCAAAATTTCTCCAGTCTCTACTAAAACTGAAAAGGTAATTATTCTATTATTGCTGAGGTGTAAATGTTTAATATGGTATTCTATTTTTAAATGTTTAATATCATTTCCACCTTCCAGACTATTTGCTGGTGACTGTCGCGATGCTAATGTTGGGCAAAAGAGCCCAATAAGAAAAGCTTTACTAACAGGGCTCTTGTATTATACGTGATGGTACCCCACAGGCTTAATGGTCATCTCACACCAGAGCAAAGGGAATAAATTATTAGCTGAGTTCAACCCGAACATATATTGAGCAAACCTTATGAATTCTTCATAAAAAATTTCCAGTATTGCAATATATTGACGTGAAGCAAGTTCAATTCTATAAAATTTAGAAATTCTTATTTGGCATACATTTATACATCATTTTATAAATCATTTTTGAACATTTCAGCTTTTCGAACGGAGTTTTTAGAACTAATAGTAATCGGTCCAGAGGTGAATGGAAAATCGATTAAGCCTTTTTGGTGGCATAGAAAATCAGTTAGCAGATTGAAGCGCTCCATTCCCCAAATATGTAAATATCTGTATTTTGAATTGAGGCATAAAAACGTCTTGTTGAATTTCAAATAATAATTTCATAGCTGATATTGCATTAGATGAGAATCAAATAATTATATTTTGAACATCATTAAATGCAAACATTAAATATTGGAACAAAACTGTAGAAACAAGCCTGGCACCTAATACGAACAGCTGTTCATTGGACGTGTAAATAAAGCGACACTTCCCACAGTAAATCATGGGAAGAGGTTGGGAAATTCTACTCCTTGTCATGTTTTTCTAGATATTATTAAGGTATTAACCTGACATTTGTTTGAATTCAATCTTCAAATGTTCTGATTACGTATTGGATTATGTTCAAAACTTGCTTCTTTACAATTTTCATTCAAAGTGCAGTGTTTTAAAGAAAAGTCTGTCCTTGTGTACATTTTATAGAAGAACATAACAGAAAACCTAATAAGTCCGTTTGATTTGAAATCGTGACTCTTTTGAATACAAACTTATGCTGACTAGATTAACGGAAAACATTTTGCCTGTTTCTGCAATAAATAAAAATAAATTTCTGATTTAATATCCATATGGTTGAATTCACAGTACAATTGAAAGATAATCACTCCAGGGGGTGGTGACACTGACTTTAAGAAAATTATCTGTGGATAATGCCACTATATTATCCTTAATAAGAACGCCTTTGTTATTATGATTCTATTTCTTCTTGGAATTAATAACCACATATAATACGCTATTGATGAAATGGGTTACGTATCAGCATGACTGGCAATAGCTCTAATTGGAATGATAACATATGGTAGCAATAACCTCCTCAGAAGAGAAAATTACTTTGGCATTGTTTTAATGAGTTATTATGTTTTTCTGGGAGTGATTACATTCTTCATGATATTTCTTGACAACAAAGAACTTACAAAAGTTCTGTATACAAGGACTTTTCGGTAACTTCATGACAAACTGATACAGACTCAATTTCTCGGGAAAAGTCGCCTTAATTTCTTAGTATAATTTCTTTTAAAGTCTACACATTTTTGATTTCCCATACAAAAGGTCAGTTAGCCTGCTAATTCATACCAGGTAATAAGTCTAGTATCCGTTGTACCAAGTCTTACAATCTTTCTATTTTTTTTTCAGGTCTTGTGTTCCATAGGTACTCAAACGAGTATAGCTCTCTTCACGCTACAAAAGGATACACCACACACCAATTCAGGTCCGACACATACCATGTCGAGTCATGTCTAGCTAGCTCTTCTACTCTTTTAGCAAACACTGGTAACCCAGCATCCAATCATGTGTACCTGCACTGTATAGTTCAATAAGTGCCTGTTGAAATTGCATATTTCATTCCCGATTGCTCCAAAGGCTGCCTGACTATCTGAGACAGGTGTACTTTTTTCTTATAAGATTTCTTTAATTTGATTTGTTATGCACAAGCTAATATTTCAAATATTACCGCCGAAGTGGCCATGATCTCCGCAGTGCACATGCGGATCATATGTTGTATGCTGCTCAATTTGGTATTTGCCACTTTAAGTTTTGCTTTGTGCCACCAAATAATTGACCCAAAAGATATTAAGGGTCTTTTCACGGCAGTATAGATCCAATGCACGATCTTGGGTCTTAGAACCCTAGTATTCTCCTCTCCAAGGCCTGACAACGGTGTACCTAACTTCGTAACGCGTGGACCGACTTAGATGATTCGAACGCTTTTGGTAAAGTTTATCACAGGATCTTGTTCTGTTTGAGAGGACATAAACATAAAGTTATTTGCGATGACAAGTCATCCGATTATCTTAAACCGGGTACCTCAGGGATCTATTTTTGGCCCTATTTCGTTTCCGCAGTTTATTAATGATATTCTACCTATTGTACGGTACTGCATTTATCATCTTTATGCGGCTTATATGCAGCTGTATATCTCCATACTTCTGGGCCTGACAGAGGATGCTATTTGTCGACATATTATCTCATGAACGTGACCGAATGAACTGGTCCAAATTGTTTAAATCTTAATGTCTCCAAATCAGACGGTATTATAATCTGCAAATCTAATACAGACTTTTCTTCATTTCCAAATGTTATCACTTATAGTATAGGCATTAGTTTTAATAGGTCTCAAGTTGGTCAAATGATATCAACAGTGTCGTTGGTAAAGTATTCAGGTCCCTATGAAAGCTGTCTTTATCTGGAGAAAGACTCAGAAGTCTAAATTTACTCGTCTTCTTTTTGTAAGACCTCTGTCGATTCCTTTGATTTCGCATGGTTGTGAAACTTGAATGCAACCGTAAGTTGAATATGGAATTAAAAACATCTATAAGGTAAATATTTCTTAACGCGATCGGCGTTTCTAATAAAGAAAAGCTAAATTTCTTTGGCTCTTCGTCAACAGCAGCACCAAAGGGTTAGCTTTTCTTTAGCTGCTGGACGCCTTCGAAAAAACCGAACACTAGATGTAAATCCAACAAAATTTTTTAAATAAAAACACCGATCTAGAGAGCTGTATCAGATTATAATCACTACACTGTCACACCGATATTTTTGAAAATTTGCTCGGGTCATGTGTTTATTTCGTACATTTGAATAAAAGTTGTTCACTAAGAAGAAAGGCTAAGAAAGTGCCTTAACGCAAAATGTGACAGGCCGAGATATAACCACAATACTTGTCTTTAAATGGAAACCCGTTTTTTTATTGAAAATTCTATGGAAAAAAGTAAACAGCTTTTCTCCCAAACTTTTTTGAAAATGTAAATTTTTTGCGATTTCTGACGGAAAAATATTGAAAATTTTTGGAACTTTAAAGATTTTTTATTCGAAAATGGGTAGGTTTACAGAACATGCAGAAATTGCAAAAGAGCAAAAGTGTTTTGATTAGTAGGTACAGTGAATCTGACCAAATTGTTGGAATTTTTTGTATGCACTTGCTTTACTTTCCGGGTAAAAATCCAAAATTTTCAAGTTGTGATTCATAAAATTTTCATGATATGCACAACATTATTAAATTTTTTTATTTTGATCAAACAAACACCAAAATATTACTATCACAATGATCTTTCCAAAATTGTGACCAGTGTCGCTCTAACTTCTACCATTGCAGCTACAGTTACTTCCAAATGTGAAAAAAAAATTTCGCTATTATCTGAAATTCAGAATTTTCGCAATTTTTCTGCAAACTTCCTGTAACTACTGATTATGTTGTTTATTTTTATTAAATTTCCCATCGTAGTACTTTTTCAAAAAGGAGCACCATGTCCAGGTAGAAATGTAGAAATTAATAAGTCAAAAACCTTTTCGCGAATATTATAAAAATCTGGTCGAAATATACTCCGCCAATTTTATGCATGCCAATAGCCCTCTTGTTATTCCCTCTTTAAGGTGTATTGCAGCCAGCCTCTCCGGTATTTTTGTCACTGCTGTTCCAATTCTGCTAACAATTTCGTTTCTATTGTTAACTGACATTGAGTAAACTTCATTCTTCATTGTTCCCCATAACAAAAGGTCCAATGCGGTATTGTATTTAAAATGATGCCAGAATGTGCTGGTGCTCCATCGTAATTGCTGAGACATTCTCCGAAGATTATCTGTCCTAGATCTGGCAGCGTATTCTCCAAAAAGTCCGCACATATTTGGCTATAAAGCACTTGCGGCAAAATGAATGATCCTAATAAATGGATTCCGATGATACCAGCCCAAACATTGGCTCAGAATTTGGGCTGGAAGGAAATTCCCCTGTCCTGTGTGGGTTAGTATCCGACCAGTTATGGAGGTTGTGGATGTCCCCGGTGAACTTCAGTACAGACGATCATAGAATTTGGTCCAGAAGTCAAATGCAAAATTTTAATCTTCTCTCGGAATCGCCTTCCAATAATCCTTATACTGCGATATGATAATATAAACGTCACTCTGCTGATGAATAACCCTCCAAACTTTAATTGAAGATACTCCAAATCGTCTTGCGATTCGTCTCGGACTCGTTTCAGGGTCTTACACGACGAGGGTGATTATTCGCGGCTCGGCGTTGGCAGAATCTTTCGCTGTTTCAACTCGCAGTTTCGTGCGGAAAGTCCGCAAAAATACCCCTCCGTGGGGTGCACAACGATAAGGGAATCTCCGTTCATATTCCAGTACAGCCCCATTTTCAGCCTACTACGCAATAAATATAAATTATATCCGCGTATTCCTCAAAAGTAAGTGGCAATTTTTAATAATTTTTGCTTACGGACACCAGTAGTTATCGATTTGTTGTTTAACTATGATGTATAGTCTTGCTGATCATCATTTATAGCCCAATTTCCTTTGGGTAATAGTAACAGAACGCAAGGATAGTTGGGTGTGAATAATGGCTAACATAAGCTAAGACCGGCAATAAAAAAAATTACATTTATCATTGTATAACTTTTTCTCAGTAGTAATAAAAATTAGTTACCTGTGCACCCTAAACAAATGTTATCGATCTCTTAGAAATTTTGCCTATTTAAAAAAAAATGTTACACCACTGCAATAAATAATTAGGTAGCCTTCAGAAAGCGGGTTTTCCTAATCCTTTCTCCACCTTGCTTTTTCTACCTTTTTTAAAGGTAAATAAAATGAGCAATTCAATAAAAAATAAAAAACAAGTGTATGAGTTACATTCAATTCGGAGAAAATTTTGAAAAATTAAGAATTTTAGGTAATTATACACCTTTTCTTTCTTCACTTTCCGAAGTGGCTGTACCTATAGCTGAAGGAGTTAAATCAACATGACAGGATATTTTTAGAAAGGGCATTAAGATGGTATTTTGTTGGGTTTTTTTGATGTCGCTGCGTTGAGTAGATCAAAAGGTTAAAATAAAACAATGAAATCCACCATGAATATATCAAATTCATTATTCGCAATGTAACCCCAAACGGTTGAGTTGCTCCCCTCCCATCCGCCAAACAATTTTTTGTTTTTCTAGATGAGGTCGTCGGTAGAGTAAGTGATAGCGTGTCGGCTTACCTATCCGGAGGTCCAAGATTCGAAACCCATCGGCGGCGACTCATGACTGTTTTCTGCTGACAGCAGATTACGTTATAAAGGCCATGGGGTTTGCAGAAAATGTCAGTGTTTCGGAATCAAATTCGGAAAGCATGTTGTGCCAGCATCAGGCGCGGGGTGGGGGTTATTTTCCGCTACGCTCACTCCCTGATTGTCCGTGTCTCCGCATTGGTCTTGCAGGATGCTCCTACTGGACCGCTGTGGGGTTTGCATTAGAATCTCGCCACTCCGTTCTCTGCTGCTCTCTGGCTGGGACGTGCCTCCCTTCTTCGAATCACAATAGGGAATAGCTATATTACCAAAAAGAAGTGATGAAATGTCTAAATTAGATTTGTAGATTATAATAGCGTTTGATTTCGATAAAGTAAGATATCAACAATATTTACAAGCCCATTTGGACACACACATCAGATAATCTTTTAGGGACAATTAGCGTCCTCCATCAGTTCCAGAATCTAGAAATATACTGCTCTATATTAACCTCATAAAAATGATAGTTGCTTTTATTAATAAACATTGAAAACAAGAGATAATCGGATGACTTATTATTGCAAATAAGCTTCTGTTTGCGTCCTCTCAAATATGACAATCAATAAATTGTATGTGGCATTTTAAAAGTTTAAAATTGAACCAAATTTCTTAAATAAGATCCTGTGATCAACTTTGTCAAAGGACTTCGAGAAGTCAAGCAGAACCAACACTGTTGATTCATCATTGTCACAGATAATTCTAATGTCATCAGTAGGTTTGAGCAAGCCCGTACTACAGATGTGCTTAGTTCAAAAGCCTCATGGAAAATCTGACAAGACTTAAGATATGTAGATATCGGGCGATACTCCACAGGATTAAGAGACTTCTTAGGGGTACTGAGAAGTCTTGAAATCTTTTTGATCTAACTATGACATTGTTAAATAAGTGAGTGAGCCAAGGGAGAATAATTGGAAGTACTATTTTTATAAACCTTAGATGCGGGGAATCCATCACTATTGCAATAGAGTTTAAAGACCTCGTCCCAGAAAAGAGATCAACATGAGTAATTGAAATGAATAAAATCCTCCGGATTTATCTCGACCTTCAAGCGCATTATCAAGATTTGTAGATGGATTCGCAACAATATATCCATTAGACATGAAACAAATATTCAAATAATTTGAATCTTTTTCTATAATGCCACTTCTTGTCATACCTCTTCCAAAGTTATTCCACAGTTTTTGGTCGACAGACGAGGATATAATTTATAATTATGATATTTGTCCTTAGCGTGAGTAAGTCCATATTTATACACAGCCCCAAGCCAAAAGGAGTATTTCTTAGATCTCAGTAGAAAATTCAATCCAAGTAACTGCAAAAGTATGATCAGAATTACATATATCAAATTCTATTCTAAATATATTTAATATCATAATTACGAGAATCCGACAAAATATATTTCTTATAATGGAGATTTTAACTTTTTGTAGAATTATAATTATCGTGAATCACGTAAATTCTTTAACTGTAACTAAGTCTATATTTGACGATCTTGACACTCCGGTTCAAAATTTTGCACCCCCCTTACAACCGCGGAGGGTAGTGCTACATGACACATTTTAAAAAGACTTAAGGTGAATGGGCCTACAAATCGAATAAAATGCCAAGAATTTGCAGACTTTATAAGCCATTCGTACAAATAGAAAATCAGCAACACCATCAAACACATAACATCTTTTACGATGTTTCAAGAAAATAGAAATCGCGTTGGGCTTACTTCATACTAAGAAATGAAATGTCAATGGCCGTTATTAAGATACATAGCATAGTAAATATCAAAGTAAAAGCGACAAATGGTCATTTTATTTGAAATAAAATTTAGGAAAATAAATTTCCTTTAACAATAATTCTGTAGACACAACAAACATTAAGTGGATTTGTGGATGAAAACATATTTTTAGACGAAAGCCGCTTATACTCGTTAAAGAGATAGAATTTATTTATTGTACTTTTAAAGTATGTTTTGAAATGAGTTTTTTGAAAGGGGACTGTAATGTCTTGTAGACAAGAAGAGAATGGTAAACAGCATTTGTGTGATGTTCAAGATTTTTAAAAACGCAGTACAGTGGAAAATACGAGCTATAATTTAACGAATAAAAAAGATATAAGTTAATATAAACAAAGTTCGAAAAAGCGAGTTTATTTTATTTTGTATTTTTCCTGGTATCATCAGAAGTAGCAAGAAAAATAATAAATTTTTTAAGACGTGGCCGTCGCCGAATGTAAGTAAGTGGATAACTCGTAACTTTTGTGTCACCGTGATACTACATATTGGGAGATGCTATTATTATTATGTTTTTATTTAAAAAAAAAGGAAATTGATTTTTGAAATAGTACACTTGAATTTAATTCTCGTACTTTGCAAGCTCGCCTAGGAAATTCTTATTTTTGAAACAAATTGAGTTTTGTACCATCAACAAAGTTAAAATGAAACAGGTGCAGAAATTGGGTTACTACTTATCTGCACTGCGTCTTGTACAATATTCTGTCGAGCTTTATTATTAGGTTATAATGCAAATAAATACTGGAGCATTATGGCAAATTTTAATATTTTGCTTATGTTTTTTATGCTACTTATTTAAGTTTCCTTTTCATAATTCATCTCGTTGGTTGCAGCAAAGGACTGGGAGTGCTTTTTACGAAGATCACCAGCCCTGATTCAATAATACGATCTTTTTTTATTTATTTGTCTTTATTTCAATGGTACTTTACACGGGTATTCACTAATTCAATTAATTATACATTGGTTAACTTTTGCAATATCTTTCAATTAAAACTTTCTACGAGTAACTACACATTGAGTTATGCCTCTTGAATATTTCTCACTTAATTAGTCTACATCTGCACTTGAACTTTCACTTTCTCAACTTTAATTATCTTTTCTTAATTTCGGTCCAACACTGGAGGCCTTACCTCTGGTGGGGGGTCACTCCAGGTCGGTAGAATAAATAATACTGATCCAATATTGGGGTGAAGATTCTATATTTATTAGACAAAATCATCCCCGCCATCAAATTGGTATGAAGTATCGATTATTTACTAAATTGACCACTTGGAATATCGGTCAATTTCAGTAAATAGAAAAATGATGCTGATAACAGCGGAAAGTATTTCAGGGAAAGTCATGTGCATTCAAGTGCTTTGAATTGCAACGCGAGACCGATTTGTTTATGTCCGCATTGACATAATTTTCCTTTGGATGAAATTCTCATGATGCAACTTGACACAGTCAAGTAATTATGAAATTAGAAAAACATTTCAGACTGGTTGACATCCCGAATTCCGAAGATTTGGTGGTTTTATGTATCGCTATTGGACTGCCTGGCAAAACTGTGTTCATTTCGACCGCTTATATTCCTCCAGGTTCTCCGTCTTATGTTTATGAAAGGTTTGCCTCCTTCCTGGATGACCTCTCACAAGCCTTGATGCCTTCTGATGAATTATTGCTTCTGGGTAACTTTAACCTACCTGATGTTGGCTGGGAGCTCACACACTCGGATGATGGTTTGGTTCCTACTTTTCGGTCTGCCAATCAGTTTGCTTTTTCTTTTATAGATAGCCTTGCTTCTTCAGGTTTAACACAGACTTGCAGTATTTCCAATGATCATGGAAGGTTCCTCGACCTCGTTTTTTCTACTGATCCTGCTAGACGATGATTCGTGCCCATTGTTCCGGAGTCGGGTCATCACCCTGCGCTTCATATTGCTCTTTGCATTGATCCAGTTATGATGGCTTCTTGTGTACCAGATGATGCTTGTTATAACTTCAGTAAGGCTGACTTCTCCGTAATTAACAACTGGCTCTCAGCTTGTTATTGGAGTAGCGTCCTCAATGAACGAGACATTAATGTGGCCGTAAGATCTTTGTATAATTTGCTGTCTATCTGTTTTACTTATTGTGTCCCTATTTCGTAATCGAATAACTTGCGTTCTAGTCTGCCTTGGTTTGATAGTTCCTTAAAACATTTAAGGAATATTAAATGTAAGGCCTGGAAGAGGTTTTGTTCCTCTAGGAGCGACGCTGACTATTTTACTTATTCCAATTTACGCAGTCAGTTTTTATCTGACTTAGTGTCAGTGTTATAATAATTATATTAATAGAATGAAAGCGTCCTTGTGAGTCGATCCTAAGCGATTTTGGAGGTTCGTGAACTTGAAGCGCAATTCTGATGGCTATCCATCTTCTTTGTCTTTCGGAGGCAGCGAAAGCAATGAGCCCTTGACGATAGCAAACCTTTTTGCCGATTTTTTTAAAACTGCGTTTTTGGATGATATCTGTGATATTAGCTTTAAGGATTTTAACCATTTGACGAGGTTTACACCGACTTCTCTCGAATCCACGGACCTTTTACTTGAGGAAGTTAGGATTTTGAAGAAAATAACTACCTTGACTGATAATTTTTCAATTGGTCCTGACGGTATCCCTGCCTCACTCGTGAAAAGATGTGGTTCCGTTCTTGCTCCTATTTATTTATTTTATCTCTCAACTTGTTGCGGTGTTTTTTCGAAAGCTTGGAAAACCTCATTAATTATTCCCCTTCACAAAAAAGAAGATAAATGTGAAATTTCGAACTATAGACTAATTGCTAATCTTTGTTGTATATCCAAGATTTTTGAGGCACTTATTTGTGATGTTCTATACTTCCACTGCAAGCCGTTTTTGCAGCCGTTTCAACATGGCTTCATTAGGGGTAAGTCAACTGCCACCAATTTATTGAAATTTTCAAACTTCTGTATTTCTGTTGAAGGTGGTAAGCAAGTTGACTGTATTTTTACTGATTTCAGCAAATCTTTCGATAAAATAAATCATAGAATTCTTATTCTCAAATTCTCCCTTCTTGGGTTTCGGTGTCCACAGGGCTCCCACCTTGGCCCATTGTTATTTATAATTTATATCAATGATGTATCTGCAATACTGTCAAACTCAAATATTCTTTGTTATGCCGACGACGCTAAGATATTTCGCACTGTGTCTGACAATGCCGATTGCCTACTCTTAAATTCTGAGCAAGTGTACATCTATGTCTTTCTCACGAAAAAGGTCTCCATTTCAATATAACTTTACCATAGAGGGTTGTCCTTTAAGAAGAGTTACTAAGACTAAGGACCTGGGTTTCTGGCTCAATTCTCAATTTTCTTTCCAGGATCATTTGGATGCCATAGTCAATAAGGCTAATATGACTCTTGGTTGCGTGAAGAGGTGGTCAAAGGAATTTGATGACCCTTACATTACAAAGCTCTTATATTGCACTTTTGTCCGGCCTATTCTGGAATATGCCTCTCCAGTCTGGTCACCACTCTATGTGTCACATATCAATCGCATTGAAGCTTTTCAAAGGAGGTTCGTTAGGTTTGCCCTTCGAGGCCTTTCTTGGGATAACTCCCTTATATTACTACTGCACTTGTACACACTTGAAAAGAGACGCCGTAACTCCGGGATCCTTTTTGCTTTCGACTGCATTCGTGGGTCCATTGATTCTTCTGTTCTGGTTCGTTTTGGCATATCGGTTCCATCTCGCTCCCTGAGGAATCACGACTTTCTTCGATTACCTTTTCATCTATCGCGTAATCATGTGAGGAGTCAGCTTTGTTGTTGTTTTTTACTTTTCACTTTGGTGTGCTTTTTACTTTTTGTTTGCTTTTTATTCACTTTAGCACTTTTGTTTTCTGCATTTATATTTTGCTAATTCTCTTCTTGTTCTTTGTTTTTATATTATTTGTTATAGTGTTTTTATTTATTTTTTTTATTTAGTTTATTGTTTAGTTCTTTTTTGTAGTAATTGAAGTAATTGTTTATGAATTTGGGTTACGTTGTGGAGTAATTAAAGAAAGGATTTCTTGGATTTGGGTTATCTGGGTTAGCGTTTTTGGAGGATTTCAATTATGATTGTAAGGGATTGTTTAGAGATTATCTGAAGGGTTTAGTTTTTGATTTTAGGGTTCATGAGAAAATGTAGTGTACTGGCACTTCATTACACCGTTTAATTTATGGGTTTAGGCTCGTGAGAAAATGTAGTCTGATGGCACTACATTACATATATAAACAAGTCCAAAAGCTGATTGCTACAAAAATATTATTCATTTCATTTGATTTTACTTTATTAACTTCCCACATATAGGGAAGTTATTGTAATGGGCCCGATTTTAAAAATTTTTAGTTTTAAATTTTTTTTTAGATTTCAAAGTCACCATAGTGTTTTAAGCATGTTTTCGAATACATGTGTGTGTGTGTGTGTGTGTGTGTGTGTGTGTGTGTGTGTTTGAGTTTGTGTACGTACGTACGTACGTTCGGACCAACTTTTTTCGACGACGAAATCTCGCGAACAAAAAATAATAACGACTTCGCTATGGTGCCATTTGAAGCGTATTATTGTCAATAAGAGCTAAAAGAAATTTAATCAATTTCGGTTCAGCCGTTTTTTTGTTTAAACAAAATAACTGAAAAAAAGTTGATTTTAGACTTTCTTGAAAAGGATTTCTTCGATATAATTTGTTCTGATGACGATCGGGACATCAAAATTGTTTATAATGATGAAAAATTGCTTATAACAATAAATAATTGTTTATGACAATAATAAATTTTTAATCCTGAAAATGGTTTAACCTGGTTGAAAATTGATTATGAAAATTTGAAATTGAATACAAAATTGAAGATTGTTCATAGCAATTGAAAATTATTATAAACAATGAAAAATTCTTATAAAGAAATGAAATTTTTCTTACCACAAAAAATTTATTTTATGAATAAACTTTGTTTATATCAATTAAAATTGATCCATAACAATTAAGGATTGTTTATATCAATCTTTCAAAATTTTTTTTGCGTCTATTTTCAAAGAAATTATCATGATAAATTAAATTCATTAATTTATTTATTTATAAATTTAAAATATCAATTTTTTAAGTATTTTTAAATGACATAAAAGTGGGCGAAAGTTTTTTTTGAAAAAGATTCATCTGATCTAATTGGTTCTGATACATTTCGATACTTCAAAAAAAAAAACATATATTTTTTGTAACATTAAAAAATGGTAAAGAAACCATAAATAGTTGATATTAATGATAAATAAAACGATAAATCGAATAATATGAATTTTATTTAGTTTTCACTTACTATTTTGTACTATGATCATGAAATTTAACAATTAAATATTGTTAATAATAATTGAATATTGTTAATAACAATTGAAAATTGCTATTAACTGGGAAGTTGTTCGTGTGGACCTCAAGGGTCGCACCAATGATGCGACACCCAGAATCTGGACCCACCCCACTAGTTTGCATTTTGTTTTATGTGTAAATACTTAAGTAGTGGATATTGTTATGAGAAAGCGGGCCAACTCACATGGCCTAAAAAATGATTTAATTTTTGCTGTAAGGGAAGGACTTATGCAAAAATGTTCCAACTGATTTAACAAAAACATGACATCAACAACAGCTTTACTTTTTCAATTCACATTTCAGACTCAGCGTTGATGCATTTAATAAAAGTATTTGAATTTTGCAAAATCTACCTATTCAATTAGCTTTTTATAAGTATATCTAATAAATCACAATGTTATTAAAGTAATTTGTTTCATTTGATTACTATCATTTCTGTGGATTGGATCGTTTTTCGTAACAACGCCCAATTAATGGAGTTCTTTACTGGTTTTTGTATTGATTCGAAATTTAGGGTGAGGCAAATACTACAGACCTTCTATACAGTGGCGTAAAATACGGTGATGCGAATAAAAGCCGCTTTGCAAATTATTTCTTTACATACAAATATTATAATCTTTGTCTGATCACATACAACAGGTTTTATTTCGTGGTGTACTCGCTGACGAAATCAATAACTCTTCTAGGGTGCCTCAGGGCAATCACTTAGGACCTTTGCTTTTCTTTATTTTCATCAACGATGAATCTTTGATTATATCTCATTCGAAAGTCCTCTACTATGCTGACGATGCCAAGATATTCCGTGTTGTGTCAAATAATAATGTCCGTGCCCTATTCAACTCTGACTTCGAGACATTCCGTGGTAGCCCATTGAACAGACTTGACAAACCCAGAGATTTTGAAAATCGTTTTGACGCTATTATCAGTAAGGCCAATGCATCCCTGTCACATCGGGTTATGTGATTTCGATTAGTCAATATGAACTGTTGCTGTAGGCTACCGTGCATTCGGATTCAGCCTATAGCCCAAAAGCGCCCAGCATGAATTAAAAAATCGACCAAAAAGTGCCTAGTCGCAGAGAGGAAACTTTTCTCGCCCCACTAACAGCTCAAGTAGCCCAATCGGCGAGAAATCGCCCGACTTGGCAACTCTGTGACACAGTGCTCCGATATAGCCACTGACATATAGCTATGGACCAATCGTATGCTATTTCATTTTGAGACAACTTTTTCTACCAGGAAACCTTTTTTGTTTGCATTTTTATTTCGAGTATTTTGCTAACACTGGCAAGAGATAAAAACATTATTATATACAGATTAAATTGCCTTCCCTGAAATTATTTTTTATAATATACTATTTCTCTGTACTCCTTGTATTTCTTAAAATAAAATTTAGACATAAATGGGTATTTTCCTCTGGAATGTGCTTAACCAGAATGAGAGCGGCACCATTGTATTTGCTGGCGCCAATTTAAAATCGAGATCGAAAATTGCATCGAAAATATTTTAGATCGGCGGGCACTCCTATATCTTAAATTATGAATATAATAAATATTGTAGTGCCTTACACGATGTATAAGACAGTGGTTAAAATTTAAGAAAGGAAAATTCTCACTTTGAATTAGAACTTTCTCAGAGTCTTCATGTTGCATTCATGGTCCGAAATAGCTCAATGAACTGTCTACGAATTTACCTTTTAGAGTTCAATGCAATGTGCTTATAGGGAAAAGAAGGAACATACAAAAGTGTTTCACTTTGCTGCATGTAATTTTGACAGAACTATCCGTCCATAGTTATAAGTCATTGGATATAGCCTATGACTCTGGCAGATTCTTGAAGTGGTACCCTTATAAGGTGGTGTTCTGCCCCTTTTCTTTCTAAGACGTCTCATCAGATTGGACTGTTCTTTGATCCTATGACTGCAGCATCTCCGATCCACAGGAACTATGGTTTTAATTTTAAAAAGGCTAACTATTCTATTCTTAATAATTTATTATTCAATTGTAATTGATCTAATGTTTTTCACGCTAGGGACATTGATGCGGCAGTAAATGCTTTTTATGATTAATTTATTTGTTTGTGTTTTGCAATGCTTTCGTATTTCAAAGTCAAGGATTTCTGGTCTCTCTTGGGTTGATCACTCACTAAATCATCTAAAAAATTTAAAAAGTAAAGCTTGGAAGCGGTTCTGCTTGTCAAGGAGCGAGATCGGTTTTAATATTTGCTCCAATTTACGTGACCAGTATAGAAAAGGTCTTAAATCCTCCTACAATACCTCTGTTGAGAGAATGAAAGCAGTTTTACGCAACGATCCTAAATAGTTTGATACCCCTCTTCGCTGAAGTTAGGTCATAATAATAGCACTATTGCAAATTAGTTTCAAGGATTTGGCTCACTTGACGTCATTTCCACCGACTTTGTTGGTAATGAAAGATCTTTTATTCGATGACGACACAACCATACAATACATTAATAACTTGGCTGATAGCTTTTCGGACCAGGTGGTATTCCGGTTTCTCTACTGCAGAATTACTTTTATTCTTTATTCTCTGTTTTGTGTTATTTAAATAACTTATCCATTTCTTGTGGAGTTTTTCCTAATGCTCGGAAATCGTTAATTATTATACCTCTTCATAACTTATACTATATAGCTAAGATTTTTGAGGCGGTAGTGAGCCGTATACTTTATTTGCATTCTAAACCTTTTTTTAATTACTTTTGAGCATGGTTTTGTGAAAAGGAGGTCAACGACAACTAACCTTTTAGAATTTTCTAACTTCTGCATTGTGGCAATTAAACGCGGCAGGTAAGTTGTAAAGCTTTTTACAGGATTAATCACGCAATTTTGATTTATAAGTTGTCTGCCCTAGGATTCCCGTCTTTATTGGTTGACTGGGTTTGCTTGGATTTGTCGAACCGCACTCAGAGAGTATCGTTTCGTGGTTCTCTTTATAAAATTTTATACAATTTCTCTAGCGTACCTCAAGACAGCCACCTTGGTCCACTCTTATTTATTAATAACATCAACTAAGTATCGTTCTTTTTGTCTAATTCGAATATTCTCTTTTATGCAGACGCTGCCAAGATTTTCCGTGTTGTTTCCTCCACTCGTGTTTTTTTACCTTCGATGCGATTCTTAATAAGGCTAATTCTACGCTGGGTTTCGGTAAAAGATGGACTAAGGAGTTTGATGACCCTTATATTACACGGCACCTTTATTATTCGTTTGTCCAATTCTTGAATACCTATGCTTGCTGCGTTTGGCACCATTTTACAATGTTCAAGTTAATCGCGTTGAGGCAGTAGGTTTATTCGGTTTACTCCTCGTGTACTTCCCTGGATCAATCCATTGCTATTACCCCTTTACACAAGTAAACTCAATCGTTCAAAACTTGGTTATCTCGAAGCTCGACGGAGCAGATACAAAACTGTTTTGCTTTGGATTGCCTTCATGGTACTATTGATTTACCTGTCCTGTTATCCTCCTTTAATATCTCAGTTCCACCTCGCTCCTTGAGAAATCTCCATTTAGTTTTTACTCGTAGATTTAGGTAAAAATTAAGTTTTAGGGCCTGACCTGCTGGTTCTTTAATGTAAGGGTTATTGACAAAGGCAATTGACATTAAATTCTATTAAATTTGAAGAAACTGCGGTTCAATTCCATTATTTAAAGTTTTATTTATTTTTTGTTCTTTAGAATCCTATAGTACCAGTGAAATCATTTAACATCGGTTAAAAATTAATTGACGTGATAAAGTATTCTATGATACTCTGTGTTAAATGAAAATTATTACACAAATTAATTCTGGAAGTTTTCCCCGAATTACCTAAGGTCAAACTAATGTCTTAAATTTGCTTTAATTTTCACTCTATTTGTTACATGCTTCTAGTTGGAATTATTACACAATATTTCAATTAACCTAACTCATGTTGATGAAATTGAATCGAATTATCAGAACATTCAATTAAAAATAAGAGACATCATTGTAAATTTATTTGTGGAAAGAAATCACTTAAGAAATTGAACGCCAGTCAATAATAAAAGTTCAATTTACGGTGCAACGCAGCACTTAATGAAGTAAATTCAGTCCTAGTTGATAATTGGGCAGTAATTTGTACTATTGTGCTAAATGGCAACACGAGTTTAAATAAGAAGAGTTTCGTATTGAAGAGTCTGTTGGGGCTTAGTTAACTACAATTTTCGAAGGGCTTTCATTCGGCCATAATGAAATTTTAATATTGAATTTAACTTACACAGAGATAAGTTATTTGCTTTAGTCACTTATATGTATAATTGTGGATTTGTGTAGTGTTCATGGAGTCAGGTCAAGGATATGAGTATTTTCTAGAAATGCATCGCATCCTTAAGATCTGAAACCTAATAGGATCACTGATGCATTCGTCCATCTGTCTGTCTGTCCCCGCATTTTATCGCCGAAACAATAAGTGCTGGAAAAGTAAGATGTTTCGCTTTTGAATAACGTAGATATTTCACCCACTTTGATTGGATTAAAAATTAAATAGATGATAAACAAAATAATTTAAGTAAAAAAGTAAAGCAGACTTAAACTAATTCGTAGAAGTTAATAACTAAAAAATAAGCGCTAATCCAAGACACGACCCAAGTTTCATTCGTAGCCGGGAGAAATCCACGTCAAAGCTGGCGGAGTGCTCGTTAAAGAGGCCGCACATCGTCGTAATAGGCTCGTGCACAGTGAGTGGTGACTGGAGACGTGTAAGAAAGCAGCTCAGGTGAGTTTATCGTTTCCATCAATAAGCCGAAGATTAGTACAATTCTGGAAATGTCGCGCCTATTTTTAAGAGAGTCGGTCGACACAACAGAGTAGCATCAAAGGAAGTCCGTGCAATGCAAACCTAACGAACCTGCGCTCCACTGCCTCGATGCGGTCGATGTGAACAGCAAAGTAGGGGGACAGACAGGATTATCATACTGAACAATTCGCTTAACGAAGGTACAGTAAAGAAGCATGGTTAAGTACGCATCTTCCAGTTCTCTAGACGATCTCTTTACGAAGCCCAACATCTAGTTGGCCCTACCGACAATAGGATCGACATGATCCTCAAAAGAAAGATGAGAGTTGAGAACTACGGACCTTAGACGGAGTAATCAAAAATGAAATGAAGCCTTCTGCGGGAAAAGTCATAACCGTGCAATGATCCTATCGAAAGAAAGAAACATGGTACCAACAGTTAAGCACGGCGGAGGAGGTGTGTTGGTATGAGGATGTATGGGGGCTTCAGGTTTGGTCCTTGTGCAGATAAATTAAACGTTGGGCAACATTTTCAATTTTACCAAGATAATGACCCAAAGCGTTCTACATATAAGGCAAAGCTTTGGCTGCTTTATAACTGTTCCAAAGTGATCAAAACACCTGCTCAGTCTCCGGATCTAAATCCCACAGAGCATTTTTGGAGTCATTCGGAGATAAACTTCGGACACGTAGCTTCACCAACAAAAACGTAGTGAAAACGACTTTATGTGAAGAATCGATCCTGAATACACAATCACTTTGGTCAATTTGATGCCAGACCGCCTAAGAGAAGTAATTCGTTGCAGAGGGAAAGCAACTTATTATTATCGTTTAAAAGAAATCAAATGATTTATAAATTTATTTTTTTGAAGACGGAGTTGGATGAATTCGTTGAGCGGCACGCGATCACCAACGGGTTCGAGACCAAGTCAGCTGATAGTTGGCAAGTTAAGGTCTCCGAGGAGCAACAACTCATTGTGCCGACGCATGGCACAGGAAAGAAAAATATTCTTAGTAATTCCTGGAATGTCAAAACTTACAATATATACATTCTAATCCGGCAATTTCAGAACAGCAGATACAAGTTCCAAATCATTCGACTCCGAAAGCTCAATAGCAGAGCACGGGATGCCGCGACAAACAGTACAGAGTACTCCTCTTCCGACAGCGGGGTTCAATGTAGACAGATGTTAGGTCATGCCTAAAAGCGATGTATTCCGAGGCGAAGAGCTCAGAATCGGTGATCATTCCACAGAGCCAAGTTTCAGTCAGAGAGACCACGTCGAAATAGGAAAAAGTAGTGGCAATATAGAGGCTAGTCGTCGACAGTCACATCTCGCCGATGAGTTTTTTGGTCCATCTCTTGGGCCTGAATAGTTTTCTGGAACAAATTCCCTGACGACGGTTCTATAAGGCCAAATCTCAAGAGAGACGAAGTTGTCGAACAGAGCATCAGGGATGACGATCTTAAAAGACGCGACGAAGGAGCCGAAGCCATTACGTGACTTTCCAATTGGTCTGCAATTATTTCCATACCTTGAAACTTCAAGGTGCGAGAATATATGATGTACGACGCCATTCACGATGGTTCTTGAGACAGAGACGCTACGAGGAATCACAACCAATAACAGCAACAGCTTCTGGAGCAGCTGTGCTGAGGCGGAATGCCAGTTGGCAGGAACCTCAATCTCAGCGGTGTGCTACATGACGGCGTAAATTTCTGCGGCCTTTAGTGCCACGAAATGTGAAGAAATGCTCCTTGTACCTTCCTTTAACTTGGTACAGTGCCCTTCAAAGTTTTAAAGTTTCAAAATAAGTTTTCCGAAAATTTCCGTAATTTTTCTTCTAACTGCTGATAATCCGTACTTTGGCGTCGTTCCAAAGTAGACAATTTTTTTATTGTAATACTACTTTTTAAAAAGATCGTGGTCGTAAATAATTAGTGCTTATAGTTATTATTATTATTAGAAAGTGGATCAAGGACTATCATCATCCTGTATTCACTTCGACCAAGTTGATCTTTTGTGACCTGATACAGGTTCAGTATTAAGCTACCCAGCCAATCTTTAGTTCTTTAATTAGACCTAAATTTGTGGGGGCTTGCCTTAGCTATATCTGATGGTGATGGGAAAGTCCCACCAAGATGTCGGAGCCTGATACTGCCGAGGGCCTCACAGTGACAGAGGATGTGTTTCGCTGTCTCTTCCACTTCCAAATAGAAGCGACAGGTGTCATCATCAGCGAGCCCTAACTTTTTTAGGTGGTAGCCCAGGAGGCAGTGATCAGTTAGAAGTCCTGTTATCAGCCTTAAACCCGGTCTGCTAAGTGATAGCAGGTCTTTCGCTTTCTGTTTTGAGTAGGTTATAAACCTCTTTACCTGTCTTAACCCTGGGATATTTGTCCAGTGTGAGTGCTTGCGTCGTCCTCCCATGACCTGATACGCATTACTAGTTGGCTTTTCGAGTAGCCACAGAATAGCTCGGGTCCAATAAACTGAGAATCTGGGTGATCCGCCTTCTCATTGCCTTCAATGCCCTCGTGCCCTGGTACCCATGCCAGCGTAATGCTGTTGCTCTTTGCCAGTTCTTTAAGAGCAGTGAGACAGTCCCAGAAGATTTTTGACTCAAAGGTGTAGGACCCCAAAGCCTTCAGTGCCGCCTGACTGTCGGATATAATATATATATATATTGCTTATAGTTACTGTGATTTTCCTTAATACGATGTATCGAAGTCATTTACGACCCTCTTGTGCCTTTAAATTGTCATTAATCGCAATTATTAACATGCACCTTTAATTTACTGCCTAGAATTTCAATGATCGATATAGTGCTGATTAATATCATTAACTTCATTGTAGTAGTGTTATTTCTCATTAGAGGGGAAAAGTAACAATTGTCAGATTTAAAAAAAAGTGAAATAAAATTTTTTTTTCTGGTATTTTAATTGTTTTTTACTACTTTTAATTGACCACTGATTGCGCGTGAGTAGGTTGCCCCAGTCAAAAACACTACAAGTAAACAGCTTTTCGAACCCTTAAATATTGAAATATAATAATAAATATTTAAATACTAAACCGTAAAGATTCCCAAACAATTTTTTGTCTTTGTTTGGATAAATACTATCAAATCCTTTAATATTGAACTGTCCAATGAAAAAACTCAGTGTTTAAAGAAGTAAAATTGGTGTAGTTACATACTGCTTAATTTTTTTTAATTCAAACTGACGCTATCCTAAACAACAAGTGAAAGTTAATTCCCTCATTATTCTTAAGCAAATTATTAAGCCAACTAATCTTTATTGGCTTATAAACTCGTTTCACATCCTATAGCGGATCCCCAAAAGCTTCATATCCACTCAACTCATATCACTTTATTTCTTTATGAAGTTAAATCACCGTGCAATTATCATTATTTCGTATAAGGTGGCAGTAATGGCATTGAGCTTATTTAAGAGGGGGAAACGTATATACATATGTAGAGTATACATTCCTATAAGCACAACGACCCTATCGTAAATTTGCTTGATGTACGGCATAACCGAATGGATATCCTACATGGGGTTGCTCTTGCCGCGAATTGGATTTTGAGGTAATTTGTGATAGAATGAGTGCTTACTGGACTGTGGAGAAATTAAGTTAGGTTACAATATATGATATTAACTTTATCTATTAAGAATATCATATATAGTAATATGTGAATTGTTGGTGGAATACCTAGCGCTTGCTTTTTGTGGTGATTTTTTTTTGACGTGGTGATTAATGAAATGTTCGCGATGTACTAAATTGATTGCCCTGGGTTAATTCTAGCTTAGTTATAAAATTGTTTGCCTCATTTGAAAATACATACATACATACATACATATCAGTAGATATTTTACTTGATTGATTGTTTAGGAGGATATACATTTTCAAATAGCTCGAACTTTCACTGCACTCTTACAATTTGACGGATTGGCTAGCATTACTAACACAAAAACACCTTTCTTGCTTACTGCTTGCTTACAATTTATACTTAATTATTGATTATTAAATTTTAGCTGATTGTGCTCATTGAATTTCTTAATAAAATATTGTGCTATTCCACGAAAATGATTATTATATTACAGCTAACAATAGGGTTACGAATGATATCATGACAAGCTCTTATTAAAAATAATTTGAATATATTATGTGTTTATTCGAAAAGTCACGAAGTTAGATAATGAAGAAAAGTTGCAAGAAAAAAACTGTATAATAATGAAAATAGGGTCCGGATCTATACAAACTATCGCTCCGCTCCATGTATCTATTCAGCCTGGAGCGTTATGAAAATATCGAATCGCTCCTGAGCGGATCGTTATTTCTCTAGTCTGATATCGAACCGCTCCGGAGCAGTTCGTTATATTCCAAATCTGCTATCGAACCGTTCCGGAGCGGATAGTTATTTTCAAGAATGATATCGATCCACTTCGGAGTGGTTCGTTATTATTTTTAATTTCAATCGGTCCGAACTGCTCCTGGAGCGATATTGCATCGATTCCCAGCGATTAGAATATCGCGCCACTGAATCAAAGGAAAATGTCTTGTAATTATAAGAAAGTGGTCCCCACTTACAACTTAATTACGAGGAGTCTTGTACTACAGGTGTTGGGTGATGACTGGGCTGGTGGATTCGCGGTGGGTGGATGGGTGGTGGGATGTGGGTGGTGAGTGAGTGAATGTAAAGCAGAAGTCTGGTAATTATAAAAACGTGCATTTCACCTGAAATTTAATTACAAGGCGTCTTGTGAGTGATGGGCTGGTGGGTGGGTGATAGATGTCTGGGTGTGGGGTGCACGTTTTTATAATTTAAGACTTCTTCTTTTCATTCACTCGCCCACCACACAGCTACTTACTCATCCACTAACACTAACACCCATCACCTATCAACTCTAGTACAAGACATCTCGTAATAAAATTGCAGGTGGAGCTATAATCTAATCGGTTCGAATCGATTCAATATCGCTCCAGAGCGGTTTGATATGCAGATGTCGCACCGATCCGATCCGGAGCAATTTGGATCGATATTTGAGCGAAATTTCGTACCGATTTGAAATCCTGAATGAAAATAACAAAATAAAAGAAAAAAAAATTTTGTGAAGTCTCAAGGTTGTTGGAACATTCATAGTTGTAGCCAAAATCAAATAGCTGACATGACGTACAGGTTTTGAAATGTTATCATAACCAGATAAAGGCAAATTAATATGCCCCAATGACTTATAAGTTGTTATTAGAAGCTAATAACAATCGTTGAGAAAATAAGTACCTCTAAGAAAACTATTTTAATCATAGTTGTTAGTTTAATTTTAAACCCTTAATAAACTAAGACCATTTAATAAACGCTAAAATAATTGTTTTGACATAAAAACGTCAGAACAGGGGCTCTATATCAACTTATAATTCTTTGATGGCTATAAACTTGAAATTTGGTGTCTCTCGTCAGAAGTAAAGGCATCCGAAAACAACCACCGATGTGAAACCAACCAGTTTATAAAAACAACTACATATAATATTTGTTTCAACTTAATGTTACTCTTTCTCTGCCTCCTTCCACCTGGTCCGGTTTCGCGGTGCAATGCTACAGCGATATTTTTATTAATCTTATTAAAAATTGTTTTAACTTATTTTTTTCAAAAAGTATTTTGATATTCTATCTTGAATTTTGCGTTCAGACTGTACTGAAGTCCTCTTTTTTGAAGTTTCTTTGAGTCCTCTGTAAGTTCCAATGCAGAGCCTGTTCAGCGATGTTGGTTATTTTCTCAGTTTATAGCCTATTTATTGCCACTTTCATCTTAGAACACCGATGAATATTCCAACTTGACCTGTAAAACTATATAGGGCTTTGTTGGGCTAATGAATGTTAGGATGCGCCGGTCACTCGCGCCGGTTAATCAAGACTTGTAGATTAGATATTATTTGACAGGTCGCTTTCCATGTTGAACAACCGTACAACAGAACAGCTTCAGATCTGCCAGCTGCTGATAACCGTGCTTCCGAGAAAACAAAAGTTATCCACTTGTTCTATTTACTGCTCCTCAAGAAAAATTTTAGCTCATAATTTTATTTGTACTCGTAGCAGCACTGATCTTAAGCCCTGTTGTGATACCTTTCCTACTTAGGACTTCGGACATTTGGACTACATGACTGATTGTAGGATAGAGTCCAGTTATGTAGTGTGCTTAGAAAGGTTCCATCTAGTCCATAGCGAGGGTGTTTTTTAAGCGCTGCACAATACAATGTTAATAACAATCAAGGAAAGCAAAGGAGATCATTGTCTCACTCTGTACAGCTTTTGGAAGGGCACCGACAGGTTTCCTTTGTGAGCGACGTAAGATTGAGCTCCTGAGTAGTATTCCCTTATGAAAGTGATAATTTTTCTCCTAGGTAAAGCTACCCATATGTACTCTCAAACATCTCTATCAAACGTCTTCTTGAAATCCACGACAATTAGATGTGAAGATGACTTCCATTCGGCGGAGTACTGGATGATAATTTGGTTGATATAATCGCGCTCAATTTTTTTCTTACAACACATTAAGATGATTTTTGCTTTGTTTATCTCCAAACTGCCCAATATCAATTGCTGCAACTCCTAAGGTCGCCTTTTTGGAGAATTACGGATATTTGTTACTATACTGAAGTCTTAGTTCTATATAAGTATTGGAACGGTAAACAACAATGCAGGACGAATAGATAGTGCAAAAAGCAAAATTGTTTAAAAAATAGTTTGTTAATAAAAATTTAATAAAATAAATAAAAGATAAACATATTTTTATATCTTTCTCATTTGTAAAAAAGTTTTGGTGAGAGCAGAGAATGTTGCGTTTCCCAAAGGTCATTAAGATGAGCCACTACCTATTTATATATAACCTTTTAAGTTTTTAGTTGACGGTAACTTGCTGCCGTCTTTCTCGGCTGCTCCGCAATATGTTAGGACCTTTATTGATGGCATCGCTTCTTATGAGTTTTCGCATGCCAGTGTTGTGGGAAAGGACTATGGAAGGTCTCTTGATCTGGTGTTCTCTTTGGATTCCATCGTTTAGCGATACTTGTCTCCTTTCCTCTCGAATGTTATAACTATCCAACAATTCATGTAGCTTTATGTTTCTAATCCCTGATTCGAGTATGTATTGTTATACTTAACTTTATAAAGCTGGTCTTTTCAAACTTAACAAATAGTTTCTTTCCTTTCCTTCAAAAACTGGGAAGAGGTTCTGTTTCTCAAGAATTTACTTTGACTACTTCGACCTATTCCGAGCTAGATAGAAAATTCTTCTTTAAGCATTTAATAATGACTTTTTGGAGAGAATCAAATTAACTTTACGCGCCACGCCAAAGCAGTTCTGGAAATTTGTTAATGCTAAATACAACTGTGACGGATACACCTCCGTGATGAGTCTTGGTGGCAACAGAAGTAATGGTCCTCTGATGACTGCCAACCCCTTTGTTGACTACTTTAAGGCTGCGCTTTTGGACTGTGTTATTAAAGTTTAAAGATTTATTAAAGATTATACACATCTGATCAAGATTTCGCCTACGTTTTGAAGCACATCACGAATTTGGCTAATTGTTTCTTGAGTAGACCTGATAGCATTTAAGCGTTTTTTTTGATAACCTGTAGCTTGTCTCTTGATTATGTGCCTTGTTACCTATTTAATCTATATATTTGTCGTGGTGTCTATCCGAAATTTTGGAAGCAATCTGTGATTATTCCGGTTCATAAAAAGGCATCAAATGTGATACTTAAATTGATCGACCTATTGGTAATTTATGTTGTATTGCTAAAATTTTGGAAGCATTGGTTTACGATATTTTTACTTTAGCTGCAAACCTCTTTTAAGTTCCTTTCAGCATAGTTCTACGAAGTTTAATTCCACCACATCTAATTTATTTGAATTCTCGAACTTTAGCTTACCTTAATTCCCTAGCTATGCTAACGAATCATAGGGTTGTCTCCTGGAAGTTGGCTACATCATGAAAAAAAGAGATAAGTCGACTGATTTTTAGGTTTTTGTCAGAATTAATTATTGAGATCTAATTAATAAATTTTTTCAGAACAGCCATCTCGGCCCATTGCTATTCATCATTTATATCAATGATATATTTACCATTATGAATAACTCGTAAAGAACAGTTTCACCTGTTCGTCAACACCACCCCTCATTTATAATGGAAATGTTTTAACTGGCTCATTGGACAAGGCCAACCTGTTTGCTGCTAATTCGTACTCCCCACCTTAATCGCAGCCACTTCCATCTCAATCATAGTACATTAGTAGGCGAAAGCCGGTAAATTTTCGCACTCGGGAAGTTTTTAGGGTACTTTCGACGATTCAACGACGGACTGATGGTTTCTCGTTTGGCTAAACCTCTGCGCAAACTTTTTCACCTGTCATATTCAACAGAAGTGTTTCTCATTACTTAAAAAAAGAGAGGCATGCATCCCCTCTAACTACAGACCAATTGCACTAACTTAGGTCTTATCTTAACTTTTTGAATCACTCATCAATTCTCATTTGATAAAATATCTAGAAAACAACCATCTTATCAACGGCTGCCAGTCCGGTTTCCGCGCTGGCCGCTTAAACAGAGATTTACTAACAGGTTTAACGGAGCGTTGGAATCATTGCCTCCATAATTTTGGTGAGTCCGAAATCGGCGCTCTCAAAATTTCAATTGCTTTTGATAGAGCAGCATGCCAGTTGCCCTTTAAGCCAAACTTCAAATATTTGGTCTGCACCCGATATACCTCAGGGTTCAGTTCTTTCACCAATCTTATTTCTTCTATTTATTGATGATCTCTCATTCCTTACTCTCTATTCTTTTCATATTTTCGCCGACGACAGTACCCTTAATTTCGCGTATCCATTTGATTCTATGTATAATGAATTCACGTGGAAATGCTACAGAAGCCAATCAAGAACGCATGTTTGGATCATTAAACAACAACATTTCTATGGTCCTCGTTTGGGGCAGAGCAAATCATGTTTCTATTAATGCATCCAAAACTCAATGCTGTTTAATGTCCCTTAAAAATCGCCCAGTTCACCCTCAACCCATTTCAGTGGACGGAGTGAATATACTTTATTCGCCCTCTTTAAACATCTTGGGTATTGAGATATCCAGCAATCTTAGCTGGACTGATCACATATGTATGCATTTGACACCGCTAAAAGTGCAATGAATTGCTTGGGGTTTCTACAGAGATGTAGGAAATATTTCACACCACCTGACTTAGCGCTGATCTACAAGTCCCACATTAGGGCTAGACTTCAATATAATTCCCAAATTGGAAACCGCATTATCCATTCAAACATCGGTTACAAAATTGAATAAAGAACTCCCCATTTTCGTACCTGTTTCCGAGTCAAAACTTCCCCATTACATGTTCCAAGCCAATGTTGTTAAGGACAATCTTAGCATTGAGGTCCCCATTGTTATTTTTATATCACCTTCACAAGACGTATCCGTGGCCAAATAGCTGGTGTAGAGCCTCTCTTACTTGTTATATACGCTTGTTCGGTCGGCGCATAGCATTGAATTATTCAGCTGTTACGTACCCTGGTCCGGAATCTGGCGATGATAATTCCGTCGGATATTGGTGACCAGTCCAGTAGTGATCGGCGGGCAAGCTTGGTTAGCAGAAAGCCTAAACCTGGCATGCGGGGTATTTCAAATTCTTTCTGGCCAGAGTATAGCAGCACGGTTTCAGATGTGGGTGATGTAAACCATCTAGTTTCGCTTAATCTCAAGATATTTATTTTAAAATTGATTCATTTCCGTTGTCACTTTCCATAGCCCGTTCTTAGTTCGGTGTTTATAGACAAGGGTTGTCATCGCAAAATCAGTCCGAGGTATCCGAGGCATGTACAAGACGTTTCTTGTGTATGCTGGTTTTTTTTCAGACAATCGAGTTACAAGAGTGAATTTGTATAGCGCGTAGGTAGCTACTCTCTAAGCGAAGGTGTTCTGGCTGGCGCATTGGTTTCCCTCCTCCTTTCTCAACCGGGCTTGGGACCGGCTAGGAAGGAATTAAAGAAATATTGATTTGACACACGTATCGGCTCCTCCCAGCTTCCTCCTGTCGCACGGATAGAAACCTAAACTATGCTTGCGAAAATACTGAACTTTCATGTGAAAGTCCCATCGAAAAGTTAATTGAATGGTTTTTCGTATCATACGAGCTTACAAAATGAGAATTATTTTAAAATCACAAACAGGCACTAAAATTTTATTAATATAGAGGAAGAAGATAAAAGATTAAGGAACCACCCAGGATAGGCATAAATAGCGGCTATTTTCCTACGTCTTTGCTTTGTGATAGATCCCCAGAGCTTATGTCTTAAGGCCATTTGACCTTTCATATAAATTGAATAAATTTATCTGATGAAAATCGAATCTAATTTGAGAGACTTGGTTTTGTTGATATTTAGTTTCTTCCTGGATGTATACATTGTCACTTGAAGTGAGGTGTAAGCGTATCGCTTTACAGTTCATAATATAAGCAAGAAACAATATTTTCATGTCAGTGAATCCATACAAAATTGATTGAAAGGAGTATATTTTTTGCGCAGCCCGTATCGATTTCAATTATTGTTTTCAAGAATATTGGAAGTATTGAGAGAAGACTGAAGATAAATATTTTTTGCTCGTCACCTTACCTTTCCTTAAATATAAGTCTTCAAAAATCAGCAAAATATCCTCAAATCATAACTTTACTCGTAAACAAGGTATAGACCTTGAACTCCTTGTAACTCATGCTGTAGGAAAAAATAAAAAACAAAATAATTTTCGTCGGTAACAAATATTTTGCTGGTTAACAAATGTGTCCTGTATCCTAAAGATGTATGAAAATTTTTTAAAATTGAATTATTTAAAATGTGGCTTATATGTGTGAGGTTAATATAATATTGGGAGCCGAAGTTATAACGTTTTATTTTCATTTTCAGCTATATCTTCCAGCAGAATTTAATTACATTTCATAATGTCCGCGTAAGTAAAAGTAGATATCAAAGCAGCCCTCTAATTATTGCGACTCTTGCTCTTTCAATAATACATAGTTCTTATTCCAATATTAAATATTGATAAAAAGAACTCTTTTTGGAACTTGATGTCATTTTAACAACAGAAAAGAGGATCTTACGCTAGTTGTAATCAGCCATTTTACGCTTGGAACGAATACTCCTAACGCTCTAGTTAATAAAGTGCTCTTGTCAGGAATATTTTCTTTGAAGGACAGTCAATTATGCTTTCATATTTTATTATTTTTCGAAAGACTTGCTTCCATTAACTTTCTACTTCTCGTTTGTTTGTTTCACGGCAGTATTTTCACTTTTATGTTTGTTTCGTTTTCATGAGTTTAGATTGCTCGCTTTACACTTTTATGCAAAAACTGAAATTATAGTCAAATCATTTTTTTTATTGTTAGTTTTTATCTTTGCTTACGAATATAGCTACAATATATTAATTTTCCGAAAAAATTGTTTATACATACGTATACCTTTATTTTCGTCGAAGGTATACTCGCGTAGGTAGAGCTGCATGGCGTTAGTGTGGTATATTTGTGTAAATGCAGAGTGCTTCTGCTTAAGTAATTACAAGCACGGAAATAATTGACTAATAAAATAGTTTTTAAAAGAAAATTTGAACCGACTTCACAAAAGCGCTAAAAAGCAAAGTATTTAATCGTCCTTCCTTATGAATCCGTGAGCTGACACTTTCAGGTAATTTTATACATTATCTTCAATTGTGGTTGGGTATTTGTTTTGTTTGTTTAATTTGCACCGACTTCAAAATGTCATAATATTTAGATATAAAACGAAAAATTATTTTATGCTTTTGTGAAGTCGGTTCAAATTTTTTTTAAAAAACTATTTTATTTTTTACATTTTAGTGTCTACATATATACGATTTAAAGAATGCTGCTCGTACGAAGAAAGCAATTCCAAAAGGTGCAGAGGTAGTGCACTAACAAAATTATCCAAATCCGGCAACATATTACGAAATAAGTCACGGTCAGCTTTTGGTTTACCTTAGAAAATTCTTAACATGATCCTATTGAGGCAATTGTCTCTATACATCAAGCGAGAATTGTCGTAGTCAGAGAATCATCGTAGTCACTTTAGGTCCAAAATTGTTATCATTTATCAATCAGGAAACGTATTCTGTACAACCGAAACAAAATCGGCCTATGCCTTATGAAGCTAGGCGCTGCCCATCCTAAAACTCACACCATAAGCCATAGTTGTGTGAATTAAGAAAATGCGTAACGCCCCCACCGCACACCACCCAACTTATAAATTTTTATCTTGTATCAATGGTGCAACATATTCTACACATCAAAAGAAGAATCATCGAAATCGGTCCACGCTTTACGAAGTTAGAATACCCCCCCCCCTGCCCCTTCCTTAGGACCAAATTATTCTCCTATAAGCAATGGGGGATCATACTCTATACAACAAAAAAAGGACCATCCAAGTCGGTCCACGCGTTACAAAGTTAGGTTGTATCCCCACTCCCCACTACTATCCCACCAAAATTTTTTTTCTCATGGTATCAACCAAGGAACATACTCTACCCAGCAAAAAAAAGAATTATCCAAATAAGTCAAAGCGTTACGAAGTTAGACTACCCTTTCACCCTCCTTCTATCTTATTAGGAATGGGGGATCATACTCTGTACAACAAAAACAGAACCATCCAAATCGGTCCACGCGCTGCAAAGTTATGCTCGTTAGGTTTGTTTTTGGAAAGTCGGTTAAAAATATGTACGGGGTATATTTGTTGTTACTTATTTTTTATTTTGAGTACTCTTGAGTACTTTTTCACTGAGTACTCCAATGAAGACCAACATTTGGGCGTAATGCTCGATAAAAACTGGCCAAAGCCCAGACGACAACCCTATGATGCATTTACGTGGCTATGGCTGAAAGGGAATTAGGGTAGGAAGAATTAGGAAAATTGTCTTGTGTTTTGCATTGCTGCGAGTTAGACAAGAGGTCAGAGACGGATTGGATTTTTTGCTTAATACAAATTTAAATGAAACACTCATAGGAAGGCCGAGGCTGGAGCCGTGGCGTGGTCATCGTGCCACTTATCCATTGAGCCAACAGTGATCCTAGAACGTTCAACTTAACTAGACCCTCAATAAGGCTACACGAGCCTTAGGTATAAATGATGACCTGTCCAACAGCTGACATGAACTCACTCCTTGGCACATCCCTAACATTAAGTCTACTGCAAATAACTTCCTGAGATTGCAGCTCACGTCTTATATACCGGTTGGTGACAATGGTCACATGGGTAAGTTTCAGCCCATCTCTAGTTTCTTTAACGCCTTGTGGGGCAAAGGATATCTTCTATGCCGCCTATCCACTCGTTCCGGTTCTGCGCCAACGCCTTCAACTGTGCCCAGATATTGTTGATCTGGGTATTTTCCCTCACTACGAATCTTCTGCGCCGTCGTCTAATTTGGCGTCTTCTTAGATCCCGTGGAGATTTCAATCTAGAGCCTTTTGTGCGATGTTGTTAAGCCCTTTTCATAGTGTCATTCGAGACAACGGCTGCAAGTGGACCTACAATTAAAAGTGGATTCGAAACTACTTCACATTTTCTTTCATTTTCTCCATGGCCTTTTTATCGTGAATTGGTGTGAGCAAAAAACAACCATGGATCGTCCGGGTGGGATTCGAACCTGGGGCCTCCGGGTTAGTAGGCCATCTCATTATCACTTACTCAATCGAATAAGTTTAAAATTAATTGATTGAAGTTTTATTCCTACATTAAATAATTGAATACATTTAACCCACACCCTTTATACAGATTTGTACATGTACTATAAATGATTGGTATGTGATTAATCTGCAACTTATTATTGATAGTTTACGAGATTTTGACTGCAGTTCGTTAGTCTATTTCTGAAAGGATATGTGAAAATTGTCATTATATTATTTATTTATGAAGAACTCAAAATTAATAATAATTAAAATATCTTAATATTTTGCCTTAGATTTCTCACTAATACATACATATTTTCGAATTGTTTTTTATTACATCAAGAATGATAATTTGTAATTAAAAATTGAATTCGTCGGTGTAAATTTTTCAAATGTTCTGCTGCTTTGGGGACGTAATTAAGTCAAAGGTTAAGTGACACGATTACCACGTCATGAATGAAGGTAAGAGCCGCAACCGGCTCATGAGTTTTTCATTCTCAATTGTAAGAAATAAAATATTTACTAAATCTCTATACTGTTGTTTAGCTCGCAGCAATGCAAAAAAAACATTTAATTTCCATCATTCCCCTTACCGTAATTCCTTTGCCGACATATCCCTGCCAACGCTTCATAGGGTTGTCTCCTGAGGTTTGCCTACTTCATAAAAAAAAAACTGATGTCCATCGTAATAGTTTTCCAGTATTGTTTTGCTGAACATCTAGAAACCATAGTTTTACCATCTTCAACTTGAACCTACCTATTTCAAGTTCAAGATAGTAGGTAAATTTTCAAAAACCTAAAGCTTCTGTCACTACACGACTGAAATCTCTTTGTGTGAATATAAACGCAATAAAATGCTGGTACCCACACACTTTGTTTTGATTGACAGGCTAAAAACACATTCTAAAAGACCTGACGATATTTTAGAAGACAAAAAATATGTTTCACAGCCTAGTATAGTCGAATTTCAATAATTTTCAAACAGACGGACGCAAGAGTAATCTTATAAAGGTGGTTTTATAGGTTAACAAAAAAACATTAATTTTTTAAGCAACCAAAGATTGACGAAATAGGCTGCTTTTTTCCTGTTATCTATGACTCACACCTACTAACTCCAAAAATATCGAAGTTTTATGTTTCGAAACGTAGAATTGTGAAAAAACTATTTTTGGATGAAAACGTAGCTCTTTTAAACGATACCATACATGGTACCTCCCTTAAATATTAAATAAAAAATATATCATAATCTTGGAAATATGTATGTACGCGTCGTAAAGACCTATCATTACCCCAAATTTAAATTACCTAGATGTCATTTCGTTTTGAGAACCACACCTGTGGCAGATTTGTTTTTTCTTTTGGGAGACGGAACCGTAAAAATAGCTGGAAATATTCTTAGAATAGCCTTAGATATCGAATTTAAACGAGATTAGTCAACTCGTTTCGCCCGACGACGAACGTTTTAACGTTTGGATCAAAGATAGGTATAGGTATTTAAATGTTACATCTAATAAATCGCAGAAATACTATTGTTTCTAAAAGTAAAAAGGACTTGCGACCAATTTTGGAGGTAAATTTAGCTCTCTCTGTTTTAAAATTTTATTATGATTCATTAAAATAATATGCTGTTGTTGTTTTTTTTTATAAATTTTTTAAAAACAGATTATATCTGGTGACTTTTGTTACCAACAAGAGAATTACAGTGGCAAATATATTTCAAAATGTTCTCATTCGATAAATCTTCTTTCAGACGTGTAAAGGACGATTTATTTTTCCGACCGACCATGACGGATGCACTATCACGCTCAACTACATTTATATAAAGAAGTGCATTATTGCTTTGTATTTTATTTTGGAAAATAATATACAAGCTCGCAGCATATTAGTCTGGACTATTAATTTCAGTTAACTTAAATATTTTAGCTGAGGAAAGACATATAAGACGTTTTTCTTGAACTAACTGCTCTAAGTCGTCTGTATTACTGATATAAGTCCTGAATCAATCAACACGAAAACTTTCTTTCCCTTGAGGACTTAACTTTTTCAACAACAATTTTCAAAGGATATTTAGGATATTTATAGAAACCGGTGCTATCCTTGTGCGAACTTTTATATAAAAATCTTCTATGAACACATAATGAAATTGTTTGCACTGGTCATGTGTAGTGAATCTGGATTCAATAGAAAATTCCCTTTTATTCTTATTTTAACCAAAACGCAACTTAGTATTAGTTTAGTTCCAAAAATATTTTAAATGATAAAGGAAACTAGACTTTGTAATATATAACAGTCATCTACAAAATTTTGAAAATGTTGTACAACTGGATAATGAATAGTTGTTTCCGAAGTAACTTAACTCTTTCTTTAAAGTATAGACTAGTTTCGTCCCCTCATAACCGTCATCCCCGTAGTGGTAACACTAGTTGTAAACCGAAACATAATCCGGGCTCAGAATTGTTCTATCAAGTCTGGTTTTTGAGATATTCAAACCTTAAAGTGCTAAAAACACTGTTTTTTTTTACATATTTAATGTTATGTAGCACTGCGAATTTTTTCTTTGTAAAAAAACCGTGTATGGGATCTTCTTCTTTCAAATGCCGTTAAGTTTGCTGAAATATCTTTTTTTCGCTCATATATCGCATTTTGAAATATTCATGTTCATGAATTTCTCGGTACATGAAAAGTATATGGTATTCAAGTTACCATACATTTTTCGTATACCGAGAAATTCATTACCATGAAAATTTCAAAACGCGATATCTGAGCGAAAAAAAAAGATATTTGAGCGAACTCAAGGGAATTTGAAAGAAGAAGACTTGTACTTAAGATCCCATACACTGTTTTTTTTATAAAGAAGAAATTCGCAGTACTACATAATCATAAATAAGTCAAAAAAAAGTGTTTTTAGCACTTTTAGGTTAGAATATCTCAAAAACCAGACTTGATAGAACAATACTGAGCCCGGATTCGGTTTCGGTTTAACACTAGTGTTCCCATTATGAGGATGACGGTTATGAGGGGATGTAAATAGTCTATACTTTAAAGAGAGAGAAGTACAGAGGTTGGTTCTCTTCCTTTTAGATTGGTATCGTTGCCTGTTCGTTTCCAGTCTGTGTCATGGTTTTTCTTTTACGGCGGTTATGTTGTTACACTTATAATGCACTGTGAATATTATTTGGATGGAGTAGACTGACAGGCTGACACCACAGACAGTCTAAGGGAACGGAAGATTAACAGGCTAACACAACAAAAGGTCAGTAAGAACAAGATAGAGTAGCAGGCTGACAACACAGACAGTTTAAAGGAACGGATAAACAACAGGCTGACACCAAAGAAGGTCGGTAAGAACTGATAGACTGACACCTCAGACAGTCTAAGGGAACGCATGACCAACAGGTTAATACCACATAACGTCGGTAAGAACTGGATAGACTGACAGGCTGAAATCACAGTGTTACGTACCAACAGGTAACGTCCGCAAAAAATTCCGTTAATAATCATTTTCCTAAAGATCCAATGTCCACATCCATAAATCAAATCTAGAGTAAAAGCTTAAAACTGTAAGCAGGAAAAATTTAGAATAAAGTAAAATTAACAGAAAATAAAAGTTCGGTTGTTTTAATAGTTTTTCCTGACTTTGTGCCCTAACAACAAAGAGTCTATGGGAACGGATGACCAACAGACTGACACCACAGAAGGTCGGTATAATGGGATAGAATGATAGGCTAACACCACAGAAAGTTAAGGGGAATGGATGACCAACAGGCTAATACCACAGAAGTTCGATAGGAACGGAAAATGGACAGATGAATACTAATACGGTACGGTTGAGTTTTCAAGTCAAATATAAACCACGCACGAGGGCTTCCTTGTGTTTGGAGCTTCGGTTCTGTAAATGTATTTATGCCGCAGCACTCTTAGATGTAAGCCTAACCACTTTCGTAGTATCACTGCTCGAATTCTGCTTGGCAATGCTCGCTTTTATACTCTTGGCGAGGCCCAGAATTATTCCCCCACCAAATAATATTCTATTCTTACTTTTAGCATTTCTACATATTCTTATTGAACGGTATAATACGACCTACGAGAAAGAAACTAAATGAAGTGCTTGGAAAATCCGTGAACATGAGTGTGCCGATTTCTACGATATTTTTAATTTCGGGAAGATTTAACTGTGGTTTGCCACCCTCTTCCCCCTCTCGTCTACCGTAAAAAAACATGCTTAAAAGAAGAAAAACACTTTACAATAATGAAGGAGGTGATAGTATTAGAGAAAAACAAAAAATTGTTGGCAGGTTGGTGGGGCGGGGGTAATCTTAACGGGTGATTAATAAATGTCAATATTTATTTAATATAGAGGATTCTGGTATTCGCTGCCTTTAATAACAATTTTAGGACTGCTTGTGCTCATTTAACAAAAGGAAATCATATATAGATAATATTTACATAGGCCGCACAGAAAAATACATTGTATACCTTCCTATAAAGAACTTTCCACATTTTATTAATATCCCAATTGAGTCACTACTTAAATGGTCCCTAAATCAAATTGACTTCTAACGAGTTCCAGTTTATCCTGTTACGTTGTGAACCTGTAGTATAGGGGATGTGGTGGCCTAAAAACAGAAAAAGAACTATAAAAATGTTTTTATTTAGTCTCTAGGGAATTACCTGAGTGAATGTTCTTCGTGTTTGTCTTCATCCCCATGCGAATTAAATGATTCTGCCAAGAAGTCTGCCTTATTTTCAAATACAACGATTTGAGGTTAAAGGGACAAGGAGTATTATACTCACACTTTACGGTCCGAGAAGATCTGCTCTTAAAGATATTCCCTTTGGAACCTTCCCTGCCTGATGATCCCGATAGTCCTTCCCATATAATCCTACAGTATAAAGCCGATTGAATATCCATAAAAACAAATTATATTGAAAACTTAATTGGTCTACTAAATTGATCCTGTGAACTGGTGATCAACGATCAGTTATATCTGAGCCAGATTAAAGTGAACAATAGTCTTGCTGTACCTGGTCAGAGCTAGTTAATGAGTTTGAGCTCTAATAAATCAATACGCCACGTGTGAATAAACCACTTTTATGGCACCCGCCTTAGTCAAAGTCTAGATGGCTGGTTTTTCACTTACCTGAATTTCGTCGCCGGATTTAATTACCTGGATTACAACTAAGTAGTATTAAGTTTATTTCTTATATTTTGGTAATTTAGATATAAATTACTTATCGTTGTGAAGATCACGTACAGCAGAAAGGGTACCGCACGAAATGAAGTTGGAAGTCTAGAAAGAGTATATACACCAAATTTATTCATGGTCTTTATCTTTAATAGTAACGTAGAGCACAAAAAAACCAAGAAGTATTACCTGGTCCAGTTTTCTCCTCCTAAACATCTCCAAAGAACTCTCACTAAAAATTCAACATAACATGTACACCGAGTTTCCCTAGGAACTTCAACTTCACGAAAACGCCAAGGAGCTCAGCAGGTTATCCGCAACCCAAAGCAAGGGATAGAAAATCAAACATAAGATAAATCGCCCCAAAATAAGTTTTGGTATGTGAAGCGGATGGCCTCTTCCTCTGTTCTACTTGGTGAAAGCATGGTGGATGTCATAAAGGTGAAAGTAGTAAATTTTGAAGCGAAAATATTTTGGAAAAATAGTTTTTAAAAAAAAAAGTTGAACCGACTTCACAAAAAGCGCTAAAAAGCATAAAATAATTTTTAATTTTATATCTATTACGACATTTTGAAGTCGGTGCAAATCAAACAAACCAAACAACAACACAAATATTTAATCGGCATTTCTTATGATCCCGTAAGCTGAAACGTTCAGGTAGTATTATGTATTATTTTCAATTGTGGTTTTGTAGTTTTTTATTTGTTTAATTTGCACCGACTTCAAAATGTCGTAATAGATATAAAATTAAAAATTATTTTATGCTTTTTAGCGCTTTTTGTGAAGTCGGTTTAAGTTTTTTTTTAAAAACTATTTTATTTTTGACTTTTTTTCTTCTACTCTATACAACGAAGAAAGAACCATCCAAATCGGTCCACGCGTTAAAAGTTAATATTAACCCCCTACCTCACCCCCATTCCACTAAACTTTTTTCTCATGGTATCAATCAAGGAACATACTCTACCGAACATAAAAGGAACCATCGAAATCGGCCCACGCGTTACGAAGGTACTACCTCCCCCCCTCCCCCACCACAACCATAGGACCAAATTATTCTCCTATTAGCAAGGGGGGATCACACTCTATACAACAGCAAAAGAACCATCTAAATCGAACCACGCGTTACAAAGTTAGGTTCCACCCCCCTTCTCCCACCTCCACCCCAGCAACATTTGTTTTCTCGTAGTATCAACCAAGGATCATATTCTAGCCAATAGAAAAAGAATTATCCAAATCGGTCCATGCGTTACGAAGTTAGACTACCCCTCCCCCCACCCACACCTTTCACCATAGGACCAAATTATTCTCCTATTAGCAATGGGGGATCATACTCTATACAACAGAAAGAGAACCATCGAAATCGGACAACGCGTTACAAAGTTAGGTTCCACCACCACCCCCCACCCCAATCCCCCCAAAAATTTTTTCACCTGGTATCAACCACGGAACATAATCAACCCAACAGAAAAAGAATTATTCAAATCGGTCCACGCGTTACAAAGTAAGTCTATCCCTTCCACCCTCCCCCCATCCTAGGCCATTTTTAACTTCCCACATATAGGAAGTTATTGTAATGGGCCCGATTTTCAAAATTTTTAGTTTTAATTTTTTTTTTCATTTCAAAGTCACCATAGTGTTTACGCATGTTTTTGAACACATGTATGTGTGTGTGTGTGTGTGTGTGTGTGTGTGTGTGTGTGTGTGTGTATGTGTGTGTACGTACGTACGTACGTTCGTTCGGACCCACTTTTTTCGACAACGAAATCTCGCGAACAAAAAACGATAACGACTTCGCTATGGTGCCATTCGAAGCGTATTATTGTCAATAAGAGCTGAAAGAAATTTAATCAATTTCGTTTCAGCCGTTTTTTTTGTTTAAACAAAAAAACTGAAAAAAAAGTTGATTTCAGACTTTCTTGAAAAGGATTTCTTCGATGTAATTTGCTCTGATGACGATCGGGACATCAAAAAGTCGGATAGTAACAATTTATTATGAACAGAAATTGTTTATAATGATGAAAAATTGTTTACAACAATAAATGATTGTTTATAACAATAATAAGTTTATAATTATAAAAAATGGTTTTACCTGGTTGAAAATTGATTATGAAAATTGGAAATTGAATAAAAAATTGCAGATTGTTCATAGCAATTGAAAATTCTTATAAACAATTGAAATTGTTGTTACCACAAAAATTTCTTTTATGAATAAACTTTGTTTATATCAATTAAAAATGGTCTATAACAATTAAGAATTGTTTATATCAATTATAAATTGTTTATAACCATTCAAAATTATTAATAACAAATGAATTCCAAACAAAGTGCATTTATTTGGTTTTCATTAAAAAATAGTGCTATAACGGAATAATTTTTTAAAAAAATTTTTGCACCTAATTACAACGAAATTATCATGATAAATTAAATTCATTAATTTATTTATTTATAAATTTAAAATATCAATTTTTTAAGTATTTTTAAATGAGATACAAGTGGGCGAAAGTTTTTTTTTGAAAAATATTCATCTGATCTAATTGGTTCTGATACAACTCGATACTTAAAAAAAAATCTAGAACTTTTATAGTTTTTTGTAACATTAAAAAAATGTTAAAAAAAACCATTAAATAGTTGATATTGATGATAAATAAAACGATAAATCGAATAGTATGAATTTTATTGAGTTTTCACTTACTCGTTATATTATTGAATATTGTTAAAAACAATTGAAAATTGTTATTACTGGGAAGTTGTTCGTGTGGACCTCAAGGGTCGCACCAATGATGCGACACCCAGAATCTGGACCTACCCCACTAGTTTTTTCTCCTATTAGCAATGGGGGATCATATACAACATGTACAACAAAAAAAGAATCATCCAAATCGGACCACGCGTTACAAAGTTAGGTTTCACCCCCACCCCCACCCCCACCCTACCAAAAATTTTTTTGACATTGTACCAATCGGTGAACATACTCTACTCAACAAAAAAAGAATCATCAAAATCGGTTGACGCGTTACGAAGTTATGCCCGGTCAGACATAAAAAAAAAATAAAAAAAAATTAAAAAAACGCGTCGAACTTAGAACCTCTTTGTTTTTGGGAAGTCGGTTAAAAATGGAGGCTAAAGTGCGTATAAATTAAAACAAAACAAAGGAATTTGTCCAGATAGTTAGCTGAGAAAAAGAAAAGTTTAGTGTGCTAGAAGTAAAGGATATTGGAGTTTAAGGAACAGAGGACAAAGGAACAGAGGAAAAAGAAGGTGGAAGGATATTTGGAGCACTGTTCGAGGATGGAGATTCCCTAAATTGGGATATAAAGATAAGTATCAACCTTAATTTTGGATCAAATTATAATATTTTTCTTGTTTCGTAAAACCTTCGTACGCTACTGGCCCTGCTTTTTCTTTATTTTATTTTCAAATTTAAAATTACCTATTTGGTAACAATACATTTGTTGGTATTGAAATTGTCGAGTTTAAAAGCGGTTTGGTTACTTGATGAGTTCGTGGACTCAAAGAAAACAGTCGTCCACTGATCCATTTGAACCCACCCCTTTCTCCAACACTAGCCGGGGTGATTTATGCACCGAAGAAAGTGCATAAAAATCTTACTGGTCAGATGAGTATGTTTCTGTTTGATATTCTACCATATTACGGACGATAGGTTCGGTTTCTTTTATCATATCTATTCGGCCGCCATCTTTGATATTTTTGTGCAGCTTCGAAGTCCGTTACCGAAAGAGTACACATAAGTAATAAGCGTACTCTCTTGAAAAGGAACATCAGCCAATTTATTTATCCATTTTTAATAAAATTTTGCTAATGCAAATGTGTTAGCAAATATGATGAGTATTTTAGAAAATGTTAGGACGTTACGTCTTGCCTTATTAAGATGAACATTAGTCATTTGCCACTGCATAATGTCATAGAAGTCGCATTACCAGTTTATAGTACCACGATCGGTATCTTTGTTTACCTTTATGCAAGATGGCGCCACATATAACACCGCGAAATCTATAAAAAGAAATCGTTAAAAATAAGGCATTTATTGCCACGTCTTGGAAATTCCTCCCAACTCGCCATAATCGTTTTCGGTCTTAATTTTGCTTTCATTTGACCCGAACTTCTTTACAGTTGGGAAACTTTTAAGTTTTAAAAACATACGGTAATCCGAGAGAACCACATTGCGTGAACTTTTTCCCTTGAAGCTTCAAGGCACTACCCTCACCCTTAATTCCCTTCCTGCAAGGGCTGTACTTTAGCACCATTAGGCATTCTCTGAGGTTCGGTATTATCATAAAAAAATAGTACATTTGGAATTATTATTTGATAAATTTAATTTAAAGGTTTCTTTCATACACCCAAAACCAATATCACCGAGAAAAAAGTGGACACAGCAAGACATCAAAGCACAGTAACAACTTAAATAGTGTTGTCAGATTATTATTTGATGATGTTATCACAAAATCTAAGCCGGCGGAAAAATGAGTTTTGGGATCTCCATAGGAATATTAATATTAAATTGTTTTATAGAAAAATACCTGTATGAATTACGCTTTTATACAATATTCGCAAAAAAACTTTAACTTGGAACCCGTTTGGCATATCTTTTTACGTCTCCGTGGAATGATCCACTGAGGCTTCCTCCTTATGTGGATTGCTACCAGTTGCTTAATATGCACTCGTTGGAAGAACGACGTAGAGTTGCTGATCTAGTCCTTATTTACCAACTTTTGAAGTCGAACATAGAGTCTTACACTCTCGCAAGTATGGTTTCTTATAGGCATACCCCGTATAGCTTAAGGAGATTGCCTTTACTGCATGTTGTTCACTCTCGGTCTAACTATCTAACTATGGTATGCATGAGCCTATAAATTGCATGTGTAGAGCCGTGAATACGTGTCCTGTTTTTGATCTGCCTCTTACTAAGGATTTTTTGAAACGATCTCTGTTGTCTGTGCACCCCTGTTTGTTGTGTGTGGGCGTGTTTTGGTTATTGGATTACTAATGTTTTTTGCATGCTGGTGTGGGAGCCTCATTTGCCTCAATATATTTTATATACTGGCGAAGTGCATCTTCTGAGTTAGAAGGGCAATTCTATATTTCTAAGAGGCAACCAACCTTTCCAGTTTTGACCAGGGATCTTTTCCAAGTATTAGGTTAGGTTAGAGGGGTGCTGCTGAGCTACCTTCAGCCTGAGTCACTTAAATCACCAGGTCCATTTTTGGTAATCCTACCTTGTTATTTACCCTGCTCTCTCAGTCGTCCTGCTTCGGTAAGGAATCTTAGCACGGTAACCACCCAGTAGGCTACCACCTTTTTTCGTCAGGCAGGATACTCATACAGTACATGGCGAACTGAACAGACAGAGAATCTTATACATCTCAACACCGTTTTCTGGCTAATCACCTATAGTTATACCATCTACTAAGTTTTTGGCGTCGATTCTGCTACCACAAAGAAGTATGTAGGTGTTTATAAAAGATTGGATGAAAATTTATCCATCCAAAACGCGATAGGTAAGATTTTTAATAGAAATCAGCCCTTTTCTAAAAAAATTAACAAAGGGTATTTTAGTTTAAGTACTATTATAAGATATTTACAAAGAACAGTAAAAAATATAGAAAAATCGCTCTAATATCCGTAAAAAAGAATTAACAAAAATAAATTTTTTTTGTGATATAAAGAAACATATCCACAAAATTTGAGCCTTGTAGCTTGGACCATTTTTTTAAATGACAATATAAAAGCTCAGGGGTGACCTATAATGGATCAGGGGTTGAGTGAACGAGGTGACGAAAGTTTCGCTCATAAGGCGAAAAATATAAGAAACAAAATGGAGTGGCCATAGCGTGTAAAGTCCGTGTATGTAGGCGTTACGATTTCAGCATATTTTCCTGTCATACTCAACTCTGCTATTATTTTTCTTTCCTTTATCGGCACCCATATCTTACTATCAACTCAAAACCGAAGGCGGAGGGGTAATTAAATTTTGCAAGGAGTTAATAGATGAAAACTTTTTTATTGAATTGTTTACTGATTTGCAAATTAATTAGTTAGTTCTCCTGGCTTAACAATATATTAACGTACAGAAAAAGACTAATAAAAATTACAAATTTTAATAAATATTGCTGCTTTTAAATTGCGTAAAAGCACACCCATATAAACGTTTTTTCTTAAGCCTGCCCTGTGCTGTTTTTGTTGTGTACGCGTGTCAACTTACACAACTTTTTGTATTGGCTACGGGAATATCTGCTGTTGGGCCACTCTATATAGTTTCCTACTGATTTTTCGGCCAAATGTTTATTTCAAAATGTCACTTGCCACAAAAACGAGGTACGCCACTGTATTTGTGACGTGCTTTCACGCAATCGAAAGGATATCCAACGCTATAACATAACTGGTTTTATTATAAAATCGATCTTGGATTTGTTAGCAAAACGCTCTATGACGTCGTCAATGCTTAGTAATAAGATTTTGTAAACACGCAAAAGTGTCAACCCAGTCAACCTGTTTTCTCCCATTCGGATTCGTAACCACGTTTTTAACCGACGCAAGGACCAAAATGATCTTTCTATAGTGGCACTACTGACCGAAAACGTCGCCAAAATATTTAAAATCATATGAATTCCAGGCTACATATCGACACCACAGTTATCTAGAGCATATACAACGGTATTCGGGGACAGATTTCCTTCTTCGGCTCCCCGTTTAATTTTGAAGTCCACAGTTCGTTAAATTCTGTTAAAATTATTGCTTGAAAGAAATTATTATTAACAAGTTCTGGTACTCCCTGTTTAGGAGCTAACAGAGTTTCTCTTTGTTTAACAAAGTTAGTAGAAATAGATACACAATATGACCATTATAAGTGAAATCCAATCAATTTTTAGCCGACTTTCCAAAAATGAGAAGGCTCTGAGTTTACCGCGTGTGTGAAGCAGCTAATTATCATAATATAAAATTGTTATTTAAAAGATTTTTTCGTTGAAACTTTATAAATAAAGAGTGATATGAACCCTTCATCTGACTACTTTCAATAACTAAGTTTCAGATTTTCTCATTATGTCTAGTGTATGTCATTAATTGTAGTGGGGGGGTCATGCCCGATGATCCACCCTTGTATACGCTCCTGTCGCATACCATTCTTCTTATTATTTTTACAGAAAATTCGGCACGCATCTCGTTTTTGTTATATGCAATTTTTTCTACAAGATAAAATGAACTTTCTAGGTTGAGATTCCCACAATCTCTGCTAGCTCGCGCGAATTTGACTGCATGTCACCCTAAACCATAGGTCATACTACCACCCAAAGTCGAACGATTTTATAAAAAGGGTATGAGTCACCTTATTGAAGGTAAGTCCCCCTATAGATTTTCTTCTTTAACAAAAATATTGAATTACACCTCGAATTGAAATTTTTTCCAATTTTGCAGTATTTCCACTTTCGTTATGGATGAAAGAATATTTGGTTTGATTCCTTATTTCCCGGTCTATGGTACAAACTAGAGCTTTGAAATTAAATATTCCATTAATATATATATTTGTCAGCTTTCTTATCTAAGGCTGCCTTGGGATAGAGCTTAACTAAATTTATCAATCAACTATTTGCTAAGTACGGTCTCATGTGCAATTCGCTCGGCAGGTTGCCTTGGTTCACTTATACAATTCATAGTATAATCTATATCAATGCTATAAAAATTACTGGCAATGCCATCGACTACCGTCTTTTTTCTCGTTATAAATGGACCCGTAACAGAGTTAGCTTTACTATGGGTTCAGCTGGATAGGGGTTTTTTCTACTTTAAGCTTAAATTTGAACTTCCTTCACAGAAATTGTATAATCTGAAAAAAAGCTTGATTTTAATGGTCGTGGTTAGTTGAATTCCCACTTGACTTTCTGTTCCACTCGTTGACTCAGTTAATCCGAAATACTTCTCGTTGAGGAACGTCGATGGAAACGAAATCCTTGATGCTATAGATTTTATTAAATAATTTTTCATTATAATGTTTCCCTCAGATTTGGTAAAACTATTTTGCTTTTATCTCGTCTTCTTCGATTTGATACATATATTTATGTAATTGTATAATTTTTTTCTAACGACTTCTTAATTGTCGATTCTCGGAAAAGTGCACTGAAATCCCCGTTCTTAATTGAAATATTATCGCAATGGCAAAAGCTTATTGTCGCGAGGGCAATCGAGTCTTGTGTTTGGGTACAGTTGCAGAACTGTTTTGCTCAAGGTGGTAGCATAGCTCTTTTAGTTTCACTGAACTACATTAACGCATTCTCAGGTAATGTCTAAGTTCAGTAACAACTTCGGCTTGTCATCAACTGTGGCTTGCTTTTCTGATAATTTGCCAGCTAATACTATATAAGTCCGGCTGTAAAAACTCGAAGCGTTTCGTCGTATATTCGAACCCTCATAACTTCGAACTGGATAATACCAGAGAGCCCAAATTCATGGAATAATATTTACTAAACAGACTAATGAAACACAGAAACACAGTTTCATTTGTCCAGCTTTTATACTTCAGATTTTATTAATAGTTGAAATACGTCGATTTCGCCACTCATGATCATCAAAACCTCTACGATACTTCCTGAAGTCTTAGAAATCTGAAATTTGGTATGCTGGTTAGGATTAACACACAAACAATGAAAATATCAAGAAATCTGTAACTTTTACCCTGCACCCCCCATAAAGAGGGGTTCAGGCCTGTATATAAAATTTCTTATTGGTAGGTACTTCCAACAGTTCAAGAAAGCTGAAATTTGATATGTACACTAGAATTAGCACACAAACAACGAAAAAAGAAATCTGTAAATTTCATCCTGCAACCCCTCAAAAAGGGGGTTCTGTATTATATAACAATTTCTCATTACATAACTTTCAAACTTCCAAAAAACGAGAAAATTAAGTAATCTGTAATTTTCACCCTCCAATCCCCCATACAGGGGGTGCAGGTTTGTATATAAAATGTCTTCTAGGGAGGTACTTCCGAAAGTTCTAGAAAGCTGAAATGTGATATCAAAGCTAGATGTTATTAATACATAAAGGACTAAAAAGTGAGTGTGCTATGAAGAAAGGAACTGCTGGCGTGCATTAAATACCTTCCTCACTCGACTACGCCAGAACGAAGGCCGCCGGGGGGTTAGTTTTCTTAAAACTCGTCCTAGTGACGAATCTATTGCTTCTATGAAAAGATTGTTTTGTTCTACTTGATTTTAACAAAACAATCTTTCGAATGACGTAAAAATAGTCAGACCGTATTCAAGAAACTGACAAACGTTTTTAAGCCTAAAAGAGCGGAATTGTACGGAAGGAGAAATTAAAAAAAAAATACAAGCACCAGACCAGAATTTGGTTTGCGACTAAAATTTCAGGTTTCATCTGAGATTTCTTGTTATTTCGGTTAATAAAGTGTACATGTTTTTACTTTATTGAAAAGATAATTTAGTTTGCTTTAAGTTAATATAAATGAAGCACAACAGTCAGCTATATTTGAATATAATCGGTTAATAGCTAAGTACCACCCTGATTTATCACTTATTGCAAATAATACGCCAAGAAGGAAAAGAGGCAATGATAGAAAGTGGGCTATGAATAAAGGAATAGCTGACGCACAAGAAATACAGCCCAAAAAATAAAAAGAATTAGAGTATCTTACAAAAAGAAATGAGATCCCACAAAAAACATTCCATGTAAAAAAACATTACATGTTAAAAAGTTATTAGATGACATGTGGAGCCAAGCCTCTAACTTTATAAGGCCTAACTCTACAACCCCCAACTCTAGAAACCCTAAATTTTGGTCAAAAAGTATGGCTTCGCCGTTTCATGGATCTAATGAATGACACAACATTAAAAACCAGTGACTTAATTTCTTACCATAAGTCCGTATGAGTCAGGCCCGTAGAGACGAAATTAGGTCCCGGGGGGTACCACATACGGGCCCCCGCGAAAGGAATTTCGGGACCAGGACTAAGCGTTTACGGGCCCAGATACAATCGAATGAGTGACTTTCAATTTAAAATCTGTTTAGTACTTTTTCGATCGTGAAACATTTTTTTTATATATATAATTAAAATGGAAAAAATTTTCTGTTGATGACTTAGATGACTGGGCCCCATTTGAAAGCCCGGGTCCGGGGGGTTTACCCTCTTCGCCCCCTCCCTCTCGGCGGCCCTGGTATGAGTGACTGTGCGATGGCCGCGAAACTGCCAAGCCATACTTTTTGACCAAAAAGTAGGGTTTCTAGAGTTAGGGGTTGTAGAGTTAGAACTTGTAGAGTTAGAACTTGTAGAGTTAGGGGCTTGGCTCCACATGAGATATGATAATTTTTTAACAGTGAAAGCGGTATGAGCTTGTGAGTCTTGGCAACCTTTTTTACATGAAATGTTTTTGGTGGGATTCTAAGTTTCTTTTGTGGAGTCTCTCAATTATCTGAACTCGGACCGCTTTTATTTTCCCTATGCACAAACGACATTGCAGTTGTTGTTCATTCCATACATATGTATGCGTATGATGTTCATATACATTAAGACACGATGATTTGGACAGAAATTGGTAACGATCTTTATCCAACAGCCTTTGCTTAGCAACTGCATTTTATATTATTATTTGTCAAAATGATCCGTTCGAAGGTACCACGACTCTTATGATTTTTTTAGTATACTGTGACTTGTATTTTTTTTTAAAATCAGAAATAACCAAGTTTTGGTTTTACACGTAGCATCACAAAATCAGAACGAATATTCCTGAAAAAAAAACAAGAAAAATTCCACACCCACAAATCATTCTTAAATTGCTATTTGTTTTTCAAAAAGAAAAAGAAAAGTTTTTCTGGGCTTCTCTCTCATTTAAAACAATAAAATCAGCAAATAATTTTTAAAATTTTACTTTTAGGTATATAATAAATCGTATATTTAAGAAGTGCATAAAAATTATAACGAATAGTTCAATAGAATCATAAATACTGCACTGATCTGTTTAGACCAAGCTCTTGGCCGTTGGATTTTAACGATGCTAAGATTAAGGATAGTACAGCCGTGTTGTTAGATGCATATGTTAGGGTGCGGATGGTAGGATGTCTGTCCCCTTGCTTTGGTGGGCAGTAATGAATAGTATACTGCTGAAACTCGATCAGGGCAGAAGTACGGCTGACACATACTTTGCCGATTTAACAATCGTGGTATCGGGAAAGTTTCCTCCCGTAATCAGCGACATTGTGAAGAGCTCGCTAGGCGAAGTTAGCATGTGGTGCAAAGATTGTGGGCTGTCTGTGAATGCGGGAAAGACCGAGCTGATGCTCTTCACTACAAAAGCCAAAGTTCTAAATTTTGTAATGCCCAAAATAAAGTAGCATAAACTCTTATTATCCTCCAAGGTTAAGTACTTGGGGTTGGTAGCATAGCTATAGCAACGACGGCTCTCAATGCCATGCCGCACCTTCTACCTCTGGAGCTACGGCTACAGTAGGATCTTCGACTTAACATCGAGGGGATCTTCTAATATAGTGTCTGATTACGCTTTACCTAACCTAGATTTTGCGAAGTGATTCAGTGTGAGAATTCCGTCTAGAAGTGAGTGGTCAAGGTCTGAACTACTTAATTGTTACGACAATGTACTATTCACTGAGGTCTCTAAGGTGGACTGTGGTGGAGGTACGGGTATCTTTTCTGATACGCTACATAGTTCGTAGTCCTACAGACTGCATGACAGCGCAAGTGTATTCACAGTGGAAGTCCTCGCGATCTTGAAGGCATTCTGTTTGTTGGGATTCAGTAGTACAGGAGTACCAATGACTAACTTTGGCATTTTCTCAGATGGAGAACTTCCTTTACCTGTGAGAGCGACATGACCGAGATCCAACAAGAATAGAACATCGGAGCTGCTCAGCAGGTCTCGATAACTCATCTCAAAAATGGTCCCCGTCTGCATGGGCCTATGCCTGATAGGCGTGCATGCAGCCAAATTGGAACTTCCACATAACAGTCAAGGCCGCCGCTGCGGCATCCCCCCCCCCCCCCTCCCCAGAACGTACTTCATTTGCTCTGTAGGTGCCCAGTCTTGGCGAGCATCAGAAAGAAGTCATTGGGAGAATACTTCTTTGAAAACCTACAATAAATCTCAGGATTGGGAAGTTTCCTCAACTCTGCTGATTGGTTTTAGCACATGCCTTACGTCTTATTGGCGTCTCTGAGCTTTACCACATTAGTGTGATTTTCCGTGTATAAGTTGAAGGTCTTACAGGTGACAAAACCGTGCACTTAGCGCTAACGAGTATACCTTTCATTTTTCCCATAAAGAGAAAGCCATCCATTGAATAATCAACCTGCAACCCGTAATCGGTTAGCAGGTAACATATTCCAATAACCTTTAAGCAGCCGCACTACAAAATTACCATCTGTTCAGTAATTTTTAATGTATTCATACAAAATTAAACAAAATTAATAAAATTTACTGTGCAAATTATGACAATTGACCCCCTAATACACGATTTTTCCCGGAACTTTTGTGAAATCAAACAAACTTGAAATCATTTGCTTCGTGATGTGAGACATAGTTTTCTATGTTTCTGAATTTCGATGTGAATATTAATGATGACTTAACTTTCAATTAATTTTTTAACTATTGCAAATGTCAATAAATTTATTGAATTTATATAGAGAAAGCTATTTTAAGCTCTTTAGTAAATTATCGAAAGTAAAGCTTGACTTAATGGTGAAGACGTTTGATCGTGCTGTTGAGGATTAGGAATAGAATTTTTTTTTCTTTTTTTTTACTAAAAGTGAATAGATTTGATTATGAATTGTATTCTCCGAGTATCCTTTAATGTCGAACAGATACTCGGGTCTCATCGCTCCGGAAATTTTACGGTGCTGTTCTGTAAAAATTAAGGTAGCTGACATGTAATTTTTACTTGGACTTTGTAGATTTGGTATACAGTATTGCAATTTAAAATGGGTTGCTCTTTCATTAGCACCAATTTATCGGGAAATTTTCATATTTTTTAAATCCATAAGCCAATTTCCAAATTATTTTCAGTTCTCTTGGAGACGACAAGGAGGTAGGGAAGGCAACAATGTGAATCCGAGTTAGATAAAAAGACACTACATTTTGTCGCTCCAAAAAATTACTTGATTTACTCTGATTCTACATGCTACTTTTATGAAATCTTGTCTATCCCTACTTAAAATTATATATACATAATTTACTATGCTAAAAATCAATACAGCAGATAATTCTGCTTAAATAGCTTAATTTAATGTTCAAATATAATAATAATTGATCATCGCTTTACGAAAATCACGAGAGTTCAATGAGTTCGCTGCAAAACGTAAACAAGCAATCGAAAACTCATGTCAGCAATTTGTCGCGTGCCGTGATTAATTCTTTTAATTTGTCGCAGTGATCACGTTTGTTTACTTTCAATCCTTATTATGACCTTATCCATTAACCATCTGTGCTAATTACGATAAAGAAAATTCTGGCAGATATATGAAACCTTTCTTTGATTTTGCTCTGTCCTCTCACAATTATCGGTATTCATGCAAAGCTATGCGTTTTCAAAATTTCTATATCCTACATCCCGTTGTTTTGAAATGTTTAAAGTCTCCAAACAATTCTATAATAATTTGCATCCTCCTCGTCAACACTAGCTATATGTACTACCTACATAATTTCGTCCTGAATTGTTAGATACTATTTAAGTATCTCAAATAGATTACTACTGAAGCCATCTACGCGTAAAGTTATATACGCTAACTTTGGGCCTGAAATACCATATGTTATAGTAGATACAAAGAAGCGTAAAGATCTTTAACCTTCGAGTTCATTCCTCTGAAGATTAATTCTGGTACGTAAACTTGTGACATGTATCCTAACGTTAAGTATTCTTTTATATTTGCTGTATATTTTTTGTACGAATTGGTATCCCTTTGAAAACACCTCTAAATTTGTAAAAATTGCAAGACAGCAACATACTTAGATATGTAGACCTTTCGGGATTAAATTCTTCTACGGAATATCTTAGCGGCAAGTTCACTGTAAAACGTCCTTTTGGTGTATATTCGGATTGGAGTGACGTAAAATAAATGGCTTTTATTCAAGGGCTTGAATTCTAAAGACGATGTTCCGTTTTTGTGGGAAAAGGGATTCTCTACAGCTTTCAATGTTCAAAAACGGATCTTAAAACATTATTTCTTCCCAAGTACATCTGTAGATTTTCCTAGCTTTTGTTTTTAGATCTCTCGAGCTGCCATGCAAAGCTTTTGAGTTATAAGGCGTACTATAATAACATGTTTCAATAGAGATTCCGAAACCTTTGAATGCTGGAGAGCATTGAGTTGTAGTATCTAATAATCGGCTTATTTCATCGTTAACCGTATGTGTAATAGTAAAGACTCGTCTGCATTAAATTATTTCTCAATCCTCACTACGGTTCAGAAACTAATTAAATTGCCTCTAGATAAGACAATTTTATAGTTTTCTTCTCTCATGCAGATATGTTTAACAAGTTATTTGCTTACCCAAAGTAATGGCTCCTTTGTTCTGCAGATTTTCTATTTTACTGAGAGAGAAGTCGACGTTAATTAAGTATTGTAAAAGTAGTAAGAAAATTTACCCAATTTTAACATTCATTATCGAGAACCAGTTTTTTTGTTCTTTTTTTTATACGATGTGGCCAAGTCCTAGGGGACAACCCTTTGATGCTCTTGATTTTGCATTGCTGCGGGCTAGACAACAGCCCAGAGACAGAGTGGATTAGTTTAATTTCTTAATAAAAGCTCACGGGGAGACCCGGTCTCGAACCCGAGACCCATGGCATTGTGGTCGTGCGGCTCAACGAATTGATCCAACTCCGTCTCCAGTGACATCAAACAAAGCATTTTCCCAAATTCTATCTGAAATTCATGTAATTAATATACCATCTTATTCCCTTTCCAAAAACGTATAACATGGCAAGGTAGATAAAGGATTAACAAAACTCATTTTTAAATACACGGAAAGTACACGGAATTTACACTGAAAGTTCACGGAAATTACACGAAGGTACGCGGAAAGTACACGGAAGTACACGGAAAGTATATCGATCATCGTTGAACAACGAATCGATAAATACGGATGTTTTTAAGCAAAAATTATTAAAAAATGGTAGAACTTACTTTTGAGGAATACGCGGACATTATTTAAATTTATGGTGTAAAAGACGGAAATGAAAGGTGTAGTACAGGAATATCAAAGAAGATTCCCTAATTGACGAGCACACCAAAGACCACTTATTGGAGCTCGTCAGGTCTGAAACACCCTGTATATCTTAACTTAATTAGTTATATGATTCTCTGCAAAGACAATAATAATGGAAAGCAAATACTCAATTTCAAGGTAGAAACCGAATCCAAAAGAGAAAGAAAATAATAAAAATATTTTATTACAGCAACTTTACCTAATTCTAATCTTCTTGGCATGCATGTTAAGCATCTAACTTCCTCCCATCCCTCCAACACGAATGCCACTTTCCAAATTGTTACCGCCCTCCCGCTCTTCCAGGGCATAATTATGCAATTAACAAATTATAGACACCTTGCCACGTAAGTCACATGTACTACACCGAAAAAATACTTGTAGAAAGTGTATAGAATCATTACGAAATGGTTAAATTATTCAAAAGCATGTTGTAACCATTTACAAAACCAAAACTCATCAACTCTTATTATCCTCCAAGGTTAAGTACTTGGGGTTCGTAGCAAAGCTATAGCAATGACGGCTCTCAATGTCATGCCATACCTCCTACCTCTGGAGCTACGACTACAGTAGGATCTTCGACTTAATATCGAGGGGTCATCTAATATAGTGTCTGACTACGCTGTACCTAAACTATATTTTGCGAAGTGATTCAGTGTCAAAATTCCGTCTAGGAGTGAGTGGTCAAAGTCCGAACTGCTCAACTGTTACGACACTGTACTATTCATTGACGGCTGCAAGGTGGACTGTGGTGGAGGTGCGGATGTCTTTTCTGATACGCTTCATATTTTGGTTTACTACAGACTGCCTGACAGCGCAAGTGTTTTCAAAGTGGAAGTCCTCGCGAATCCCGAAGGCAAGCTGTTCAGTGAAGCACCAATGACCAACTTTGACATTTTCACTGACAGCCAGACTGCCATAAAGGCAGTTATCGGTTATCTCCTTCTCAAAGCTGTAAGGAACACTGTTGCCAGATTGGGCGATTTATCGCCGATTGGGCTACTTGAGTCGTCAACTGGGCGACAAATTTTCCTCTCGGCGACAAGGCGTTTTTTGGGTTATTTTTAATTCTTGCGCGGTGCTATCTTGGGCTATCTCATTGAGATGTTTTGAAAAATATTAATTAATTAATTTGCAAATCAATAAACACTTCAAAAAAGTTTTCATCTATTAACTCCTTGCAAAATTTAAGTATACCTGCGCCTTTGGTGTTGAGTTGAAAATAAAATATGGCAGCCGAGAAAAGAAAGAAAAATTAGAACAAAAGTCACAGCGAATAATGAGAGCAAAGAAAGTCGAAGAAATCGTCACACTCCTCTGCACAGATTTTATACGTAATGTCGCTACTTCACAGGGACAAGTGTAGTGTAGTGTTGATAGTGTTAAATCTGCTCTACAAAACATCGGAGCCTAATTCGCTAATCCGCTCTTAGAAATGGAATCGGTGGACTTTGGAAGTGCATTAGAGGATGCAGTTTTAAAACTGAAAATGACCGCAGAAGAAATAAAGCTGGTGAGAGAGAGACTTTTGGGATTTTTAATAAGGCTGACCAAAGATTTAGTAGCAAGACTTCCAAACACATTGATATTGTTGAAAAAATGCAGTTCCTTACTCCAGCAATGTGTTTGAGCAAAAATACTCCACAAGTGTTACGGAAATGGCCTTGGGAATTGGCTGGTATAAAATCACTATTTATTTGCTTGGTTTTAACTTAGGAAATTTCTCACGAAACTGTAATTAATTTGTTCCCTTTTTTCAGCTGGGGATGTAGATAAAGAAGCCATTGAAAATCAATGGCGCATTCTAGGAACATTCAAACCGCACAAGTCGGGCCTAGATTGTCAAGGAGAAGGCAGTATCGGAATCACAGAATTTTGGATAGCTGTGTTTAATGTGCAAAATGCCAGAGGGGAAAGAATCTTAGTAATGCAGTCGTTGAAAGAGTTTTCAGTATTATGAATATTGTAAAATCGAAACTCAGAAATAGAATGTCCATCGAAATGCTTATAGCGATTTTACGCATACGCATTCATCTTTCGGTTTTAAAAATATGTTGTATGCAATATAAACCTTCGGAGCAAATGTCAAAACTGTTCAATGCGAAAATTTACGATAAAACAGGGTCATCGGAAACCACTAAAAATATTGTAAGAAAGGATAAGGGAAGCGATGACTTTTTCCTCGAAACCATGACATTGTTCAGTGGGGAAGACTATCCCTGCGAGGCTTAATTTTACTCTCCGATGTTCAACATTTCCTTGGATTTTTATAGTAAATTTTCTACTGTTTTCGATCAAACCAAAGAATTGTTTTATTTTTAAATGAACTAATGTTATTTTTTTTTTTTTTGAGAGATTATGAATAAAAGTAAATGTTGCAATATAATCATTGAATATTTATTTCACTGTTTAAAATATATAATTTTCACTGCTTATTGGTGAAGGCTACTTTTGGGCTACTTGAATAAGGCGGGCGGCGATTTTGGGCTACACACAGGCGACTTTTCGCTAAGATTATCTGGTAACACTGGTAAGGAAAACCTCACCTTTCTAGGGGGGAGATTAAATATCACTGGATAATATCCCTGGGTTCCATGTTAATAAAGCAACTGAAATCCTGATTAATATATGTACCTCTTCCTCCCAGAAAGCCTAATAAAAATGTGACATACTCCGAGTATTTCCGTGTACACGGAAATTACACGGCAATTTGAGTGTGATAAATATACTCTGCCTTAGCGGAAACCCGGGGGATCAATCAATCAGAATTAAGTAAACAATAGTTACACAACAATAGTAAACAATAGTTACAGTTGTGACAAGTAGAAGACATTGCGACTTCCTCACAATCTCTTGCATATTCCTTTGACAATTTGAGCCAAGTTGCAATTTTCAGTTGTGATTTTTTTAATTTCTACCGTCTAACATTTACCTCACTTTCTTTTGTTTAGTTGTTTATAACAAATATAATTATATTTTTGATCAACTAATTTCTTTAAATGCCTAAATTATCTTTCCTTCAAAATCTAACGTCTTTTAAAACGATCTAACTTTTGTTTACTTAATTCTGATTGATTGCGGGCCCGGGTTCTCGCTAACCGTTTTGGCCCTGGCCTGCACGCTTGGCTTCCAGTGGCTGCTAGCTCCAGCGTTAGGGAACCTGAGCCAGAAGCCTCCCCCAACGAGGGTGGAACCTGCCTGTTTTACCTACTTTGAGGATTTCTCCTGGGTCAGGCTCCTACCCTCTTATCCTCCCTATACATTACCTGCGGAAATAAAGAAAGAAAAAATCTGGCTCCGAACGAAGTATTCCCGAAAACCCAAAAATGTGGTTTGAATAATCAATTAGAGGTGAGGTCCTTCGTTTAGGAAGAAATGAAGGGCGCTATCGTGCTCAGCATCCTTAAAAATAGAAGCGGGAATGCAATTTCTTAGCTATTTCTGATTTTTCCAAATTTGCTATGATGGACGAGGATTTTTCTACACAAAATGGTGTCTATATTTTAAACGAACTGGAACGAATGATATAATGATCATATTAGCATCTGTTACATTTTGATTATTGCCTCTCGAAATGTGTTGCTTTTATTCATTTTGGTCTGAAGAACCATCATATCCTCATTTGCGCACTTACACTCAAGTAGGATCTTTCAACTCTTTAATTTCATCTTGGGTCTTTAATTGCTAAGTTTTACCCGCGATAGAGTTAAGCAATTTTCGAAGAGACACTTAAGCGAAAATATTAGTAATTTCCTCCATTTGAGGGCAAGCATTCCTTTTTTCCTTGACTAATTTTATTATAACATGGTAAAATTTCGTGATTTATCTTTTTCAGTTTATTTCGAAGCAAATTCTAAAAACAAGGACAGCGGTTCCTTTAAACTGAATTTCCGCGGTTGGTCTTTTGCGGTTGGAATGCTATCTTTAATTTGTTTCACACGATTTAGACTAGCCTTATTAACAGCTTCTACAATTACCACTTTTTGATACAGTCTTCATATTTGTAACATGCCGTAGCCTTAATGATTTTGAGAAAATACAATTTGCGGTGTTCACTGTATCTCGGTCGAAAATTATCTGAAATCAAAAACCATTAAAATTTAGTCAAAGTATTATCAAATCCTCCCCCCCCCCCCAACGTTCTCCGATTTTTTGGTGGCCATCTAAAGTGTAAACTGGTTATTTTCCACGAAAAATTCCGCCATTTTTTGGGTGGGAAACCCCCTTAATTTAAAAAAATTTTTTTAACTAAACGTTTGGGGGAGGTATTTTATATTTAAAAAATGTGCACCAAGTTTCAAATGAATCGGTTTAGTAGTTTTTAAATGGCAGTGAACACGGACTTTGAAGAAGTAGTTTTGAGAAAAACGCGTTTAAAGTTTATGAGCTAAAAAAGTGAAGAAAAAAAATTTTTTTTTCAACTAACACAGAAACATCGATTCCAGCTCCATAGAGTAGACTTCCTGCAGTAGCTTCAATGTCTTCAGCCTCTTTTCTCTCAAGTCTTTGTTTTATCCTGGCTTCTTCAAACAATAGAAGAACAATAGAAGTGAATAAGCAGTATACCTGCTCGACAGCTGCACTAAAGGACATGGGACTAACTATAGACCATAACTTCAAGAGTTTTGCTCAGATCGACTTAAAATTTTGAGAATATATTCTTGAAATGTTTAACAATAAGATGAGACAAAAAAATCGATTTTTCGAAAGTGTAAACCCTAATTTGTTAACTATTGCAAATGTCAATAATATCATTGAATTTATATAGAGAAAGTAAGTAAATAATTGAAAGCAAAGCTTGACTTAATGCTGAAGACGTTTGATCGTGCTGTTGAGGATTAGGAATAGAATTTCAGGCCTTTTCTTTTTGCTTTTTATTTTTGCTAAAAGTGAATAGATTTGGTTCTCTATTCTCCGAGTATCCTTTAATTTCGAACAGATACACGGGTCTCATCGCTCATCGGAATTTTACGGTGCTGTTCCGAAAAAATTAGATTTTGTAAACAGCATTGCTTAATTCTATGCACCTTGTTATCGGGAAATTTACATATTTTTTAAATTCATAAGCCTATTTCCAAATTACTTTCGGTTGTCTTGGAAACTTGTTGTCCCATTTAGTACCTGGTAACCAAACTAATACCGTCAATAACTTAGTGCGAATGACTACATAAATTGTCGGATGATTTTTCTAAATCCAAAAGAATTGTAATGCTTCTTTCTCCAATAGTCGTCGGTAATCACGATGACTGTCTCAACCCGTGTAAGAGTATAACTTTCAGCGATGAGACTTCTTTATATTCTGATCGATATATGTGGTGCTCGGCAAGATAGGTTAGCCTAAATCTTAGCACTTAATGCCTTACTGCCTAAGGACCGCCGCAATTATGGAGAGACGACGTAGGGAAGGCAACGTTAGGAATCTGGGTTGGATTTAATTTGTCTGTCCAAAAAATTACTTGATTTATTCTGATTCTACATGCTTCTTTTATGAAAAATGTTCTATCCCTAATTATATATAATTTTCTATGCTAAAAATAAATACATCAGAAAATTATGCTTATTGCATCTTCCCCATTATATCCACTGCTGTTTAAAGTCTCCAAACAATTATATAATAATTTGCATCCTCCTCGTCAAGGTTCGCTATATGTAATATTTACATAATTGAATTGTTAGATACTATTTAAGTATCTGAAATAGATTACTACTGCAGCTATCTACGCGTAAAGTGATATACGTTTATAATAACTTTGGGCTTGAAATACCACATGTTATGGTAGATACAAAGAAGCTTAAAGATCTTTAACCTTTGAGTTCATTCCTCTGAAGATTACTTCCGGTCCGTAAAACTGCTGTATATTTTTTGTACGAATTGGTATCCCTTTGAAAGCACCTCTAAATTTGTAAAAATTGCAAGACAGCAACATACTTAGATATGTAGACCTTTCGGGATTAAATTCTTCTACGGAATATCTAAGCGGCAAGTTCACTGTAAAACGTCCTTTTGGTGTATATTCGGATTGGAGTGACGCAAAATAAATGGCTTTTATTCAAGGGCTTGAATTATAAAGACGATGTTCCGTTTTTGTGGGAAAAGGGATTTTCTACAGCTTTTTATGTTCTAAAACGGATCTTAAAACATTATTTCTTCCCAAGTACATCTGTAGATTTTCCTAGCTTTTGTTTCTAGATGTCTTGAGTTGCCATGCATAGCTTTTGAGTTGTAAGGCGTACTATAATTACATGTTTCAATAGAGATTCCGAAACCTTTGAATGCTTGAGAGCATTGAGATGTAGTATTTAATAGTCGGCTTATTTCAGCATAAAACGTATGTGTCTGCATTAAAGTATTTCTCAATCCTCACTACGGTTCAGAAATAATTCAATGCAGACAAATGTTGACAAATTAAATTGTCTCTAGACAAGACAATTTTATAGTTTTTTTCTCTCATTCAGATGGTAATGGCTCCTTTGTTCTGCAGATTTTTTATTTTACTGAGAAAGAAGTCGACGTTAATTAAGTATTGTAAAGGTAGTACGAAAATCGACCCAAATCTGTTAAAGATTACGAATTAGTTAACAGAATTGGGGCTACAGTGACGAAAATACGGGAGAGGCTGACTACAATCGGACCTAATCATGGCATTAAGGCTGGAACAGAATTTGCAGCTGGCGCTGGTCCTGGCGCCGGCGCGTGGTGCGCGAACTGCCAAAAGTTAAAAACATAGCCATTTGATATCGCCGCCAGAATTTGTAGCTGGTGCTTGCGCGTGGTGCTGGTGCTAGCGCGCACTATTACCTACTTTCAACTTCTTGGTCCGCGCCAAATGTGACAGTTCTAAATTACTGGATTTGGAGCACGATTTTAGAGAAAAATTTAATTAAAACAATTCCGAAACAACGTGTTTTCCGGAATTTATCACATCACGAATATAAAACCTAGAAACGAAGGCAAAACTGTGGAAAAAGATTTCAGAGGAAAGCGGAATAAGTGTTAAGTGCTTTTATTTCTGTTAAGTTGTATTGTTGCTTAACTGAGTTAAAGTTTTTTGAAGCTACTCTTGAATATTTAAGGATAACAACGCTACTTTCAGGAAAAATTTCAAAAGTGACAGTTGTTCGTACTTCACTACAGACCGAGCGCCAGAGTGCGCGCCAGCTCCAAAAGTGAGCGCCAGCACCAGCGATAGCTGCAAATTCTGTTTCCCAGTTTAGAAGTAGATTATTGACATGCATCCAAAGTTTCTGTGGGCAAATTGAACAGCTTTTGTAACTTATTAAGATTAATTGTAATCATTTTTAAATTCAATACGAGCATTGAAGTAATAAGGTAATGCGATGGACAATTTTATAAAAGTAAAAAAGGGATGTATTAATTACATGAATTTCGGAGAAAATTTTCGAAAGTGATGATTTTTTTTTGGCAATTTCAAAACATTTCTTTTACTTTTGGAAGCAACTGTACCTGCAATGGTAGGAGTTAGATCAACATTGTTGAGAATTTTGAAAAAGTTATTGGGATAGTGTTATACTTTCGGTCTTGCACTTAATAATTAAATCATGAAGTTGTTAATACCATTTACTTGGTCACAATTATCTTTAAAGACCAAATCTTTATTGTATAATAATTTCTTTCTTACACTTAATAATCAAATCATGAAGTTGTTAATACCGTTTATTCGGTCACAATTTTCTTTACACACCAATTCTTTATTATATAATAATTTCTTTCTTGCACTTAATAATTAAATCATGAAGTTGATAATAAAATTTACTTGGTCACAATTTTCTTTAAACACCAATTCTTTATTATATAATAATTTCTTTCTTGCACTTAATAATTAAATCATGAAGTTGTTAATACCATTTACTTGGTCAAAATTTTCTTTAGACACTAATTCTTTATTATATAATAATTTCTTTCTTGCACTTAATAATTGAATCATGAAGTTGTTAATACCATTTACTTGGTCAAAATTTTCTTTAGACACCAAATCTTTACTGTAGAATAATTTCTTTCTTGCACTTAATAATTGAATCATGAAGTGGTTAATACCATTTACTTGGTCAAAATTTTCTTTAGACACCAAATCTTTACTGTAGAATAATTTCTTTCTTGCACTTAATAATTAAAGCATGAAGTGGTTAATACCATTTACTTGGTCACAATTTTCTTCAAACACCAATTCTTTATTATATAATAATTTCTTTCTTGCACTTAATAATTAAATCATGAAGTTGTTAATACCATTTACTTGGTCACAATTATCTTTAAAGACCAAATCTTTATTGTATAATAATTTCTTTCTTACACTTAATAATCAAATCATGAAGTTGTTAATACCGTTTATTTGGTCACAATTTTCTTTACACACCAATTCTTTATTATATAATAATTTCTTTCTTGCACTTAATAATTAAATCATGAAGTTGATAATGAAATTTACTTGGTCACAATTTTCTTTAAACACCAATTCTTTATTATATAATAATTTCTTTCTTGCACTTAATAATTAAATCATGAAGTTGTTAATACCATTTACTTGGTCAAAATTTTCTTTAGACACTAATTCTTTATTATATAATAATTTCTTTCTTGCACTTAATAATTGAATCATGAAGTTGTTAATACCATTTACTTGGTCAAAATTTTCTTTAGACACCAAATCTTTACTGTAGAATAATTTCTTTCTTGCACTTAATAATTGAATCATGAAGTGGTTAATACCATTTACTTGGTCAAAATTTTCTTTAGACACCAAATCTTTACTGTAGAATAATTTCTTTCTTGCACTTAATAATTGAATCATGAAGTGGTTAATACCATTTACTTGGTCAAAATTTTCTTTAGACACCTATTCTTTATCAGTCTTACGAGGCGGCCGACTCCGACGACTTTTATTATCAGACTCCTTTTAAACGCGACTTGTCGCGATTGCGATTAGAACAAAAACTCTACGCGTCTTACCGTGAACGTAATTAAAACAGAACTCGCTAATTCTTTCTTTTCGATCAACTTACTAGCGATCTACATGAAGAAAAGCTTTCGTGCTTTTTCTTCGTTTTTTAGCTTTGCCCTTGATGTACTTAGTTGTCATTGGGCAAAGCCGCTGTAGATCGTTGTTTGTCGCGCTGATTAAGCAAATTTCTTTTGCTTATCGTGTACTGGGCTACCGTGTGAAAGGAATTTCGACGGTAACCCGAGCGCGTTGTTTGTCATGGGTTAGATTTGAGTACATTGCAACTTTGTTGCAATGCGCTCGGTTGTAGGAAATCCAACCCATTAAATATTTATCGGTTTTTTATTTTTAGGTGCTCCTGAGTTGGATTTGAATATGCGATACTTGAAATCCAACTCATGAGACTTTTTACGATTTGGTTTTAAATGTCAGATTGGATTCGTAAGAATTCGGCTTATCTTAAAATAAGCGAATCCAATCTGCAACATTTCCTTCCCCGCGCGAAAAAGATGATTATTCTTTGGAGAGGAATAATCATCGAATAATTGATGTGTAAGGGATTCTGTTTTGTTTAAATGAGCCGTGATTGACTGTTTCCGTCACAGTCAATTTTAAGTCATGGCTCTAGTTCTCGCGCACGCAGTTAGTTTGGATAATCGTCGTTACCGAGCTCCCGACCGTAAGGTGTTTTACCTGCGGATGATCCGGGTTGCTCATGTTGACCCCGACGGTGATGGCTGCGTCCGCCTATGGTGGAACCGTCGCGGACAGCGATCAATTTGTATTTGGTCGAGCCGGGGGGGCATCGACAGCAGCCATCTTGTGGACTTATCTCTAAGCTGCCACGAGGAAACTTTCAATGCCTTTGGTGAGTATACTATTTATATTTTATATTTCGTTTATAACTATTCTTTTGTAAACTTTCAGGTGGACGCTTGGTGTTATGGGGTTACACAGCCCCGTGTGCCCACTGTGTGCCTGAGGGGCCGCCCCCGCCTTACCGGTCCCCGTCCGCTGGGTCAGCTTCCGTAGCCGATGGTCCGCCCTCCCCAGGGACCGACACTGCGATGCTAAATGTTCTTGCCACAGAGGAGCTTCTGGCCCCCCGATCATCGCGCTTGACTGTCTCGGACATCAGCTCGGAGCGCTGGAGCCTCAGCCAGTAGGTGGTCCCCGTTTTTAATTTTTATATTTCTTATACCTGTAATTTTTTTTTTTTTTTTTTTTTTCATATTTGTAACGATTTGTATTTTTATAGATTTAAGTTTTGTATCATTTTTCTCTTTTTTTTTTTTTTTTTTTTAAACTTTAATAAAACAAAAAAAAATTTTTTAAAACCCAACTTTCAAGACTTTTTATTTGTAGTTTTTCCCCTTTTCCCTTTTTCACTGGGGTTTTTACTATTTTCAGTGGTTTCGGGTTCCTTTTAGTCACTGATAATTTCTCTTTTTTTTTTTTTTTTTTTTTTTTTTTACCCCCGGTCATTAAAAAAAAATCATTAAAGCGGTCAGTACTTGCCTTGCGCTTCGGTATCTTTTCGACCGACGATTGTGGTAGTACTCCACGGCGCGTTTTTGTAGTTGGCTTATTATTTAGTTTATTTGTGTCTATTGTTTAGACAAGCTGGATGGACCGTGCCCTGGGCAGTGTTTGTGGCCGTTGAGGCCGCTCTTTTGGTCGTGAGACTGCCTCTTCTAGGGGGATTTCGGGCATGGGCGTCTGATTACGCCGCGTAGTCCAAGCCTTTAGTGGAGGTATGGCGTATTTGGCCGTCATGTAAATGACGATGAACAGCAGTATTGGTCCCGTAAGTGACAACGAAGTTGCCGAGAGTAGGTGGGGTGTTTTCACCCGGGAGTGTAGATTTAACTCCCGTATTTTGGCCTGTATTTGGTCCAATGATTGCGTACTCTCGTGCAACTTTTCGTTAGTGTTGTCACCCAGTAGCAGCTTTGTATATGGCACCTCCGTCACAGAATGCTGCTCGTATTTGGCCATGAAGGAATCTAATTCCTTTGCCGTTTCGTTTGTTTTAGGAAAGTATGCTGGTTGCGTGAAAAGTAGTGGATGAGTATTTTCAGCCTCATAATATAGGGTATGCGGTCCTATTTGTAAGTGGCAGGGTTGGTTAATTACCAAGATTCCCTGTCCAGAGAGGCGATGCGTGAGCAATTGTTGGGTGCATGTAATATGCACAATGGTTGTTGTCTTCAATGCATATAGCCAGGAATTGGGCCTATTTAATTTAATTAAAATGTCCCTGAAAGGTATCTGCACTTTTAGCGAACACCTAGGGTTTTCGTTCAGGGGGTTGAAGAGCAACTTGATCACGCATTCATCCGATTGTGTTGCCTTTGTTATCGGCGTATTTAGCAAACCAGCGTAAGTATCCTCCTCGACATCTCGAGTGACTTTCCGATATGCTTTCATATTCTCCGGCTTAAGCAATAGAAATTCCTGAGTCGAAAGTTGACTCGCTATATGCGAATATTCTATTTCCGGGACCAATGAATGATTCGCTTCCGTGCGTATTGGGAAGCACCTGATTCGTTGCAACTTCATTTTTGGAAGACTGAAAATTGGTAATGTAATTTTGATTACCAGTTTTTGTTGCAATAGGTGGGTCCGTAATTCAGCCGTCTGATAGAGAATTGATAGACAATTCTGGGCCTTTGAACACGTGGCGTGAGATTTGTGATAAATCTCAAGGAGTGAATCAGGGGCGATCAGCAGGGGATGAATTTGGTTATTTCGGCTAGAGGTTATTATATCCAGTAGCGCCTGCTGTCGGAACTCAATTTCTACCATTTGTAGCAGTAGACTCGAGACTATTTCCTGTCTCATTTGTCTTGCTACGAGTTTGTCAGTAGAATTATATAAATCATTCATCTGGTAGGCTATTTGCCGTTGTCTTTCGACCAGTGAATTTAAAGGCTTTTGAATCGTATTAAGCGCAGTCTTGACTACACTGATTTGTTGTTTTTCCAAATCAGCGAGAACCTGATGGTTAGTTTCCAACTCATCCAGGCGACTATAGACTTCGCGTTCATTTGCACTATCCATGGTACCGAAAAGGTAGTGCATGCCGTTTCCGATGCCGTCAAAAATAGATCTCGTTTTGCGAGATTTGGGAACAGCTTGTTTAATTACCTTAGTGCGTTGTTTGATATTTTCCATCAACGCGTGCATGTGTTTTTGCTGGAGCTCGCAGAGGTCTTCCACGGTGTTGTTTCCGCATAGTTGACAAAGTTCAGCGTAAGGCTGTTAAACTTATTGGCGATTCCTCAATCTCTGAGGGCCTTGACTCTCTTGAGCATCGACGGAATGTCGGTTGTCTCTCACTCTTTTATCGCTATTTCCATGGCCATTGTTCTAACGAAATCGCTAGCCTGATTCCTTGTAGACTCATTACAACGCGCGATACAAGATCTACAAGTCGCTCCCACCCCTTTACTCTCCGGGTCAAATTTGGACGTACCGTCAAATTTCGGGAATCTTTTCTTAGCAGAACAACACGAATGTGGAACAGTTTACCATCTTCTGTTTTTCCCTCGTCTTATGAGCCTGAAACTTTCAAACGGGGCGTACATCGACACCTCCTTCACTCAACCTCCTAACCCATTTCCCTCATCCTTAATTCCTTTCCTGCCAAGGCTGTGCTTTAGCATCATAGGGCATCCCCTGAGCTTTGGCAACATCATATATAAAAAAAAAAAAAAAAAAAAAAACGTAGTGTTCGGCTCGTTCCGCAATTGTTGTCTGGTTGTCCAACTCGGTCAGGTCCAATTCCGTGAGGATATTCCATGTGGAGTGGTAAACCATGAGGCTTCCTAAATCCTCGAATAGCACTCCTGTATTGCTGAGTGGGTTTACCGAGTATGTCTCCGACGTACTACTTCCCATAGCGGACATTATTAGTCCGAGGATGATAGCGTTTTGTATCATACCTGGGGAGAGGAATATGGTTAGTGGGGGTTCTAAATTAATTTTCTTATTTACTAAGCGTAGATTTTCCCTAAAGTGATGTCATGCTTGTCTTGCATTCTCACCGGTATAATAGTTGGTTACCTTTGGGTAGTCGCTTTGATGTTTACTGTTGAATACAGTATTTCGAAAGTAGTTGAGGGGGACCTCAAGACAAGGAACTACCAGGAAGGATTTTAGTGTTTTTGTGCTGTAGAAATTGGGCAGTCTCTGACGGGATTGTAATTGCACAAAAGTTGGTTTGATTTATTAATTCTGGGAATCGAATCGGACAGCCGGCAACGTTTTATTTTCACAAGAGGTGTTTAGAGTGCTGTAGAAAATATGACTAAGTGGGAGTGAGACCTCAAGGCACGGAACTGTCAGGAAGAACTGCTAGATATAGCATTAAAGAGAGGGATTTTTGGTGGTTCAATCTCTGACGAAATTTCGCAAGAGTTGGTTTGACTTTGTTGTTTCCAGGTTCGACGTTTAGTAGAAGTCGTTCTTTTAATTATGAGTTGTCGTGCAAAAAAAAAATTAGTGAAGTCCTGTTGCTGGGTACTTCGTTGTTTTAGGCACGTCTAATAGGCGGAATGTGGGGTTTTACATTAATTGATTTGAGATTACTTAGAAAGATTATAAGAAATAAAAGGAATTTTAATTAGGGTTGGTTTGGACCCGATTGGACCGAGTTGTTAAGGGACTTTTCGTTTTGCCTTTCTTGGTTTTGTGCTGACTTTGCGTTACGATCTTCATCTCGACCGTAGATTGTGGTAGCACGCCACGACGCGTAAAGATAATATTTACGATCTTCATTATCTATTCATAGAATGGCTTAAGACGGTTGTTGTGAACCGTAACTGTACGTTTGCCCATTTTTAGGGTTGTATTCACTGATGATGGTATACCGATTACCAGATAGGGTCCTACCCAGATTTGAGAGAGCTTATGCTTTCGACTTTCGCTCTTGAGTAGGACTTTGTCACCTATGTGAAACGATAGGGGTCGAACAGCTTTATCGTAGTATAATTTCGATCGTTGCTTGCTAGCGAGCAGATTTTTACGTGCCGTGGCATAAGACCTTTGGAGCTTGTATCTTAAGATTTGATAGTAGCTCTCGTGATTATACACGGGTTCAGGGTCTCGCTTCAAATTTGACGGAACATCCGCTGTGAAGCCGTAAAGGCAGTCCATGGGAGTTAATTTTGTCCCTTCGTGTACACTGTTGTTGTACACGAATGCAGCGGTTCGCAGATATTGATCCCATGATTTGGGATTCTCGTCCACTATGGTACGTAAGTATTCAATTAACGGCCTGTGTGCACGTTCAAGTGCGCCGTTTGACTGTGGGTGGTAGGCAGAGGTTTGTAACTTCTTCACCCGTAACAGTTTACATACCTTTTTAAACAGGTCACTAAGGAAGTTGCTTCCTTGATCAGTGACTATTCGTTTAGGGATGCGGTAGCGCGCGACGATTTCGTCGAAGAAGATTTGCGCTACCGTGACGGCTTCCCCGTTAGGTATGGCGTACCAATCGACAAATTTAGTGAGGTTATCCTGGAAAGTCAAGATATACTTGTTTCCGGAGTCAGTTTCCTCGAGTGGACCAACAATGTCGAGATAGACTTTGTCGAAGGGTTGTTCTGCGATGTCCGTGATGACCATCGGCATTTTATACTGAGGTGATGCCTTCATTTTTTGGCATTTTGAGCAACGCTTAACGTATTTCTTGATATCGCTAAGCATGTGCCTCCACCAGTACTTCCTTCGAATCCGCTTGTATGTTTTAATTACGCCCTGATGGCCGCCAAAAGGAGAGTCGTGATAATCATGTAAGATAGTTTGTATCTCCTTGGGGCTTGTGATTATCTCAGGGGGCTTAGGTTTATCGTCGATTAGCGGATTAGTATCTGGCAGGTTTTCTGTAGTGACCTCTTCTATGTTTGGAATTATTTCATTGTTCTGAGGCGTGTGATCCCGTATTTCGGGGCTTTTAGACTCTGTTTGAGCGTTTTTCGCTTGAGCCCGGGTCACAGCGTTACATTTTAGGCGATTTTCGCGAATGGAGGTTATTTCTTCCTCCGAGTCCGAGTCCATTTTATGGTGGACTTGCGCTTTGACTATTATGTTTTGGCCATTTGAGTCTTCGCTGACTTCCCGTGGAATGCGGCTTAACGCGTCGGCATTCGTATTGTACTTTCCTGGCTTGTATTCGATTTGATAATCGAATTCGGAAAGTTTGTGATGAAATCTCACCAGACGGGAAGTAGGGTCCTTAACATTAAAGACGCCTTTGAGAGGCTTATGGTCTGTATAGACCGTAAATTTTCGGCCTTGCAAGTAACATCTAAAGTTACGCGTAGCCCAGACTATAGCGAGCAACTCTTTTTCAATAGTTGAATAGTTGCGTTCCGCCTTGTTCAGTGTACGGCTGGCGTAGGCAATGGGCTGATCGTGTCCTACTGCTCCTTGTGAGAGGACGGCTCCTAATGCCTCGCTGCTGGCGTCCGTGGTTAAATTGAATGGTTTCGAGAAATCGGGATATATAAGTAAGGGAGGAGAGATTAATGAAGTTTTGATTTTCTCGAATGTCTCCTGACACTTCTCGGTCCATGTGAATTTGACATCCTTGCGGAGCAAATTCGTTATAGGACGCACAATTTTGGAGAAGTCGGGGATGAATTTTCGATAATAATTGGCAAGTCCAATGAAAGATTGAACTTGTCGTACAGTTCTGGGAACTGGGAAAGTTTGGACGCAAGCCGTTTTACTGGGGTCTGGAAGTGATCCCTCACTAGAACACTTGTGGCCTAGGTAAACAACCTCTTTTCTCAGAAACTGGCACTTTTCTGGCTGCAGTTTGAGGTTGTTCTCTCTCAAACGATTGAAGACTTTGCGGAGCTTACTATTATGGTCCGCAAGGTTTTTACCGTAGATGACTATGTCGTCTAGGTAGACAAAACATTCCAAGCCTTGTAATCCTGTTAGGACGAAGTTCATTAAGCGTTGGAACGTGGCCGGGGCTCCTTTGAGCCCAAATGGCATACGCCTAAATTCATAGTGACCATAATTGGTGCTAAACGCCGTTTTGGGTCGATCTTGAGGATCGACGAGCACCTGGTGATAGCCGTTGGCGAGATCGAGGGTGGTAAAATACCGAGAATGACCTAATTGGTCGAGAATATCCTCGATCCGAGGTAGCGGAAAGGCGTCTCCAATTGTCTTTTCGTTTAATTTACGAAAGTCGACAACGACGCGCCACCTTTTTTCACCGTCTGGTCCCGCCTTCTTGGGGACGACTAGGAGAGGTGAATTCCAAGGGCTTTTACTGGGCTGCACTATGTCGTTTTCTAGCATTTCGCGAAGCTGTTCGTTTATCACATTTCGCTGCGTCTCTGGCAAGCGATACATTTTCTGGTTGATTGGTGCTTGGTCCTGCACCAATGGTATATCATGAGTGATGGCGTTTGTGAAAGTTAGCCGATCACCTTTGAGGAAAAAGATATCGTTATACTCGTAACAGAGTTGTGATATCGCTTGTTTTTCCTCCGCGCTCAGGTTTACGTCTAGGCTGAGCTCCTGGTCTAACCTGACGAGACGCGGGTTATTGTTTGGGTTTTCTGGTTCTTCATACTCCTGGAATAAATATTTAATATGTTGTAAAGTGGCCATTTTTTCGGCGCTTGAAATACTTGTTTCTTTCTTTTTATTTTTTCTTTCACTTATTTTACGGAAACCTGAAATATTTTTACTTTTATTTAAATTTTCACCCCACTTTATTTTATTTGAATCACTCTTAATACTAAATGACGATGGAGTTGGGGTTTCTGAACCGCCGTAAATTGCCATATTTGAGGCGAACTCGCTTTCGTCTTCTAATAGGCTCTTTCGCCGTTGTTTACTTACTGTGTATGTTGATTTTGGAGCTTTTGAAAATACCGTCCCTGTGGTGAGCTCGCTTCCAATGTCGACGTGTTCCGAAATTTTATTTTGTGTGGGCGTGGGAGCTGATGGAATTTGTCCATCGTAATTCCTTTTATCTAGGTGAGCTCCGTCGACATTTGTTTTGTTAGGTTTTCCTTTCCTTTGGTTCCGTTTTTTCTTAGTATTTGATTTGTGCGTGGGTGCTGGTGGTTTCGAGTCACCGTAATTCCTGATTTTCAGGTGAGCATCCTCAGCGCGTTCTCCGTTTTTCAGGGTTTCCTGATTGTTTCTTTCCTGGTAATCCTGTTTCAGTTGGACGACGATGTAGTTGTGGGCAGGGACTAGATGCAGACTAATGTTAGTCAGAACTACTTGTGAATTGTGTGTGTTGAGAACTCCAACAGACACTGCTTTTACACCAGCGGGGAGTAAGCCATTCGCTAGGAAGACTCCTTGATCTATTTCTCTTGATAGACAGAGCATCTCTTCCTGCAGCTGCAAGGGAACCTCGACGATGATTTGTGACCTAGCAGGTATGCGTACAGGCTCTTTCAGCTGTATTTGTTGCTGCCTCATTTCGCAGGTCAAATCACTTTCAGTCGGTTTGTCCACCTCGCATTCCCGTGTTCGCCGGTCATCGTTCTCCTCTTGAGAAACTTTTGAAGTACCACAGATTGTCAGATCGGCCTTTCTTGGCTCTGCTCTATCTGTTCGGGTATTCGTTTTGACCACTTTTTCGGAATACGGGTTATCCAATGCAGCTGTTAATGGAACAGCAAACTCCTCCGGGTTGTTTTCCGTTCGAGGAAATCGCAATGCCTTATTCGGGCCCTCAACGTTACAATTCTTTGCTAGAAAGTCATTTCCTAGCAAGCCGTCGTCGGAAAGGCCGGGTAGGTTTTTTATTACCTGAAAATTGCAGGGAATTTTATTCTTTAATGTAAAATTTCCCTGACACGTTCCCAGCGTCTTTCCGGTACCAAATGGTGTTTGTAAAGTATATGTTTCTCCGGTATTTATGTCTTCGGGATTTTTAATTGCTTTCTTCTTTATTATGCTAACCTCAGCGCCAGTATCTACTACAAGTTTGGTATTGCCGTTCAGGCTAATATCCAACGGTAGGCTAACTGTAGAGATACAGGGTTCGGGCGGCTGAGGTGACCCTTTATTAAAATTTTTTGTTTTTAGTGTCGATCCGGGGTCTTTTCGGTCGACTGCTCGTCGTTTCCCTGGCTCTTAGAATCCCATTTTTGTTTTTGGTGGCATTCCTCTATGGAATGGCCGCGACGGTTGCAGAACTTGCATTTGAGTTTTATGTTAAAAACTCGAGGACCAACGGAAGGTTGCTGATCCTGAATCCGTCGTTCGGGGAGCCTTGCCTGGCTACTCGGGCCCGGAACCTGGCGATTGTTTCTACAATCGCGAACATCATGCCCATATATTTTGCAGTGAGAGCAGAAGGGTGTGTTTTTACGCTTCATGCAGTCGGCGTAAGTGTGACCTCTTCGCTGGCAAAAGTTGCAAGTGATGTTTGACCTTAACTGGTCGAGGTTCTGGCGGCGGTAGTCGATTTGAGGGGGTGACGAGCGTTGAGGTGGAGTCGTATATTGTGGAGTCTGTCGGCGAAAGTTTTGTGGTGGCGGCGGTCTGTATAACGTTTGTTGTGGAAAATTGCGAGCAGGTGTATATGGGGTTCTATGGAATGCCCGTATTCTGGCAGTTGGGTCCATAGCAACCGGCATGGTTGAGCCTTGTTCTACAACAACCGGAGCAGGGAAGCCTTGGGTTGTTGTGGTTTGCGTGAACTGGGCGCCCTGCTGTAGTTTCTCCATGTCGAGTGCTTTATTGATCAGCGCCTCGAGCGTGCCGTCGGTGACGGTGAGGAGATATTGGCAAAGGTGCGGATTCGTAACCCCGCTGCGGACTGCGTTTTTCGCGAAGTCCTCCAGCTGCGTTGTTACAGCTGGAGTGGCCGCAGCTCCGTATTTAGTTTGTGCGGCCTCTTTACAGAGGGCCAGCAATTGTTTTACTCTAGCCGTGAAGGCAGTGAGCGTTTCGCAGGGGTTTTGGTGAGCTGTTATGAGCCTATTTACCAGTTCCTGGTAAGTTTCTCTGGGAAGATATGCCGCGTTTAATCTTGCTTCGACTTCTTGAAATGTTGTCGGTACATCCGAGGCCAACAGTTGATATGCTCCTCCACGAAGTCTTGTGGGAAGGATCTTGAGGAAAGCCTCTTGCTCCCCTTCGGAGAGACACTGTTTGGCCTGGCGGCAGCAACCCAGGAATGTTTGCAACTCTGATCCGAGATGCGGGCCTGGCTTAACTTAAAAAAATGGGCACCATTTGCGCCGTCAACTTAACAATTTTTCCGTAATCGGTCGCCATAGTGGAGTTCTGATTCGAGTCGGTGTCGGGCGAGTCTTGTGCGAGAAATCGATTTAGACCCTGTTTCAGGTTAATTTCTCGCAGGGAGTCTTGTAGGGATTGAATGAGGTTTTCCTCAGTTGTGCCTTGTAAATTATTCTCAATATTTTCTTCAGAGGGGAGTATGCGCGAGAATCCGTCTAGCTTGGCTTGAAAGAGTGCGGCTTCCTTTTGAAAGCGCTCTAAGTCTTCCAGTCTCTCTTCGCTGGACTTTGTATTTCTATTTTCGAGGAGGTTAGAATAGAGAGTTGGTAGGCGTTCGGATTCTCGCGCGGACTCGTACAAATTATTAAAATTATTGTATTTAAATCTTACTTGGTTTTGATTTATTCGTTGCAGGACGGTCCCGCTCCTGAGTGTGAGTCCTTCGGAACTGGGTCCTGGTTGTGCTGGGGTTATCTGGCGTTCACTGACCTGCGTTTGGTCGGTGAATACTGGTGACTGGGAACCCTGGCGTGGTTCTTCCGCGTCGATCTCCAGGTCCAGGGAGGTTATGAGGAGGTCCTCTGTCTTCTCCTCTGTTGGTGAGTGAGCGGGAGTAGAGTGGGTGTCCTTGGACATCAACTCCTGCTCTTCAGCGTTGCAAGGGGGGCTTTTGGCCTGCTTTTCCGTTCCCTTGATAACAGTACTAGAGTTGTGTTGGGGAAAAGGGGGGCTTGTGCCGTCTTCAACGATTCCCTTTTCCACTCTGATACTGGTGCTGCGTTGATTGCTGGTGTTGATTGGTGTCGTCTTCTTCGGGCTGGGACGAAGCCCACACAATTCCACCGGTGATGCTGGCTTACACTTTGCGGAAACGTTGGGGGTGACTCCTCAGGGCGATTGACTACCCGGGAGTGCTTAGAGATACCCCTTTTGGTTTGGTCTTGGATCAAGGCTTTTCAAGCTGCTACGGTAATTTTGTTTTACCACGCTTCCTTGATCCTACCGGCTGCGCCAATTTTTGTTATACTTTCTGTCTTGCACTTAATAATTAAATCATGAAGTTGTTAATACCATTTACTTGGTCACAATTATCTTTAAAGACCAAATCTTTATTGTATAATAATTTCTTTCTTACACTTAATAATCAAATCATGAAGTTGTTAATACCGTTTATTCGGTCACAATTTTCTTTACACACCAATTCTTTATTATATAATAATTTCTTTCTTGCACTTAATAATTAAATCATGAAGTTGATAATAAAATTTACTTGGTCACAATTTTCTTTAAACACCAATTCTTTATTATATAATAATTTCTTTCTTGCACTTAATAATTAAATCATGAAGTTGTTAATACCATTTACTTGGTCAAAATTTTCTTTAGACACTAATTCTTTATTATATAATAATTTCTTTCTTGCACTTAATAATTGAATCATGAAGTTGTTAATACCATTTACTTGGTCAAAATTTTCTTTAGACACCAAATCTTTACTGTAGAATAATTTCTTTCTTGCACTTAATAATTGAATCATGAAGTGGTTAATACCATTTACTTGGTCAAAATTTTCTTTAGACACCAAATCTTTACTGTAGAATAATTTCTTTCTTGCACTTAATAATTAAAGCATGAAGTGGTTAATACCATTTACTTGGTCACAATTTTCTTCAAACACCAATTCTTTATTATATAATAATTTCTTTCTTGCACTTAATAATTAAATCATGAAGTTGTTAATACCATTTACTTGGTCACAATTATCTTTAAAGACCAAATCTTTATTGTATAATAATTTCTTTCTTACACTTAATAATCAAATCATGAAGTTGTTAATACCGTTTATTTGGTCACAATTTTCTTTACACACCAATTCTTTATTATATAATAATTTCTTTCTTGCACTTAATAATTAAATCATGAAGTTGATAATGAAATTTACTTGGTCACAATTTTCTTTAAACACCAATTCTTTATTATATAATAATTTCTTTCTTGCACTTAATAATTAAATCATGAAGTTGTTAATACCATTTACTTGGTCAAAATTTTCTTTAGACACTAATTCTTTATTATATAATAATTTCTTTCTTGCACTTAATAATTGAATCATGAAGTGGTTAATACCATTTACTTGGTCAAAATTTTCTTTAGACACCAAATCTTTACTGTAGAATAATTTCTTTCTTGCACTTAATAATTGAATCATGAAGTGGTTAATACCATTTACTTGGTCAAAATTTTCTTTAGACACCTATTCTTTATCACTCTTACGAGGCGGCCGACTCCGACGACTTTTATTATCAGACTCCTTTTAAACGCGACTTGTCGCGATTGCGATTAGAACAAAAACTCTACGCGTCTTACCGTGAACGTAATTAAAACAGAACTCGCTAATTCTTTCTTTTCGATCAACTTACTAGCGATCTACATGAAGAAAAGCTTTCGTGCTTTTTCTTCGTTTTTTAGCTTTGCCCTTGATGTACTTAGTTGTCATTGGGCAAAGCCGCTGTAGATCGTTGTTTGTCGCGCTGATTAAGCAAATTTCTTTTGCTTATCGTGTACTGGGCTACCGTGTGAAAGGAATTTCGACGGTAACCCGAGCGCGTTGTTTGTCATGGGTTAGATTTGAGTACATTGCAACTTTGTTGCAATGCGCTCGGTTGTAGGAAATCCAACCCATTAAATATTTATCGGTTTTTTATTTTTAGGTGCTCCTGAGTTGGATTTGAATATGCGATACTTGAAATCCAACTCATGAGACTTTTTACGATTTGGTTTTAAATGTCAGATTGGATTCGTAAGAATTCGGCTTATCTTAAAATAAGCGAATCCAATCTGCAACAATAGTAATTTTTTAGCGTTGATTTAATGTCACTGCGTTGGGTAGATCAGAAGAGATAATGTGCATACCATGAAAAACTGAAATTTATGAATCCCCTGTAACTCCCTCTGCCATAGAATGTTTATCTAGGTGAGAGATGTTACCCCACTTATTGGAGTTCGTCAGGTCTTAATTAGTTATATGATTCTCTTCAAAGACAATAATAATGGAAAGCAAATACTCAATTTTCAGGGCATAATTATGCAATTAACAAATTATAGACACCTTGCCACATAAGCCACATGTACTACGCCGAAAAATACTTGTAGAAAGTGTATAGAATCATTAAGAAATGGTTAAATTATTCAAAACCATGTTGTAAATAATTAATTTACAAAACCAATAAAATGTGCTCCGAAATCCGTCCCCGAACGGTTTCAAGTCAACCTACAATTTAAAGTGGTTTCAGAACTTTTGAAGTGGATTCAGACTTTTTTTAGAGTGATCTTTCGTATTCGACCCTGCAACCTCCGGATTAGTCGACGCTATCTACTTACTATTGCATAGAAAATAAATTACATATGCTTAGACTAAGCGGCAGCGAACTAAGTGAAACTAGGTTCTAAGATAAACGATTAACAAAAAACCAAGCTTAAGTTGTCTCTTCATTCGAAGTCTGAAGAAATTCAGATCCAGGTTGATGTGGTACTCGCTGAAGAGACGAGTCATCGGTGTAATAAGCTCTTACTTTTCAGTCAGAGTTCCTTGAGTCTTGAGGGAGCGAAACGGGATAGAGATTCTCAGAGCCCTGAGTAATTTGGGTGAAAGAAGTGAGTTTTTGAAGGGTTTTGTTATATTTTGGAAATATTGCGAGTCTTTTCAAGATACTCCAAAGAGGAGCCTCGGACGACCAGGCTAAGGGGGAGGTTAGGAGGATAAGTAGAACAGGGTCATTCCAGAGAATACCACGGAGTTCAGACATTAGAAATCTGCGTTGCAGTGCCCGAATTCAGTTAATGTGTGCAACGAAGTAGAGAGCCTTGGTAGGGCTGACGTATTCCATAATTGGTCTTACAAAGAGTCATCGCAGAAGTAGGGTTAAATAAGGGTCCCTGTACCATCTTTTCACTCGAATAAGCCCTAACAACAATCCATGCCACATGTTCCTCGTAAGAAAGCCGAAAGTTGAGAACCACACGCAAATGTCTAGCCCTGTCAACTCTACTCAAGCAAATACCATAAAATCGAGGAATAAAGGACATCTGCTACGGGAGAAAGTCATAGCAGTTTACTTTCTGGCAGTTAAGGGAAGTCGCTTGTGAGCACACCATTCACAAAACGCATCAAAATCAGTGTTTATAAGACCGCAGTTGGAGTCCTGAAAAATAGTGCGATAAACCAACTTCCAGAATTGCATCTGAAGATCAGAATAAGATATGCAATCCTCTTCACGTTGCCCCTCAGGTTCTTGAGATGTATTGAGGTATTGTCAAGTTAAGGACAACAAATTAGAAGATCCCACCTAGAAGATCATTACATTACACTGGAGAAAACATTCAAAAAGGACATCATAAAAGCCGCCTACGGTTAGATCGATATCACACTCCCCTAATACCACCGACCAGTCACAAATCAAGAGTTGGTCGTTGACGATCGCATTAGCAGCCCATTTGAAGTTGAAGAAGCTGTCGCAACAGTATAGAGCCAGATGTGTCGACAGCATCAAAACACATAACACCTAAGAGCGCAGGAGGTTAAGAGCACTCCAGAACTGCCGTCTCATCGGCAATATCACTACATTAAACTAAACTAGACCAAATCAAAGTCCAGAAAGGACAACGTATGATTAGCATGTCAAGTCAGGTTGCAAATAAACTCTCGAACAATAAATCAAGAAGGCCGGCCATATATCCTGAGAAATGACGGCAGCAGTAACATTCTCAGGAATAAAGATATTGAACGAAACAGTGTATGTATGTACGTCCACTGTGACCGTATGCAGGGACAATCTTCTTACATGCAATTATACTGCTAGGAGCGCCAGCCTGTGAAAAAATCAGTATTATATCTCTCATAGGTAACAGGCGCAAGGACGAGAAGTGAAGTCAATCCGTACATCCAGCACCACATCCAATGTGCCCCAGTGGGGGATCACCATTCGGAGGTACAGTAAGCACGGATGAACCATCCAGAGCGCACGGACGGATGGTCCGCCTTCGGCCACGGGATGGGTGCCGCTGGAATGATGGTCAAGCCCATTCTGATTAAAAATAGGTGTAACAGGGCAACCAGAGACCGTCGGAGGCGCAAAGGAAACCCCGCATCGAGAGAAGAGAGTCGTCACAATAGTAGTGACTGAGCTGATAAGGTCGCCATCGGCCGACACAATTGCGGGAACAAGCAGCACAGTAGAGCATTACCTGTCTGACAATGCGGTGAATGTCATCCACAGCCGATGGAACTGATGTGGAGCCGAACAACGAGACCAAACCTAGATCGAGGTCTACAACTGCAGCTGGAACATGGCCGAGCGAAATCGATATAGTCGAAACTCTGAAGGACCATGAGAATTCTCCAACAGCACAGTGAAGTTAGCCTGCAGTAAGCCAACAATGTCAAAAAGGCTGTCCATTATACAGAAGTTTAAGATCGCCCCAGCGGGCAGAAAAGAACCCGGTCCTATTAGCAACAAGAGCCAGATCATCGGAAAGGCATTCAGTCACCGATTGGCTCCATTATAAAAAATACTTGGGGTCATAATCGCGCCCAATTTCGTAATGCTTTACTGATTGGCACCATGATAGAATGTGCTATTATGGTCATAAACAAATACTAATATACTAAATCCAAGGCACTTCTAGTGTTCCGTATCGTAATTGAAAAAAACGGTATCGGTCTGTCTGTCACAGTCGATTATCTCTAAAACTATTCCATGTAATTTGAATTTAGCACAAAGATAGAGTTTGATGACCCAATTATAGAGGTAAATTATTAAAAGTTTAATTTTCATTTTGGTAGTAAATTGGGAAGTCAAGGACATCATTTAGGGTACGAAATTAAAGCTTACTGAAGCACAAATGCAACAATATATATGATGTATTTTTTATCTTTAAACAACAAAATCGGAAAATAATCATGTGAGCAGTGAGAATAAGTATCTAAATTGCACGACAATTAGTACGATTGCATTACCTTTCATAATTTATCTGGTTTCAAAAAAGTGGCGTGGCTGTAGCTGTTTTGATACGGCTGAAGGAAAAAGGTGGACATGTAAAAATAATCGAAGATGTTGAATCCATACGTTTCGGGGTCGCTGAGATGAATACCGTTAGGTACTGTGTAATGAAATACCACTTGCACCCATAGGAGTAGGGATGGTAAGAAAGTGACATTTGTGTTTCTTTTAGACAAACCCTCGGGGACAACCCTATGTCTGGAGGGGAATTAGGGTAAGGATAATGTGTTGTATTAAATACCTGGTTTTGCATTTCTCCGAGTTAGACAACAGCCCAGAGATAGAGTGGAATTTTTATTTACAGCAAATGAAAGAAATGCTAAGGTTTGAACATGCATCCAAAACGAATTTCAGGAAGAATCATAAATGAATTAGAAAAATAATAATTAAGAGAAACAAACCTAAACTTTGAGGAATTGACGACAGTATTAGCACATACTGGGGCAAGACCTATATATCCAATTCCAAATCAATCAAATGAACTCGACGTACTAACTCCAGGGCACTTTCTGACCGGGGCTTGACTGCTTGCTCCTCCAATTCAATACAAAACGATGTCAAACATACACGTTGTATCAAGATGGCAGCTGATTTCAGGAGGAAATTGTCCTAGAAATATCTGACGAAACTTCAATAAGACCAAAGTGGGCCCAAGAAAGGAATAATATTATTATTATTATTGTATGGGGATCTGGTCTGCTAGTGTCATCTGGGATGTTGATGACGTTTTCCCCACTATTATGCACCTCGGTAGGCTTGGCCTTTTGGATATCTTGCTGAATTTGGAAATCTCTGAGTTCCTTGTCCCGATAAAAAACAAGAACGTCTTGGGTGAGTTGTGGCAATAAGCCACCAGGCCTAATGATAGCTGACACTTACCTCCAGTCTTCTGAGGACTTTAAAATTGTGCCTATAATTTCAAGGCGTTGCGTTATTTTGAATTCGAAGTATTACATACATATATGGTAATAAAAATGGAATAATAGAAATTTCATTTAATAAATGTTGGACAATAAATATTGTGGAATACTTTGGAATACTAGATGATAACTTTGCCAAGACATACGAAAAAGATATATCCACCATTAGAAACAACGAAAAGCACCGTCTGAAATTAAATCAAAACCTCACCTCAGTAACCAAATCAACAATTAATATCTTCAAAAAGGCCCAAAATAATATTAAAAAACAATTAAAAATCATTGATTCTCATCTTCTTACTCTTACACAGGAAGTCATAAAACTTCAGAATGCTGGAAAGAAAAGGCTGTACTCTCACTTCTTACCACATCAATGAAACTATCATTGATTATTCTATCATACTATTGAATTATTCTATCATCTATTGAAACGGTCCTAGCAGAACGTAATGGACATTCGTCATGGTACAAGTACTCAAGGTTGCCAATCTGAACACAACAATCCATTAACTTGCTTGAAATATTAAATGATATTTTTTAAGTTTGGTTTTTTTGAGTCTAGTGGTTTGGACGATGTGCATGCTGTAGTGTCATATGTTGTCGAGACATTCTTCTATTACTCGAAAGCACCTAGCCTCTTATCCAAGATGACTGTTTGATGCTGAGTTACTTGGCCCTCATTATTTGGTTTTTTAGACGAAACCGCCACCTTCAAGGGTTGTCGAAGGCGAAGTGTTCTGTGCGGTTCGTCGAAGCATTCCATTTGCTCTTGTAGAAATTCCTAGCTCCAATGGTTTGGAGCTGTGCTGCACTAAAATAAAAAACAAGGTTTGGATCTGAGTACCTCCAAGCTCTGGGGCTCTCAGTTCGATACAGTAACCGACACTTACAACCGTGTGATGAAGTCGTGCTCTTAGAAGACCTTAATCTGCCGAGTGTCAATTTGGAACTTTCTAATTCCCGCAACATTTTGCGGGACATGGACCAGGAGAAGAATTTCAACCAATTCAAGACATCGATTGAGTGTAGCCTACAATTTAAGGTAGATTACGAACTACCAACATTACTCTGCAAACTCCAATGGTCTTTAATGTTGTCAGCAGAAAACAACCATGGGTCACAGACAGAAAACAAGTATGGGTCCCCTTCCATCCCGGAGTTACAGGTTCGAACAGCACCACCGTCGACCCATGGCTGTTTTCTGCTTAGAACAAATTACGATAAATTTTCTATTGGATGTTGCAGAGTAATGTCCGTGGTTTGAAAATAAATTTTGCGTCCACTTCCAATCGCTTTCTCGAATCAGGTAAAATTCTTCTAAAGGGGTTACGGGAACTAGAGATATGACGTAGAAACATTTATGAATACTTAAGACCGCAATTATTTTTATTTAACACTTCACAGTGAAATCTCTGAGTAAGAAATAAATGGCTGCTATACTGATTTTACTATCATTATCTAAGCATTTTATAATAGGAATTTAAAAATTATTCTAAAAAAAGTGTAGCTTCTGGAACTGCAGAAAATTTAAATTTATTGTACAACGTCAAACTGCTTACTCTGCTTAATAGAGATATCTGATTTCTGGAGCACCTGATAAAAGATATTTTAAAGCTAGAGTAAAATCTTAGAAGACTACTATAAAAACGAAACTGCTCACATTTAATTTGCATTTCTTAAACACGACAGGGTTACACAGTTTTCCACTATTTCTAATCAACCTTCCCACAACCTTGTACACCAAAGTACCCCTCCTCGATACATTTCTCACCACTCCTTTCATAACTGGCACATCCAAATTAGTCTTATCTAATCTAATCCTCCTTAATGGCGCTTTGTTCTTGAGCATCTCTATACACCAGGAGCCTGAAACAATAACAGAAGGAAGCAACTTTAATAGGATTCAAAAGTAAACACATAATAAACCAATCAAACCTAATGCTCTCTAATTTACTTATCTTTCAAGCAACACTGCTCTGCTTCAGTTTAAAATGAAGGAATATAAGAGGTGTTCACATATCTGATAAGTGCCTTAACTTGAATATAATAAGGAGGTTCCTTTATTTAAAGGCGACGGCTTAAAATTCGAGAATTTTAGTGGTTAGGTGTTCGGTTGTAAGTAACTTTTAATAGTAAACAATTACTTTGCTTCAGTAACCCTACAGTTCAGAAAATGGTAGAAATTGCTACTACAATAAAAAAAGCTTAGAAATTGACTGGTTGCCATTAATCAACAAATTCACTTGTAAATACCGAGTTGGAATTTTTAAGAAATTAGCCTCAGGTATTTTGTTAAAGGAGCTTTAAGTTAATGTACCAGTGAATTTCTGTTTTATAAAACTTTTAGGAAAATTTCTAATTACTGAGTCGAAATTACAATTACCAAGAAAGTTTTACAAATTACTGAAGTAGTTATAAGTTTGATACAAATTTTTTATTTTAGTTTTTTATGTACGACCGGGCATAATTTTGTAAGACTTGAACCGATTTGGATGAGGGTGGGGTGGAGAGGGGTGACGGGAATCAAAGGGGTAGAACCGAACTTGTTAATTCAAACAATGATTTTGTGTTTTTTTTATAGAGTATGTTCCCTCATTGCTACTATGAGGAAGATGTTGGATTCATTCTGGGTTGACTCTTATATTAAGTTGACTAACTTATAAACCTAAATGTCTAAGTGTATATGTTTCAATATTTCATTTTTTAAGTAGCAAATAATTCACTTTTGTACAAATTCCTAGAAAGAGTAAAATCTACAAAACGGTTAAACTCATTAAATTTTAATATACACACGACCATAATTAGAAAGGAGCATACAACAAATGGCTTGGACGCATTATTCTCTCATTTACATATATATTGATCAAATTAAATAAGTTAGGATAAAGCGTAGTAGAGGTTAGGGCCTAAATGAATACTTGTTATTGCGGGTATGGACCCTCCAAACCTATTGCTTCTTTGTATTTAAAATATTAGCTAGATACATTTTATTTATTATTTAGATTAGATTGCATAGATCACATCGGATCCATAGCGCTACCATGATTAGATGCCCTACGTCCTTAATTTTTTCCTTTAATCCTAGTCAATCAATAAAGTGGTTGCCGAGTACACTCTGTTTTTTTTCTACACTTCCTTTTGCATTGGGTGCCTTACAGTTCTTGCATAAATCAGAGTTGGAAACACCAATCGATACGTTGTGGTCCCTTCCCATCTTCTTTTGGAAAAATCTGATAGCCCATCATTGAGAGATTTGGCAACACCGTGTATTGGAGAAAGTATTTGTTCCGTTTCCTGAGCTACCATTACAGCTTCTCTCTTAGCGAGAATGTCTGGTGATTCCGCTGTATCCGGTTGCCCAGTAGAATTGTACCCTTCTATTTGTGCTTCAATCGTCGGTGGAGTAAGCTACAATTTTTCGTCCTACCAATCTGGAAGTCTCAGGTTCGAATCCCACCGTGGGGGACCCATGGTTGTTTCCTGCTGACATATCCAAAGAGTAGTAACTAGAGGCACCCCTCAGGGAGGAATCCTTTCACCACTCTTATGGAACTTAACCCTAAATGAGTTGCTCATAGACCTGGAGTTATCCGGTCACAAGGTTATTGCCTACGCCGATGATATTGCCCTGGTATGTTCAGGAAAGCACCCCAATACACTGGCTGAGGTTTTACAACACGCCCTCTCCAAGACTTCATCATGGAGTGATGGGTGTGGTCTAGGTATAAACCCTAACAAAACAGAGTTAATACTCTTCTCTCGGAGGCATAAAACACCTCCTATTAATTGCCCTACACTAGACGGGGTTAGGCTGGAACTGTGTAACCAGGTTAAGTATCTAGGTTTAGTCCTAGATAGAAAACTTACCTGGAAACCTAACATCCAAGAAAGAGTACGGAAAGCCACAGTAGCGCCGTACTCGTGTAAGAAGGCTATAGGGAAAAGATGGGGTATGGAACCACGCATTGTGAATTGGCTCTATACAAGTGTCATACGACCTATACTCATGTATGGAGTGATTGTCTGGTGGCCGGCACTAAATATAGCAACCCATCTCAAAGCAATGCACAAAGTTTAGAGGTTGGCAGCACTGCTGATAACAAGTGCCCTGAGAACCACACCTTCCAAAGCCCTGAACACTATTCTCCACCTTCTACCGTTGGATCTCTTTGGTAAGCAAACCGCATCGTCAGCCGCCATTAGGCTTAACTCAATCCAGACCTGGAAGCGAACTGATTTCGGTCACTCCAAAATATTGCACAATAGAACTGCCAGCAATATCGACTACACCTCGCCCAAGCCTTTCTTTGGAGCAAAATTCGATTCCTTCTTTCCCACCAGATCGGAGTGGGAGAATGGTCCTCCCCAATGGGAGAACTCAGTGCATCTCTACACTGACGGCTCCATATTGGATGGCAAGGTGGATAGAGGAATATTCTCGGAACACTTGGAGCAGAAATCATGGCTATAAAAGTAGCTGCGGACCGCCTGAATCAACTAGCGCTACCTACAGGAAATGTATGTATTTTCACAGATAGTCAGGCAGCTATTAAATCCCTTTCGGGAGTATACACAACCTCCAAAACGGTCATAATATGTCGCTCAACACTAAATGACATAGCTGAGCACCTGAAAGTACGGCTCATCTGGGCGCCTGGACATAGTGATATTCCGGGCAATTTCAGCCCTGCACACGTCCTGATTCGGACATTAACCACCAGCCGGGTAAACCGCTAGCTACATGCAAAATGGAGCTCTCACAGGAGGCTCTCAAGATTGCTAATAATAACTGGCATGAAGAACACACCTGCCTGATTACCCGACAGATATGGCCAAAGCTTGACCTTAAGCGGTCAAGAGGGCTTATCCTACTCGGACGCAAAAAAATTAGCACTACAGTAGCCGTAATCACGGGTCATAGGTAGACACGCCGATAGGCTGGGCGTGCCCTCAAACGACTTCTGTAGGAGTTGCCACGACGAGGAGGAAGAGGAAACCATACTTCAGCTCCTCGGTAGCTGCCCGGCCCTAGCCAACCGTAGGAACCGGTTTTTGGGCTCCCCCTACTTCAAAGAGCTAACCAAGCTCCATAGATGTCAAAAACCTGACTCGATTTATCGGGAGTTCAAAAGGTTCCCGACGACGAACTAAGGATGAACATCCTTCACAACCCAGTCAAAATAATTTTGACTTTCCGTGAACTAGTTCCACTAAATACAAAAACTGGTTCGGTGCACAGGGGACAGAACGTTAACCCTCCTATTCCTTAAGTAATTTTATGGGGTTGTAAATTTCAAGCCTCAACGTGGTAGCACAATGGGCCTCTTAGGCCTAAGTGTGCCTTCTTAGGCAGCCACTTTAACCTAACCTAACCTAACCTTCCTGCTGACAACCGATTAAGTTGAAAAGGCCATGTGAGTTGTATAGAAAGTGTCAGTGTTTCTGAATTCACTTTAAATTGTAGGTCCACTTGCAAGTGTTTTTGCGAATCGGATGAAGTTCTTCTCCCGTCACATACCTCACAAGGGGTTACGGGAGCTAAAGAGATTCGTGCATTAAGTTTTTAAAGTTCTATAGTAATCAAAGAGGGATTTTGATTTAAATTTGTTGTATCTAAGTTTGAGGTATGCTTGGCTGTCCACATAAAGACTGATTAAACACCCGGATACAGATGAATGTGAACCATTTCTGACGACCTGTATATAGTAACAACCTAGGCTTGAAAGAAGCTTCATTCACTAAAGTCAAGTCTGTATGAAGACCACCACCTCATGTATGGCAATGTCAAACGACTTGCCCTTAGTTTATGCATATTGGATCTTGGGGATTTTCCCTGACATACCGATACAGAACCCTTTCCAAGGATTTTAATAGGAACGAAGTTAGGCTGATCGGTCTATAGTCACTGGGCTTGGCGTGCCCGCACTTCCTGCTTTTGGGATGAAGACTAATCGTGAGGGATACCAGGATTCGGGTTCATGGTTTAACCTTAAACAACCTTTTGAAAATCATCGTCAACCAGGCGATTACCAGCTCAAATACCTTCTGTAACATGACTAGCATTATGCCGTCTGATTATGGTAACTTTTCCGGACAAACGGAGTTGGTTACCTATCTGACCCTTTCCCAGGTGATAATCATAGAGCTATACCTTCAGTTTGTAACTCAGTTTTCCGCTGGAGTAGTCACTGGATTTTTACAAGCAATGAAAGGAGTGTCCAGCAGAACCTCAAGCGTTTCCTCGCTATTCTTTATCCAGACTTCGTTATTATTGCATAGTAACATAGGTTGTGAAGTACTCTTAGATATTACTTTCCTTAACTTAACCGTTTCTGAGGTTTTGGGATTTGTTAACAAAAGAAGACCTAGCTCTTTCTTTTAGATGTTCTGATCTTCTTCTTATGATGCTTAAGAGCTGCCCTATACTCTCCCACGGCTCTTCGGTGGATTTTCGTTAAGTTCTTGTCACATCAATAGTGCGCAGATCTTTTCCTGGGCTTGCTTACAAGACAGGCCGGTTTGAAAGCTTCGTTAAAACATTCAGTAACGTGGCGCAATATATGTAGTCCTGGGAACCGTTCGGAATCCCCTATTGTTTTTTTTTTTGGTCGACGTTGTTCTGACCTGAAAGCTAATATAACTGTAATCCGCTTTTGATGTCCTTTCTATCACCCTCCAGTGCAACAGTTAACATCTATCCGTCTCCATGAAAAACGTCACATCGAGTACATTCTCACTGGTGGTAGTGTTTATGAAATAGTGCAACAAAGACTGATCCCTTTCATTGATAACCTCGTTGCCCGTATTATATAGTGTGCATTAGCGTCTCCTTCGAACACTAGGTTAAGTTTTTTCTACTTTGTTTCCTCCACTAGTGTCTGGAATTCTTCCAGCGGCGCTTCCGTATTATGTGCCATGTAGGTCGATGGAATGAGCAACTGTAGGTCATTCTTTCCAACCTCACAGTACAACTGTTATGTCATTAGTACTACTATTAGAGCAAAGGTTAATATTAAGTTCTTTTTTAGCCAATATGGCCGATCATTTCTGATCTTCACTCTGCGCGAAAAAAAAGTTCATTGACGCGAATCTGTTAATGCTGCACCCTGCTGCTATCCAGTATTCCTGGACAAGAGCCAAGTCCATATTTTCTTAGTTGACCGTATGTACTGTGGTACAGGTTTACCTATAGGACCCTCAGCATCTGTACGTGTATCCTCCATTGAGAACGGGGTAAGAGCCATTCTTCTGGTTGCTTCTGTTAGAGTTTGCAGGCCCAGGTTCTCTTGTGTCGTTTCTTAAGAAGTAGGTATACGCAGCCTACGCCCCAGGCTAACTTGGGGTAAAGCAGGTCTACCTCCTCCTATTGTATTTGGAGGATATATACATGCCCCTATCTGCAGCTACCGTATTGTGCCTCTGGAGGGATTTCAATGCGTTTTCCGGCGTCACCACGCGGAGTATGTATACCTTTGCCTTGGATGCCAGCGGAATATTCTCCCTGTCTACTACTTCGAGAGAGCCTCTTTCCCATGCTTTTCGGAGTTTTGGCTACCCTGCAACACCAATCTAGAGTGAACTGATCATCGAACTTGATGATATTTACTCCATTGAACCAATCTGTTCAATCAAGTGATGGCACTGGTTGGACCGCTTTCCTCTAACTTTGTCGGAGCCGTGGATGTCATAGTCCCGGTGATGGCTTTGACTCAGCGTTATTCATCCTTTGTCCCGTTTTGGGCATTGTACCGGAGATAGCCGGGAACTTACCATCTTCAGCTGACCTCTGCCTTCTCTTTACCGCCATTTTCTTCGCTACATTCTCTTCTACTTTGTTGCGGAAGGTCGGGTCCTTCGCCGCCTGAGGTCCTTTGGTTTCCTTTCCTGCTCCTCTGGAGTGCAGTGCTGCTTCTAGCCGAAGGATTCGGTTAGCTTTAAAGTAGTTTTTTTGCACTTTCTGTTAAATGCAGCAAGTTATGCACATTATAGCTTATTTTATCTTTTCCAAAAAGAAGCACCACCTGAGCACACCTCCAAATTTGACTGAAAATGTTTGGGCATCATACTCATTAGTAATAAATTGAGCATCATAGAATGCAGTAATAAAAATGTAGGTACAAAGCTTCATCCAGAATATCTTTGAATAAGAGGATGCCTGTGTATAAGATGAATCGACTTGTGTATAAGATGAAACCTTAATCCATGAGACACATTACGTCTAATGGAAATTGAGTTACCATTCCAATACCTCTTTCTTCAAGAATATTTAAACTACTTTGAAAAATGTTTATGTGATTAAAGGAATCTATGCGATTTCTAAAATCTGTGTCAGTCCGTAGAGATGAAGCTGATGGGCTGAACGTTAATCTTATATTTCGCTTGAATGCCTTTTGCATCCATTGCTAGAAGTATGTCGAAATGCTATAGCTTGTGCATCACATATAAAAGCTCTTATTTTGAAGTCATAACGTTTATCTTTTAGAATGATCCCATTAAAATTTAAAGTTCTTACCTCTTTTACAAATTTTGCCAATTAGTCACATTTTCTGGTTTTTAGAACCTGCATAACATCCAATTAAAAAGGGCTTTGAATTTACAGAATTGGAAAAGGCACCAAGTATTGGCAGCACCGAAATCCCCGAACTTTTGAATAATGGAACACCATCTATTCCTGTATCTATAATAATCAATTCTGTATCTGTATGTATCTGATAATTTAATATTTAACATTTCTATTGTCTTTTCTATCCCAAAATGAAAATAATATCCTGGGTTAATAAAAATGGTATCAACTTAATTATTTTGCGTTTCCAAAAGAGTTTTAGTAGACAGCGGGACATTCAAACCAGCTTTTGTCAACATTTTTAAAAGTTCATCATTTGTATCTCTTCGAATTTTATGGCTAACGCACCATTGCTTTAATTTAGCATGGCAGGAATTATATCTAAGTGCCTGAGTTATTATTAGTTTCCGAATTAGAAAGCTGTAAGTTGGTTGTAGCGAAAAGTTCAGTGCTTATGAAGCTGCAGCTTCTATAGGTTGTACATTTTGAGCTCCTCCGTAGATTGCAGCATTCTCCTATGTTGAACTGTCTCCTTGTATTTCATTATTATACTTCTTTTTTCTGCTGTAATAATTTCTTCCCTCACTAAAGCCCTCAAATGCTTTTTGCTCGTTTCCGCAATTGGCCGTGTCATCCTCAATTTTTCGTTTCTGAAATATTTGTTGAATGCTTAATTGATTTATTACTTTCAAACGTTTCTCACCCACTAAGAAAACCTTCCAAAGTTGAATTTTTCATTACACTCTTCTAAAATATAAAATTACAAATATTACTTTAAAACATTCTACTAGCTTGTCTACTAGCGAATCATTGTTTTAATTTTTAATTTATTATAAGACGTATACGAAAAAACGAGTAGACAAGTACAATCGCAGATATAACAAAAATCTATTTCACCAGTGGATACAGAATTTTAAAATATAGATATTCAAAGAACTCTATTATGAATAGGAATGAAAAAATTACACTTAGCATTTTTTATGAGCGTACTAATAGGTTCTTAAAACATTACAATAACTCCTGAAATAAAAACATGCTTATAGAAAATATTAAAAAAGTTCTAATTAAAAAAAAAAAATTAAAATACTAACTCAGAGCTCTAAGATGCACTATTATTTTATTATACAGGGTGTTCGGAAAATGTGTAGGAAACGCTATACGAATGTATTCTTTGAAGATCTCTACCCCCTCCAAATTAACCCTTTCCCTTTGCGTGTGAAAATTTTGGTTCCTTCAAAGAAATGCTTGTAAGTCCTTTCAACGACATCGAAAGACCAACATTTAAAGCTTTTTTGAAAAAACCAAAATTTTCAAACGCTATTTTGAAGGGGAAGGGCTCATTTTAGAAGGGGGGGGGGCGTATGGAAGAAAATTTTGGTCAGGGCACTTCAAAGAATCCATTGGTATAGCGTTTCCTACACATTTTCCGAACACCCTGTATATTGATGATGATAAGGAAAATACCCACAACATTAACTTCAAATCTGGCTGTGTAATGAACCTATTAAATAATTTAACATTTTAAATATTACAAAACTAATTCAGAAAAGTTCTGTACCCTACAGTACAAAATCACAAAGCGTAAAATTGCTTCTAGTTGGGGGTAATAAATGCGCTAACAAGGACCTTTTTGTGGATGTGCTTACTATATTTCTATACAATATTTCATCAAAGTGCTGACTACTACAAAAAAACTAAATAAAAACAGTATAATAAACTATACCAAATCAGAGAATAAGAGAAAATTCGCAAAACAAATACAAATACACAAATACAGAAAATAAAAGTGCCAAAGTGTATAAAATGTTCATAAAATTCAAAGTACATAAAGTGAAAAGTAAATAGGGACTTCAACAAAGCTGACTCTTCACATGATTTCGCGATAGATGAAAATCAATGCAATCAAAAGAGAAATTAAAAAATCGCGACATCGATGTGATGGGCTCATTTAATTCATAATTAATGAAATAATTGATAAAATGATCCTCGAAAGAAAATTGGGAATTGAGCCAGACACCTAGGTCCTTAGTCTTTGTAACTCTTGTTAAAGGACAACCATCAATGGTAAAGTTAAATTGAAAGGGAGATCTTTCTCTTAAGAAAGACATAGATATACACTTGCCGATATTTAGGGGAACACCAATTCTGAATGGCGTCCAAGTCAGAATTTAAAAGTAGGCAATCGGCATTGTCTGACACAGTGCGAAATATCTTAGCGTCGTCGGCATAACAAAGAATATTTGAGTAAAACAGAATCGTAGATACATCATTGATGTAAATTATAAATAACAATAGCCCGATATGGGAGCCCTGCGGCACACCGGAAGTGTTGAAAATAACATCAGACAGAGCTTCACAAAAAGAAACCCGCTGAGTGCGTTCAGATAAGTACGAATGAGTCAAATTTACAAAAACTTGCGGAAACCCCAAAAGGGAGAGTTTGAGAACAGGAATCCTATGATTTATTCTATCGAGAGCTTTGCTGAAGTCAGTAAAAATACAGTCAACTTGCTTACCACCTTCAATTGCAGAAATACAGAAGTTTAAAAATTGCAATAAATTTGTGGTAGTTGATTTACCCCAAACGAATCCATGTGGAAATGACTGCAGAAACGGCTTGCAGTACATATAGAACATCGCAGATAATCTTGGATATACAACAAATATTAGCAATTGGTCTATAGTTCGAGATTTCACATTTATTTAACTTTTTTTGTGAATGGGAATAATTAATGAGGTTTTCCAAGCTTTCGGAAAAACATCGCAACGAGTTGAGAGGTCAAATAAATAACACAGAATAGGAGCAAGAATGGAATTATATCTTTTCACGAGTGAGGCGGGGATACCATCAGGACCAATTAAAAACTATCAGTAAAGGTAGAGATTTTCTTTAAAATCGTAACTTCGTCAAGTAAAAGGTCTTTGGATTCGGGAGAAGTCGGTGGGTAAAATCCTTAAAGCTAATATTACAGGTATTGTTCAAAAATGCAGTTTTAAAAAAATCGGCAAAAAGGGTTGCTATCGTCAAGGGCTCATTGCTTGCGCTGTCTCCGAAAGACAATGAAGATGGATAGCGATCAAAATTGCGCTTCAAGTTCACGAACCTCCAAAATCGCTTAGGGTCGACGCGTAAAGATGCTTTCATTCTGTTAATATTATTATAAGTCAGATAAAAATTGACTGCGTAAATTGGAATAAGTTAAATAATCAGCGTCACTCCTAGAGGAACAAAACCTCTTCCAGGCCTTACATTTAACATTCTTTAAATGTTTTAAGGCTGGTTAGAACGTAAGTTATTGGATTTAGAAATAGAGACACAGTAAGTCAAACAGATAGAGAGTAGATTATAGAAAGATCCCACGGCTTCATTAATGTCTCGTTCAATAAGGACGCTACTCCAATCACAAGCTGAGAGCCAGTTGTTGATCACGGAGAAGTCAGCCTAATTGAAGTAATAACAAAAGTCATCTGGCACACAAGAAGCTATCATAACTGGATCAATGAAAAGAGCAATATGAAGCGCAGGGTGATGACCCGATTCAGCAACAATGGGCACCATGCATCGTCTTACCAGGATCTGTAGAAAAAAACTATTACATTTTTCCTAATACGAATCGTTATAACCCCTATAACACCAAAGTAAACAATTTCGTTCACCTGATTTAGAGGACAGTGTTTTACAGTGCATTCGTAATTAGTGGGCATTAAAAAACGATGAAAGGATAAAGTCCAATACTCCATTCAACGAAAGATTAGTGCGAGTCAACTAGACAGCCAATCTATCAAGGTAATTTTGCAGTAAAAGGCAATTGAACGTATTTCATGAAAAAGTGTTTGGTCATCCGCAAGTGTGTATATGGAAAAGTTTTTACAACATCATTAATATAGAGAAGCAACAGGATGTGTCTGTAGTGACTACCCTGCATGGTAACCTCATGGTACTTTAATCATTTTAGAAGTTTCATTTGATATACGAACAAATTGCTTTTCATGGAATATTTGAAGTGAATTTCGTCCTATTTAAAGGGTAGGCTAAATAGCCTGAAATCTAATTTAAAAATATTCCATTAAAAACCTAGATAAATATTGACTCTTTCAAAGGGTTTTGAAAAACCCGTATATAAAGTATCAACTTGGCCACCCTTTCCAATTACATTCACACAATAGTCTGTAAGCAGTGCAAGATTCGTCACTGTTAACTTACCCTTTTTACCTATTTTTTTTACCTATTTATACATTTTTTACAAATAAAAGAAAGTTTATTCGCAATAATGCAATCTAAGGTTTTTGATATCACATTCATGTTGCAATCCTTTATAATTTTGAGCTTAATGTCATTTCTGCTCTTAAGAATGGGCTTTACAATCATCTAATAAAAGTGCTGATGCAAGAGAACGATTACATATAACATAATAGAAAGCGGATCAAGAAGTGACGTAACACAACTTTTCAAAGTATTGCAGGAAAACCTTCATAGTCTTGTTTATAATTGTTTTGAAGTGATTGAAAATTGCAAATTCTATGCCACTTTGATCAACTAGTAGTACGAACAGTAAGAAACGATGTAACTTCGGACAAATTGAGACATTCATACTCAATAGAGTCGCCTTAAACTGATTCAGGTAATTTAGCAAATTATGTGATTTCGTTATATGCTGCCTACACCTATTGGCTAATGTGTTCTCTTTGGATGGAAACTTAAAGCGTACAAAAATCTTCTAGGGATCATGGTCCCCCATAAATAAAAATCAAGTGGGGTTAGGCCGGGATAATGAGCTGGCTAAGAAAAAGTACTACGTCGCCCTATCCATCTGCCCCTGTAATTACAATTTAACCACTGGAGTACGTTTCTTCCGCAATGGACTGGTGTGCCATCATGTTGATATAACTTCTGGGTATTTCCATTAAATCGATTAGATCGTTTTGTAGGAAGTTTACATAGTTGTCGTTGTTTAACCTATCCGGTGAAATATGTGGACCAATAAGTCGATTACCTTCAATTCCTGCCCACAAGTTTACGGAGAATCTTTTTTGGGACGTTGTCTGTCGATCAATTCTTGGGTTTTCTGGACTCCAAAATTCACTATGCCACATTTAGCGAATTGTGATTCATCCGTCCATAGAATCTTAGCCACCAATGTCCAGTCATCAAAGTTTTCTTCAAGAAGCCAATTGCAGAATTCTCTACGGCTGTGGCTGAAGTTGCTGTAGTTACATGGAAAGGGTGAAGTCCTTTTCTTCGTCATACTCTCCGTACCGTCGCATCACTATCACTTATGCTTTAAGCTATGCGCCTTTTAGCAGGATCGGCTCTCCTTGCCGCGAGAATTATCTCCTCCATTTGTGATTAATTTGCCGTATCATTGAACCCCGTTTTGGTCGAAAATGCATGAGCGCTTCCAGCTTCTTGAAGCCTTTGAAACGCTCTTTGAAAAACACCTTCTTTCTGGGAATCGGCGGTGATATTCACGCTCTGCTTCGAGGAAATTTCCGTTGCTAAATCCCTTACAGAAGATTATGTCCTCGTTTTCTTCACTAGTAAAATGCACCATTAATAACTATCAAAACGACTTCTTAATCTATCAAAACGATTTCTCGCTATCAAAACTATCAAAGCGACTTCTCGCTTTTAAATATTACGTGCTACTAAAACTACTTTTATACCTGGAGATCATAGGATTTCCAAAACAAAAAAACAATTATTTTATGACCTACGGTATGCGCTTTACCACCAGATCTACTAAGATACTACTAATGCGGGAATATATATTGGTAAAACAAAGAGAAAAATAATAACAAGATTTATTGAGCATATTTCTGGTTGGAGGGGACACGTTAGATAAATTTGAAATTTATGAAATAAAAAATGCTAAACAATTAAATAAATACTTGCTCAATGACCAAATACATTTTAATTGTAAAAGGCCGTAAATAGATGAGCTCGACAGTGTACTCTCTGCCTGATGACGCCATTGCAAGACGAAACCCGTCGGATTAGATTTTTAGAAAACAAAGTGTAAAAATATAATTAAAACAATTTTGAACTTAACAAGCACTTTGTGATTACTTTTAAAAATGGTTTCGAAGCTCCAACAAGTGATTTCAAATAGGTTTTTACTCAAAAGGGTAGCAAGGATTTCTGTAGTCAAAACCTTAAAGAACAACTTCAGCTGATCGTCGACACCACCACTTATTTTTAATTGCAATGTTTATACTAATTCATTGGACTTAGCCAACCTGTTTGCTGCTAATATTTTAGAGTACTTTCAAAAGTCGGTCTGTACAAACTTTTTCACCTGTAATATTCAAAATGAGTGTTACCAGGTGCATGGAAACTCGCTCATGTTCAGCCGGCAGCTAAAGTAGGAAAGGAATGCGACCCCTGTAACTACAAACCAATTGAACTAACTTCGGACTTATCTTATTTAAATTTCTGAATCACTCACCAATTCTCAATTGATGATATTCCTAGAAAATAACCATCTTATCAACGAATGGCATTATGATTTCCGCACTAGCCGCTCAACCGGAAACTAACTAACTGCTTTGACGGAGCGTTGGAATCATTGTTTCCATAAATTTAAGAGTCGGAATTCGCAGCTCTTGATATGTAAAAGGCTATCAAAAGCCTGGCATGCTGCCCTTATCCAAACTTCAAGTATTAGGTCTACGAGCTCACCTCATTAAATAGATAGAGATTTTTTTGACAGGCAGTTCAATCCGTCTAGTAGTTGACTGGATTACATCTGGTCCCTACGAAATAAATGCCGGTACACAACAGGGTTCGTTTCTTTCACCAACCTTAACTCTTCTTTTTATTAATGACCTTTTATTTTTCACTAACAATTTTGCATACTCTTTTGATTCCGGAAAAAATTCTCATGGGAACTCTACAGAAATCACCCGAGAAGGCAACGACATATTTATGATCCTCGCTTGAGGCCGAACAAATCGTGTATTGTTTAATCCAAAACTTAATGCTGTTTAATGTCCCTTAAAAAACGGCGAATCCATCCCTAGCCAGTCGACAGAGTAAATAAATAAACCGAATAAGCCCACTCTTAACTTCTTGGCTACACAGATTCTACACAGATTTAAGACTTAGCGCTGATCTACAAGTCCCACATCAGACCTAGACTCAAATATAATTCCCATAACCGTGAGCTTTAGCAGTATGATATAAAAAAAATTCTACCTTCTTTTCTTACGTTTTCATTTTGAGTTTTGATTTTTGATGACTGCATTCAAAAAAATATAAAAATTTATTGGAAAAGTTTAAATATCTTACCTTTGTAATTAGCTGAGTAATTGCGGTTAATTATTTTTTTGCTTTGATCCAGATTTAATTCAAAATGTTGTGCTTGCTGGTTTTTATATTACTAAGAATCACTTGATGACGCAATCATCCGTGTTCCGTTTTTTATTCTTAACTGTGAATACATCATTTATGTAAATTATAAAAAGTAATGGTCCTCAATATCTGTCCTGTGGAACTCCAGATCTGTTATGAATTTTAATAGAAAAAGTACCTTGAAATAACACGGGTTGTATACTTTCTGAGATATGTATAAGAACCTATCCAACTATGTAGATGGTAGGAATCCCAAGAAGATGATTAATTTTGCTAAAGGGCTTATTGAGGACGGAAAAATCATAATCCACTAGTTTACCTTCAAAGGCTTTAAAGGCAAAAATAACATAAATTAAAAAAAATACCAATAGATTAGTTTTAGCGGATCTGCTCTTCCTTCTTACAATGAAAGTGGGGAACGCTGCAAACCATGGCCTCAAAAATCGTAGCAACAAAGATAAGTTAGCAATAGGTCTATAATTTGATATATGACATTTGTTGTCTATTTTGTTCAACAAAGATAAGTTAGCAATAGGTCTATAATTCGATATATGACATTTGTTGGCTATTTTGTGCAAAGGGATAATCAAGGAAAGTTAACAGGGTTTTGAAAATACACCAGAGCAAAGGGAAAAATTATACAAATAACAAAGAATAAGAGCAAGTAAAGAAGGTCTTTGGATGCTAGATAAGTCGGCGGAAGCTTCATCAAGAGAGTCAAATTCTTAATACTATTATCACAGTCTTCATCCCAAAACGCAGTCCAAAAGAATTCACCAAAACGGTTGGCAGTCGTGAAAGGATCATTGTTGTCAGACTCACCAAGAAAAATTCTGGAAGGGCATCCGCCACAGTTACGCTTGGAATAAACAAGTCGCTAGAGATCAGCATGCAAAGATTATCTAATTCGATATAATAATCAGAATAAGAGGCTTCCAGATCAGAAACAAATTGGTTTCGCAGTCAGAAACAAATTGGTTTCGTAGTCAGAAACACTGTTTGAAGAGCAGACAATTTCCAGGCCTTATTTTTTAATTTAATTTCCCTCCCCCTCAGCAAATTTGCACAAATGACCCCCCACCACCCCTCAATTATCAGAGCTAACATCCCGTAATTTAAAAAAGTCTTTTATGGAGATTTTGTATTGGAAAAAGTTCATAGTTCAATACAATACAACGTCCTCTTTCCACAGATGCACCAAAAATTCCCAGCGTTTAGATCCTAAGAAAGCTTTTAAGTTTGCAGCCCTGTCCAGAAAAGTGTTAGACACCAACCCCAACTGAAAAATCAATATCAAATTGAGAATGGAAAACTCTATCATAAAAACAAAAATAATTTTTTTTTAAATTATATAAAAGGATATATTGAATGATCAGAAAGTTTCCTCTCTACTAAATCCGACTAAATTCGTGAATCCTTGAATCCGTCCTATTTTTATGTTTACATATACACATTCACATTATTTACTACACAAAAGTTGGTCCGGTAGAGATTTGGTACGCATAAAATTATTTCACCTTAACTTTACAACCTGTGAATTGCACCATGTAAATTTTAATAGTTTTGTTTTACTTTGGAGCTACCTATTTAATTCCATTCCATTATCTCGTATGAAGTGTAGAGCCCAAAAATGCACTTCTCTCTACCGCACGAAATACAATACCAACTATTGTCGGTTCGCATTGTTTAACAAAACACTTATCCACTTCATGTATTTTAAATGCATTTTTAACGAGTTCGAAAATTTCGGGACTTTGGTAATATGACCTTCTTTTTTAAAGAAATAATGCAATAAAATTTAAACATTTCCATCAAGCAGCACGTGTTTCATTTATTTAATTACGAAGTGAAAATTAACAATTGAATTTGGCAAACCTTATGAAACCGAAATTTCCCAAAGCATAACTTAGAAGCTTTGGTAATTCGTAAATTGTAGTTTATGGCTTGGTACTTTTATGAAAAGGAGCCGATTATTACCTAAAATTTCGAAGTTTGTGAGCTATACAGTATGTCTGTTACGGTTAGTTTACATCTGTGCCATAACCTAATCTAAATAAAACCCTGAAAGAAAAACCTTAGAGCCTGGCAAAATATTAATAAATGAATATATACATAACACTTTTTAACTGACTTCTTAAAAACGAGAGGTTATAAGTTCGACCTGTATTTATTTTTTATGTCGTAACAGGTGGACCGATTCGGGTGATTCTTTTTTACTGGGTAGAGAATATTCCCCGATTGGTACCATGTCGAAAATCTAGAGTTGGGGAAGGGGGGGGGGGGACCTTACTTCGTAAAGCGTGGATCCGTTTGGATGGTCCTTTTTCTGTTGCACAGTATATGATCCCAGATTGATTTTGTTGTTCATTGACGACGTAGAGAGACTTGTAGAGTGACTACGATAATTCGCTGTCTGTGATGATTCTCTCTTGCTGTAGAGAGTATGGTAATATTATATATAAATTGAAGGTATGAAAGAGTGAGATCATTACTGATTTCATGATGTTTTGCCGGATATGGATAATTCTGTTTCCTTTCTGTAGAGTGCACTTCCTTTTCAACTGCTGAAATTGCTTTGTTCGTACGAGCAGCAGCTGAAGACACCAACAAGTGAAAAACAAAATAGTTTAAAAAAAAGGAAGATGAATTGACTTCTCAAAAGGTGCTAAGAAACATAACATAATTTTTATTTTTATATTTATTACGACATTTTGAAGTGACCATATTTAACAAGCAAAACAAATAGCCAACCACAATGGAAGATACTATTTAAAACACCCTTAACATTTCAGCTAACGGGATCATAAGGAAGGAGTATAAAATACTTCTCTTGTAGTAGTTTTGTTTTTTTAATTTAAAATTAACACTTTAGCGTTTTTTGAGAGGTCAATTCGTCTTTTTTTACGTTTTTTTTACAATTTTCTTTCAAGATGCATTGGTGAAGACTCTCTTTTGTGTTCGTTTTGTTGAAATAATAGCTTGGTATTCGTCAATGATATCAGTATTTCTCTTTGAGTTAAGTTAGTGAAAATGCAGTCGCAGCCAACTGATCAGTCAGAAATATGTCAATTTCTCATGCAAAGTCAAGAAAAGTGACACTACCTTCCAAAAAAAAGCACTATTTCTTGCTTTCTTCTGCATTAAATGTATTAATATAAACTGAATAAAACGTAATTAAAAAATCTCTCTTTAAAAAAATATTAGTAAATTAAACCTTTAGTTTGACTCCAGCGTCCTCCAGTATTAATTTTTGATATTTGTAATCTAGGGTAAGTTTTTTAATGTTTAAGGAAAATTAACTGCCCCACCTTGCCTCTTACTGAATAACTTTAAAATTTCAGATACTTACGCCATTACGCGAAATAAGTTGTTTGACGTATGGTTGAAAAAAACGAAGAAGGAGACAAAAGTTTCCCAAATTTTTCAAAATGTTTTGGAGTATTTTAATATTGACAATATTGACAAGGTAATGGAACCCGCTATTGCGGATCGAATTAGAAAATTAACACACATCATATCCCAAAATGAGCGAACAGCAACAGTGTGAAAGAAATATTCGCCAAAAGTAATGTTTTGTGGTTTTTCCGGAATTTTAAACCTCAATGGAACCGCAACACTCACACGACTAGGGTGTTGTCCTAGAAAGGTATTTAAGGAAAGAAGTGAAGAAACAAAGAAACAGCGAGTACAATCATTATTGGAATCACAGAGTAATGTTGAGCTTGTGTATGCTGCACAAAAAAGTTTGAGCTCAGAAGGAAGACTCCACGTATGAAAAAAATTTCCGCCCTACCCAAGTTAGAAAAGGAAAAATTATTAAGGAAGAAGTACTAGCTACGTATTTAAATGGAAGAATGGCAAAATCAGAATATGGAGTGGTACAGCAACAATTGAATATTCATGGCATTAAAATATCTACCTCGTACCCTTTTATCCTCGAAAAAAGGAGTGCTATTCAGATGAAATTAAAATTTTGGAAATTTCTGCCGAGATACTCTTACAATCATTGGTCGACCATGCTCTTAAACGCCTTTGTAAAGTTCAGGGAGAAGTGTTGTCGGAATCATAAGACGAATTGTATGACGTTACAATTATTAACTTCCCACATATAGGGAAGTTATTGTAATGGGCCCGATTTTCAAAATTTTAGTTTTAAAATTTTTTTACATTTCAAAGTCACCATAGTGTTTTACGCATGTTTTGAACACATACATGCGCTCGTGTGTGTGTGTTTTTTTTTGTGCGACCAGGAGGTGAGGAATCTTCCAAAGATAGCAGTGGCCCGTGCTAGTGGCAAGCACGATTCACCGCCAATGTGTTGCCTACGTGTTAAACCTCACCCCCCAACCTCTTTAACCACTCTCTCCGCGGGACTGCCGTTAGGTATAACTTCGCGGGGCTGGTTAGCCATCATGCTATCAACCTGAAGTGTTAATCTGGCATCTAAGGCATTTCAGTCTTCTGAGTTACTTTTGGAAGTTTATTATAAACTCAGTCACTTCTCTCCAATTTTCGTCCCTTTGTAGAATATATTCAATTACTACCGATGGATTCAGTATATTTACACGCTATGCTTGGAAGCGTGGACAATGAAATACTGCGTGTTTAGCATCTTCCTCCTGATCTAAGCAGTTCGTGTACATCGGAGAGCTGTCATGTCCAAATCTGTGCAGGTACTTCCGATATCTCCCATGACCAGTCAAGAATTGCGTCAAGTAGGAGTTGTTTTCTCCATAGTGTGTGTGTGTGTGTGTGTGTGCGTTCGGACCCGCTTTTTTCGACAACGAAATCTCGCGAACAAAAAATGATAACGACTTCGCTATAGTGCCATTCGAAGCGTATTATTGTCAATAAGAACTGAAAGAAATTAAATCAATTTCGGTTCAGCCGTTTTTTGTTTAAACAAAAAAACTTTAAAAAAAGTTGATTTTAGACTTTCTTGAAAAGGATTTCTTCGATATACTTTGTTCTGATGACGATCGGGACATCAAAATTGTTTAAAATGATGACAAATAGTTTATAACAATAAATAATATTTTATAACAATAATAAATTTATAATCATAAAACATGATTTAACCTGGTTCAAAAACAAAAAAACTATTTTTTTGTAACATTTAAAAAATGGTAAAAAAAACCATAAATAGTTGATATTAATGATAAATAAAACGATAAATCGAATAGTATGAATTTGATTGAGTTTTCACTTACTCGTTTGTACTATGATCATGAAATTAATCGCCATTAACAATAAAATATTGTTAATAAAAATTGAATATTGTTATTAACAATTGAAAATTATTAAGGCGGTAAAAAAAATTATATTATGGACTTTTTTTTCCACTATTAACAATGGAAGATCATGTTTTATACCGCAAAAAAAGAACATCCAAAGACATCTGTTCAATCCCCAGCTGTGGATCTGGTAGAGAAGAAATTTAATTAACTTGCATTGTGATCAATACTTGCCATGTCCAGAAATTTCCTCCAATTGCTAGCACAAATAACCATGGCAGATTCACCTGAATATGTTATAAAAGAACTACAAAGGATACTCACCTAATTAAATCGAGAAACATTTTTTGGCTAATTACTACCAGCTGGAAATCAAAACAAAGACACTCAAATAAGCTCACTTTAAACTCGGTTCAATATGCTCACCTTTCACATTTGTAAGGTTTAGGTAATTTTAAATTATTTAAATTCATTAAATTCAATTGTCGTGAAACTTAATTTAATTATTTATAATACATAATATATTATAAGTTTTCGCAGTTTTAAGTACTCAAAATAAGTTGTGCACTTTAGTAGAATACTGCCGACCTGGCAACACTGCCCATTTTGTTGATGTCATGTGCGCTCTTATTGGGCCGTGTGCACTCTTGTTGGGGCCGTGTGCATTCTTGTATATATAAGCAGCGTCATGCTGTAGTTATCTCCTTTTCCTGAGCTCATCGTTGGTAAGTAAACATCTCCCCTGGATAGCGATCTGAGTTTATTCACATTCACCTGGGTAACGACCAGACCTTTTTTACTAATCTTTGATTTGGGTTCCGATCAAATCAACAAAATTCCATTTTGGGTTTCGACCAAATTACCATTACTAGTTTATGTGTTTACTTTAGGCAGTGTCTATTTACCACCCTCAAATTGGCGTGTAATTTCCGTGTACACGGAAATACACGGAAAGTACGTCAAATTTTTATTAGACTTTCTGTGAAGAAGAGGTGTATTAATCAGGCATTTAGTTGCTTTATTAACTGGGGGGCTTCCACCCCCCCCCCCCCCCCAAATTTAGGAGTGTTAAATATACATTTCCTTAAAAATATCCCTTTCTTGAACTCTATATTGGTGCTTTGAATTACGTACCTAAATTGGTGCTATCTGTACTTTTCATTTATTGAACCTTATTTTTTCCCACACTTGTGTTTCGTGTTCATCCTCTACTTGACGGGTAGAACGACATTCACGCACAAAGAAATTAGGTCTAATCCCCACGTTACCGATTTTGCTGATTCTGTTTTTCTTTGATATATATGTTCTCCGAGTGGTATCATATCAACAATTTAGTTGATTGTGGTGGGGATGGAACATAACTTCGTAATACGTGGACCAATTTTGATGATTCCTGTTTGGTTGGGTAAAGTATGTTCACCGATTAGTACCAAGTCAAAAAAATTTTTTAGTGCGGTTAGGATGAAACTTAACTTCGTAGCGCATTGACCGATTTGGATGATTCTTTTTCTGTCGTATAGAGTATGCTCCCCCATTGCTAATAATGAAAAAAAGTTGGCCTCAGGGTGGTAGGAGGAACCCATTTCGATGATTTTTTTCTTTGTTGGGTAGAGTATGTTCCCCGATTGGTACCATTTCAAAAAATTTGTTGTTGGGGTGGGGTTGGGGGTAAGAAGTGAAACCTAACTTAGTAATGCGTGGAGCGATTTGGATATTTTCTGTTTGCCCCAGCCAGGTAGGCTAACTTTGTCACGTGTGGACCGATTTGGAGGATTCTTCTTTTGATGTGTATAATATGTTGCCCGACTGGTACGACGACAAAAATTTATGAGGTGGGGTGTAGTGTGGAGGTGTTGTTACCCAATTTTTTAATTCACACACCTATTTGGAAGACTCTTTTTTGTTGGATACAATATGATCCCCCATTGTTACTATATGGAAAAATGTTGACCTATGGTAGGGTAACCTAATTTTGTAACACGTTGACTGATTTAGATGATTCTGAATGGAGAGATGCGGGGATGGGGCGCTTAGCTTCATAAGGCATAGACTGATTTCGATTCTGTTGTACAGAATACGTTTCCTGATTGATAAATGATAATAATTTTGTACCTAAAGTGACTACGATCATTCTTTTTTGCTATAAAGAGTACGGTGGCGCAGTAGGGCCATGTTAAGAATTTTCTAAGGTGAGGGAATGAAAGGGTGACCATTACTTATTTCGTAATATGTTGCCGGATTTGGACAATTCTGTTTCAATTGTACTACCTCTGCAACTTTTGAAATTTCTTTATTCGTAAGAGCAGCATTCTTCGAGTCGTTTATATGAAGACACTAAAAAGTGAAAAATAAAATATGTAGTGTGTTTTAAAAAAAAGTTGAAGTCGGTGCAAATTAAGCAAACAAAACAACTACCCCAACACAATCGAAGGTACTGTATAAAACCACTTTAACGTTTCATCTCAAGGGATCATAAGCAAGGACGATTAAATCCTATTGTTGTAGTTGTTTGGTTGATTTCATTTGCACTGACTTCAAAATATCGTAATAGATATAAAATTAAAAATTATTTTATGCTTTTTAGCGCTTTTTGTGAAGGTGGTTGAACTTTTTTTTAAAAAGTATTTTATTATTTTGTTGTGTACATGACCGGGCACAATTTCGAACGCGTGGATCGATTTTGATGATTCTTTTTTTTTTTTTGGTTAGAGTTTTTTCACCAATTTTCACCACGTCAACTATTTTGTTTATTTTTTTTTTTTTATTTTTTTTTTTATATATGATGTTGCCAAAGCTCAGGGGATGCCCTATGATGCTAAAGCACAGCCTTGGCAGGAAAGGAATTAAGGATGAGGGAAATGGGTTAGGAGGTTGAGTGAAGGAGGTGTCGATGTACGCCCCGTTTGAAAGTTTCAGGCTTATAAGACGAGGGAAAAACAGAAGATGGTAAACTGTTCCACATTCGTGTTGTTCTGCTTAGAAAAGATTCCCGAAATTTGACGGTACGTCCAAATTTGACCCGGAGAGTAAAGGGGTGGGAGCGACTTGTAGATCTTGTATCGCACGTTGTAATGAGTCTACAAGGAATCAGGCTAGCGATTTCGTTAGAACAATGGCCATGGAAATAGCGATAAAAGAGTGAGAGACAACCGACATTCCGTCGATGCTCAAGAGAGTCAAGGCCCTCAGAGATTGAGGAATCGGCAATAAGTTTAACAGCCTTACGCTGAACTTTGTCTAACGCGGACAATGCGGTGTGTCCTGCCCCTGCCCAAATATGGGAATTATATTCAAGTCTAGGCCTAATGTGGGACTTGTAGATCAACGCTAAGTCGGGTGGGGTGGCAGTCGAGTTGGAACATTACTCAACAATACGTGGGCCGATTTAGATGGTTCCTTTTTTGCTTTATACATAGAGTATGATACCCCTAGTAATAAAAAAACTTGGTCCAATATGTGGGGGAGGGGTGTGGTCGGCGATCTAACTTAGTAGAGTTACATTCCGAAACTCCTCAAGTTCTATATGCCACGAAAACTTAACACATCAACAAACAATCAGACCATAATTTCTCAAATTAATGGAAAACTTAAACCTCAGCGATAAAGCTTGAGCTTAAGAAAATCATAGTAAGCAAAAATTGTGAGAACCTTGTAGTTTTGTCATACATTTGTGGCATGTAACTAAAAATCAGTTGCATTTTGGTTTAATTCGGGACTCCTCGAGTTAACTTCTTAAATTTAAAATAATAAATATTCCAATTCTAAAGAAATGTGTTCCCGGTTCCCCCATTGGTACCCCGACAAATGTTTATAGGGTGAGGGCGGAATCATAATGGAGGATTCAATACCTTTGTTGCTGTTCTTTGTTTAGTTTGCACAGAGTTCAAACTGTTGTAATAAATACAAAATTAAATATTATTTTATTCTTTTTATTGCTTTTTGTGAATTTTTTTTTAAAAAAATTTTTTTTACAATTTTTATTCAAAGTGCAGTGTTTTAAAGAAGACTATATTTTGTATTCGTTTTGTTGAAATATGATAATAGCTTGGTATGCGTCAATAATATTAGTATTTTTCTTTGGGTTTGGTTTGGAGAGTGTGCAGTCGTTAAGAAGCGAGTTCATCTATGATACAAAAAAAAACGGTTGAGATATACGGGAATATTTACTTTTATTTCTTCATTGATTTCCTTTAAATTTATTAAAAGCCTGTGATGTGTGTTGGCACACACATCACAGGCTTTCGTAGTTTATAAATTATTCATAAACTGTTATACAGTGTTCGTTATGATTTTCATTGAAATTACTATTCAGAATTTCCTTCAGATATTTTGCATTTTGCATTGATAGTTTAGAAATGAGAAGTGGACGCTTTGGTAACCACTTTGAAAGCAAATATCTCATGACTGAAGAATTAAAATCACAATATTTTATATTTTGTATTGAATCTACGAGACCTATCTAAAGTTACCAGATGCGATAAATGAACAAAAATGTTGAATACACTTTTCACTCTATGGGAGAGGTTGCAAAAGATATTTGTTTTCCAAAAATCTCAAAAGTTCTGATTTTGGGTCATGTACTAACAAAACTCAATTAAGTCACTCGAAATCATTCAGCTGTTTCTTAAGCCTGCGTTTATAAAAAATACCCGACCTTTGGATCGCTTGCGCACTTTATGGCAATTTATGTTAGGCGCTACAGTACCATCATGTCAATAAAATGCACGAAAATTTAAACTATTTAGTAGTCAGGTGTGCATACGACTTTAAGATGACTGAACTTGTTTCCAGCTTCACTTACCACTAACATATTATCCCTTACAAATCCGTATAGGGCTGCATCAAATTTCTGTTGGGAATATCTGATGTCGGTGAAAATCATCTCTAATTTATCAGTACTTGACGTGTTTTGCAGAAACTCTGTAAAAATAAATAAATTTCCCTTGCGGATCTTTTCCGATTCTTCTCACGCGGTTGCCAGTCACATATGTTTTGCTCGCATCAGCATCTTGAAAGTTAAAAGGTACATGTAAGAGCGTTCCATGAAACATGTGTCTGGATGCCCAGAACTATTTCTTAAATCAAGTTTAAGATGTATTAGATAAACTTAATATTCTGTAGGTGCATTCGAATAGGAAATAATATGTCTTTGCAATAGTCAAATCACGTGTGTCAAGTAAATGTTTTCAGATTGTTTCGACTTTGCTTTTCTAAGTCACATTATATCTTTCTCAACAAAACAGAAGTTTGTTTAGTTGGCTATAATGTTCCTTTTCGGGTCAATTTTAGTATTGGAGGATAAGGCTTTCGGGTAAATTTAGAAGTGAGGGATTTCTACAGTGCTAAATAATCAGGTTTATTGATGGCGATTTTTTTATGTGGTAGGTGTATAAGGGAAGTTTGGATCGACAAAATAATTAAATTAAGTACACAAAAATATACAAATGCCAGACTTAAACGTTTATTTCTAAACTCATAATAATTAACTTTTGAACTTCTTACGTGTATTTATGAGCAAATTCCCTGTGGTGCTGCTAAATTTCATGAAGGCACTCTTCTCTTTTAGCACGCACATGTCTATGTCTACTGAACAGATTGCGTGAATTCCAAAACGGATTACTTGTGGAGTAATGCGTTCTGGAATTTGTTCATTGCCTTAAATTTTCTTTCTCCGCCTTCTACTTTCTTTGGTCTCTGTAAATAAGTAAAGTTTCTCTTTGCTTCAGCGTGTCGGAGTTGCTATTTCGACTGTTACTGTGTGAAGTTAATTTTCACACCAGATTTTCGAAAAGAAGACTAAAGTTAGTTGAGAGTAAGAAAATTCAAGAACAGACGTTTAAATTAATGCATTATGTGTTCAATGGTTGATACCGAAATTTGTTACCTTTAGTGCCGATGGGTTTGTAGGTTCGTTGGATAATTTGTTGCCTGGATGTAGTGCTGTTGTGGTGCGATTTTAACGTAAATGTACTTAGAAGGGATGCTGCTGTAGAGTTTCTTTCTGTAAAGCAATCATTACACGTACTTAGTTACTGCAATCCCTCGCTCCTCGATCTCTTATTTGTATCTGAAAAAGGACAATGGTCTATTCAACAATTATGTAGCTAAGTCCAATCAGTACCTTAGATTATGATTTGCTCTTTATTAACTGACTTCCCAAAAACAAAGAGGTTCTAAGTTCCTAGAAAGAAAGAACCTAACTTTGTAACGCGTGGACCGATTGGATGGTTCTTTTGCTGTTGTATAGAGTGTGATCCTCCCATTGCTAATAGAAGAATAATTTGGTATTAGGGTTGGAGGGGGAGGGAGGAAGAGGGGTATTCTTTTTTTGTTGAGTAGAATATGTTCAATTCAATTCAATTCAATTTATTTAGGATATGTACACAAGACTACATCTTTTACCAGTACAAAATAAAAGGAAAATTCAAATTACAATACTATCAAATATTATAAAACTAAAAGAAGAAGAAGAAGAAGAAAAAAAACTTATATAACAAGCAAGCATTTGGATGGTTCTTTTGCTGTTGTATAGAGTGTGATCCCCCATTGCTAATAGGAGGTTAATTTTGCCCTATAGTGAGGGTGCGGGAGAGGGAGGGGTAGTCTAACTTCGTAACGCGTGGGCCGATTTTGATGATTCTTTTTCTGTTCGGTAGATTATGTTCCTTGGTTTATACCACAAGACCGATGGACCGATTTGGATGGTTTCTTTTTTTTTTAACCGACTTCAGAAAAAGTGCTAAAAAGCATGGTCATGTTAAGAATTTTCCAAGGTGAGGGTATTAAAGGGTGACGAATTTGGATAATTTTGTTAGTGCACTACCTCTGCAACTTTTGAAAATGCTTTGTTCGTACGAGCAGCATTGTTCGAGGTATATATGAAGACACTAAAAAGTCAAAATTTAAATTGTTTTTAAAAAAAAAGTTGAACCGACATTACAAAAAGCGCTAAAAAGCATAAAATAATTTTTAATTTTATATCTATTACGACATTTTGAAGTCGGTGCAAATTAAACAAATAAAACAACTACAGAACCATAACTGAAGATAATACCAGGCCCGTAGAGACAAAATTCGGGCCCGGGGGATACCACATACGGGCCCCCCGCGAAACGAATTTCTGGCGCAGCACTTAGCGTTTACGGGCCCATATACAATCGAATGATTGACTTTCAGTTTAAAATCTGTCTAGTATAGTACACTTTTTCGATCGTGAAGGTTTTTTTTTATATAAAAATATAAAATGGAAAAAATTTTCTGTTGTTGACTTAGATGACGGGGCCCCTTTCAAAGCCCGGGCCCGGGGGGTTTACCCCGTCCCCCCCCCCCCCCCCGTCGGCGGCCCTGGATAATACATAATACTACCTGAGCGTTTCAGCTCACGGGATCATACGAAAGAACGACTAAATACTTTTGTTGTAGTTGTTTGGTTTGTTTGATTTGCACCGACTTCAAAATGTCGTAAAAGATATAAAATTAAAAATTATTTTATACTTTTTGGCGCTTTCCGTGAGGTCAGTTCAACTTTTTTTTAAAAACTATTTTTGACTTATAATATTCTAATTGGTAGTTGCATTTCTAGGAAGGTTTATTCTTGCCGTGTTGCCTAATGCATACCTTGGTTGCTGGAGAATGGACGGACGAGTTGAAGCTTTCTAGGATACGGTGATCCTCATCTGGATATTCTCAAGTGTTAGTTACACCTCCAAGTGGTAGCAACCGGGCAATGCATCCTAGAATGTAGCCAAGTAACTAATGCGGGAGGAGATAACCTCTTGAAAAATCCCCCTAACTCCAAGGGAGTCTGCAGTGTTGTCGTACCCTCTGCAGGTCCCAGGGGTAATTGGGTAGCGAATGGCGTTTCCTCGGGCGCTTCTGTGGGAGTGGAGGTGGATTGTATGGTAGACCCCAACAGGTTGGCTATACCCACAGTACCCAAAATACAACAGTAGCAGCATTGGGAAAATTACCTTTCGAATGAACTGTGGCGGCTATGGAGGCTGGCTCGCACCTTCCGGCTGAAATTGCTGTAGCAGTCCTGGAAGAGGGTGCCATTGGCAAAGTAATAACTAGCACTTCCTCAGGTGCGGCGGTGCAGAGACGGGAGACTCTAACGTGTTGGATATCTCCGCGATACGAACACCAGTAGAACATGCAAATCTGCCTTCCGAAGGGTTAGCTGTGGTTAACCCGGGGGGCATTCCTTGTCCTGGCTCAGGACTAAAGCGTTACGGCCTGGAACCCTTCAATGCCGTAGACAGAGAAGGGGTGAGGGTTGTAATTAACGCATGGACCAAGAAGGAACACTGGAGACGGTGGGAAAACATGGATTTATGCAGATCTGCCTTCCGTAGGGTTAGCTGCGGTTAATCCGGAGGGGGTTCCTTGTCCTGGCTCAGGACTAAAGCGTTACGGCCTGGAACCCTTCAATGTCGTAGACAGTGAAAAGGTGAAGGTTGTAATTAACGCATGGACCAAGGAGGAACACTGGAGACGGTGGGAAAACATGGATTTATGCAGATAGGCTAGGATTCTATCAGTGACCCAGGAAAGCGAGGTTAGTGGCGACAGTGGGATAACTGGATACTCAGTTGCCCCCACTAAGGGTCTGTTTCGGCTAATCCCCAGAGAGGTGTTTTTAGTGAGTAAGAATCTCACACTACTGGAGGGCACGGGCTGTCTGGTGTCTTTTGGAAGATTTTCACCTCTCCCGCAAAAAAAATGCATACCTGTGAATCCGATTTGTTGAAGGTATCAGCGGATCTTCGAATAACACATGATGCAGGAAATTTTAGTGTTCTGGTTCGGCTTGATTTCTCATAGCATTTGACGGTATTCATCGATTCTGCTTAAAAGCTTTATAGCAAATTCTATTTCTACTTCTCACACACAGGTTTCAACGTGTAAAAATAAACGACAGGTTATTTTCTTTGTTTACTCAATGTCACATGTCCTGAAATTGCACATGGGTTGTTCTTGGACATTTATTTATTTTGTATATACATTAATGATCTTCCTACGGTAGTCCAAGATGTACAACTTCATCTTTTTGGTGATGATGTTCAGCTTTATCGGAGTAAACGGGGTGGATTATTGGAGGATTTATTTGCTAGAGTTAATGATGACCTCGCGGGAATTTCTGCTTGGTCGTTAAAGAATCACCTCATACTACATCCTAGTAAGTCCCAAAGTATAACTTTATATGGCAACATAACGCCCAGGGTGAATGTTAAATACTTCTTTGAAATGTTGCGATCATATCAGTGTTAAAATCTTTTTTTATTTTATTATATTCATTCCAGGGAACCAATATATCTTGTTCACATTTAATTTAAAATTCCTTTGCATGATCGGCGTTGCTGGTAAAGAAGGATTAAATAACGTTGTCTCTTATTCAACAGCAATAGCGAAAGGTTAGCTTTTTTCACTGCTGGACTATTATGTATATGTTAATTAAAATTAAACGACCGACCTAGATATCATATATGATTATTTACACTGTTACACCAACTGTGCATTCTCCGTACGTGTTTCGTACAGAAAGGTAAGCGTAGTAACGTAAGCGATCAGAATATGAAGCAGCTATGGCTGTTTAATTTTAATTAACATCTAGTTTTCGGTTTCTTGTGAAGGCGTCTAGCAGGGCTAAAAAAGCTAACCCTTTGGTGGTCCTGTTATGGAAGAGTCATAGGAATTTAGCTATTTTTTAACGCCGAAATGTTAATAGATCTTAATCTGGTCTAGTACGTACTCCGGAAGTGTATGAACTTCCGACAACTTCGCTGTTGAGATACTATAGCATTGTTTTTAAGGACAACAATAATTCTTCCATTTTGTAGTTGGAAGGTATAATGTAGTTGCGTGTTCATGCATTCCTTGCGACTAATCACAAGAAGAATCGTGGTCAATCCTCCAGATACTAATGACTGATGAATAAACATTCCGCAACGATATATGTTTGAATTATATTGATCTTATACTGATGAATGTAAAATATTCTTACTTTACTTATCTGTAAAAATTATGTATTTTCTAGTGTGTTTATTTTTTAGAGCATGTACCAATATTTACTAGAGATATTGTAATAAAGTACATTTTTTTTCTCCTGTCCGCAATCCTAGGCTATGATTGCTGTGGCATGTAGAAATGCAGCATTGAAGAGCAAAAACAGTTTGAGAGACATTATGTTTTCTGAAATTGAGTCACGTATTTTATCTTCATGTTAATTAAATGAAACAAAAAATGTAATAGGTATGTAAATTATGAACTTATATGTATGGTCAATTACTTAGAACTAATTACTAGAATTATTATTTAAAATTATCTTATTTATTATGAATGATCTGGGATGGGTAATAAACAGAGTCTTGCAACAGGATGTTAAAGATTTCTTTTCTGTATTTTTTCGGTGACTATGCGCACTAAATAATCTTTTCATGGTTGTACTCTTAGTACTCGTGCAAGTATCCATATTCCTGGTGGTACTCGTGCATATTTTGGCAGTACAAGATGACCTTCTCTGATGGTAGTAGCTGCTTCTGCCCATCAGCTGTAATCAAGTAAGGTACTAATTATTCCACTTATTCCAGAAATCTTGTAACATTCGTTGATTAAGCTGTAATAGGTTGATAGCATTGATATTTAAATGTAATACAATTCGTTTAGGAGGAGTGAGAATAGCTTTACAGACTAAAAAATATTCCTCGCTTAATCCTAATCTAAGCCATATTCAGTGGCTAGTCATGCTTGTATTAAGGCCTAATTAGCTCACATAAAATTTGTTCCACAATCAATGTAAATATCACAAAGAGTCCACTTCTGCTAATACATCGCCGAAATGCTGCTATAAATTCGCCCGTTGTCAGATCACTGATCAAACTCCAGCTGTAAGGCCTTTGTATATACAGTGCGTTTCAGATCTGGTGTACCAAGATAAGTGAGGTGACAGATACCTCACCTAGATAAACAAAAAATTATATGGCAGGGGGTGGGGCAATTACAGGGTTATTCATAAATTTCATAAATTTTCATGGTATATACATCACTATATTATTTTTATCTTTTGATATAATCAACGCAGAGTAATCAAATAAATGTCAAAAAATTACTATCCCAGGGGGTTCATCTAATAATTCTATCAAAGTATCATTCAGAACAGACATAATGAAACTCATGCGTTTACAGGGTAGCTTTATTGTAGGTGGCGATCTAAATTGCAGGCACCAATCGTGGTGTTGTCTTCGAGCTAATTGTTGGGGAAATATTTTGCACGAATTAAATTCTAATCATCCGTTTGCGTTATTGTACCCTCCTGATCCTACTTATGTACCCAGTCAGGCCAGGGCAAATCCCTCAGTGATGTATCTTTTCCTAACCAACTGTCCTGAAGTTATCTCTCACCCAGTTGTAATAAATGATCTATCCTCTGATCATCTACCAGTTCACATTGATATATTCTCCAATCCTTGCGTACGAGATCAAGGCCGACTAAATTTCAAATGTACAAACTGGCGGCAATATCAATATTTAATGAGACAGAGATTAACAAATTTAGCACATTTATCGCTCTCTGACGTTGCAAATCACTCTGATATTGACTACATGTTGAATAAACTAACAACCGACATCAATGATTGTATTGAAGCTTCTACTCCTCGTTTTCCTATCTGCACCACGTATCCTAAATTACCGCAATACTTACTAAACATAATTGCCAGGAGAAACACTGCTCGGAGGAAGTGGTTACGCTAAAGGCTACCATCGATAAAAACTGAGTTATCACAACTTCAACAACTTGTAAAATATTTGATTAACCAGCATAGAAATAAGAGATGGAGTTCACTTCTACAGGGCATGGAAAAATGTTCCAAACCGTTTTGGAGAGTAACAAAAATAATTAAAAATAAGCACAACACTATTCCTGTTTTAAAGCAACAAGGTAGGAGATATATTACCTGCAGTGAAAAAGCAGAATTGTTCTCACTGCAATTCGCATCCAACTTCACTGTTTCTGCAAATCTCAGCAGCTCTATGACAACCGAACTAGTCGAAACTTCCATATCTCAGCTGGACCAAATTCAACCCCATGTTGAACATGATATGTATGTACGACCTAAAACAATTAAAAATATTATAGCGCAGTCACGGCCAAATAAAACCCCCGGGCTTGACGGCATACCTAACTTTTGTTTAAAATCTCTTCCAAGAGGTGGAATTGTATATCTCACCTTCATTATAAACTCATGTCTCAAACTACAATACTACCCAAAGACATGGAAAATCTCCAAGGTCATCCCAGTACATAAACCAGGCAAACCCCCCGATGATCCATCCAGTTACCGTCCTATCAGTTTGCTGAGTAATCCAGCCGAAATACTTGAAAAAGGTATACAAGCGAAAATTATTGACTTCATTGACGAAAAGAAAATTCTACCTAATGAACAATTTGGTTTTAGATCAGATCATAATACTTCTCACCCAGTTTTGAGAATAACTAGACATGTGAAAGCAAACTTCGAAATGAAAAGATCCACAGGACTGGTACTCCTCGAAGTTCAATCTGCTTTTGACACAGTTTGGCATGATGCATTACTACACAAGATGGTGGTCTTTGGCTTTCCTACATACCTAACACGTCTAATCCTAAACTTCTTGCGCGACCGTGAGTTCAGGGTGCACCTCGGATCTACATGTTCCACAGAAAAGACCATTATATCTGCAGTACCTCAGGGCTCTGTTTTAGGTCCAATACTCTACAACATATACATTGCTGATTTCCCAACCATACCAAATTGTTTTTTATCCATCTTTGCTGATGACACGGCTATATTTAGTTCCCACACAGACGGTACACATATATGCACAAATCTACAAAATGGTCTTGATGTACTTAATAGATACTTACATAAATGGAAGATTAAGGTCAACCCAAACAAGACACAAGCTATGTTTTTTACACGCAAAAGACATCCACGTTTTCTACCAAGTACCAATCTGACCCTTGACGGCTGCGTCATCCCTTGGGCTGACCATGTCAAGTATCTTAGCATCATACTTGATAAAACTCTTACTTATTCCAAACATATATCTGCAATCTTAAACAAAACAAGCATATTAATCAAAACAATGTACCCATTTATAAATAGAAGATCAACCCTTAATTTGGAAAATAAGCTTATAATATATAAAATGATTTTTCAAGCACTTATGCGTTATGGTGCTCCAATCTCATTGTGAGCGTAGTCACATAAATAAATTGCAAATTGCTCAAAACAAAATCCTTAAAATGATTTTTAAATTTCCATGGCATTTCTCCACCTCTGAACTACACCGGAAGGCAGAAATTGAATATATAAGCATAAAAGCAAATAAAATAGCAAATAAATTCTTTGATAAATGTTCTATTTCAGAAAATCCTATAATTTCGCAACTAATGCCTAACTAGTTAGTCATAGGCATAAGTAGTTTAGTTTAAGTAGTTAAATAGGTTAATTAAGCTAGCGTAGTTTAAGTGTTCAATGGGTTTTTTCTCTAAAATTCTTTTTTCCAAAAAAAATATTGCATATATATGTATATCAATTTCTTTGTTTAAAGCAACATAGTAATATTATAGTGGTATGAATGTATATTCCAGCTCTAAAAGAATTTTTATTGTATTGTATACAAATTTTAAAAATCAATAAATAGATATAAATTTAAAAAAAAAAAAAAAAGCTATCCCAATAGCCTTTCCAAAATTGTTGATCTAACGTTCATCATACAGTCAATTCCAAAAGTGAAAATTTTTGCGATTACCTAAAATATAGTTTTTTGCCAAATTTTTAAAATAAATACACCTGTTTTTTTTAACTTTATTAACTTACCCATATTATTATATTTTAATTCAATATGTCTAGGTAGAGAAAAAATGTAGAAATTTACACGTAGAAAATTTTTTGGAAAATGTTGTAAAAATCTGAAATTTAAAATTCAAATTAGCGTTAATAAATAATAAGTACTTTTTATTGAATTCGAAATTTATTACAATTAATCTGAATCTTTAGTTTTACAAAAGCTGTTAGAAATGTATTCCGCCACTGTCGATGTTTGCCAATAAACCCTTTGAAAATCCCTTTTATGGTGTATTGTACCCAGCCTCTCCCGTATTTTCCTCACTGCAGCCCCATTCTGCTAACGAATTCGTTTCTATTGTTAAGTCGCCTTGAGTAAATTTCATCTTTCATTGCTTTCCATAAAAAAAAGTCCGATGCAGTAAGATCTGGAGATCTAGCAGGCCAAGGAATCAGTTACCTTGTCCAAGCCAGCGGTCGGGAAATTTTTCATTCAGTATTGCTTTTACAGTGATATCAGAATGCGCTGGTGCTACATCGTCTTGATCTTAGATTACACAGGCCTACACAATTTGACATAAGTCCGGAATCAGAGACCAAAGTAAGTATACCCGAAGGATTTTGGTGCGCTGATTACGAATCCGAGCTCAGAGTAACACTATTCCCCTAGATTTTCGAGATATCCTAACCTTAAAGTGTGAAAAGTTTTTTTTGCTATTTTTGAGGTTGTAAAACTGGAAAAATAAAATACAGATTTTGAAGAATAATGTATACATATTTTTATTTACCTTTTATTTTTCCAGTTTAATTACCTCAAAAATAGGAAAAAAAACATCGTTGAAACATCGCAATTCCGCGATGTATCAAGTTACTCTACCGATTTCTCTTAACCTTCGAAAATTCCACGAGAATACCCCTTTTTGGAGTGCACGTCGATTAGGGAATCTACTTTCCTATTCCAGTATAGCCGCTTTTTCGTTTCAGTCTACTACGCAATAAATATAAATTATATCCGAGTATTCCTGAAAAGTAAATATTTTGCCAATTTTTTATAATTTTAGCTTAAAAACATTTGTAGCTAAATTTCCATTAACTATTATTAACAGAACGTCATGATACCCTTTTTGCTGCAATAATTAAAATTAATAAGGTACCTGATCACCCTAAGCAAAATGTTCGATTCTTTGTCTTAAAAATTTTATTCAAAAAACTAAACTAAAACCAACTTGCAATTAACTAATTAGGTAGTCAGGCATTTTTAAAGATGCGCTTTTTCTAATCCTTTCTCTACCTGTACTTTTGTTGTACCTTTCCGGAAGGGTAATAAGATGGGCAATTTAATAAAATAAAAACAGCCTTATTCATTACATGAATTTCGGAGAAAATTTGGTAAAATACTAAAGTTTAGGTAATCGGAAAATTTTTTTTCACTTTTAAAAGTGGCTGTACCTGCAATACTCGATATTGTTGACAATTTTGGAAAGGTCATCGGGTTAGTAGTTTTTTGGCGTTTGTTTGATGTCGTTGTGTGTAGTAGATCAAAAAACAACACTAAAATAATTATGTGCATACCGTGCAAATTGCAAATTTATGAATCACCCTGTAACTCCCAAACTGTTGAAATTGCAACCCCCCCCCCCCCCCCCACCAGCCTTCCCCTGCCACAAAATTGGTTCTTTGGTTAGGTGAGATCTATCACCCTACTTATTTTGGTGCACCAGATCTGAAACATAATGTAGCCATACGAATACGCTATCCCTTAATGGTTTTAGGACATCCACGCCCTTTAAATTCTCTTAGCATTATACATATAACCACTAAAATATACACCAGTATGTGGGAATGACCGATTTTGTTGCACTCGTACAACTGGTAAATCATCCAGTATTAAAAATTGTTTTTGCATATTTTTTATTTGATAGTAAAACTCTTCAAGAGTATCTAGTTAAAATTTGAGGTCGATTGGAGCAAAACTGCTGGAAATACAGTGTTTCGGGTCTCCCTCCATCTGATACATCCCATATATAAAAGATCAGTGTTAAAATTTTAACCCGTTTTTCTCAGATTTACTTTCTCAAAGTCGGTGATCTCTGTAACTCAAAAACTACTCATCTGATCCTTCTCAAATTTTTCACACTTCTTTTATACATAAAGTACGAGGTAACAAAAAAAAAAGTAGTTTTTTTTTACTTCTAAAAATTCAAAAGTCATTAAAATAAACAAAATCTCGACGTTGTTACCTCGAGAAATTCACAAACTAACGAAATCTTTTTAGTTTTTTGTCAACATATTTTCCAGTAATGGGTTATGATGATCACCGCAAAGAATCTTTTTTTTCGAAAGTATCTTTTTATTTCCTGTCAGTCGCTCAATTCACAAAATTTTTTTACACAAAAATGTAACAGAAGATTCTTGAAATGTTGAACTATTATGTTTTTAACTTAAAAATAAATTTATATTTACCATTTGTTTTTTTTATGTGGTGGCCGCATCCACCACAAAGGATTGGTTATCGTGTGATCTGACATATCTCCATTGGCTTCCTGTAAGCGTTTCTGTTATTCGGCTCACACAATTTGCCACGAATGTTTGCCACGGACGAGGATGTCCTCGCAGCCAGTATTTTACATGAATTATCAATTCACTAAGAAAGTTGGCCCAGCAAACTTCTAGGTTAGGAATGCTGACTTGTCAGATAGGTGATACTATAGATTTTCCTGCTAGTAAGGTTACGGTGACTTCTACTACGGTTGCATAGGCAAAGTTGGATACGACACAAAATGCATGTTATTCAAGTGATATATTTTTGTTACGCACTGGAACCATTAGAAATTTTATTTCGCTCTCTTTTAGGTAGCCCTTTAGGATGTTCTATTAATTTTCTTTTTGTAGCGTATTCTCAAGAAATTCTTGACTATTCGAAGATGATCTTTTGTGCGACGGTCTTTTGGAGTTTTCTTCAAGTTTATGCAGAACTTCTCTATATTAGAAATTAACCTACTGGTTAACAGATATTTACTGAACTTGATTATGTTGCTGATCAAAAAGATGCTCACTGGTCTTTAAATTTGTCTTTTTTTCCCTTTTTGTAGAAACTACACAGTTCACACACAATAAGTTACAGTTTATATATGATTTTTTTTTGGTTTTATTCCAGTATTACTAACTATTAAAGAGTACATTGGTATTAGGCAGAACATTTAGCTGATAAAATACAAACGATCAAAACTTCTAAACTAAACTCGCCATCCTCGTAGACTTGAAAGAAAAAACATTTTGGGTGATTCTTCAACTAAAAAATGCGACTGGTTCCGACAAAAGATTTCATGCAACTCAATTCAAAAACAGGCACTACAACAATATAAATTATTAAAAATGAACAATAAAAAGAAAATACATATTTCTGGAGTTATACATGGTCGATGATCGAGGGCGATGATCCCGTTGAATGGTGTTTCCGATGGTGACCGAATCATATTGATGATGGCGAGGATCCAACTGAATACCTGGAGTCACCTACGAGGTCTTTTTTTAAGCTCTGTCGCATTTTTAGAAATTGTGAACATTAATTTGCATTAACATTTTACACATTTGTTCGAAATTGTGAACATTAATTTGCATTAACATTTTACACATTTGTTCCTTTTTGTTTTTATGAGCTAAGCTAATTCATTATTTCAGCTCAACTTCGTGTCAACGTTTTGTAGGTCGAATTGACATTTTTTTAGGTCGAAAATTTGCACGGACAGATTTATAACCTGTTTTTCATTCCATAATTAAATTGCAAAGAGTACTGAATGCACGATCTAGAGACTACAATTCCTCTGTAGGAAAAATATTTATTCATAGTTCATTAAGAAAAGTTCACTGAAAATGTTGTTTAGGTGATATTTAAGCAATTTTAACTACTAAAAAATAAATTAATTTAAATCCTCGACTTTGTGACCAGAAATTCAATAAATTTCTGCCAAAAGATATTTCGAAAGGTAAATAGTTCTGTTTTCACGCGTTAATGGGGCACATTTTCAAGTTCGTACAATTTTCTAAAATTCGGAATAATATTTAAATTCACTCTTCGCTTGTCAAAGTATTGGTCAATCAAGACAGTAATTCGATCAACGTGGCATCCTTCAGAAATTTTTGCACCGACCATGTATTCCCTAGACCGTGTACTAAATGCACTTGTAATATTTCGGGAGAAACTAGAGAAACATATGTTTGTTGTCAACTATAACAAATGTGTAGTTCTTAGTTGACGACCTTATCACAAAAGTATGATTATGCCAATAAAACATGATACACCACAGTCAATGGGACAATTTATAACATTTTCAAGTCAAAAGTTTAAATAATGGAAAATGGATTACTTTTGCCTTTAAGAGTATACAAAATTTTTATATAATTTTTATTTTTTTATTAGAAATAAGGCGTACTTAAAGTCGCAATTTGTATCAAGGTACTTAATTGCCATATTAAATATTTGTATGCTTTGCATAAAAATATACAATAATAAATAAGCGCCATTGTAGGTTAGGTTAGAAAGAGTTCTTGTAACATAATTATTTTATCCTCTTTTATATTTTCAGATTCATCTCCGAATCTAATACGCGATTGAACCAAAGCAGTAAGTATTCTATATTATAAATAGGAATAGTATAACTATTGAACAAGAAGGTGTTCTTAAATTATTATTTTTAAATGAAATGTTTAGAAAAATCTGACCTTTCTTTTGAAAAACTATAGTAGCCTTGAGTTGAGCTAGGATATAAAGCAACGGCAGAAATTATCCTATTACCCGGATGAATTCCCTGAGAACTTATATCATAGTCAAGATAATCAAGTTTTGTTTTAAAGAAACAACGCTCACCAATCGTAGCGTTAAATAAACATTCAATAATCTCTTTAAGGGGACATTTACATCAGTTGGGACCAAAAAATTCATTTTTTTTATTGGCTTAATCGATGGATATATCGATCAAAAATAATGTGCCGAAATTCCAAACTGATATCTTGAGTAGTTTCCGAGTTACAGGTCATTAAAGAGGCGTGCCTCCCGTCGAGCGCCCAACTGCTTTCTAAGCGAAAGCGAAGTCGACTGAAATGTTTAAGGCCAAATATCTCAGCTTGTCACATTTTTTCCTATCGGCAGCGTTTCTGAGCAAACGGCTACTGCGATTTTTCACAAAAGCGTTCTAATTATTCGTTTCATATGTCATTGTGGTATAGACCTCAATTTTTTATTTTGATTTTTTTTTTCAAAAGTTGATAAAAAAATAGTACCAAAAAAATGACCAAAAAACGAGGTTTTTTTTCAAATGGCCGCCATTTTGTTTTTTATTGGAATTTTGGCTTGCCAAACGTCTATACCACGCATTATGGTATAAACTTTAAAAAAATTTTGACTTTTTTGTTTTTAGGTCACGTGTGTACCCAGGAAATCTGCCGAGAACACGACGTGTTCGCCGAGAACGGCAATCTTTGACGGCTCGGGGGGGGGGGGGGGGTTGGACTTGGGGGGGATGAATCGGCGACGTAGCAAATGTTACTTAAAAAATGTACAAAAATAATAAAAAAAAGTTCAATTGATTAGCATTATTCATTCACGAGATGTACGGTCTCAAAAAATCATGAAATTTTGGTCCAACTGATGTAAATGTCCCCTTAAAACATTACTTAGGACCCTTTTCTATATCTTCTGAAGGAATTGATATGTATATAACCAGTGCCGGTTTAAACATTTTTATGCCCTAGGTTTTTATAATAAACGGTGCTCTAGTTTTGTTTTTCTGTTATTAGATCAGTGGTGGATCTAGGATTGTACGAGGATTTAGGGGCGTGGGGGGGGGGGGGGGGGGGGGGTGGGGGGTTGATTTAAGCTTAAGACATTGTGTGTATCAGGCGCGGATCTGGCTTTTTGTTGAGGTTGGGGGGGGGGGGAATAGCATTTTTATTACATTTACCCCCTTCCTTTAAAATTCGAGTGTGGAACCGAAATTGGATAAGAGTTAAGTTGGATATCCATCATATTTTACATGCCAAAGATGGTGATAATAGGCAAGGTGCTGGCCATCCAAACCATAGACGCTATTTTTCCCAGATATCTACAAACAGTAAGTACACCACCATTTGTAATGCACTTTAGATACTTTAATGTTTTGCATTACTCCTTTTCGCATGCTTAATTTAAATTTATTAATTGACAAAACTGAAAGAAGTGCATCCTTGGGCTTATGTAGGTGTTTACGTTTTAGGGTTCCGTAGCAAAAAGGAATCTTTATAGTTATTTTCTGCCGTCCATCCGTCTGTCTGTATGTTACATCTCTCGCTTTCTTTTATTTATAAACCTATTAAAATGAAATTTGGTGTACGGACGATACCAAGAAGAGATGTGGTAAAATCGAAAAAATAAGATGAAAGGTTGCTTTTTATGAAAAATTTATACATTCAATATTTTGAATAAAATACTTTCACGCATGACATCTTTCCGAACATTTATAAAAGGAAAAATTGCGGTCGTCATGTATGGGGGGGGGGGCGGTTCTGGCTTAAATATAACTTAACAGACGATCTAGAAACATGATACAACGGCACGTTCAAACAACATCTACCAACAATTACATCAGAGATGCATAAGCCATGGGAACTACAATTCATGGGAACTGCAACTCTGCATTTTCTTCCTCATAATTTTCAAGTACAAGTTCAGATAGATCTTAAGCTTTCAGTTCAAGTTTAGTTTTAGCCAAACCGTGTACGGAAATAGATTCATAATAAAGATTTATCTAATTCGACTTTGTCGAAAATTAAAATTTGTTTTTTTTATTAAATTAAAGTAACAGAGTGTTAACTGGCGCCCGAGCAGGGACCGGTGCAAAAAGTGAAAGTGTGAAAGTTCTTAACTACTGAAAATCATCAGGGTAACCAAACCTGAAGTGAAAGTGAAAATCAGAGGGACAACCAAGCCCTTAGTTAAGAGTGATCCGAAGGATAACCATACCTAAAGAAAACTCGAAGTAATTGTGAAAACCAGAGGGACAACCAAGCCCTTAGTTAAGAGTGATTCCAAGGATAACCATACCTCAAGGAAACTCGACGCAGGATAACCACGCCTGAACTACTTCGACCTCACCGATCACACGCAGCACCGGAAACCCAAAAAGGATGCGAACCCCGTGTCTTATAATTTTTATGTAAGTTAGAATTTAAGGAAAGTGTTCATAATATCTTTATATTCTTTAAAAATATTTGAAAAAAGAGAATTTGAAAAAGAGAAATACCTATTTGAAACGAGTTAAGTGATTAATAAGCTAATTATTTACAATTTTTTTTTTGATTTCCGAATAAATATTTAGAAAAGCAATCGAATTATTTTTAATTTAAGAAATAAATGTTTTATTGAGACAACAGAATTTCTGGTGATTAAAGGGAAATTTTCAATTATCCATCTGACAGTAACGTTTATTACAATATCGAATTAATTTTACGAATTTTTATATAAAGAAAAGTGATTTAAATTTGGTGTAATAAAAATTGAAGTGGTCTTAAGGAAACAAAATTTTCCAAATTGAATCGAGTTTAAATAAGTTTCAAAAATATTTTTAGTGAAAGAAACAAATTAAAATAAAGTTCATTGACGTGACAAAAAATTTCGGTGTACCAAACTAAAATACACCAGGAAAAATTATTCCGAATCCGAAATATATTTTTTTCTTCATTTGCTATTTTTCGTAACAAAATGGCAAATAATAATATTATAAGGCCAGCTGTCTTAGGCCCTTTACCCCTTAATCAGGGCGGTCCAAACAATAGCCCGCCTCCTCCTCCTAACCAAAATCTAAACGATAGAAACGAAACCGAACTAGCTGAAACAATAAACAGACTAGTCATAGACGCTCTAAGACGGGAGGGCAAAACAATCCTTCAAGCTATGCTTAATCCTGGAGCGGATATTAATAATTATGTCGATCAACGTATCGACGCTGGTCAGGAAGGAAACTTATCCGACATGGATAAAATACCTGACGTTGTTAAAAGTCTCAGGGAATTTTCAGGACAAGTAGGAGAATTCTCTTCATGGAAAAAAAGTGTAGATAGAATTCTTAAAATCTACGAACACTTAAAGGGTTCACCAAAGTATTACGGAATACTGAACGTCATTAGGAATAAGATTACGGGTCATGCAGATATCGCCCTAGAATCTTACAACACCCCCTTGAATTGGGAGAAAATCTCAAAGTGCCTAACCCTACACTACGCTGACAAAAGAGATCTGGGAACCCTAGAATATCAAATGACTACGTTGATACAAGGTTACCAATCGATACCAGAATTTTATCAAACAGTGTATCATCATTTGTCATTGATCCTTAATAAACTCAGCAGCATAGAAATGAGCCAAGAATCATTAACAAATATGACACAAGCTTATCGAGACAAAGCTCTAGACACCTTCGTCAGAGGTCTAAAGGGAGACCTTCCTAGACTTCTCAGCATGAAGGAACCAGTAGATCTGCCTCAGGCATTACATTTATGCCTCAAGCTTGAAAATATAGACTACAGAGTTCAACATGCAAAACATACCATCCATAGAACGCAACGACCATCAATGCCTCCTATTCCCATAAAAAGAAATAATAGCCATCGGCAACAAATCAATCCAACTCCATTCCCCCGAACACAATTTTACCCAGAGTTAGCTCATTATCCTCAGAGATCACCAAGACCGCAATTTCTCTGGCAACAAAATCCCCAAAGCTATCAACCGCAAGGGCAACCGATAAGACTACCTCCCAAGCCAATGCCTAGGCCGGAGCCCATGGAAGTAGATCACTCAATCCATTCCCGCGTAGCAAATTATCAAAATTACCCGAATCGAAATCACCTACGACCATTTATCAATAAACGACCAATATCTCAAAGAGTGCATCATGATAATAAACACCAAAGGGTACATCATGTCGAACAAAATCAACTTGAAGAACACGACAGCTTCAAATCCCAAGAAACTTCTCAATGCTATGATGAGAATGAATACGAACAAGACATTAATACAGAGGATTTAAACTATGATCAAAATCTCATCGATTACATAAACTGTAGCGATAATTCCGTCTTAGATCCACCCGATGAACTAGATGATATTCATTTTTTAGGTTAAAACGCTCTTCGCTTCCCTATTTCGAATATGCAGCGGAGGGCGGAAAAACATTAAAATTTCTAGTGGACACTGGCTCCAATAAAAATTATATTCAACCACGACATGTCCGATATCCAATTCCCAACAGGAAAAGGTTTTTCGCCACTTCGGTGGGCGGAAATATTCAGATAACCCACCATACAATAATAAATCTATTCGGACCACAAACAGAAAGCTTAAACATTTTTTTACTACCCAGCCTAATTTCATTTGATGGAATAATCGGCAATGATAGCCTCAAAGAACTAAAAGCTGTCATTCATACAGACGAGAATTATATGGTCATTAATCCAAATATTAAAATACGTCTAAAACAGCATACATCGGATTCCGTAAACTCCATTGACATTAGAAGTTCCCACATGAACAAAGAACAAATAGCTAAACTCAATCTTATCATAGAAGATTGCCCAAACCTATTTTCAGAACCAAATGAAAAGCTAACCTACACAACTACTGTTAAAGGAGAGATTCGTACTATTACAAACGATCCAGTGTATTCAAAATCATATCCTTATCCAATGTCTTTAAAAAATGAAGTAGAAAATGAAGTAAAAAAACTACTTGAAGATGGCATTATAAGACCATCAAGATCACCCTATAACTCCCCAGTTTGGGTCGTCCCAAAAAAGTTGGACGCGTCTGGCGAAAAGAAATATAGGATGGTTATTGATTATCGGAAGTTGAACACAATTACAATACCCGATAAATATCCCATCCCGGAAATCAACGAAATGTTGGCAAACCTAGGAAAAAATAATTGGTTCACTATTGTGGATCTAAAGAGCGGTTTTCACCAGATACCATTAAAGGATTATGATATCGAAAAAACTGCCTTTTCCATCAACAATGGGAAGTACGAGTTTACTCGCCTACCTTTCGGGCTAAAAAATGCCCCTGCCATTTTTCAAAGGACGCTAGACGACATCTTACGGGAACACATAGGGAAGAGATGCTACGTCTATATAGACGATATAATAATATTTGGGAAGGATGAAAAAGAACATTTTGAAAATCTAGAAGTAGTGTTCAAAACTCTGGAAAATGCCAACATGAAAATCCAGTTGGATAAGTGCGAATTCCTTCAAAAGGAAGTCGAATTTCTTGGATTTATAGTATCCAGGGACGGAATTAAAACCAACCCGAAGAAAGTAGAAGCAATCGTTAAGCTGCCTCCCCCTAAGACACTCAAAGACCTCAGATCATTTCTTGGCATGTCAGGTTACTATCGTCGCTTCATAAGAGATTACGCAAAGCTAGCGAAACCCCTGACATCCCTTTTAAGAGGGGAAGATGGGCATATACCCAAAAATCTCTCTAAAAATAAGATCATTAATCTCAACAAGGAAGCCATGGAAGCTTTCCAGAATATAAAAAGCTCGCTCATATCAAAAGAAGTCATTCTCAATCATCCAGACTTCGGAAAAGAGTTCGAACTCACAACTGACGCATCTGATTACGCTATAGGAGCCGTACTGTCTCAGAACAATAGACCAATAACATTTTTGTCGAGGACATTAAACAAACCCGAGGAGAACTACGCCACCAATGAGAAAGAAATGCTGGCGATTATTTGGTCTCTGAATGCTCTAAGAAACTATGTCTACGGATCCAGGAAAGTAAAAATTTTTACAGATCACCAGCCTCTAACGCACGCACTCAGTAACAAAAACACAAATTGCAAAATGAAATGCTGGAAAGCAATTTTAGAAGAGTACAATTACGAACTCAAACACAAACCCGGAAAAACAAACGTCGTAGCCGACGCACTATCAAGACTTCCCTTCGTAACACACGCCAATCCACTGACCAGTACACAACATAGCGATGAGAGCTCATCTCATAATTTAATACCAACAGTAGAAGTCCCCATTAACGTCTTCCGCAACCAAATAATATTCCAAATAGGCGAAGAGACAAGCTATCAGCTAAAAACCCCTTTTTCTAGTTACCGCAGACATATTATAATACAACCTCAATTTACAGAAACAGATATCATTAATTTATTCAAAAGATACCTCAACCCTCACACCATTAACGGATTAAAAACAGAAGAAGATATAATGGGCCAAATACAAGAAATATACCCCTTACATTTCAAAGATTATAAGATTAGATACACACAAACAATAGTTGAAGACCTAACAAACGAGACCGAACAAGAAGAGGCAATTCTAAATATTCACCGAAGAGCCCACCGTAATGCGGAAGAAAATAGGCATCAATTATTAGAAAAATACTACTTCCCACGAATGAGTTCAAAGATAAAAACGGCAGTAAAACGATGTAGGATATGTAAGGAGAACAAATATGACAGACACCCTAATAACCAACAATTAATGCCAACCCCCATTCCTAATTATCCTGGTCATACACTTCACATAGATATCTACTCCACGGCAGGGCATTTGGTCCTCACAGCTCTCGATAAGTTTACTAAATTTGCGCAAGCCAAAATTATCAAATCGAGGTCTATAGAAGACATAAGACGCCCACTGCGAGATATATTATTTTCCTTTTGTATTCCCGAAAATGTGGTAATCGATAATGAGAAGTCGTTAAATTCAGCCTCGATCACCTCAATGATGGAGGATGGACTCAACATAGGCATTCACAGAACACCGTCATACAAGAGTGAGGTAAACGTACAAGTTGAACGTTTCCACTCTACCTTATCCGAAATTATGCGATGCATAAAAAGAGATGGTACTGAACGCTCATTTCAAGAACTGTTAGAGCGGTCCATAAATGAATACAATTTTACGATTCATTCCACCACCGGAAAAAAACCAGTCGAACTCTTTTATGGTCGAGACCCCAGAATTAGTCCTGAGCAATTCGAGCAAACTCGCGCGAATAATATAGACAAACTAAAACAGAAACAACAACAGGCCGTTCAATATCATAATAAGAAAAGGAAACCTATAACAAATTATCAAATCGGGGAAACAATATATGTCAAACATAACAAAAGAGTAGGTACAAAATTAACAGCTAGATATACCCAAGAAATAGTGAAAGAAAACCATAACACAACTATCCTTACAGAATCAGGCAAAACCGTTCACAAAAGTAATATTAGGAATTGAATATTTCTCGTTTCAGATGCAGAGAGAAGATTTCGTAATGATACAAGAAAAAATAAATAACGTCTTACAGAACAATAATAAACAGGTCATCATCAATGAACTTTATAATGAAAGAATCAATAATATAACAAATATAACTAACACAATATTAAAAATAATAAAACAAGACAGCGGATCTAATGACAATTTGCTCATAAGCATTCAATACAAGTTAAAATTAATTAAAGAAGAATTGACAAATATTGGATATGCGATTCACTGGGCTAAACTAGGTGTTATTAACTCAATAATGCTGTCAAGAAAAGAAATTCAAAAAGCAACAGAGATATTAGATATTGAAAATTTGCCATACTCAACACCAGAAGAGGCATTAGATTTTGCTAATGTTAAAGTTATAACAAATTCCATTTCTTTACTTTATGTTATAAATATACCTTTAACAACCAATGTTACATTCCAAAAATTATTAGTTAAGCCTATTAAAAGAAAAAATGTAATCAACGAAATACCTTACGATAATATTTTAAAAAATAGAGATAGTATTTTCGGTATAATCAGTAATTGTAAAACTTTAGGCTATTTATCTATTTGTAATCAAAGAGACATTATAGACATAAGTAAAACAACTTGCATCCCGCCACTTCTTAAGAGCCTCGACGCAACCTGCAACAAAGTCAACAATCAACACGTACCTGCAATAGATGAAATATCCGAAGGTATGTTACTGCTAAACCAATTCAACGGGTCAATCAAAATTGAAGACACATCGCACGACCTTGATGGAACCTTCATTGTAAAATTTCATAACACAACGATCAGCATCAATGACAGAACTTTCATATCAAAAGAAGAATCAACCTTTCACGCATTACCTGCTATTCTACAATTAAATCCGAAGGAAGAACAATATAGAGAATTATTATCATTGGAAATGCTAAAGGAACTCCACATAAATAATACAGACAAGATAGAACTTCTGCAAGCCGAGAAAAACTTACATCAGTGGACAAATTATGGATTCCTCACCGTAATGGGGATCATGTTAGCAATAGTAATTATATTTATCTGGAAAAATAAAAAGACACAGATAAACATCAATCAAAAAAGAGAAGAAATAGCCCAAAGGATCATTACTCCAGAAATAAGTAAAGAAGAAAAAATCAAAACATTCAACCAACAACCAACACAAGAAATCGCAATTTTTGACCTAGCACAATATCACAATATTAAAAAGCCAAGGTTCTACGAAATTTAACGAATGAGGGCATCCGTACTTAAGAGGGGAAGACTTAACAGACGATCTAGAAACATGATACAACGGCACGTTCAAACAACATCTACCAACAATTACATCAGAGATGCATAAGCCATGGGAACTACAATTCATGGGAACTGCAACTCTGCATTTTCTTCCTCATAATTTTCAAGTACAAGTTCAGATAGATCTTAAGCTTTCAGTTCAAGTTTAGTTTTAGCCAAACCGTGTACGGAAATAGATTCATAATAAAGATTTATCTAATTCGACTTTGTCGAAAATTAAAATTTGTTTTTTTTATTAAATTAAAGTAACAGAGTGTTAACTTATATTAGACACCAAAATATATTTTAAAATTTGTAACTATTTCACTTTGAATAAAACGCAGACATGTGGTGGGGGGGTCCCTCGGCTTTAACGTTATAAATAACTGAGAAAGTGTCTTTTTAAGTAATTTTCATTTGGGCCAAATTGTTTTTACCAAGTTCTTATAATATAATAGTAATCTTAGCAACTCTGTCTTAATTGATATATTAATATGTTCATTTGTTCGCCTTTTGATACAGTCAATTCTAAAATGCTTTAAATTCTGAATGTTTATTTTTAGAGGGGGGGGGGGGGGGTATTAAAAATTTTAGGTCGATTGGAGCAAAACTGCCGGAGATACAGTGCCTCGGGTCGCCCTCCATTCGATACATCCCATATACAAAAGAGCAGTGTTAAAACTTTAAACGCGTTTTCTCAGATTTACTTTTTCAAAGTCGGTGATCACTTTAACTCAAAAACTACTTATCCGATCCTTCTCAAATTTTGCACACTTCTTTTATACATAAATTACGTGGTAACAACGTCGAGGTTTTGTATTTTTTATTATTATAATTAATTTTACAACAACAAATTCGCCGATTTTTATCAATAAATTTTCATAAATTCAAAAAAAAATCGTCTTTTTTACTTCTAGAAATTGAAAAATCAATAAAATAAACAAAATCTCGATGTTGCTACCGCGAGAAACTCATAAACTAACGAAATCTTTTTGGTTTCTTGTCAACAGTCGCTCAATTCACAATATTTTTACCCAAAAATTTAACAGAAGATTCTTGAAATGTTTAACTATTATGTTCTTAACTTAAAAATAAATTTATATTTGCCATATTTTTTGTTTGTTTATTTAAAAATTTGTTTAGAATATTGAAAATTTATCCCCGCGAATAACAATATTGATGTTTTTGAAATTTAAGATGAGTGCTGATGAGTACTGATACACTTTGTGTTAGATCTGGAGTAGTTAAGGCTTCAACTTCAGTTTCCGCGAAATTAAAATTTTTTTTTTAATTTTATAGTTACTGTTAATGACTGTGTAGAGATTACCACTATAGGAAACCATTGATTTGCCGAACGAGTACGCGCTCGTAGAAGCATTCTTCAAAGTGGATGATAAGAAAATTCAACGGAATTTAAACATTTGGATGCACAGCTGCTTACGAAAGTGAGTTAGAATTGGTTGAGCGAAAAACGTCTATCGAATTTATCTGAAAAATGCTCGATCATGGCTTGTGGGAAAATATTTTTAAACATTTCAAATCAAAGAACAATCGCAAAGTTTTACCCACATTAAATATATTACCCCCCCCCCCCCCTATAGTTCCCCCTTGTGGAGCATGGAGGGATCAAGCGATTCGAAACAACGATTTCAAGTCCTACAGTTTAAAAGATATTCCGACCCATCGACATGACTTCCACAATCCCCAATTTTTTATTTTTTTTTGTAATCTTTTGTCAGCAGACAATCATGGGTCACTGCAGCACAGTGTCCGGAATCGTGGTTTGAGCTGGACAAAATTCGTAACCCTGTCAAATATTGAGAGAAACGAAAGAAAAGCGTGCTGATTCTAAATCAATCCGCGGTCGGATTTTAAAAATTCAAGATGGCGGATCTAATATGACGGACAAATTTAAAAAAACGAGGTAACGACACTCTAAAAATTTCAACAAATCGAATTTTTTATTGGTAAAATCTTGCCTCTGGGCACTTAAGAATAAGAAAGAAACCCCTAAGCCCTGGAAAATTTATAAATAGTTTTTTAGGTTAAGTATATAAATTCTGCTATACGCTCCGGGCGCTTTTCGAGCGGCATGATTTACATAGCTTTTAACATTCGCAAACCCTTAAGAAAAAAATTTGCCTTAGAGTCTTAAACATTATGAAGTTTATATACAAGTTCATAGATGTCATTAGTAATATAAATACATGCTATATTTATATGCGTGTACAATATAGTTTGAAATTTTGTACTAAAAATCGTTTCCCAAAACTTACAACGCATTTTTTTCAAAACTAATTTATTTAAATAGGGCGTACTCAGAAAACCTACACATCTTTATCGACTCACTTGAAAGTTTTATTATATTTTCCCACACTAATAACACCAGCCTACATATATTTGCAAAATTTTATTGCTGCAAATAAAACCACCATTTCCATAGCACTAAAACTTTTCCGCAGAATCCGAAAATCATCGTGGTTATTCTGGATCAGGTCTAGTTTTCGAGATGAATGGCAAAAACCATAATACTGCTCTGTTCCGCGAGGTAACGCCAGAAGTAAAAACTTAATTTTACATGATTTCATACAAAAGTTGTCTTTTTTTCTTAAAGAAGAGATCACCATAGAAATTTTAATGTACTATATTAATTGTCATAATAGCACCACTAGTTTAGTTGCTACGGCTAAAATAAGCTGCATTTTTATTGCAAATTTTTCAGAAAAGTTTCAACTTCCATAAGTACAACAATTACTGCAATTCCATAAGTACAACAATTATTTTTTATAATTTTTTTTTTCATTTTTGGTGATTTTATTATTGTTAACGTTCGTTTTCAAAACTTAAAAAATTATTGAAATTTTTAAAGAGTGCAAAACTTTTTTTTTTTAAATAAAATATTTTATAAAAAAAATTAATTTTTAAATAGTAAAATTAGGAATATGCACCATAATCCGAAACCCGCAAAAGAGAGGTTCTAAGTTTGACTCATATTTTTTAATTTTTTTTATGTATGACCGGGTATAATTTCTTCACGCGTTAACCGATTTGGATGATTCTTTTTTTGTTTGGTAGAGTATATTCTCCGACTGGTACCACTTTTGGAGGCGAAGGGCGGGGGTTAAACTTAATTTCGTAACCCGTAGACCGATTTCGATGGTCCTTTTTTTTTTTGTTGCATATTATGACATTGCTGACATGTACCATGGTACCATGGGGAGGGGGAGGGTTGAACCTTACTCCGTAACTTATTGACCGATTTACATAGATGACCCGGGCCATGGGAAAAATTTTATATCTACGGTAAGGGTGTGAAAGAGTGGCTGTGATAAACTTGGTAACGTGTTGCGGAATTTGGATGATGCTGCAACTGTTGAAATTGCTTTATTCTAACGAGCAGGGTTTTTTGAGTATAATATTTGAAGACACTAAAAAGTGAAAAATAACATATGTAGTTTAAAGAAAGTTAAACCGACTTCACAGAAAGCGATTAAAAGCATAAAATAATTTTTGATTTTATATCTATTACGACATTTTGAAGTCGGTGCAAATTAAGCAAACAAACCAACCAGTTTTCGATTCAGTCAATAATAAAATATCGATTACATTAACATACTGTGGTAGTGCTAGACCGCAGATTAAATAATTATATAAATTTTAAGAAAAGTTTTTAAAAATTGCATACGCATTTATTTCGTTATACCTTAAAACTGATATATTTTTATCTTTAACAGAACTTAGTTAATGTTTGGTAAATCTAAAGTTAGTGCATAGTAAGTATGAAAAACAATAGTGTATGGGAGATGTGGCACCTTGATGCAACGGGTAAGTTGATAAATAAAATAAAATGTTAAAATCTGAAAACATTAATCGTATATCGATATCACTAAAACTTGTCAATTCATGTGTGAGCAAAACAGTTGCGACCGGGCCATTTACTTGTTGGCGTTTGGCGAGAGTAGACATATTTTTAGCGTGGCAAACTAAAAAAAATTCGGCCAAGTTCGAATCAGGCTCGCGCACCGAGGGTTCCGTACCTTGGATGGTTCTGATTTCTAAAAAACTGTACTAGTTAGGCCCATCGTTTTAACTTCCCTGTAATATTTACATAAACCTCTATCAACTATAATTATAATACTCCGCACAAAAATTCCGGCACCTAAAAACCACGTTTTCTTTAGTAAAATTTTCTGCTTAATCCGAAAGTCATAGTAGTTTGCACTGTTCCGAGAGATAACACCATATATAATATAATATCATTCCTTTCTTTTCCTTAAAGTACAAATCACCACAAAAATTTTACTTTAGTACCAACCAAACCAAACACTACAGATACTATAAAAACTACCCAAACATTTCAACTTACGGTATCATAAGGAAGGACCTTTGTTGCTGTTATTTTGTTCATTTAATTTGCACTGACTTCAAAATATCGTAATAGGTATAAAATTGTATATTATTTTGTGCTTTTTAGCGCTTTTTATGAAGTTAGTTCAATCTTATTTTTTAAAAACTATTTTATTATACTGACCAGAAACAGTCCCACGAATGATTCCTTAGCAATAATCTCCGAGCATGGATGCATCCGTGATATATTGTTTCCAGAAATAGCATGCTTATATCTTCCTCCTCATGTTACAATTTCGAATAAAAAAAACTGTTTCTTAATCCCCAATTTAGATTCTGATACGATGCGAAAATTTCTTTAGAATTTTAACATTCCTTAAAAATAGTGCCTGGCCCAGTTTTGTACAAACTATAATTGGTTTTCTAGGTAATAACAGAGGCGAAAACTATCACATTTCCTCAGAATTATCACAACATTAAAACCATTATGGAGTTCTTCCCTCTAAAATCTAGGCGATGTAACTGACCAGCAGGGAGAAATTTACTAAAGGGCTTGGCAATACCTTTAGTAAAAAGATATCAATGTATCTGGGATGCACCCATGCTTGGAGATTATTTCTGGGGAATCATTCGTGAGACTGATCCTAGTCAGTATAAAAAAAGAGTGAATATGACGCATATTCTATCATAATATATTAATAAAAAATATATTTAAATATATCCATTCAAAATAAATTGTTGCACTCTTTTTATATTTTTAATAATTTTGTTAAAATTCGAAAATGGATAATAAAATAACGAAAGATGAAAAAAAAACTCATAAAAAATAATTTTTGTGCTAATTGTATACGTATATTAATAAAATGCCAATTGTTTAAAGATATCGATTTTTACATTGTTTTAGATTTTCTAACATAATCTTTGTAAAATGAAGCCAAAATATGGACATATTACACTTAAATTTTATGTCCTTTAATATTCTAAAACATAAACTTTTTATTCCCATACATTTTGTTTGAGTTAGAGGTTGTCAAAATAAATTTTTTTTTTAATTAATAAAAAACACTTTTTTAAGCTGTTTTTGATCGTGGCAACTGAACTAGTAGTACTAGTGGTGGCATATAGTACTTTAAAATTTTTGTGGTGATTTCTACTTTTAGGAAAAGAAAGTAATGATATCATATTATATATGGTGTTATCTTCCGGAACAATGTAAACTACTATGACTTTTGGATTAAGCAGAAAATTTTACTAAAGAAAAGGTGGTTTTTAGGTGCCGGAATTTTTGTGTGGAGTATTAGAATTATAGTTGATAGAGGTTTATGTAAATATTACAGGGAAGTTAAAACGATGAGCCTAACTAGCACAGTTTTTTAGAAATCAGAACCATCCAAGGTACGGAACCCTCGGTGCGCGAGCCTGAAAATATGTCTACTCTGGCCAAACGCCAACCAGTAAATGGCGCGGTCGCAACTGTTTTGCTCACACATGAATTGACAAGTTTTAGTGATATCGATATACGATTAATGTTTTCAGATTTTAACATTTTATTTTATTTATCAACTTACCCGTTGCATCAAGGTGCCACATCTCCCATACACTATTGTTTTTCATACTTACTATGCACTAACTTTAGATTTACCAAACATTAACTAAGTTCTGTTAAAGATAAAAATATATCAGTTTTAAGGTATAACGAAATAAATGCGTATGCAATTTTTAAAAACTTTTCTTAAAATTTATATAATTATTTAATCTGCGGTCTAGCACTACCACAGTATGTTAATGTAATCGATATTTTATTATTGACTGAATCGAAAACTTCATCAAGGTTGAAATTTTTATTATAAATTACAAACCCAAAGTTGTTCAGATCCATATCTCATCTCCAGATTTCTAGAAAATTAATACCTCTTGATTTCCTTACTTATTAGATTGGAAATTCTGTTTACAAAATAAGACTTCCAAATATTGGTAATGATCGGAAAATGAAATGCAGAGGGTGATGAATCTAATTACCTCCAACAGATGCTAACGACTTCCTCTAACAAACTCATGTCTGTCAGTCGAAACTTTACCCATCAATTATATTGGCCCAACTGGATAAATTACCATATATCAGTGTTTATCTCTCATGCCCCAAATTTGATTTATGCAGTCATAATAGATTTTGATGTCAATGATTTTTGCAAAAACATATTCTGGAATTAAATTTCATGATTCAGAACCCAAAGTTTGGTTGGTGGTTAGGGATTTCCTGAAAATTAAGTCTGTTTAAGTAGTGCTTATATCACTGGCTTGGACTTTTGGTAAATTAAAACAAAAAACTAGTTTCGATTTCAGTAAGCCTGAGGTTCTTTAGTACTTTTAGCAATATCAAGTTAATGAACTTTTGTGCTTATCGTAAACCTGATTTTATTCATTTCGACAACTGAATCTCGTAAGTTCAGCAGAGCAAGAAAAATATGTACAACCATATAATGTAATATGTATTTTCACGTTATTTGAATTGAAGTTACTGAATCAGCTATGAATTTATTAACCTGCTTATGAAAAACAAAACAAGTTCAGAATCATTGATTTTTTTAGCATTTGCATTTCATAGCATGTGGCTGAATTAAATTGAATTTCTTTGTTGTAGACATTTTCAAACTTATCAGCTTTTGCAGGGAAACCCCCTTGAAAAGCACTAAATGGGGGGTTAAAGAAACCCGCCATGTCTCATAATATGCATAAAATTTGCAATAACAGGATACCAGTTATTGTAGCGTAAAAAGTGATTCCCTTGAATTATAAAATTTGAAATGATTTTTTTCCAACTTTACAGAAACAATGTAAATTAATTGCTTAAATTTTTTAAAAGAACTTTTCGAAAGGATTTCCTTATTACGTATTTTCCTACTTCATCAATTTAGAATATAACACAATTTGCAATTATAGCCAGAACTCATAAAAATGAAAATACAAAACTATAAAAAATATTTTATTGCATTACGTTTAGTGTTTGGGGTAAGTCTTTGTTATTTGTGTGCCTGTATGTCTAGCCTAGAAGTAGGGAACCTTTTTGAAATAAAAAGCCATTGCAATAAGAAATCTATAAATATTAAAATTAAGGCGGCAGTCATTTTAATTCGATTTAGCCTATTCTTTGGAACACATTAAAATAATTGAAACTTTGACTAATTTAGAAATAAATATTCTAATGTCTTATAAGTAAGAGTTGCATCATTTTCGGAGTGAAATATTGGTGGCTGTGGGCCTTCTATTTCGGAGGTCGTATGTTCAAATCCCACCGGTGGGTGGTGAGCCAGGGACGAAAAGGTGGTCTGTTTCAGCTAATCCCTAAAAGAAGTTATAAAATATCGGCCTTTCTTGGCCGAGGTCGCAGGTTTGATCCCCACTGACCGGATCCCGTTGTTTTTTTAGGACGTGGACAAAGTCTAGGCGACAACCCTTTAATGCGTTAGCATGGCTGGAGGTTTGTTGTTACATCCTAACGATAGGTTACGATAAAAAGTCCATTGGGTATTGCAGAGTATTGGCGGTGGTTCGGAATTCACCTAAAATTGTAGCTCCACCTGAATCGCATTGACAAAATTTTTTTACAAAATGTAAATTTTGTTGATTTAATTTTTATTTTCTTAACTGTTGTTTTAACATATACAGAAAAACATTGATTTTCTAACCACTAAAAATTATGGTAAGAAAGGGAGCTGGGTGAACCTAACTTAGGAATACGTGCATTGATTTGGAGAATTTTACCTTCCTTACATAAAACGAAGTGTCAATTTACCACTCTCAAATTGCCGTGTAATTTCCGTGTACCCGCAAATACACGGAACTACACGTAAGTGCACGATAAGTGTAAATAGTCACTTCCATATTCATATTAATGGTAATAGTGTACCGCACCCCCCCTCCTCCCCCACCACAGTTAATAAAGCAACTAAAAGCCTAATTAATACACCCCTTCCTCCCAGAAAGTATAATACAAATTTGACGTACTTTTTGCACATTTCCGTGTACACGGAAATTACACGGCAATCTGAGGGTGCTAAATAGACACAATGATCCCCTATTTTTTAACCGACTTCCCAAAAACAGAGAGGTTTTAAGTTCGACGCGTTTTTTTTTATGCCTGACCGGGCATAACTTTGTAACGCGTGGACCGATTTTGATGATTCTTTTTCTGTTGTATAGAGTGTGGTCCCCTATTGTTAATTTGGTCCTATGGGGGCAGAATAATTTGGTCCTATGAGTGGTGGGGGGGGGGGGGAGTAGTCTAACTTCGTGGACCGATTTGGATAATTCTTTTTCTGTTGGTTAGAGTATGCTCCCTGGTTGATACTACAAAAAAAATGTTGGGGGTGTGGGGGGGGGAGGAGGGTGGAACCTTACTTTGTAACGCGTGGACCGATTTGGATGGTTCTTTTGCTGTTGTATCGAGTTTTATCCCCCATTAATTAATAGGAGAATAATTTGGTCCGATGGTGGTGGTGTGGGAGGGGGAGGGGTAGTATTTCTTAACGCGTGGACCGATTTCGATGATTCTGTTTCTGTTCGGTAGAGTATGTTCCTTGATTGATACCATGAAACAAAAATGTCAGTGGAATGGGGGTTGGGTATGGGGTTTAACCTAACTTTTTAACGCGTGGACCGATTTGGATGGTTCTTTCTTCGTTGTATAGAGTATAAGACACTAAAAAGTGAAAAATAAAATAGTTTTTAAAGAAAAGTTGAACCGAATTCACAAAAAGCATAAAATAATTTTTAATTTTATATCTATTACGACATTTTGAAGTCGGTGCAAATTAAATAAATAAAACAACTACAGAACCACAATTGAAGGTAATAATACTACCTGAGCGTTTCAGGTCACGGGATCATACGAAAGGACGACTTTACACTTGTGGGTTGGTGGGACGGAGGTACGGCGTAGACTGATGTGGGTGATTCTTTTTTGTGTTATAGTATATCTTGCTCCATTTTTTCCATGACTAAGATTGTGAAGTTGGAAGGAGAGGAGGCACCTAGTTTCGTAATGCGTGACCCGATTTTGATTCGATTTAACGGAATATGTTTCCCTAGCGATACTATGATAAACAATATGTACATAGAGTGCGGACGGGGATTGGAGAAAGAACTCGCCTTACTTCGTTTTACGCGTCCCGATTTATACAATTGTTTCTTGCCATATGGAGTACGTTGCGGGATTAACACCGTGGTAAAATTGTTGTATCTAGGGTGAGAGTATAGAGAGGGAGCGGTATTTCAGTTCATAATGTGCAACCGAATTTGGGTGATTCTATTACCTTTATTTAGACTTTAAAAAGTATAAAATAATATTTACTTTTATATCTATTACAACACATTGAAATCGATACAAATTTAACAATGCAAGCCGCCATATAAAAATAGAAAATATAGAAAAAATGCACGTCGAATTTAGAACCTTCTCGTTTTTGGGAAGTTGGTTTTTATAGGATTTTGTGAAGTTGGCTCAACTTTTTTTTTAAACCTATTTTATTCGAGGGTAAAAGTTTTGAAACATAAAACAAATTACCTCTCAAGTAAGTAAAGATTATTTATTTGAAATTTGAAGTTAGTTAGGAAGAAAAATAGGTAACGTATGTATGTATTTATGTACACCGTGGGGCAAAAGTAATGTCATAATGTGATTTGGCTGCCATTTTCTTAGAATTGGAAAAAATTGGGCTTTGTTTTCACGGAAAATTTATTTGAAGATGTAAATTTGGTGACATTAAGTTGAAAAAATTATATTGGTTAAATAACCACCTCCTGAGTTGATGTATATTTGCGCTCGTTTTACGGCATTTTGAATTGTTGCTCGCATAATAATTGGCTCCAAATTGGTGATTTCTTCTTCAATGTTGGGTTTCAGGGCTTGTTAGGTTTGTGGTTTGTTGTGATAAATGCGAAATTTCAAAAAGCCCCAAAGGGAGAAGTTTGGCGCCGGCCAGTTTAAATTTCTAAAGCGGGAGATCACCCGGAAATAGGGGCTTCAAAATCTCCATCGTTACTCTAGCTGTGTGAGCGGTTGCTCCGTCCTGCTGGAACCAACAATGCTCAGACCCAACATCTGTCTGCAGCGCTCACCAGTTACGGTTACGGTGGTGCGAAAAATAAATAAGGGCCAATCACTTTTCACTGTAAATGTCGCACCAAACAGTCACTTTGAGGGGATGCAATGACTCTTTGTGCATTTCATGTGGATTCTCCGTGCCTCAGAAGAGCAAAATTTGTTTGTTCACATAACCCTTTAAGTGGAAATGGGCTTCGTCGCTCATTATAATTTTAGATACGAAACCATCCTCTTTTTGCACCAGGTTTAATAGAGCATGGGAGTAAGTTAACCTCACTTGACGGTCAGCACACAGCAATTGGTGAATGGTTTGGACTTTGTAAGGGAACATCTTCAGGTCTTTTACCAAAATTCGACGCAACGAACGTCCACTGATGCCAAATTGTGTGTATCGTTGTCTCGTCGATGTTTATGGACTCTCTCGGACGTTCTCGGCCACAACAGGGATATTCTCGGTCGAACGAGCAATACGGGGCCGGACACTTCTTGCGATATCTCTAGTGGACCCAGTTTGTACGAGACGCTCAGCCAAATGGTTAGTTGTTCACACGCATGGTGCAGGACGACGAGGGAAACGACGACGAAATTCACGCTGTATTAAAACAACAGACCGAAAATTGATCAACTAAGCAGTACCTAACAATAATTCCGCGTTCTTCAGGTGTGTATCACTCCATTGCTTGTTGTTAATTAATTCTCTATTTGGCTACAACATAAATGTCAAAGCACAATGACATTTGACGCCATTTGCAAAACTTATGGCACATTCACTTTATGACATTACTTTTACCCCCACCTTATACATACCCAGTCATATAGGTATTTCCTTATAAAATAAAATGAAAACTAAAAGTGCACTAAAATAAATGTACATTTCCGACATAAAGGGCGCTTCATAAACAAAAGAATGAGTATTTTAAACCTAGCAATTATATTGCTGATTTTGCTGATGTATGATTCTCGGCATCCTCACACTAAAAAACTTTCAGCGTTCCACACTATAGATAATAGTGTTTTTAGTACACCAATAAGTACGGCTTCGTATGATAAAGAAATTGCGATAATTAAAAGCATAGCTAAAGAATAATGGTTTCCGTATAAAGCTAATCGACAACTTAATTGCTAAAAAATAGAAGGATCTTATTGTAAAACGTATAAGATTGCAGCTTTCATGAAGAAAGCACTTGAAGTCAATATTGGTTTTTATAATAATTCAACATTTAGATATATTTTGGTTAATTCTAAACGAAAATAAATAACTGCGATTGTGTGTATATTGGCCATACCGGAAAGGGTATAATTGCAACCGGACGTAATTGTTCTATTGACAATTTGTAAAGAAGGTAAGGGTAAAAAACTAGAGTCTTTTAAAGTAAGAATGATCAAGTTGATTTAGTTACTTCTCCACTGTTAGATTGCTTATACTAATATTGTTTTATAATGCTATGTAAAAATTTTATTTAGTAACTTTTAAATATAGCTCTGAGGATGTAGCACAGCGCATCGAAACAATTGTTAGCGATTACAAATAAAAAATTTTGGGACACTTAATTACGTTTAATTGTGTTTAATTAATATGTTTCATAATACATCATTGGTTGATTCAAGCAAAGAGCTAACCTTTTCTTGTTCGCGATTCGTATTAATATTGTTACTAAAATTTTCAGCAAAATGTTTCAAATACAGAATATCTGATGCACCCATCTCACGAACTTTATACAGAGATTTCTGTTTTTTAGACATTTTAATAATTGATAACCATTAAGAAGGTGTGTAGATTAGCCCCTATTTAGTACACGTTTTTTCTTTTGCAATGCAGGAATACATACTATTGCTTTAATCTGGGTGTTTGGTATTGAGACCTAAAGCCACCAAAGCAGACTGGTATTAAACCTGAAAAACAAAAAATAACGCAAAGATTCGCTTTCATGAATGATGCAATAAAAATACTTATCTTATGGCCTACGCCGGAAAGTAAATATCCTAGGATTCTGCGAAAAACTACTGAATTTGAAGGTAAAAGCTGGATATGGAATTAAAAGTTAAGGTTTAATTCAATTAAAGATTGTGAATAGGTTATAGGTTACTTACACATTCACTAATTGTTAGGATAATTTTTATAAACCGCACAGAACTAACAAATAACATAAAACATGTATACACAACATTATTTATTATTTTGCAAAACTTACCATGTTTGTTTACTTCTAAAACCACAAAAAGACTCAAAATTTTCATCACAGGCCTGCGAGGTTTTCCCCTTGGACAATCAATAATCCGATGTAATTTTTCCCGCTGAAACCGAATCCGAACTCAGAATTGCTCTATCACGTCAGGTTTATGAGATATTCCAACCTAAAAGTGTAAAAAACACTGTTTTTTACATATTTCGGTTTCAGCGGGAGAAATTTCTTCAGAAACAACACATTGTCCTGGGGAAACATTTTTTAAAATTTCGCAGGCCTGTGTTATCTTTCGCACTATTCATCGTTAACCTTGTTTAATTTAGACGAAAAGGACTTTCGTCCAAAAGTTTGAAACATGAAAGAGAATATTTCTAAAATAAGGGAAATCTTTGTGAGAGAAAAATGAGGCCAGTCAGTCGAAGTAAAGACTTGCCGCGCGAAACCGAAAAGACTTAAAAAATTCGAAATCAGAAGAAAAACTTTGAAACCTTTTTGAAACATTCAAATAATTGTGAAATCCGCAAACATAATATTAAAATATTGTGAATTTTTTAAGAACTTTAATCGAACGCAATCATGAACATCAGCAGTATAGCGAACTCTAGTGTTTTAAATTAACAAAACCCAATCAAAAGCAAGTGTAGAAATTGGATGAGTGGCTAAAGTTCTTGAGTTGGACGGAAAAATCCCGTGTTCGAAACCACACACGGACGAGTTTTTTTAGCTTTTTGTGTATGTTATTAAGTTTTGGAAACAACTCTTTTTTCTTTGCTCTAAGGAAACGAATCCTGCATTTCTTTTAAAGGCAACCCACGTAACACTGGGTAGGATCTGTAAAAAGACATTTATGTGTAATATTAAGGCCATTCAAACAGCTAAATGCGTACATAGTTAGAGGTGCAATATATTTATCTGTTTTTTGCTCGAGATATATGTATGTTTGAATATAATAAAACAAGTTTAGTATTCCCTTAGATATCTGATTGTTCACACGAGGCTTTTCACTCCCCCCAGCAACACGCATTCAACGAGGCTAGCTACGTTACAGGATTGAATTCAGGGGGATTAAGATCATAAATGTAGCGTACCCCCAATCGAGTTAGTGCTTTGAAATTTGAACATACATAGATAGTGATTAAGGTGATTTTCAGCACAAACTTAGTAAGTTTCCATTAAGACAATTTTTTTTTATACGATGTGGCCAAATCCTAGGGGACAACCCTTTGATGCGTTATCATGGTTTTGGCCGGAAGGGAATTTAGGGTAAGGAAAGTCAGGAAACTTGAAAGTCTTGTTTTTGCATTGCTGCGAGCTAGACAACAGCCCAGAGACGGAGTGGATTATTTTAATTTCTTAATAAAAGCTCACGGGAAGATCTGGTCTCAAACCCGGGACCCATAGCATGGTGGTCGTGCGGCTCAACTAATTGATCCAACTCTGTCTTGAGAACTTGCCTGTAAATTTATTAATTCCCACAATATTTGTTTTTATCAAAGCACTGCTAATAACATATGGGCAAGGAATTCAATATAATTTCTATATTTTGGTTATTTTTCAGGGAACAAATCACAGTTCTGACGAGATGTTCAGTTTGTGGTGTATTTATGTTTTCAGAAGAAAAGATATAACCTATTTCATTTCCTTCTCGTTATGGCAAGTTAAAAAAAGAAATGGCACAAGTTATATGTACACACGCCGTTTCACATAAGGTTAGCCAAAATGAATGCAAAATGAAGGAAAACAAATAATTGTAAGGCAGAAAAGGGGAGGGGGAGGGTTTTTTCAACTCAACCATTTGGGGCTTACAGGGCCATTCATAATTTTGCAGCACGTACATTAGTGTTTTATTTTTATCTTTTGATCTACTCAGCGCAGCGACATCAAACAAAACAAGAAACTACTATCCCAATGACATTTCCAAAATTGTCGAAAATGCTGATCTAACTCTCGACCATTGCAGGTTCATTTTCCAAATTTTTCTCCGATATTCTTGTAACTAATTAACCTGGTTTTTATTTTTATTAAATTGCCCATCCTGTTAGCTCTGCAAAACAACACAATATGACCAGGTAGAAAAAGAAGATACACATATAGTAAGTAGAAAATATTAGCCGATAGAAATTAAACTCATACTACCCAGTCACAAAAGTATTGGGACACTTGCATTTTTTTTATATTTTCAACTTTGTGGGTATATAAAAAAATTTTTAATTATAAAAGTAAATTTCGTTATGGTAATAATTACTTTGTTTGTTTTGTTCGAAATTCTTTTCACAGTTACAAAAAATTTAAATAAATAACAAAAAAATAACGAAAATAATGCAAAATAGCAGAAAGACAACCGTAGTCATGTTATACGGAAAAAGTCCGAAGTATCATTCATCACATGGTGCATGAAAAACTTTCTAGAGCTCAATGTCTCCAAATGCCAGTCCATCTCTTATTCCCGCAAGCGTCTTACCACCACCCCGAGAGTCTATATGTTAACCGACGTACCAGTCCCTATCGTTACCTCTTTGTGTGACTTAGGAATAATCTGTGATAGTGAACTCAATTTCCGTTCCCACATTGACAGCATAATTAACAGAGCTAACTCCGCGCTAGGGTTTGTGAAGCGCTCGTCTAGAGAGTTCTCCAATCCTTATGTTTCCAAATCTCTCTACGTCTCCTTCGTTAGACCTCTCCTTGAATATGCCAGCCAGGTATGGTCCCCTACACAAACAACTCACATTAATAGGATTGAATCTGTCCAGCGTAGGTTTATTCGCTTTGCTCTACATGATCTTCCGTGGGTTGACAGATTCAACCTTCCTCCCTATGAAAACCGTCTGAAACTGATTGACTTACAACCTCTAAGCAAACGTCGTGATGTTTCCGACATTCTCTTCATTTATCAATTATTAACTGGTGCCATAGACTGCCCCTCAATCCTGCAATCTTTACCCATCTATACCAATCCCCGTAACCTTAGGTCCACTCCCCTTTTCCGACTCGATCGCCATCGCACAAACTAGGGTCAAAGCGAGCCAATTACCAGGGTGTTACGAAAAGTCAACGACCTTTCCTCTTTTGACTTCCATCTGAGTAAATCATCACTCCACAAAGCCTTATATCTTGACCCCGCCCATCTTGATCCTGATCGCCTACTTTAATTCTTCTTCCTTTCGCCTTCTGCCAGTTATGAATATATATAGCTCATATTGTAGCTTATACTTTTTATTTATTTATTCTTAATTATCCATTTATTATATTCTGTAGAATTAGTATTAAGTTATAGTTTGTATTAAATTTTTTATTTTTGTATTTTTTATGCAATAGCTTGTATTAAGCTTAAATAAATATACCTGACAGAATGCTTGAAGTACCCTGTCAAATTTCCAACTTCTGTAATGGTTTTGGGGCTGCATGTCCGGATATGGAGTTGGATGTCTCCATTTTATTGATGGTGCAATTAACTCCGAAAAATACCAAAATTTGCTGCCATCAATACCTCTCCTTCAGTCGCCTGAAGGGAGTTCGTGTTTCAACAGGATGGAGCACCAAGCCATACTTCAAAATCCAGTAAAGCCTGGTTGCAGGTCAATGGAGTGGCCCGCTAATAGTCCCATAATAGAGAATTTATGGGGAGTTATTCAGAAAATACTTGGGGAGGATCCATACAGGAGGACTAAAACTGTTTTCCGTGAAAAAATAAAGGAAATTTGGAATTCTTTTACCGCCCAGGTTTGTGAAGAGGGAGACTAAGACTTGTTAAAACGTAATGAAACGAAATGCTGAACATAAAGAAATCTACAGTAAATTTAATTTATTTTTTCCTATTTTTCCAATGAATATGTATTATTTTCGTTATTTTGTTGTTATTTATTTGAATTTTTGTAACTGTGAAAAGAATTTTTAACAAAACATATAGCAATAATTATTGCTATAACGAAATTTTCCTTTATAAATATTATACAATTTTTTATGTTGAAAATGAAAAAAGTTGAAAATGTGAAAAAAATGCAAGTGTCCCAATACTTTTGTGGTTGGGTAGTACTTACCCTTAAAGGCTTTTTATTTAATTCGAAACTTATTACAATTAATGTTTTGTATTATGTTGCAAAAGTTGTTCGAAATGTCGTCCGCCACTTCCGATGCACGCCGATAACCTCCATTTATTTCCCTGTTTAAGAGGTATTGTAGCCAGCCTTTCCCATATTTTTGCCGTTGTAGTCCTCTCTTAACTCTCGATCTCTATCGTTAACAGGCCTCATATTATCTTCATCCTTCATTGTTTTCCATAAAAACAATTTCAATGGAGTAATTATCAGGTCCGGAAATTTTTCAATTAATATTGTCTTAACAATGTTGGCAGTATGCATTGACAGGCCCGTGCGCAGGACTTGCGCCTGAGGCGGGTTTTTATCTAATTTCATATACATTTAAGGTCATTTTTTTAGTATTTAAGTCAATTTTCCTAATAAAGAAGTTACTGGGGGGGACTCTATACCTCTCTTGGAATCTCTTTCCAGTACTCTATGTATAAGGGATATGATGATATGGTCAAAATCCTCCTCAATGACTAACCCTGATAACTTTAACTGAAGACTCGTCTGATGTTTCAGATCGCATTGCAATTCCGTTCTGTTTGAAGTTACACTTCCGGTTACTCTAAAGCTGGGAAAATATATCTATTTGCGGTGCACGACATTAGGAACTCTCTTTTGATATTCCTGTACTATCGTTTCTGCCTACTAGTCAATAAATGTAAATTGTATTGGAGTATTCGTAAAAAAATTCTCCTAATTTTTAATAATTTTAGCTTAAAAACACCAGCAGTTATCAATTTGGTTTTCAACTTTGATCGATAATCTTGCTGACATACCTTACTATATTTTTTTAGCAAAATTTCCATCAGGTATTAGTAACAGAATGTCAAGATAATTGAGTGTGAATGCTGGCTAACACAAGCTTATAACGACAGTAACGTACATTACGTACTTTTTTGCGCAATAATTAAAATTAATTACCTGTGTACACCAGACAAAAATTATCGATCCATTGTCTTTAATACTTTGTTTATTTAAAGAATTTTATACGTTAACTGCAATAAAATAATTAGGTGGTCAGAGATTTCTAAGGATGCGGTTTTTCTAATCCCTTCTCTGGACACGATGCACCTTCTTGGAAAGGTAATAAGATGGGCAATTTAATAAAAATAAATAAAATAAATAATTTTCGGAGAAAATTTGGTAAAATGTTGAATTGGTAATCGCAAAACATTTTTTTTCACTTTTGGAAGTGACTGTACCTGCAATGGCATAAGTTAGGTCGATATTGTTGTCAATTTTAGGAAGGTCCTTGGGATAGTAGTATTTTGCATTTATTTGATGTCTCTGCGTTGAGTTGCCTCCCCCTCCCCCACTGCGCTAAAAATTTTTTTTCTCTGAGTGAGATGTATCACGCTACACCATTTCTGAAACACCCTGTATTATGGAGATTATGGAAACTGTCATATATATTCTGCCGATGAACTTTTTTGAACACTTATAGTTGAGGATTTCCTGATTCAACGCGCCTTTTGTTTAGATTTATAGATATGGATGCATTTGCTCTGTATTTTCCCCTTCCATAAAAAGTTTTAATTACAAAGGCTGTGGCGAATAATTAAACATTTCAGATGTTTTCTTCAGATTTTTTCGGGGGTATTTTTGATGCTTCAGGATGATAATCCCTATAATCATTAAAAAAGGTTCTGGACTTGGACAATAAAGTATAGTCTTCCTAAAGAATTTTAAATATGAATTTTTCAAACCTAGCTGAGGTGTTATAATATCAAATTCAAACAATTAACTTACTTCAATTTTACCACTTCGTTAAGATGAAGCGCTGGTTTCCTGTGGGTCTCTGTTCCACTCATTGATTTATATAAAGCAAGTAATTATTAAGTTTACTTTAGAAGCTTTCTTATGCTTTTATATCCTATAATATTCTGTACATTTTATCCTGACTTTATTCCAAAGAACTTGTAGTCTTTCCTCCAACTTTGGAAATTTAAATACTAATTTCCCCCGAGAACACGATATCATTATTTGTTATTAAAGCAAATAAAAGTGGTGACCTGATCCGTAATATTAAAAAAATTGTGACAAGATTAAGATTGAAATTAAGATTTAAAGTATAATGTAATGAATGCATTTACAATCATAAGAGTAATGAAGAATAATAAAAATCATATAATGCAAGCTGTTGGAAGCCTTAGGGCTGAAACACATTCAGAGACGCAAGTACCAAGTATCAAATTTAAGTTCAAGCTAACGAAAATGTATGAAAGCGTTCACATTCGCGGTAGCAAGTATCATTTGGTACCAGTATCAAATTATGCTTGCTACCCATGTTCAGAAAATTTTAAAATTTTATACTGATACCACAGTATGTCAACAGAAGAAATGCAAAATAATTTTATAATAATTAAGGAGAGTCAATTGTGAAAATTAAAAATGTAGGGAAAAATTATTGAATTTATGAAGGAAAATAATTCCATGCATAATATAAATAATAAGGATTATAAAATATATACATACATATGTATATGAATAAAAGAGAAATCTAGAAATTAATTGTTTATTAAAATGTTGCGATATAATATAATTTTAATTATCATTTCAATATTTTAAAAATAAATAATGTTTTGGGGAATCTCTTAAAATAAAAAGTTTGCGTCTTGCGTTACAACATCGGCTTATACATTATATGATGGAAGATTATTAGTTTCTTACCGCCAAAGACCTTTAATAAGAGTTCCATTTTCGTAGCTATCGACGTAGTTATCAGGACAATAACAGGTATCATTAAGCTTAACAAGATTATGTAATAACACTACAGCTTATAGGATCTTATCGACATTTTTTGGATGGCAATGTATCTACCTTATTTAATAATATCCTCCATATTGCACACATTATTCCAAAGATATTTTCGATGTACCGTCTGGCTGATGAAAGTTTATAATTAAAAACTTCCTTATTTCTATGTAAATGTTTTCCTGGGTACGGTCGCGTAATGAGTTTTAAAGGAAAGGCGGCATCTGCAACAAAGTAATAAGGCAATAATATATTCGAGTCTTGCAAGATGCTGTCAGAAGGTAGTGCTAAGCTTTCATTTAATATTAATATTATTATTAATATTTAATGTGCTCTCAGATAATATTCCACCATCACTTTGACTTCCTAGTGCGCCTATGTCAACCATAGTGAAGCAATAATTAGCGTCACAGGATGCCAATAAAACAATACTGTGCTGGCCTTCATAGTTAAAGTATTCTGAACCAACATTTGGTGGACAAAATCTTATTAATATGTTTGCCATCTATGGCTCCAGCACAGATTGGTATACCAGTTTTTAAAAGGAATTGCTCAGCGATTTCTTTAAATTCGCTTTCATTGGGGACCGCTAAATATATTGAATGAGGCTCATGCCAAATTGCTCGCAGGGCGGTAAGTCAGGGCTATAGGAGGGATGCTCAAGTGGCCTCCATCTCATTTCCTTAATTTGTGGTAAGTTAAACGTGCATTATGGGGCTGAGCTTTGTCGTGGAGGAGAATGAAAAGCGTCTTTCACCTTACTCAAAAGCTAACAGTAATAAGCGGTATTTATTGTGCCACGCTCATGCAAGAAATCAAGGTGAATAACGCCACGCTTGTCGAAAAAAAAACCGTTGCGAGCACTTTGTCAGCTGACAGCCGAGTTTTAGAGAGCATGTTTCTTATTGTGTACCCTTTCACGCACTTCCTAGAACTACTTACGCCAAAAACATATGCGAGTCCTAGGCAGCTTTAGATCACACACTGTGCGCTCAATCTTTTCAAAATTTCATCTCCGTCTTGAGTAAGAAATTTAATAGTAATAGGTTGCGAAGCGGAAGGATGCACTTGTTACTCAAACATCGAGATAACTACCGATTTGAACCGGTCAAGCGGCTGCTTCCCTGACATCCCTACCTATACCTCCTAGAAGCGGCCGCTCGCTCTCTTCAAACTTACTCGCTCAGAAACAAAAGCCTCGTTTATTTTTGATTCACCCTCGTACTTGGCGGCTGTAGAAAAATATTAAGCTAAGCATTTTTATATTTTACTGAAACAACTACATATCAAAGAATTTTAAAATATAAAGAAATTTTAAAGAATTTTAGAATATAAAAGTTTAGGTATAATATCTACAGGGTGTTTCACAAAAGGTGTGCCAAAATAAGTGGTGTGATATATCTCACCTAGGCAAACAAGAAATTGCATTGCAGGCGAAAGGGCAATTTTAATGGTTTGGGAGTTACAGGATGATTAACAAATTTTCAATTTTCATTGCATCCATATCCTTAATTTATTAACCCCCCGCGCAAAAAGAGTGATATCTGTGTGTCTGTCTGTGCCATCGTAGCTCCCAAACAAATGGATCGATTTTGACGCGGTGTGTTTTGTTTGAAAGCTGACGTAATCGAGATGGTTCTTAGCTATAATTTATTTTTGTCGGGGGTCATTTAAATTTTTAATTTATCGTTATTTTTATATTTTGATCTACTCAACACAGTGACATTAAACAACGCCAAAAAACTACAACCCTAATTACGATTTCAAAACTATGTAATAATTTTGATCTATAAAATGAAAAAACTTTGCGATTACCTAACATTCAGAATATTCCAAAACCTTTGTCGAAAATCCTGTAATTAGTACACCTATTTTTTTTATTTTTATTAAATTGCCCATCTTATTAGATTTCCAAAAAGGCACAACATGTCCAGGTGGAGAAAGGATGTAGAATATAGGATGCTTAATATGCACTCGTTGAAAGAACGGCGTAGAGTTGCTGACCTAGACTGCCTTTACTGCATGTTGTTCACTCTCGGTATAACTATGGTAAATCACATGTGTAGAGCTGTGAATATGTGTCCTGTTTTTGACCTAAGGATTTGCTGAAACGATCTCTGTTGTCTGTGAACCCCTTAAAAAAATTTTACGTAGAAAACCTTTTGTTAAATATTAAAAATTTAAAGAAATTTGTAGAGATTATACTGGTAATATAATCTGTAAGTATCCTATTAAGTAGTAACTAGACTGTAAGTAAACAGTACTACTAGATGGCTGTACCGAAATGTATTGTGAATTACCAGCAGTCTAATAAAGTAGCTGTAAGACACGAGACGTCTTTTGTTTGGGTGCCCGTGACCAGAGACTGCAAAGCGCAGTCTGTAGGATTATTACAATCTACATTATTATTTGTATAAGCAGGTGAGCTCTTATCACTACATGGCGCAGTTGTATGAAAGGAAACGGTGAACCAAATACTCCCGTTGTTTACAAAATGTGCTCGGTGCCCTACTGTAACCTGGTGTAACTCGTCTGAAAAAAAAATTTCTGTGCGTTAGTGAAATACTGTTGATTCTAGCCCTTCGAAAGCAGCAGAAAGGGCGTTAAAAAATTTAATGACCAAGGTGAAAACCCCCATTTTGAGTAAAAAGAAACCACGCGGTCGCCCTAAAACGTGAGATTCGTGTACATACACAAAAATATGGAATATGTGAAAAAAGTGGATGAACTAAAAGTTGATGGAAATATTGCAGAAAACTGGAGAGTGTTCTGGCAAAACTTTGAGATTTTTGCAACGGCTATAGAGCTCAAAAAGAAAGATGAGCAAGTTCAAGTAGCGATCTTCCTAAATGCAGTTGGACAAGACGCAGTGGATGTGTTCAATTCATTTAATTTGAGTCAAGACGACCGGAAAAGTTACGCGAAAGTTGTAAATGCTTTTGAAAAATTTTGTAAACCACAGAAAAATGAAGTTTATGAGAGCTTTTTACTTCACGCGAGAAGCCAAAGTCAAGGCGAGTCATTTGATAACTTTTTAATGGAGCTGAAGAAGATTGTCAAAAAGTGTAATTTCACCGATGATACTCGTATGCTGAGAGACAGAATAGTCCTGGGAGTTTATGATAAAAATCTACAGAAAAAAATGCTGGAGACAGAAAACCTGACATTAGAAAAGGCTATCGATCTTGGGAGAACTACTGAAGCATCTAACCAGCACATGAGCATTATGCGAGGATCCGGAACTATGATTGATTACATCAATAGGAGCAACACCCAGAAACCAATTAGCCGAAGTAAGCCATTTAATGCTAAGAGTACTAAAACTGTTTCACAAGATTCAAAATTTACTAACAATACAAATACTAAAGCGCGAAATGAAATAAGTAATTCAAGTAATTATAGTAAAAACAAGTGTCCAAATAATGTAAACAAAACTAGACAGGTCAATGTAAAATGCAAATTTTGTGCAAAATTCCATGGGAAAGGTAATTGCCCTGCATTCGGAAAAAAATGCAATAACTGCAATAGGTATAATCACTTTGCAATAATGTGCAACAACAATACAATGCATGAAATCTGAGAACATCAGTCTGATAGTAATGAGATTAGCTTTTATCTCGATTCATTAGAGTTTCCTTCAAATGAGTATAAAAAATCATGGTATGAAGTAATCAAGGTCGAGTCCCAAATGATTGAATTCAAATTAGACACCGGAGCACAAGTTAATGTTATTCCTCGGAGTCACATTTCCGATATCAAAAGTGTTAACAACAACACAAATTAAAACAAGTGGACGTTTGAAACTAAAGTGTATTGCAAGGAATACAATATCAGTACAAGAATTTTATATTGTAGAAACTAATACAATCCCAATTCTAGGCCTTTCCGGGTGTGTCGATTTAGGTTTGATTGAGCGTATAGATCAAGTTAGATTATGTTCAAAAGAACAATGGATGGCTAAATATGCAGATATATTTAAAGGGTTGGGTTGCTTTGAAAATAAATTTCGCATAGCACTCAAAAGCCATGCATTACCAGTGGCAAAACCTCCCCGCCGGGTTCCATTAGTGTTGCGAACACCACTTAGGAATGAATTAAACAAATTAACAAAGCAAAACATTATTGAACCAGTATCAGAAGCATGTGAATGGGTATCAAATATTGTTATAGTTGAAAAGCCAAATAAAGCAATCCGCATATGCCTAGACCCAAAAGATCTTAATGCTTCTATTAAAGAAAATTTTTTTGAAATACCCAGTTAAATTGAAAGCGAGATCTTTTTCGAGAAAATGACAGATAAGATGATCGGACAACTATTCTGAAAGCCATTCAAGTAAAAATTTAAAAGTAGGCAATCGGGATTGTCTGACACAGTGCGGAATATCTTACTGCCGTCAGCATATCAAAGAATATTTGAGCAAGATAGAATCATAAGTACATCATTGATGATGGGAGCCCTGTGGTATCCCGGAAGTTCTGAAAATCACATCAGACAGAGCTCTATGAAAAGAAATCCACTGAGTGCGCTCAGATAAGTATGATTGAATCCAATCTATAAATACTCGCGGAAACCCGAGAAGGGAGAGTTTTAGAACAAGAATTCGATGATTTATTCTGTCGAATACTTTGCTGAAGTTAGTAAAAATATAGTCAACTTGCTTACCACCTTCTATTGCAGAAATACAAAATTTTGAAAATTCCAATAAATTCGTAGTAGTTGATTTACCCCTTATGAAGCCATGTTGTAACGGCTGTAAGAACGGCTTGCAGTGGGAATAAAAACATCGGAAAGTTATCACCTTTTGTTTAAAGAGATAAATAAGGAGATCTTCCAACCTTTTGGAAACCACCACAAGGAGTTGAAAGATTAAATAAATCACACAGAATAAGAGCGAGAGAGGAACCGAATTGAAGCGGGGATACAATCAGGGTCAATTGAAAAACTATCAGCCAAAGTAGTAATTTTCTTTAAAATTGTAGCTTCGTCTTTGGATTGGTCGGTGAAAACCTCGTCAAATGGGTAAAATGCTTAAAGCTAATATCAAAGGTATCGTCCAAAAGCGAAGATGAATAGCCGCCAGAGTTGCGCTTCAAGTTTACGAACCGCCAAAATTGCTTAAGAACGACGCGCAAGGATGCTTATTTATTATAAGAAGACACTAACTCAGATAAAAAATTCATTCCGTAAGTTGGCATAAGTTAAATATTCAGCGTCACTCATAGGGGAACATTCCAGGCCTTGTTTTTAATATTCTTTACACGTTTTAAGGAGTAGTCGTTAATCAACGAAATATCAGCCTTACTGAAGTTATAACAAACCTCATCAGGCCCACAAGAAGTCATCATAACCGTGTCCAGCAAAAGAACAATATGAAGTGTAGGGTGATGACCCGAGTCAGAAACAAGGGGCACCAAGCAACGTCTTACCAGTGTACTAGCAGGATCAGTAGAAAAGATGAGCTCAAAGAAACTTCCATGATCATTTATCCTGCAAGTTTATGTCTTAAGGAAGCGAGGTTTTATATAAAAGAAAAAGCAAATTGATTGACAGACAAGAGAAAAGAAGAAATCATGCCGTCATCCGAGTGAGAGCACTTTCAGCCAACTCCAGGCAGTTTAAAGTCACCAAATAGTAATAACGTTTCGGAAGGCGTCAAGGCATCGTAGATATCCTTCAGATATGAGCAAATCGCTGCATTTCATCAGCCAAGGTGTCCACCACTGGAACGTCTACTGAGCAGTTTCAGAAGACGTTAGACTTATTAACCTTTCTGGTTTGTATTTCTTTTTCTATAATTTGCTATCAACGGGTCCTGGCAAATTTCTCTCTTAATTCTTTGAAGTCCTTATTTCTAATCTCTTGGGCTTCTTCCGACAGCTGGCTAATAGGTAAAATACTGAGGATATGATATCTTTAACATGAATAAGTATGTTTATTTGTGCAGTGTTGGTGTCTTCTGGTACCAAGAATAATTTTCAATATACAGTTTTCTTGTTTCTTTAAGATACTCTTCAGAACAGGGCCGAAGATAAGGAAGAGCAATGGGGGGGTTTCCGCAGGGCTCGAAATTCTTTGAAGGGGCCCGCACATCTTCAGAAATACTTTGATTTTTTTTAACTTATTTTCGTTAAAAACTAGTGTGATGAAAATATTCGGAGCCCTCGATTTTTTTCAGAATTTAAAGAATTTGAAGTGACTGAAGTCTGCATTATCCTCTAATTGCTACTTTTTCGTGCTTTTCACTCTTCCTCTACTGACTACCAGAGTAACCTAAATCTCTGAATATAACCTGCCACCGAAATATGTAATAAACATAAACATTTTAATTGAGCATTTCTTTACGGATGCAAACATTGACTCCGTCTGTTCAGTTTTCATCCATCTTATTCTCGTCGTATACAATAAGTACTTTTCGTGCTTTTAAATGAAATAATACTTCAAATTTCTTCTGCTTCATCAAAACACACCAGCAGATATATTATGCACGTTTGTTATAATTTTTCGAGCTATATTTTCAAATATTTCTGAATAGACAACCAGAATTTCATTTTCGGAATTTTCATACATGTGTACCGTCAAAATTATGGATTCAAAGTAACCTTTCTTAAACAAAACATTCACAGTTTCATTACTCATATTTTATACTTTTAGAAATATACAAATATAATTAACAAAGGTTTTGTGCAAATTTCATTCACAAAATTCAATTTTAACAAATTTTTTTCAATAGGGGGAAAAAGGGGGCCGCACATGATCACCACCGGGACCGAATTTCCTTTCGACGGCCCTACTTCAAAAAAATCAAATTTGTATCTAAACCACTTGGCACTGCTTCTACAATATTCCTCTATTCCATTAATTGATGAAGCCTTAGAAGAATTCTTAAAAAAGAATCTAGCAGTAATGCCATCATTTGTATTTCAACTTGTTTGTTTAGGTATAACACATTTCTTCCCTTAATTTCCTCATGGAGACGGAGTTGGATCAATTGGTTGAACGGCACGACCACCACGCCATGGTGGTTCAAGACCCGGTCTTTCCGTGGGTTTTTCAAATAGAGTTAAAGAATCCACTATGTCTCTGGGCTGTTGTCTAGCTCGCAGCGATGCAAAAAAAGACATTCAAGTTTCATTACTATCCTCACCCTAATTCCCTTCCGGTAAAAGCCATGCTAACGCAGCAAAGAGTTGTAAGTTGGCCACACCCTAAAAAAATCACTTTATTTCGTGCTTCCACTTTGTCTTTACCAACTTAATCTGGTATTTGCAATTTTTACCATTAATTCTATATGATATGTGCAGTGGGCATTCAAAGCAACCTATCCAAGAGTGCAGTAGAAATAATCCAAAATTCAGCATTTGAAAATCGATTTCCTTATTGAGGGGTATATCCTCATTATTAAATTCTCGCGGAGATGTTCCACAAATTTTGTCTTGATTTGTAAATAGACAGTGAGTTGCATACCTTTCCATGCATCATGGAGATAACGAGTTAATGTTTAATATTAATATGAATTCCATTTACAGCGAATTTGCTTTGAGAACTAATTCTTGCTGTTGAATTTTCTGTATGTCCTGTTATATGCATCGAGTGGATGAAGGCTTGGGGTTTTGCCAGAGATGGATTTATAATAAGGCACAGAGGGGGCACCACAATGGTATCAGCATTTAATGATTAGAATTCTAACGTCCCCCCCCCCCCCCCCTCACACACACACATGACGACCGTAATTTATATTTTAATGACTGTTCGGAAAATATATCATGGGTGAAAATATTTTATTCAAAATATTGAAGGAAGACATTTTTCGTAAAAAGTAACTTTTGAACTTATTTTTCAAAAATTTTATTTTCTTCTTGGTATCCTCCGTATAGGTTTATAAATTAGAGAATAGGAGGGATGTAACATTCAGATAGACAGATGGACGGCAAACAACAACTATAAAGGTTTCTTGTTGCTACGGAACCCTATAACCTGCAAGATTAAAGATATCACTCTTAAATACCGTATAAATATAATTAACATTTAACCTTAATAAATTTATAATTAAATTAAATATAAGAAAAAGTCACGAGCCGTGGCTTCTAACTATAAAATTTACAACGGTTATAGGGGCTGACGACGCCGTTTTTGATACTGTTTTTCGAGGATGAGCCGTAGAGACACCCACAATGTAATTGAAATGCGGTTTTTGGATTCAGCTCGTTTATTCTTATACTTTGAGAATGAATTTTTTGAAATTTTGAAAGTTCGTTTGACGAACGGAATTTTCAAAATTTCGCAAAATAGTCGACATTAAAAAAAAGTGTGTTTTTTTTCAGGGTCAAAAACAGTTGTAAAAATTGTTGAAATGTAAAATTCAGTAAAAGCCTTCGTCAGACGATAGTGACATGTTTTTGAAAGAAAAGATTTGAGGTAATCGATCAATTATTTTCGCGATATCATGCCTTCCAGTTGCAAAAACGCAACTTTTGGGAAATTTCATTTAAAGAGGTTCATGTATGAACCTTGGGACGTAAAGTTACTTACGATCAATGCGTTTCCGACGTCAAGTTTTCTTTCAAACTGAATGAACCCACATAGATTACAGAAGAAACACACACATCCATTTAAAGTATACTATAGACCGTTAGGACCTCCCCAGACTCCAGAACAAAGAATCAGATCAGATCGGAGAGAATCTATCCAAGATGTAAGAGCATTCAGGGGGGCAAACATGCACACTGATCACAATCTGGTCATCAGCAAGATATGTGTCAAATCAATCAGGCCCAGAAATAACCAGCGCCAAAGTCATAGAATGAAATTTAATCCGGCAACACTAAAAAAATGCATCCCATTTACAGAGGCAATTAGCCAAAAAACAGGAAATATGAATAGCTGGAATAACATATGCTCAGCCTACAAACAAACAGCCAAGCAAATATTGGGCCCTGTTACAAATAACAGGAAACCGTGGATCTCCTCCTCCACGTGGGACCGTATACAACAACGGAAAACCCTCCTTGCCAGAACACTACAAGACGGCAACGCACTCAACAAATAGAACTATGCAGAAGTTGCCAAGAAAGTCAAGAAAGCAGCAAGGAAAGACAAACGAAAGTACTCCGCCAACATCGCAAGAGACACCGGAAAAGCCGCCTCAAACATGACATGAGGGTCGTATACAATAACATCAAGAAAGTAACCAATAACTTCGGTAATACAGAGAAACTTATCAAGAACAAAGAAGGAAACTTGATAACAACAGACGATGAACAACTAAAAAGATGGCACGAGCACTTCAGTGAGGTCAACATCAACACCAACACTAGCTTAACAGGGTCAAGGGAGCATGTGTTACGCAATAAAGACAGTATACCAGAGCCAAGCATCGTCGAATAATAGAGGCAATAAGGAACCTCAAGAATAACAAAGCAGCTGGTGAAGATGGACTACAAGCTGAGCTCCTAAAAATCAACCCAGCACAAAGTGCAGACATCATTACACCTCCACTCAAAGAGGCCTGGTCAAGTAACAACATACCAAAGGAATGGAAAAATGGCATAATAATAAAATTACCTAAGAAAGGAAATCTACAAGAATGCAGCAACTGGCGAGGCATCACTCTACTCAACACGATAAACAAGATGCTAGCCAGCATTATAATGAATAAAATATCAGACAAAATTGAACATAACCTACGTGACAACCAAACTGGCTTCAGACCAAACAGGGGATGTACTGACCAAACGAATACCCTGAGAATAATCACGGAACAATCTGTAGAATGGCATACGCCGCTTTTCGTGGGATTCGTGGACTTCCGCAGAGCATTCGACACCATCAATAGGGAAGCAATATGGTCTGCCCTTCGGAAAAGAAATATACAAGAAAAATATATAGATATCATAAAAGCTCGAAAGTGCGGAAACGTAGTGCTTCACAATGACAAATACAGCGAACCCCTAATAATCAACTCAGGAGTCAAACCAGGCTGCCTAATGTCACCCACACTATTCAACATAGTACTTGACGATGTACTTACACTGGCTACCAGAAAGTCAGAAGGAATAATATGGGGGGAAAGCTGACTGATAGACCTAGACTACTAGACTTGATAACCTCAACACCACAGCACTTACAGTGGGCCTAGAAATAAACACCAGCAAAACAAAGATCATGAGGATCAATGACACGGACCAGAACCCAATAACAATAGGTAGTACCACAATTGAAGACGTGGAAGAATTCACTTACCTAGGCACCACAATCACAACGAACGGAGGTACAGATAACGATATTCAAAGCAGACTGAATAAGGCAAGACAGGCATTCGGCAGGCTGTTCAAAATATGGAAATCTTCACAGATAACACGCAACACCAAAATAAAAATCTTCAACGCCAGCGTCATATCTGTCCTACTATATGGATGTGAAACTTGGAAAACCACAAGACTGAACATACAAAGCCTGCAGACTTTCGTGAACAAATGCCTGAGAATAATATGCAAAATATTCTGGCCCAACAGAATCAGTAACGCTGACCTATGCAATATAACCAATCAGTCACCCATACATCAGGTAATAAAAGAAAGAAGATGGAAATGGATCGGACACACGTTACGGAAAAATCGAGAAGCCATTCCAAGACAAGCTCTGGAGTACAACCCTCCAAGTGTATCTTTGTGGTAGTTTTCTCCATGACAGTAGTAAAGTAAAGTGGACCTGTGGAAAGGGCAAACATAAATTTGCAAAATTAAGATTATTAAAAATTATTTCCAAAAATTATTTTCATTTTGTTTTTCTTTGATTGAGTAATTAAATACACCTTCTTCTCTTTTAGCCGAGCATTACATTACATTAACAAATTTAAATAGCTCGCTTCCAGGGACTACCACCAGGACGCAGAGATAGGCGAATTAGGCACTTGCTTGGTAGAAGTAATTAGATATAAATATATTAATATTTACAACTATAAAGCATGTACCTCATTAATTTAGTCCCCATGGTCTTAACTTAACTTAATTTATATACGTAGTATTTATTTTAACAAGGCCTTTTTAAGACAAAGAACTCATATCGTAAAAAGGGTAATAGCTACTTTTTCCACCACCAAAGCAATATATTATCATTCCAAAAATATAAGCGCGTGCACTCAAATTTGAAAAACATATATCCACTTAAATTTTAATATTTAGTTTTACTTATTGAATCTTTGAAATTTAAGCAAGTATAAACACGCTCTTATATCGTCAGAGTAATGAACTGAAAAACTTATAATATGAAACAAAGTTACCAAATAAGCTCCATTTTCAATGGGTTCTCCAGAAGATACATGTATATTTTCCACCATGGTATTCTTATTAATAATTAAGTAATTACCTCAAAAGAGTCATTTAAGGCACATGACATTAAATTTTCCTCCTCATGTTCGCGTGCTCTATGGTCTGTGTCCAATACCACAATTTCTTGCAATACTATCCCTGGTTGGTCGTTTATAATTATATTCTAGAGAAATTAATACCTTTGTTCGTAAACTTTATATTTATTATCTCAACATAATTACCTCAGCGGGATGATTGTTCTGATCATCAGGCCTAGTGTAGCACCCGTCAACAGTCCAACTAGTTAAGGCAACAGTTTCATCCGCGGAAGCACCCATTTGGCGTGGAATAGTTAGGTTCTAAAATAAATTTTAAACCGTTAATTAAATCATTATATGGTATATTATAATTACCGTGCTATGAGAACTACAAATGTTGCATGAATTGTAATCATGATGTGGTATTGCATTTTTTTCAAAACTTTTTTCGTCCTTGCACTTTTTATGTGAAATGGGTGTAAATGAATTTCACACACATTGCTACTTTCTGATGGTAGATAATCCGGTCTACCAATATCCGTTAACCATTCTAACAAAATAATTTCCTCTTTCGGAAATCTGCATAATAAAGAAACATTTAAAATAAAATTTAAGGTACTCTCATGAATTTGACCGCCACTGTTGGGAGACAAAAATTCCAATTGCTCAGAAAAACAAACTGAAACCGGGGACAAAAACTTTCATTTTTCTAGTTCTATCCTAAGTCTTAGTAGTTTTAATTAGATAATCTAATATTAAATATATCGAAAAACATATTTCCAGTAGCTATTTGTCTAAAAAAAGATATTCCACGACTCATTCGTCGAATATTTTTGCAACAAAGCACGGCACACTTCATTTTCAAAATCGCTCTTTAATAGTCTTCAAACTGTCTCAATAACTTATAAATCCCTCCACTTATATAGTCTGAATTTTTAATGCTATATTTGCAAAAATAACTTTTAATTCCAAATAAATAGAAAACAAAACTACCACAGAACTAATGACAAATGTTCTTCATTGGGATCTGTCAATGATAGGCGAGCTGTCATCGAGATAGAGGTACCCGTACCTCACTTTGCCCACAAGAGAAATGCTTAAAACACGTACGAGGTTTTTACAGGCAAGGGCACTTCCTCGACAAATAATTACGCTCTCTCCGCAACAGGAGAAATAAACGTTGGCAAACTTCTCTTCTAACCCAGACCGATTCTGACTATTCTTCCTACCTATCTGCTTATACCTCTTTTTCTGCACGTTGTGATACCCTCTACTATGAGAACCCCCAAACTAGCCTGATATCCGACCCCAAGCTTTTTTATAACTTTATTAATTCCAAGAAGAAATTCAATGGTTACCCCTCCACCCTATTGCTCGAGAATACCTCTTCGTCTGATCCTCAGGTTATCGCCAATCTCTTTGCACACTTTTTCAGTAAATCTTTCAGCGACAATTCCCTACAACCTGACCGTAACTAATTCTCATTCTTGGACAAATGCACTCAAACGTCGTTTACATCTTTCGACCCTGACCCCGAACAAATCGCCGCCAATATTAGCGGGCTTGAGGACAACTTTCACCCCGGTCCTGACGGCATTCCGGCCATCGTTCTGAAAAAGTGTGCCTTGCATCTAGTTCAACCCCTTACTTTGCTTTTTCGTCTCTCGGTCACTCAAGGGGTTTTCCCTCAATTATGGAAAAACTCGTATATTATTCCCATCTTCAAGAAAAACTGCAAAAATGATGTGTCCAACTACAGACCCATTGTTAAATTATCATCCATACCTAAGCTATTCGAAAAATTGGTCTATGATTCCATGTTTTTCCACTGTAAGTCTATCTTCTCCCTCTCCCAGCATGGCTTTCTCAAAGGAAGATCTACAACCACCAACCTTACTGACTTTGTCTCTAAGACACTATGTGCCCTGGAAAACGGTAAAGATGTTAATGTTATCACCACCGTTTATAGTAAAGCCTTCGACAAGATCTCCCATAACGTTATCTTGTTCAAACTTGATCGCCTAGGCTTGCCCGCAATCAATCAATCAGAGCCGTCCATTTATGCTGATGACATTACAGTAGTTAAACATATCACCTCCATAACCGACTATATTCTCCTTTCTTCAGATCAGTGTCTCCAAATGCCAGTCCATCTCTTATTCCCGGAAGCGTCTTACCATCACCCTGAGAGTCTATATGTTCGATGTACTAGTCCCTATCGTTATCTCTTTGTGTGACCTAGGAATAATCTGTGATAGCGAAATCAAGTTCCGTTCCCACATTGACAGCACAATTAACAGAGCTAACTCCGCGCTAGGGTTTGTGAAGCGCTGGTCTAGAGAGTTCTTCAATCCTTATGTTTCCGAATCTCTCTATATCTCCTTTGTTAGACCTCTCCTTGAATATGCCAGCCAGGTATGGTGACCTACACAAACAACTCACATTAACAGGATTGAATCCGTTTAGCGTAGGTTCATTCGCTTCGCTCTACGTGATCTTCCGTGGGTAGACAGATTCAACCTTTCACCTTATGAAAACCGTCCGAAATTGATCGACTTAGAACCTCTAAGTAAACGTCGTGATGTTTCCGTCATTCTCTTCATTTATCAGTTATTAATTGTTGGCATAGACTGCTCTTCAATCCTGCAATCTTTACCCATCTGTATCAATCCCCGCAACCTTAGGTTCACTTCCCTTTTCCGACTCGCACAAACTACTGTCAAAGCGAGCCAATTACCAGGATGCTACGAAAAGTCAACGACCTTTCCTTCTTTGACTTCCATCTGAGTAAATCATCCCTTCACAAAGCCTTATATCTTGATTCCGCCCATCTTGATCGCCTGTATCTACTATAATTATAGCTCATATTGTAGCTTTTACTATTTATTTATTATGTCGTATCATTTATTATAGCTTGTAGTATTAGAATTATGTTATAGCTTGTAATTTTTGTATTATAATGTAATAGCTTGTATTAAGCTTAAATAAATAAATATACCTAATACATACTTGTTGAACTATGCGAACTTGGACTTATAATAACTTCAGTTAAGTTTGTTACACAACCTTAAAATTCTATTCGTTTTTATTTATGTAGGTATTATATGTTTTGTAGGAAATGTTCAACGCGCATTTGTAGTTTACGTTTAAAGGAGTTTGTTGTAAATATGCCATATAATACAGAATACAGGAGATGAAAAACTATTTAGTATTGCAAAATATAAAATTTTTAAAATGTTGTTTGGATATTTTTTTTTTTCATAGAATTTCAATATATTCCCGATTTTTTGTCTTCATTAAAGTTTTTAATAGCAAATTTTACAGAATTACTCGTAATTGTGGCTCTTATTAGTCATCTACAATAGTTCATTCGTAATCTTTTCTCTCTAAAGGCTGTTGTAGTTAGAAATACTTGACTATTACTTTAATATGACTATTTTAAGAATTTATTCTTAAATTTTTCATCATCAATGTTATTGAAAGAGTAGTAAAAAGAGTGGCCATAAAAGTACTAGTAGTAGTTAAAAGGTACTTTTGTTTGAAACTGTTACAGGAGTGTTCTGGGGACGAACAAAAATTAGCTCTTAGCAAAAGTTATTAGAAATGTATCTTCTACGAAAATTTAATAAGAGCTCTACAAGCATTTTTTCAATTTTTCCATAAGCTTAGCCTTCTAAAGTGTTAGTTGGGAGAAGAAGTATCGATACGTATTTGTATAGGCACAAGCGAGATTGAGAAGATGCTTTTGTCTGTTCCGGTTTTTTGTTGTATAGGCTTCCTTAAAAATTTTGAGATGAGGAACAATCCCGTTTTGTTATTTCAGTTCAACTAAGAACTGAAACTGAAAACTTCCTTTAGAACAATATAAATACGTATGACTGTGTGATCTAACAAAGTCAAGAGTTTTACTTCAGCACACATTTCATTAAGAAAAATTGAATCTTCTAATGGGTAATATAACTTCTTTTGTTCCTTAACAACATAATACACGGATAAATATTAATCTTTGGCCTGTTGTCGGATTATTTTGTATTTATGTGTACTTAATTTGGCATCTAGAGCAAGTGATTAGTCACCAGATAAAGTAGAAGATGTAGGTTTTTGTACCTTTTTGATTTCAGTTGCACTTTTTGGTGACGAGGAACAGAATTCTTTAAAAATATTAGAAGCATCTCTCTTTCTAGAAGCTCTTAAATTGTTTTCGGATGCAAAAGATAGCTCATCTTTTGTCGTCGATTCAAGTAAAACGATTTGGTACAAAACGGTTGGATTTGATGAATTTGTCCACAAAATGGTAATTTGTACCGCCATATTGGATCCGCCATTTTGAATTTTTTTATCTAACTGCACCAGCTTTAAAGATCCGTTCATTAGATACAATTTGAGTCAAAGTACGGTCCAATCGCTTGCACAAGTTTTTTTCTACAAGCTATTTTTGCAAAATTTTCAATTTTCCTATCAATTCCGGTCGCCATTTTCGAGCCGCCATATTGGATTTTCGAAGGCGCACACGGCATTCGAAAGTAAATATCCTAAGCTTTAAAATGAGCCCTTCATTGATTTTTTTTGGCAAATGTAATTGTATATATATATATATATATATATATATATATATATATATATATATATATATATATAATAACAACATAATTATAAGCTTTGTAATTTTTCTCTTCTTAGGAAGTTTGGATCCAAATATTGAAAATTTCCTTTCTGGTTATGTCGCATCTGTCCAATGAGAATATCTAATAAGTGCGCACTAATACGGAGACAATATTTACGTTTTTTATTAGCTTAATGACTGCAGGTGAAAATAGGTGTATAATTTCCTAAAAGTACTATACGTTTTTGTATATAATTTAATTAATAATACTATGCGTAGTAAGAATTTAACATAAAAAATAAATGTTTCCATTTTAGAATGAGGGGACTGTAAGTAACACAAATTGGAGCAATAGGCAACAAGTCACATTTTGCATTTTTCCCCGCTAGATCATGAATTTTACGGACTGTCCGTCGCCGACCCATAGTTATTTCTAGCTGAGAACATATTGCGCTAAAAAACATTCGGAGTTGCAAAATAATATCGGTTATTCGAAATCCATCTAAAATTGCAGTTCCACTGGCAATTGTTATCATTGAATGTGGTGAGGGATACAAGTGGTTACGGGAACTGAAGGATACTTATGCACATACAGAAATGTTGTTGCATTGTCAATCGCAACGAAAACCTAAACTGCATTTTAAAATTTTATGTGCATGTAAAATTTGCATAAAAATGTTATTTTAAGGCCACTCTTGCTCGGAAAAATGATAACCAATTCCATGTTACTTCGAAATTGTTCGTTCTTATAAAAACAGTTTAAAAAAAAAGTTTAACCGACATCAAAAAATGCGCTAAAAAGCATAAAATAATTTTTAATTTTATATTCATTACGATATTTTGATGTCCTTCCTTCTGAACTGTGAACCGTGAACTGAAACATTTAGGAAGCTTTATGTAGTATCTTCGATTGTGGCTGGGTAGTTGTGCTGTTTTATTTGATTTGCACCGACTTCAAAATGTCGTAGGAGATATCAAATTAAAATTTATTTTATGTTCTTTAGTGAAGTCGGTTCAACTTTTTTTGATGTGAAACATCTAAAGGTTGATGCACACATAACGGCACGACACGAACCGGCGCCAAACGGCAACGACCGACACCCATCAAATTTCATGCACACTGAAACGGCGTGAACCGGCAACGAAACTTCAATTCAGTCGGAAAATATAGTGCGAATATCTGAAGAATTTTGGGAAATATGGGACTTTCCAAACTGTATTGGCTCACTGGATGGCAAACATGTGGTCATTGCAGCACCTTCTAACAGCGGATTCCAGTTTTATAATTACAAAAAGACATTTTCTGTAGTTCTACTAGCATCGGTGGATGCAAAATATAACTTTATCGCAATTGAAGTGGGTTCCTATGGAAAAAACAGTGACGGTGGAATATTTTCTAACTGTAATTTAGGAAAAGATTTTGAAAAGCAAAAATTGGAAATTCCAGAAGAAAAGCTTCTACCGGGCACCAATGTAACAGCACCTCATGTGATTGTTGCAGATGAAGCCTTTCCTTTAAGGCCTTATCTACTTCGTCCTTATCCTAGAACACAAATGCAAGGTGATGTTTCTAAAAGTCATTTTAATGAGCGTTTGTCACGTGCTCGGAAGACAGTAGAAAATGCCTTTGGAATTATGGCACAGAAATTTCAAATTTTGGCAACTTTTAGCACCGACCGGCAAACAGCAACTGCTGGTTTGAATTCAATTCAACGATAGCCACCGACAATGCCGTTGCCGGTTCGTGCTGTTATCTGCCGGTGCCTGTATGTGTGAATTAGCACATTTGTTTTCAGAGAAAAATATTTTGCTGTTTCGTGTCGTTCCGTGCTGTGCCGTTATGTGTGCATCAACCTTAATGCGGCGGGTGCGACCGGCTGTTGGCATGGCTACGCGTCGCCACGATGCCCCTATTCGCTCAGCTAGCTGGTAATATTTAAGAAATTTTTATATTTATGTTAAATAAATATTTTTAAAATAAAATAATTTCTTTACCAAAAATCTAAATATTTTGTTTTTGATTAGTTTCGATGTTTCAAATCTGCCAGGCGTCCCGCGACGGCTCACTCGGTTTTTTCGAACTATTTTATTTTTCACTTTTTAGTATATTCATATATATGGCTCGAGGAATGCTGCTCGTATGAATAAAGCAATTTCAAAACTTGCAGAAGTAGTGCACTATAAAGAGAGGAAATTAGTCACGGTCACCCTTTCATACATCAGATATAAAATTCTTACCATGGCCCTAGTGCCCCACCGTACTCTATACAGGAAGAGAGACTCATCGTAGTCAGAAAATCATCGTAGTCACTCTAGGTAAAAGATGTTGATCATTTGCAAATTAGGAAACGTATACGTTACAACAGAATCAAAATCGGTCGGCGACGCCCCTCCTCCAACTCTCACCATAAGCCACAATTTTTGTCATATTATAAATTGATACTCTATGCACTAAATCAGTCCACGCGTTATAAAGTTAGATTACCCCTCCCCAATCCCCACTCTAGATTAACATTTTTCCTTATAGTAAACATATGCGTTAAAAAGCTGGGTAATGCCCCTTCTGCACATCACCCCACCGCATAAATTTTCTTCGTGGTGCCAGTGGGGCAGGGCAATCTATTCTATACATAAAAAAAAATTTAAAAAATGGTAACTAAATGAACGAAAACTGAATGAAAAAATGAAGAAAAATTCAGAAGATTAATTGAATTGAAAAAACAATTAAGCATGAAATGTAATATTTATAAATGCTTAAAGCACTCTAAAGCTTTCGTCTTGTATCCCTGATAATCCCGAACTGTACGAAAATGCGAAAGCTTACTAGGAAACTAAATCTAGGAAGCAATAATAGTTGTGTTCGCCTTGATGATAAAAACTCAATATGATCACTAAGGTACTTAGGACATAGGTTGTTGTGCATCATGATGCAAAGTCTATACTTTAGATAATTATCAAAGTCACATCCATATATCTGCTTAGAAAACGTCGATATATGATCATATCTTCTAAGACCAAAAATATACCTTGCACAGGCGTTGAACGCTACATTAAGCCTTCTACAACATGAACTATCGACATTACAGTAAACAGAGTCTCCATATGTCAAAATAGGCACTAGCAAAGTTATCAGGACACGATATACATACTTTTGAAACCGATTATACAATATGGTGATTCCAAGATAATGTATTATCAATAAACATACCCGGGCTTTTAATTACTCGCTTATATTCTATGTGAGTATTATTTAGGTTTAAAAGAGGGAACAAAGAGATATCAATCGTCTAATTATAAGGAATTATGCTCTGCGTTTTGGTAGCATTCAGCAGAAGCTTGTTAATAACGGACCATGCACTTATGCGATCAAGATCATTATTAAATTTGCTGCTTTGTCTATTGAGGTAGAAAGAAATATCTGGGTATCATCAGCATACATATAAATAGAACTGTGTTTAGGGACAAATACAATATCATTAACATATAAGATAAACAGAAAAACACCTAGAATTGAATCCTGTTTGACACCAGAGTAAATTGGCAATTCTCTTGACAAGACGTTTTTGAAGATCGTCACTTCCTTCCCATTGGCTAAATAAGTAAGAACAAGATTTGCAGCCGAAGTACTAAATTTAAACTGTGTAATTAGTTTTTTATAAATCCACAGAGTCAAATGCCTTAGAAAGATCTAATAGACATAAGATTGTAGCCTGACGTGATTCAATGTTCCGTCTAACTGGCTCGATGAGGTGCGGCAACGAGCAAACTGTACTATGTTTAGGCCTAAAACCTGACTCGGTACAGAGATTACTTTCTGGGTGTCAGTTTGGGTCTTGAGTTGTTTATAAAGCAGCCATTTAAAAGCCTTTTATAAGACAGGGAAGTTAGTTATTGGCCTAAAATCTTCTGTTCCAGACGATTGAGCTGTTTCTTTAACTGGGTGTACCTTAGCAATCTTCCATTGCAATGGAAATCTTGAGGTCATGACAGCTGTATTGAAAATATAGACAATGAGTTCAATTATGAATGGTAAGATTACTTTAAGGACACGTATATCAATATTATCAAGTCTAATAGCATTACAATGAATAGCCTTAAATGCAAATATTGTGTCAGCAATTGTTACATTATTAAAAAAAAACTGAAATTCTGTCTCATTAAATACATTTGACAAGAAAGTCGAGCCAGTTACATAATTAAAATGGGAATTAGTTGCAAAATACTTGTAAGTTCATCAGGGTCGAAAGTATTGGAATCAAAAGATTTTGGTCTGATTCCAGCTTCTTTAATGTTTTCTCAAATTGTCTTAGAAGGTAAGGATGGATCGATTTTGGACTGAAAGTAGTTCGCTCTGGCCTTACGAATTTCAGCTAAGGTCAAATTTCGCAAACTTTTATAGTTACCATTAAGTTCAGCGCTGCCGTATCTTTTCCAGGCATTATAGGCAAACTTACTTTCGATCATGAGGGATCTAACTACATCATTCATCCATGGTGAGTGATGTTTTAAAGTTAATGTGCGTTCGGGAACAAATCGCTCATATACGTCCAGAATAATATTATTAAAGTATTCGACTTGCTCTGTTTCGTTACTAGAAGTATAAATATGACGCCAGTAAATCGAGGTCATTGTATTGTGGAGGCTATCTACAGTATTTAGTTTCCTATGCCTAAATGTACTAGGTGTGGAAGAACGCATGGTAGAACAAGAAAGGGACGATAATATGGCCTTGTGATCACTGATACCAGGCAAGTCAACTTCCGTATGAGCTGCAATAAGATCCAGTCTATTGGTAATAGTTAAGTCAAGCAAGCTCGATCCATTTTGGTAAAGATAAGTCGGGCCGATGTTTACAGCCTTTAGGTCGAGAGTGTATAACTGAGTGATACAATTATCTTTGTATACACTTTCAGCAAGCAGATTAATATTAAAGTTACCACAGATCATGTTGATTTCATAGCCACCGGAAAGTGGCATTAGTTCATCAAAAAATGGATTAATATCTGTTACTCTAGGAGGTTTACACACACATCCTAAGGACATCCCAGGACTAGAAATATTACCATCCGAAAAAGAAATTACCTTACAGCGAAAACAACCACGTATATAAATAACACCACCTCCATGAGAGAATTTACAAAATAGCTGGTAGCCTGGAAAACATACACAATCGTCCATACTTTGCAAAGTTAGCCTATCCCTCCCCCCACCACCACCCTAGAGCAAAATGTATCCTCATATTAGCAATGGGGAATTATACTCTATATAACGTAAAAAATCTTCCAAATCGGTCTACGCGTTTAGAAGTTGATATCCACCCCCTTCTCCACTGCAACCACACCGTTTAAGTGCCAATGAGGGAACATACCCTATACATCAGAAGAAAAAAATCATCCAAATCGGTTCACGCTTTATAAAGTTAGACTACTGCTCCCCCTCCCAGCCACACCCTAGGGCCAATTTTTTTTTCATTATTAGCGATGGGGGATCATATTCTCCACGGCGAAAAAAAATTATCTAAATCGGACCACGCATTACAGAGTTATGTTTCATCATCACCCCCGACCCCATCCTACCAAAAGTTTTTTCGACATGGTACCAATCAGGGAACATACTCTACCCGATGGAAAGAGAATCATCAAAATCGGTCTTCGCGTTACGAAATTATGCCGGTCATACATAAAAAAAAATAAAATAATAGATAAATAAAAAACAAATCAATAAAAAAAACATACATGTCGAACTTAGAATCTCATTGTTACTGGGAAGTTGGTTAAAAAAGGAAGCGTGCCACTTATTCGATTTCTGATCTTCAGCAAGAACAGCTCTCTTCACCGGTGCGTGTTTCCCATAGCGTTTCCGATTATTACCAGAAGAACGAGTGATTTTTTGTCTCAACAGTGTCATTTGTGTTTTTGTTTTAAATATCCTGCAGTTCTATCTATTATTATCTATTATCTATTAGGTATTCACAGCTTGTTGGGCAGTGTGAGGGGCTAATCTCATCTAATAAACATGGCTTTCTGCCTGGTAGATCGACGGCAACTAACCTGCTTGAATTTACATACCACATAATCTCTGCCTTCCGGCGAGGTCTCCAGACCGACTGTGTCTACACCGATTAAGCAAGGCATTTGATCAATTCCCTCACTCTATTATTATGCTTAAACTTGAATAGCTAGGATTTCCGTCTCTATTGCTCGACTGGATCTGCTCTTCTTTAAAAGGTAAGTCATACCGGGTATCTTTCCATAACACTTTATCTAGAGTTGTTAAGGCTTCTTCTGGTGTACCGCAAGGTAGCCATCTGGGCCGCTGCTGTTTATTCTTGCCATTGACGAAATTTTCCCTCTGATTAGGCACTCCAACGTCTTAATCTATGCAGACGATATGACGATTTTCTCATGCTTTAGGAACAGTTATGATTCTTCCTGCATTCAGGATGTTTTGAATACCTTAAGGGTTCGGTGTGCCTGAAATAGACTGCAACTTAACCTGGATAAATGTGAAGCTATTTACTTATTTTTTTCATTAGTAAGACCAATTCTCGAGTATGCATCTCAGATTTGGTCTCCCTGCTATGCTGTTCATTCTAGACGCTTTGAATCGGTAAGGGACCACCCGTGGAGCCATCCACTCAGGCTTCCTCCTTATGCGGATCGCCTCCAGTTACTTAATATGCACTCGTTGGAGGAACGACGTAGAGTTGCTGACCTAGTTTTTATTCACCAGCTTTTGAAATTGAATAAAGATTCTCGCACTCTCGTAAGTTTGGTTTCTTATAGGCATACCCCGTATAGCTAAAGGAGATTGCCTTTACTACATGTTGTTCACTCTCAGTCTAACTATGGTATGCCTGAGCCTATAAATCGCATGTGTAGAGCTGTGAATAGGACACATATTTTTGACCCGGCTCTTACTAAGGATTCGTTTAAACGTTCTCTTTTTTTAAGCACCCCTGATTGTAGTTTTTGTGCGTGTTTTAGTGTTTTTGTTTACTAATATTTTTTTTGCATGTTGGTGTGGGAGCCTCATTTACCTCAATATATGTTTGTTACATTCTGGTGAATAGGTCATTTGATTCCAGGCTTCTGCCTGTGAAGTGCGCCTTCTGAGTTAGAAGGGTGAATTCTATATTTTCTATAATATATATTAATTTTTGCTTAGCGCGAAATGAATAAAATTTGTATACGAGGGTTGCTACTTAAGTTTTGAGATAAACGAGTAAAAATAAATATTTATAATCGGAAATGGTTTTATTGTCTTTCAAATAATTCTCTATGAAGATCAATACACTTATGCACGATTTGAGCCAATTTACGAAGCACTTTTTCCACTCCGATTGAGGTATCTGCAAAACATGTGATTTTAACGCATCAACCGCTTCTTCAGGCGTCGAAAAGTGTTGACCTCGCATTTTATTTTTGATCTGCGGGAATCAGAAGAAGTCATTGGTTGCCAAATCAGGACTGTACGGCGGAGATGACCCATCAATTTGATGTTTTGAATGCTCAAAAATTCACTTGTTTTAGCCGATGTGTGAGAGCTTGCATTGTCGTGGTAGAGAATGATTTGTCTTCTTCGATTGGTTTGCATTATTTTTCCGAACACTTTTGGCAAGCAAATGTTGGTGTACCATTCAGAATTGACCGTTCTAAGTTGCTGTAATGGCACGATGGCGACATTTCCAATTATTCCGAAAAAAACAGGCGACCATTTGCTTCGAAGTGCTTCGTACGGAATTAAGTTTGGTTGGATTTGGCTCGTCTTGAAAGACCCATACAGTCGATTGTTGCTTAGTTTCGGGTTCATATGCATAGATCCATTTTTCGGCGCCTGTCACGGTCTTCTAGACGTCTTTTAAAGCACCGCGATTGGATTTTTTCAACATTTCTTTGCACCAATCGGCACGAGCCTTTTTTTTGAGTGATTGTCAAATTATGTGGTATACAACGCCAACAATTTCACGGTATGTCACATGACAATCTTGCAATATTATTTCACGAAAATATTCACGATTTAATTCCATTTTTTAACCAAGATGAATGTTTCAAGTAGGTACCTGTAAACAACTCAAATAGCACTCGTATGACAAAACGTTCTGAGTACGATTACCATTAAAAATGTCAAACTTTACGATGACAATGTCAGGTTTGACATATTTACACTGGTGTTGCCATATCCCGAAACTTAAGTAGCAACCTACGTAAGTAAACATAATTTACGAAGAATAGTTAAAATAGAACGAGATAAACAATTGTATTAAATTATCCCTACCGACCTGCTGAAAATTTCATATTGAAAAAACTTCTTTTCATCGGTAATTTCGTAAATTCACTTTCATTGCTGCATTTCTCGATGAAATAGGTAAAGAAAAATCCACAAATTGCGTGTTTAAAACCGTCAAATCATCAGTTTTCATCAGTTCGAATATTTTTCTTTCTGCTTATGATTCCTAAAGAGAAATATTGTCAAGCAACTTCCACTATTTAAGGAGAGCGAAATATTACATTTTTATATGTATGCATATGCATTTTTTTATGCAAAGCTTATTGCTACTACATTGCTTTTTATAAAAAGCTGCAATTTTTGGGAGAACTCATAAGTTTGCTCAATGTAAGCAAAACCCTATAAATAAAATATAGAAATAGAAATATATGCGGTAAGGAAAGGGGTGGAAGTAATAGCCGATTAATAAATAGGTCTTGCCAATCGAAAAAGTATTCAAAAGTTTATTTAACTGAAAACGAAGGCTATCATTTCATTTAAATATATACACAAGTTGGTATTGCTTAAAGAACTGAATAATAATAAATTTTTTACTCAGTAAAAGTGGAGACAATAAAATTGCACCATTGCGTGATAGTCAATTAATCAATTATTCCATTAATTAATTATCCAAGTCGCTACCAAATAACTGGAATTCATAAAACGCAGGCATTCTCCTATTTGCAAACTATATCACTTTCTGTATTAGCTATTACATAATTCAAGTCTTGAAAGCTTGCAGAGTCTTTAAAAGCGGAAAGTTGGTAATTTCCCGCAACCTGTCGCTACTGGACAATAGTGTCACAGAATGGCTACTGAATTCCGGAAATATTCCGGAACACGTGCTATCCAATACTTTGATTTAGCCGGATGGAGACCTACCTCTAGTGGCAGTTGGGGCGCGTTTAACAGTATGTTCCCGGCAGTGTTCGTGGTCAGTCTTTTTAACGGTGGTCCGGTTTTATTCCGAGCTAAGTAAATGCACAAAGTTTTGTGATTGTATAGTAGTCACACAAGTTGTCATTTGAAATTAAAATCAGTTTGGAATTAAATTGCTGTGATATTGTGAGAATTATTCATTAGTTATTTGAAGAAAGTGTTATTGATAAAAGGCTTTGGCTTAAGTGTATCAAATGTGTGTACCATTGTAGTGAAACAAGAAAAAAAAGGAATATGTTCGAATATTCAATTATACTTCTATCCCGACCGCAGCGAATAGCTATCAATAATCATTTGCGTCTTCTAATTATAAAATTCGAGGTTGAACGAAAGGTGAGCGATATATTATTGCGCAAAATATAAGCATTTACTTAAACTTGTTCGAATCCGCATTTTAATTTCCATGCCACTTATGTATTTTGAATTAATAAATAAAGAAAGAAAGGTAGTCCTAAAATACAAACTGACGGATAAGCGCGGATCAGATTGAGCTTTTTGGATTGTGATCGAAACAGAGTGTTTAAGAAGCGTAAGGTCGACAAAACTATTAAATCTTTTTAATCTTTCAGTCAAGTAATAGGAGCCTTAGTTTAAAAGTTATTTGAACCATTTTAAAAAATTTAATAAATAAATAAAAATATTTAAATACAGTCTTCGATGGAATAAGTGAACGCTTGGAGGTCCCAGGCACGAATCCCAACGGCGGTGACCCATGGCTGTTTTCTGCTGACAACAGACCAATGGGGTTGCAGAAAAATTGTCAGTGGTTCGTAATCCACTTTAAATTGTACAAGGTCCACTTACAATCGTTGAATCGTAGAATTTTTTCTCCCACCCCGTGGGGGTTACGGGAACTAGAGAAATCTATGTAATTTAAATGAAAAGTGACTAATCATAAGGAACAATTATAGTTTAGTCTGGTGCAGTTAGATTTTTACCTCGGAACCCGTCTATAATGAATAGATTTTTCTATGACTTCTTTTATTGAGTTCTTTATCCTAAGAACTTCAATCTAAGAACTGAGTCTTGATGTTTTACGTAATGAAATTGATTATTTTCAATTTTTTTTAGTTATACAAACACAAAAGAGTAATGCTTACTACAAAAAATAGTTTATATATTCCAATTTATGGTTTTGTGCAGGTCCTACACTATAGGACTACAATATTGAAGCTACCAATGTTTTTTATCTATTACACAGGCTCCTTTAATAATAATGTTGTTTTTAGGTCATAAAGTGAGCAATTTCAAAAATAGTGTTGGTTTTTTTTATAATAACAGATTTTTTTTTTGATAATTTAAAAAACGATATTTGTATCGGATGGAATTTCCTTAAATGTGGACATTATAGCTTGCATCTATAGACACTTTCATGTAGAATTCGGATTCGTTGGCAAAATTGATAAATAATATTAGATTTTAAAGTTTTTTTAATACCAAAATGACTAAAAGTGTACATTTCCACACCCTGACGTGCCTAACAAATTTTATGACCAGATTCAAATTCAGTCCCAAAATTATCTAATGATTTACTAGTATTTCTAAAGGAGAGAAAACCTTGTAGGCCTGTGTTATTAGGCTTAACTTTTACACGAGTCTTCTAAGACCCGTCTTATTTTTATCAAATTTTATACGAATCAGCATCTGTTGACAGCTCTATAAACTAAGCTAAGATTTATGTCTCCTGCTAACCGAGGTTAACTTCAATTCGTGTGTTTTTTTTTTACGATATGGCCATAGCTTCGTGGACAACCCTTCGATGCGTTAGCATGGCTATGGTTAGGATGTGGGGAGTGATGAAACTAGATAGCCTTGTTTTTAAATTGTTACGAGCTATAGAACAGCTCAGAGACGGAGTGGATTTTTTAATTCTATTTATAAATACTCGGGAGATCGGGTCTCGAACCCGGGAACCAAAGCTTGGTTGTCGTGCCGTTTAACCAATTGATCGAACTCCATCTCCGTGTTTACAGTGGAAGCGATTAGAACTGATGTTTTTGCTGAGTTTATTTAGGTGTTTCTTATATTTTAAATATGTTTTTTTATTAAAAATAAATGAACGACGCGGTTAGCTAGATAGAAGCAATTATGCCTTGCAAGAAACTTAAAAACTTAAGGGAGACGTTTGAAAAAATGGATTTTTTTTGCAGATTCTTAATCTATATATAGGTTTAATTCATTCTAAAAAATAATTTTTTGAAATTCTTTAATTTTCGGTTTTTTAAACGCGTTCAAATTCGACACGGTCGTTTCTGAGCACACACGTTGCAAAACTTCAAACGTGTTTTTCTAGAAGAGTCATAAATGGCTGAACCTTTCTGACCACTGTATTTAACCGATCGACTTGAACATACTCAGATACTCCGATACTCAGAAACATGAAGTCACGGAATGACGTAAAAAAATTTTCAATAACTTAAATTTTGCATTTTTTGTTAATGTTTTATAATTAAAAAAACGGAAAAAATTTATTGTTTTTTTCAAATCGTCGCCATTTTCTTAATTTCGCAGTAAATAAAAAAAACATTCGTCATTCTGTGGCCAAGGGGATTCTGATTAATAACATAGGTTTAATTTTAAAGTGGAGAAGGCAGCGATGTGAGCCGTTTGCCCCCGGAAATTTGAAGACCTCTTTTCGCGAAACTTCGACGGCCGCCATTTTGGATTTTCGCGAAACTTCGACGGCCGCCCTTTTTGGATTTTGTATTACAATAACAATTTCTTAGCATGCCATAAATACTTAATAATAACAAAAAAAAAAGCCGCAGTCGTCTATATTTATTCGTTTTTCCTCGAAAAATTAAAATATGAGCTTCTCAAAAATAGTGCTCCAGGTAGAACTCTAAAATAAATCCACGGCTAACAAGCCTTCAACTAAAAACGTTAAACTCCAGTATTGTTTAGTCGTGTCTAAAAATACAAGAGTGAAAATAAATTTATTTATGGTTGCATGTGCTTATTAATTAACCAAACTGAAGTATCTGCCTGCGATGTTTAAAAATATTAGCACTATCATCCCCGTAATTGTTTATTTACACGACACCTAAACATAATATGTATAGTATACTACTGGAATCGACATAATATTGTTCGCAGCAAACTCTCAGATTAGCAAAGTCCTTTTGAAAATTAAATTAAGGCATGAATTATGTTCAGCGAGTGGTTTGTATGTTTGAAAATCGCAAACTCAAAGACTGGATATTTTTTTACGTACTCTCTATTACTACAAATACATAAACGTATTTAAAAGGATTTTTGGTGACTCAAACCGAAAGGTATTGAAACATATATAAACAAATTTTTTTTGTATTATAGGTATGCCTTTAACATTTTTCCAGGCGAATTAATGGCAATATGAAAATTAAATATTTTTTTATTGTTTATTGTTTTCAATAATATTGGCTAATTTTGTTCACACAAAAAATTAAAAAATATATTATGATTAAGAGATACTTGAGGTGGGATAAATATATCCCACGGCCTTACTGATTTAATAAAAAATATAACGATTTTTGATTGTAATACTTCAAATAAATTCATTTATTAGTGCAAAAATAATAAAATTAAACATGAATTGTAATAAAACATTAACATTACTATTTTCCATGAAAATTTCGAACGCAAGGATTTATGCATAATGGGACATCGCAGAATGTACAAATAACTTCATTGCACCTCCGATAAGTTTTATTTTGAAGTGGCATGTGCTTACCAACTTCTGCCATTCTTACGTCGTCTGGAACTGGATCAGGCATAGTTTTAAATAATGGATGATTGGACGACCTCGTCGTTTTCGACTACTATAACTACCAATAATCTGTCCGGCCAATCGTAATCGAAATGATAATTGGTCAAACCTTATATTTGTAGCCATTTTGCAACGTTGTACAGTATGAAGCTGTGAATAGCTTAGTCAATAAGATAATATAATTATCGACCTATCACTAGTTCCCCTTACTGTACCACGTCAAAATATTCTATTGCAGTTAATTTTTCCAAGAGGCTCATACTAGTGAAAAAATTGTCAAACGCAACAATTCTTCCTGTAGTTACATTTCTTATTAAATCAAGTACTATCCTTTCACCAAGACACATTTCTAATGGCACCAAAGTTTTACCAGTGTAAATAGAAAAATTTAGATTTCATTGGAATCTGCACTTTTGAAATTATTCAACCTTGAAATTTCTGCCTTCATTACCATCAAAATTAGATATTTCGCCTTCATCAGGTAACGTATAAAAATAGTTCATCATCTCTTCCACATGTTTGGAATTATTTAAATTCCATTTCACCATATTCAAAATCTATTAAGTTTCAAATATGTAACGACTAATTTTCTGTTCTTACACAGCTTGCAAGAAATATTCTTCCCACCTGATAAACATTGTATGAGCTGAGGAAAGTATACCTTCCACCTGGTAGACATAAAATATGGGGGTCACCTCTACTAAAAAAGAATATCGATAAGCTATCGGCGTTTCCTAATTTAATACAAAATTTCTTCAACATAACTGCAAGTCGGGGAGATGAGTCGTTCGTCAATTTCCCCTCATAGTCCTAGTCCGTGAACATTGTTGTGTTAAAGTCAGCGTCACTAATAAAGCGGTTGATGTCAGCTCAGGCCCATGCGCACGGAGGGGGGGGGGGTTCCAACACCCCCAGGAGGGTTTTTTAAAATTTGCTAAACTGTTTGATTAGGAAAAATTTTACTGAAATACTAAAAAATAACCTTAAATGTATATGAAATTAGATAACACCCCCCCGCCTCCAGGAGCAAATCCTACACACGGGCCTGTGCCAGGATACTATCTCTAGTGCTTTGTTAATTTTTTTGATTTTTGGAAAACATGTATAAGGTGATTCTATATTTAATTAAACTCAAAATTTATATTATATTCGTTTTTTTTTAATTTTTTATGTTCAGGTTAAAAAATTTATATCAAGACTAAATCCTAAATCCCTAAATTTTCCCTCTATCAAATTTTAATACATTAAAGTCTTTGATTGTAATATTTTATTTATCTGAGAACAGTGTCATGTAAATGTGATTGAAACCTTTTTATTCTTTGAAGAGTTTTTTTCAACTATATTACTCAATGTAAATACAAGTATTCCATTCAATCAATATATTAAATAAAATTAATAAAAGTTAATAAAATTAACACTGTACCAACTGCTACATTTAACATTCAAAACTACATCGCTTTGATTGGGCCACCGATTCATATCTTTGTAGAAGCTTTAGATTTCTAGGTGAAATAAATTTGAAGAGAATCCATGTGTTGCTTTTTGCCGATATGATTACGGAACATTAAAAATGAAGAGAAATTACGAACTCATTAGATCTGAAGATATTTCAATGAACAATCTTAGTTTTCTGCTTTGATGGTGAAGCAAGTATTAACCGATATTATACAGGTCTTTGTACAAAAAAAACTAAACACCAAAAGTTTGGCCACATGTGTTATCAAATACAGATGTTATATTGCAATTCCATTAAATTTTGATTGATCAAAAATTTTAGTGAAACGAATACGAGATACTCGAGTAGTTTTTTATTAGTATTAATATTTTCTTTAAATTATTATGAGAAGTGAAAAGTTTTTTCACTTTCACCTGGCAAACCACAACTAATTAATGTAACTTGTGGTTTGTTAATAAACTAACTAGTATAAGCTAACAGCCTGGGATTGTTGCTGGCCCGTTTCTGGTGTTTGTATTAACAAAACAAATAACGTTACAGTCAACTTTTTCCATAATGTTTAGTTTACACAGCTTTTTTTTGAATTTATGTACAAATTAGATTGTTTTCTGAATTCTATAAAAGCTAAAACCGGCTCAAAAAAGGAATAGATTTTGGTAACTATATCTTCCATATTACTTATCGCTGAGTTAGTTGCACCGTTTTGCAAATTTTATTAGGTATTCACTTTTATTTGTCAGGTTGCTATATGCTTGGGTGGACGTTTGAAGAACCAAAGTTTAAAGTTATACATACATACGCAGGCCCGTAGAGACGAAATTCGGGCCCGGGGGGTATCACATACGGGCCCCCGCGAAAGGAACTTCGGGGCCGGGGCTAAGCGTTTACGTGCCCATATGCAATCGAATGAATGACTTTCAATTTAAAATCTATCTAGTATATTACACTTTTTCGATCGTGAAACATTTTTTTATATATAATTAAAATGGAAAAAAATTTCTATTGATGACTTAGATGACGGGGCCCCTTTTGAAAGCCCCGGGCCCGGGGTGTTTACCCCCTTTGCCCCCTCTCGGCGGACCTGTTCATACGTATAGGAGAGTGGTAAGTTTTCGGAATAACAGAACATGATACCTTAAGCAATTCGAATAACTTTTTCGTATTTAACTGCATCAGATACACGTACTGTGGAACCTTAGTTCCATCCTTTTATTGGGATTTTGTTTAAATTGTGCTTAGCATATTTATTAAGCATACCATTGAGTAGGTAGGTCTAGTCCCCTGGCAATACATAGGCTATCTATTATCCGGAAATCCAACATCTGCTTGTCGGTATGTTCGATTATTAATCAGCCCAGCAAACATTTCCTCCAAGCCTCGCTTTTACAAATCGTGTCTTTCTTTATTTTGTTGGATCCATTAAACGTTTTCTCGCCGTTCTCGAAATCCGAGAAATTATCGAATTTATCTGTGAATCGCAGAAATTCAGAAGAGAACAAATATTGATATAGATAAACAAATAAAATGGCTCTTCGAGAAATTTATATAAAGGGTAGCACAAGCTTTTTTATTCACTGTTAAGCCGGCAACAAAGTGCGAGGAGAATTCACAGGTACGATAAATTGAGTCATGTTACTTAATTTCCTGCAATATTTTATTATTTGTGTTGTTTTAAAATTTTTAAAAGTAGGGCCAAAAGTAAATTTAAAATCTTTATAAAAAAGTATATTTTTATTTTTATTACTCCTGAATAAAATATATAATTTTTATTCATTTGTCCAAAAGATTATTCGCACACTTATGGGTTTCTGAGTGCTTTAACCATATAATTTGAGATTTCAAATACAATCAACATTTCCATAAATACTCAATAGATTTTTTAGTGTTAACAATAAAAAGTAAACCATTTTAAAAGTTTTTAAATGTTCAAAACAATAACAAAAGAAGACTCCATCAAAAAAGTGACCAAGAAATATTCCACGCCTGCGTTAATATTTACTATTAGTCTTAAAAATCGATTCAAGACTTGTTTTAAATACTAATTAATATTTGGTAGGAAATCCGTTCGATTTAATGATAGCATCCATCTGTTTGGGCATTGACTCCACTAAATTTTTAGTTATACCCGACGAAATAGAGTTCCAAGCTTTTTGGAAAGCAGTTTTTAAAATATTCTGGTTTGAAATTCTTTTCTTCCTCAATTCTCTTTCAAGAAGGTACAGTAAGGGATTGGTATCGGGAGATTGTGCAGGGGCTTTGAAAGTTTTGGGGTATTGTATATAAGCCAAAGCTTTGTGTTTACTGTCGCAAGCTTCGGGTCATTGTCGTTGACGAAAGCAAAATCATTTTGTAGCCCCATTTTTCTGCACTTGCACGAAGATTCTGTTTTAATCTCTTTTAAAATGTTAATGGAGACGTGTTGACTCATAATTCCATCAAATAGCACTCATGCAACCCCAAACCAAAACTGAACCTCTGACATGTTTCACGGTGAAACTCAAACTCTCCTTATTGTTCGCTGTATTGGCTGTTCGTCATACCCTGCATTGTCCATTGGATTTAAAAATATTTTATTTGCTTTCATCGGCAAATATTACTCAACACAACATGTTTATTTTTCATTTGTTTGGCAAACACAAATCTACCATTTCCATTCTTTTCACTCACAAAACATTTCTTTTGCGCAATTCTGCTATGGTAACCCGACCCGTTTCTAACTATTTCAGGGGAAATAGGCTTCCCGAATAATAATTAATTAAATTTTTCTCAAATATAAGCTGAATTTTAAAAGTATATCAAATTAATTAACTGTATTAATCAAATATATGGATTAAGAGTACATATGTACGAGTATGCTAATACTTTTTTGGACCACTATATTAAATTTCAAGTAATATTTTGGCTCTAACGAATAGTCAATTTTCTTTTAAATTGTATGTAAAATAAATTGTGTTAAAATTTTATTTAAATGCAAACATATACATTCGCGGAAAAAAAGTTCGAACTATTCCCGATCGTTTCATCTAAAATATTAGTGAGTGTTATTACATTTATTCTAGCAGTCGCTTCTGGCGTACCTGGGCTTTTAGATACTAAAAAACAATTCATGATGCAAGTAAGTCGCTCCTCCACTCGCACCGACCCACCGCTTCCCCTTGTTTACCTTATCCCGCTCTTCCCGCCCGCACAAAATCGTACTGCTATAACGAACTTGATGCACTAAAATAATTGCTTATTCCTTGTTAATAGCGTAATGAAATATATACTAAAACCTAGCCAAAGATTGTCATTGAATTTGTATGAATGCTCCGCGTAACATAGGCTATATAGCCAGCAGCGTAGTTTCGGCAGGGCGGGGCGGCGCGTAGCGTGGCGGGGGGGGGGGGGGGGGGGGGGGTCATGGCGTGGCGTGTCGTGGCAGGAAACGGTATGATCACCCTTAGCTCCTAAACTACTCAACAGATTTGAACAAATGCGGTTTCAATTGATTTGTATGAATGCTCCACATAACAGTGCGTTGGCAGGGCGGGCGTGGAGGGGTTGAGGTCTGTTTCCTCATAGCTCCTGAACTACCCCTCAGATTTGCTCTCCATATAGGCTATATTACGTGGAGTATTCGTACAAATCCACCTTATTTGTCCAAATTATATAAATAGTTTAGGAGCTACGAGAGAACTAACCACCTGCATAACACAAAAAGTCGGTAAATCGGTAATCTTTATAATAAAAGGTCATAGAAACAAATTTTTGGGTAGTGTAAGGTAGTGTAGGTAGATCGACGACAACTGACCTGCTTGAATTTACATCCCACATAATCTCTGTCTTTCAAAAAAATCTCCAGGACGACTGCGTCTACACCGAATTGAGCAAGGCATTTGATAAACTTCCTCACTCTGTGATTATGTTTAAACTTGAAAGGTTGGGTTTTCCGTCTTTATTGCTCAACTCGATCTGATCTTACTTAGAAGGTCTTACGCAGTATTTTTCCGTGATACTTTATCCAGAGTCGTCAGGGCTTCATCTGGCGTAGCGCAGGGTAGCCTTCTGGGGCCACTATTGTTTATTCTTGCCATTGACGACATTGTTCCTATGATTAAGCACTCTAAAGTCTTAATCTACGCAGACGATATGAAGATTTTCTCATGCGTTAGAAACAGTTATGATCCTTCCTGCATTCAGAATGATTTAAATACCTTCAAGAACTGTTGTGGATCTAATGGCCTGCAGCTTAACTTGGATAAATGTGAAGTTGTGTCATTCTCTTGGCACCAAAATCAGCTCGTCGTTGATTATACCTTTCCGTCTTTGTTATCTGTCGATTGCAGTCCGTTACAGACCTTGGTCTGAAGTTTGATCGTAAACTTGATTTCACTCTGCACATTAGCTACATTATTTCTAAGAGTAATTCAGTTCTGGGTTATGTAATGCAGTGGTCAACGGGATTTTCTGATCGATAGAACTAAATTCACTTATTCTTTTCTTTGGTCAGGCCAATTCCCGAGTATGCATCTCAGGTTTGGTCCCCCTGCTACGCTGTTCATTCTAAACGCATTGAGTCGGTGCAGCGGAACTTTGTTAGAGATCCACTGGAATGATCCACTAAGGTTTCCTCCTTATGTGGATCGCCTTCGGTTGCTTAATATGCACCCGTTGGAACAACGATATAGATTTGCTGAACTTGTCTTTATTCACCAGCTTTTGAACTCGAACATAGATTCTTGCACTCTCGCATAGGTATGGTTTTTTATAGACATACCCCGTATAGCTTAAGAAGACTGCCTTTACTGCATGTTGTGCACTATCGGTCTAACTATGGTATGCATGAGCCTATAAATCGCATGTGTAGAGCCGTGAATATGTGTCCTGTTTTTGACCTGACTCTTACTAAGGATTTGCTAAAACGATCTCCATTGTCTGTGCACCCCTGATTGTTGTGTGAGGACGTGTTTTGGTTTTTTATTCACTAATGTTTTTTTTTTGGAAGTTGGTTTGGGAGCCTCATTCGCCTCAATATATTGTTTTATTCTGGCGAATAGGTCAATTGATTCTAGGCTTCTGCCTGAGAACTGCGCCTTCTGAGTTAGAAGGATTAATTCTATTAGTATATACAAACCCTGCTCATTTAAATTTATCTCCATATGATGTGACGTAGCTAATTCCTTCTAATATTTTTACCAAAATATGTTCTTTTGCACTAATTTTATTGCAAGATAATGAGAAATTCTATCTGATGATATTCGATAAGGAACCTTTTACGTCAAAATGGCACTTTAATATATAGATATACATATGGGTTATATCGAACTCATGATCATATACATATATAGCGTTAGGGGTGTTTCGAGGTAGTCTGAGTGTGACAGAATCCCCAAATTTGGCATCCATTGCAGAGTAGATATCTCAAGACCGAGTTGAATTATTTACCGATGTGAGGCTATGTCGTATGAGGTATTTTCAATCCCGGATGATGCTCCATTCCTCTTACCACTGAGCCACCAGCGCTGCTGCCGATTCCCCGGTTAAAAGATTTTTTCATGGAAAAGCCTCGCTATATATATATATATATATATATATATATATATATATATATATATATATATATATATATATATATATATACAATCCGTGCAATCAGTATCTGCCACCACTTAATTTTTACTGTAGTGCAAAAAAAAAGAAGGGAAAAAGCCAAATTATTTTTGATATTCTTATTTCTTTATAATTATATAAAAAACCAGTTACTTTCGTTCTCGTCCAACAGTGAGGGACATCATTTCAAAATTTAAGCTTCCTTTCTAGGTCGAAACACACCCCTTTCAAACCCTCACACTAGGTGCAACATTTTTCTACAGTAGCAATTGGGGAACATACCTTCCTTCCGCACCCCTACGATAGGTACAAGAATTTGTATCATGGTACCAAATGTGACCATACTCTGTGTAACAGAAAAATAATCTTCAAAATCAACCAAGGCGGTACGAAGAACCGTATGCTCTCCCCATCAGACCCAACGTGGGTAGCAGTGATATCTATGGAAAACCACGCTCTTATACAAAAAAAGCATCATCTAATTTATGTGGTTCGAATTGTGGACTTCCTCTTTTGAAGAAGGAATGATAAGAACGAAATTCGTTGTCTGTCTAGTCTGTCACAGGTCTATAACTTCTAAACTATTCAAGCACAGAGCTAAAGTTTTGGTATGTAGTTAAAGATGAACGACTCGTGGCTATTTCAGTGATCATATCATTTGAAATGTTCTAATGTAAGTATTTCAATTGTTTTGCTTTTCGACAATTTATCTTAAATTCATTTGAGCGTTTGATTTTTGCTATAAACCTCTACCCTTCCATATTTTCTCCAAAAGTGGACCAAAAATTAATCAAAAATAGCAAAATGGACGTAAGAAAATTTATGAAACATTATATTGATCCTTTTATTATCAAGGTGGAGGTCTCCACCAGTAGTGACCCATGGTTGTTTTCTGCGGAAAACAGCTTACGATAAAAAGGACATTAGGGTTGCAGAGTACTGTCATGTTTCTCAATTCATCTTAAATTGTAGGTAAACCAGCAAGCGTTGTCTCGAATATGTTATTCATTTTAGAGCTATTAATAAAAGTTAATTTAATACAAAAAGGCAATAATAAATCGAACTGGAGGGAAAAATGAAAAATACTATTATTTGACACCCTGAAAGTAAAAAAGATTTGAAAGTTTTTTATTTGCTCGAAAACGTAACATCAGATATTGATTTAAAAAAAAGAGTACAAAAATAGCTGAGGAAAAAAACGCAATAAATTTATCGGCACGCAAAAATTAAATTGTTTGTCTTACCAAATGTTCTATTTTCAGGATAGAAATAAAATCACTTAATTCACTTGAAATGAGGAAATTTTCATTATTGCGAAAGTGCACTTAGTGGAAGCCATTGTTAAGTAAAGAAGCAGAATAGCCCCTGCACATTTTTGTATTGTTTAGTTCCTCTATTTATTATATGTTTTGTGCTTAGGGGCTCACTATCTCCTCCAAAAAGTCACTTTGGTTACTAGATTCAGGTGTTTTTATATCGTGGTCGCAGAAATGCAGTTGAGTCACACTATTCTTACACTTCCCACCAAATCATCACTGTAACTGGGCGATGCCCTGTTTGCACCTTCGAAATTTTTTCAGGGGCTTCATAAGGGCTATGACCATAAACTCTGTCATTCTGCTTGTTAATTTTTGTTCTGCAGTGAAAATTGTTTCTTCTAAAAGAAGGATTTGAACTATTCTAATTTCTCATGAAGCAATAATTAACCGGTGTCTCGTGGTTCTTAAGCAACTCCGAGCCTCAGGTTATCTTTAATGATATGTGGGATGGTTTTGGTGAAATGTTCATTATCCTGACCAAAATTTTTCGATTTCGGAGCAGATGTCCCGTGGACGACTACTCTTTAGTCGGTCACCTACGAAAGACATAATGCTCTAAACGATACTATTTCATTTAATAGCAAGTTAACCAATTTTTGCGTGATTTTTAGAGTTTTTATCAGATTGAAAATGTTGAGGGTCTTAGTACACTAATGAAACGCGATCAGAATATAATATATAAAGTGAAATTAGCGGGTAAGTGCCTTTTCAAAACATTTGTGTGGTCTTACATAACTGGGCAAGAACAATCAAAAAAAGTTACATACAACCCGGAATAATTGAGTTCGAAAAAGATTGTTGCTTGCAAGTACGCTAGAAATCACCAGTCGTAAAACTACAAACAGAATCAATTATATTAGCCATCGGGTGTGATTGCGACAGTTTCCATTGCGATTCTAATATGCAACTTGCACTGGCACATAATTGTACAGTCAAAGTAGAATCCTGGCTTTAATCAGTATGATTCTGTGTCGACATGACTACGTATTTGCAATCTCAAGAAGTTATTTTGAAAGGATAGCGCGTCTTGATTAAAGGTACTACAGTTATTGAAGGAGGATGATATTGAAATTTATTATCTTTACTTACTTGCTTTCACAAAGTACTAATACAATTTCGTTGTCGCGGAAATTTCTCTCCGTTTCGTTCTTCAGATCTCCTAAAATGTACAGATTAAAGAGATTCAACCGCTAAAGGGATGAAATCTTTGAAAGAAAATAAATCTTTCAAAGAGGAAGATACTGTTTTTAAACATAGTTGTTTATTAAGCTTTAGTTAACTAACCTCTGTACGATATCGTTGGCTGTGTAAAAGCATATTTGATAACTTCATGAGTGAAATATTCCTCAGCGCTCCTTAAGTTGTTCGCCAAGTGATGAACCTTTAGTTTCTCAAGAACATGACTCTCCGTTAGTTTAGGTATGAACTTAAGTAATATTGCAATAAAGATTTAGATACAAATGTTGTTTCACATGTGTGTTTAAATTAGTGGGGTGATAGATCTAACCTGGTATTGCAGGTGGGGATACAACAACCAGCTCAACCGTTTGAGAGTTACAGGGTGTTACTTTCATAAATTTATCTTTTGATCTACTCAACGCAGCGATATCAAACAAATACTTTTGAGGAATGCGCAGATATAATCTGCATTAATTGTGCAGTAGATTGGAAAGTTAGAGCGGTTGTACTGGAATATCAAAGAAGATTTCCTAATCAACATGCGTCCCAAATACAGGTATTTTTATGAACTTCCGGAAGGTTAAGAGAAACTGGAAGTGTCACTTAAAACAGCACGGAGTTACGATCTGAAACATCGAAAGATTCTGCCGACGTCGGGCAGCAAATAATCACCCTAGTAAGGCACGCCCCTGAAACGAGCACGAGATGAGTCGCAGGATGATTAGGAGTGTCTTATGTTAATGTTTAGAGTGATATTCATCGAGGAGGATCACATCCATATCATTATATCCCAGTAAATGACTACTGAAAGGAGATTTCGAGAGAAGCTTAGAATTTTGCATTTGGCTTCTGTAAATTTACACAGAGAACAAGGCGTTTCTGGACTGAATTCTGTAGACGGATGAATCACAGTTCACCGGGGGTAGTATCACAAATGTACTTACAGAACCTCTACACCGAATGGGTGATCTCATTCCAGCCCAAATTCTATGCCAATGTCTGCACTAGTATCATGGACACTCATTTAATAGGACCATTCATTTTGTCGCAAAGGCTTAGTAGGCCAACTGCTTGGATAATACACAGCTAGATCTACTAGAGGATATACCTCTTGATAATCTCAGGGAAGTGTTTCAATAGCACGGTGGAGCACCAATGCATACTGCTAACATTGTGAAGGCAATATTAAATGGAAAATTTCCTGACCGCTGGATTGGACAAAGTGCAACGATTCCTTGGCCTGCGAGATCCCCAAACCTCACTCAATTGAAGTTTTTCTTTTATGGAACAAAGAACGATGAAGTTTATTCAAGGGCTGTTCATGATAGAGATGAATAATTTGGCGGAAATGGCCTACAGCGACGAAAATACGGAAGAGGCTCGCTAAAATAAATCTTTACAGGGAATTAGGAGAAGGTTATTGGCCTGCATGGAAATAATGGAGCATAATAGCATTAATTGCAAAAAGTTTTGAATTTAATAAAAAGCATTTTAGGGTTAAGGTAAATTTTTTTAAATTTCAGATTTTTATAATATTTCCCTCGAGGTTATCAACGCATAAATTTCTACATCCCTTCCCCACATCAGCATGTTGTGCCTTTTTCAAAGGGGAATAAAATGGGCAATTTAATAATAATAAAAAACATGTTTATTAATTATCTGTATTTCCAAGAAACTTTGTGAAAATTCTCAATTTTAGGAAATCGCAAAACATTTTTTTCAATTTAGCAAGTGACTTTACCTGCAATGGTATGTGTTAGATCAATCTTGTTGTCAATTTTACACATAACATTGGAATAGTAGTTTTTTAGTGTTTTATTGATGTCGCTGCGTTAAGCATTTCAAAATATAAATATAAATTAATGACGGACATATACCGTTAAAATTGCAAATTTATGATTCACCCTGTAACTCCAAAACCGTTGAGATTATCCTCCCCCATGCCCAACAATTTTTTGTTTGAGATCTCTCACCCCACTTATTTTAGCACACCTTATGTGAAACATCCTGAATAGCCGGGCTGAAAACTTAATTTCGTAGAGAAACTCCTGCCAAAAACTTCAATACCGGAAGCTTTTAAAGGAACTTTTTAACACAATACACATTTTAAGTCGAGTATAATTTGCAGCTGCAGACAATTTGCGATGTGATAGTCATAATATATACCGGGTTAATATTTGTAAGAAAAGCTATGACACCAAACTTGATGCCCTACTTGCAACCCCTGGGATTAGGCGGTGGGTATTTTTGCAAGTTGAAATAGGAAGCTCCATTTTTTATCACAGATTCGGATTCGCCAGAAAAAGCTTCATTGATTTGACTTATGACTGATATCAATTTTGAAATGTTAAATGGTTTTATTTAGCTTTACTTTCGTATATTTGTTTGTTTGTCTGTTTCAAATCTGGCAACAGCTTTAACCCACTTCTAATTGTTGTATCGATTTAAAACTTTTGGTGATAACACAATATTATGGTACTATCGAAGGGGGTAGGGTTTATACATATATATACTGCTCGGAAATTTATTTAAAAAAATGGGGATCATTTCTCGCTAGTTATCCCTTTCTGTGTAAGCATCTTTTTTTCAACCCGGTTTTCTTAATTATCAACGCCATGTCGCCTATTAAATCTAGGCGATAGAAATAGATGAAAATATTCACAATCATTTTAAATATCTTTCTGGGTAAGCATTTTGCAGATTAGAACCTTTGTTGTAATTTATATTTCAGTGATTTTTACATTTCCTTACAACGAATAAATATGTTATCTATTTGGGTTTTTATTCTGGTAAACTTATACCTATATGAGATAGCTTATAAGTCACTCCATTTTAATACATCTCAGACCTCAGTAAGTGACATCTACATATAATCGAAACGACCGATATTAGTGTCGAATCCATACTTTTCGGGATCAATAAGTGAATAATGATATGCCGTTAAATAATTTGGTAGTACTGATGGTGGGAACCGAGTAGAATGTACAAATAATTACCGATATTAGTGTCGAATCCATAGTTTTCGGTGTTAATGAGACGGGTAATGACTCTCCCGATGGCGTTAGATATTACGGCAGTTAGACACTCCTATGCGCAGGGGTAGGAAGGAAGGGACACAAAAAAATTATCGTAATCGACCAATGTTAATGTCAAGCTCATAGTTTTCTGGATTACTGAGATGAATAATCGCTATTTAAATGTCGTTGAGTGCTATGGGGTTAAGACATATCTAGGACTTCTTGTGCTGGGTGTGGGTAGGCTGTGATATGTAAAATAAAGATACAAAACTTTTAAGTTAAACGGTTTTATTTAACATTAGGTGATGTACTAAAAGCTTCAAAATAAAAAACAAACAGGAAAACTTTTAAGTTAAACGGTTTCATCTTACATTGGATGACGTAGGTACTAGAAGCTATAAAATAATTATGGGTCACAGATGTGGAGCTTACCGAGATATAGGTATTGTTTACTGGTATGAAATCGTGTAGGTCCAAAAGCAATGACGTCCTCTAGTGTCGGAGGTCAAGATCCACTTTTAGTCGATGCATCAGCGGAATAAATAAGGCTTAATTAAAAGAAGGGGGGGGGGGGCAAATTGATAATCAAATTCTGATTCGCATTAAGTAGTTTTTTTTAAAGCTGAACCGACTTCACAAAAAGCGCTGGAAAGCATAAAATAATTTTAAATTTTATATCTATTACGACATTTTGAAGTCCGTGCAAATTAAACAAATCAAAGAAGTACAACAAAAATACTTAATCGCCGTGAGCTGAAACGATCAGGTAGGTCTTCATATATTCGACTCGAAGAATGCTGGTCGTACGAATAAAGCAATTTCAAAAGTTGCAGATATAGTGCATTCTAAAGAATGGAAATAGAATTATCCCAATGCAGCAACATATTATGAAATTAGTCACGGTCACTCTTTCATACCCTCACCTTAGAAAATTCTTAACATGGCCATTTTGCGCAAGAAAAAATTATCGTAGTCAGAGAATTATCCTAGTCACTCTAGGTACAAAATTGTTATTATTTATCAATCAGGTAACATATTCTGTACCAGAGTTCTGCACAGGTACTTCTTTTACAACTTGTACTTGTACCTGCAAGTTTAATGTTCCAGAGTTAACTGCACAACCGTATCTGCACAGGACAGGTATAATAACTCAACTTGTAACTGGAGGTATAGATTAACAGGTATATCTGTAGGGACTGCTAACTGGTAAAGCAGGTAACGCAAATAAACAAGTAACTGTTACCTGTGACTATAGAAGAAATTTGTTTGTGAAAAGACAAGATGAGCTTAGTAAATTTCATAGCTGTTATATTTTGGTAATAAACAAAAAGTCCTCACTTTACAGTAAATTTATAAATATACACGAGTGTTAATCAATAACAAACAAGTTATAATTCTATATTGTTATCTGTTATTTATAGTTTTAATTTAATTCCATAAAATCAAAGAAAACTGAACTGTACTCAAACATTGCTGCTCACTGAGCTCCTATTCATTTCTTAATCACTGAAAAACTGCGCAATATAACTGAGCGTACATAACTAAAATTAGCTATTCCCCATAGGATGTACAAAACGAATTGAATCATGTTACAACGTTATAAGCAGATAATACTCCAATATCAGAGTTATTCTTACTAACGCAATTTATAGGTAAGGACTTAAATTGTTAAAATTTGTAATGTAAAATCGCATAAAACTATAGACTTTAAAGAACATACATCAGCTTTTTTAATAATAAGAATTTATTTATTGTACTCTATATTGTCGATATGTTGTAACTATTCCATAAAAAGTGAAAGGATGCAACTTTGTTTATAGTCATATATCACAGTTACATGTTCCCTGCACTTATGGGTTACCTGTTCACTTGTACCTGTGACTGCAGTACAGGTAACGATACATTATTTACTTGTGGCTGCAAATGCAAGTACAAAAATATACCTGTACTTGCGTTATCAGTTCAGGTTCACAATGATCTGCGCAGGTTTATAATACCTGATGCAGTACTCTATTCTGTACAACAGAATTAAAATCATCACACACACCCCACCTCATAAATTTTTCTCGTCGTTCCAAATCGGTCCACACGTAACAATATTATGCCTGGTCGTACATACAAAAAATATGTGTCGAACTTTGCTTTTTTGGGAAGTCGGTTAAAACGTAAGAGGTGAGGGCCAGGAAGTAACCCGGTCTTATTTAAGTCTCATCAACAAAAACCAAAAGAAGGAAGAGGTACCAAAACGTTCAAAAAATGGGGATATCTCGAGAAAAACGAAATGCATCAATAAAAAAAACGACGTGTTCAATATTTTTTTCAAAAGCTGTCTAATGATAACAAACTTAACCACAATCCTTTACCTTACTCTTCACTCCAAATTCCTTCCTCGTTTTTAAATTCCTATAAAATAAACAAAAATTAGTAGGAGCAACAAAAATAAAAACCTTAACAAACTTACGGACAATCTATTCCATCCATTCACATGCGAAAGTATGTTCAAAAAACTAAATTGAGTACACCAGACCAAAGTAGGACATTATTAATTCACAAGTCAAACAACTCGTTTGAAGTAGAGCTAATGTCGGCAAAGTTATTGAGATTTCTCGATTCTCAATTTTAGAATTGTACGTGTGATTCCCTGAATTTTGGCAAATTTAAGAAAAATACTGCTTTCAGCTATGATTTTTTGAACAAAACTAATCTCGCTTTCATCTTCCTTATTTTAGAATAGTACGTAGAATGCTGCACTTCATTCTTTTATAATTTTTTGATTTTTATTTTCGTATAATTTTCGAATTATATTATTGTAATTGTAAGTTATATTTTTAATAAAAAACCATATTGAAAAATAGGGTTTATTTCGCCCTGTCTTTTTCTGACCTTGCACCCCTTATTGTTAAACTTTGTTTAAAGTTTCCGCACCATAAGAAACTCGTAAACTGTCTCTTCGTTAAAGTCTAAAGATAATACGTTATCTCGTAGACCACCGATGTCTTCGACTTAGCATTCAAACACTTTTTATGCAGATTTCTCATATATCTCTAACTGATCTGCGGTTTGAAGTCACAGCTGTGTGATAAGGGGAAGACATACCGCACTTCTGAGCCTTCATGCAATACATAATATCTCGAACAGATGCAAATCAATGCTCCGGAATAATAAAACACCACTTAAAGCTTAAATGGGACACTGCATGCGACGATGCATGCTCGAAAGTCGTATCATCATCAAAAGCTTAAGTAGTTTCCAATCTTGGATGTACTGTCAAAGTAGTTTTATCATTCTAGAGCAATGCTTCGCATATGCTCGAGATATCATGTTGAAGCAAACGCTATGTTTGTTACAGAACTGTAATCTGTGTGTAAAATAAATTGAAATATACTCCTTCTTTTATTTTGAGCTAAAACCGTTCAGACCGACCGACAGAGAGAAAGGGTTTAAAAAGTGATATTTTATGCCATTTTACCTCTTTTCGTATTTTAAAGCAGTTGTTATGTATTAGTCAGATATTAGATGATAGTTGTTATAAGCAAATAAAAAAAGTGTCCTTTATTATGATTTAATATGTTCAAATACTCCCGGAAATTAGAAAAAAAAACATACTTAATGATAAATGATATTGAAGTATGCTGTGGTTTTAAATATTTGCGTTTTACTTCGTTAATGCACAAGGCCGGACTCCTAAGAACAAAATATCATTTAAAAAAAAATACCTGTTTGCTGTATGAAGTGTTTATTTCAAAAACTATTCATAATGATATTTTAAAGCAGTTATTAAACAGACTGTACAAAACACGCAAAGAAGTATAAAACATAACTCATTTGGAAGTCGGTACAAGTTAAACAAACAAAACAATAAAAGTATCTCCAATATATACAGACATATATTAATCCTCCTTTCTAATATCGTCCACCCAGATCACATAGAAGCGGGTCACTTTTAAACCCCTCCCAGTCTCCCTTAGCGTGAGCAACTGAGTTATCCAGTTATTCCACTGTCGCTGCTAAACTCGGGTCAGTTCTAGAATGCTAGGCAATCTGCAGGAATCCATATTCTTCCACCGTCCCCAGTGTTCGTTCGTAGTCTATACGTTAATCAAAACTTCCACCCCTTCTCTGCCCACAACGTTGAAGAATTCCGAGTCATGACGCTTCAGTTCAGAGCCAGTACAATAACCTCCTCCGGATTAACCGCAGCTAATTCTTCGGAAGACAGGTCTGCATCTTCTACTGGTCGGTGTACCGCAGGAGATAGCCAACTTGTTAGAGTCTACCACCGCATTATTTACTTGGCTACGTACTAGGAAGCATTGACCAGCTGCCACCAATTAGAGATGTAACTAAAACTTTGAAATGTCTAGATGAGGATCGCCGTATCCTAGAAGGTTTCAACTCTTCCACTCATCCTCCAGAAACCAATGGAGATACTCTATACAGCAATAACCGAATCATCCAAATTGGTCTACGTGATACGAAGTTAGTCTTTCCTCCCCCACACGGTCCCACCCCCCATCAACATTTTTTCTCATAGTAGTAATGTGGGATGATAATGTATTAAACAAAAAAAAGGACCATCCAAATTGGCCTACGCGTTACCAAGTTATGCCCCGTCATATAAGAAAAGTAGGCATAGTATTTAAAACCTTCTCGCTTTTGGGAAGTTGGAAGAGATGAATGGCGAAGTTAACGCCTATGCACTCAAAAGCTTCTCCACAAATTTTTGTAAAACCTGCACCGAAGTATTTCTTGAAATCTTAAGTATGTCATTATTCTGTGACTCAATCGAGCTACATAATACAGAAAAATTAAAAGAAATTTTGGATAGATTTTGTTAATATGTTGGTTTTACACATCGTAGGCCCGAGTCCTGCTGAAAAATGTCGTTGAGTGCAACAGAATAATATTAGATATTCGGAATCCACTTAAAATGTTTGCATTCCTTAAAAACACAAAAAACAAAATTGATTTGTTACTGGGATTCCATCTCGGTATTTCTATGTATTTTGTCTCCCTGTCAAGGTCGAATTTTTGAGGAAATCGCAAAAAATGCAAACAGTGATGGTTATTTTACCAGACCATGTCATTGTTATGTATTTTGGTGCAGTGAGTCCGAATCCGGCTCCAATTTTACGGGTCACGCCATCATTTTTATATTAATCCGTTTTTCCAAGATAACGGAGTAATCTGTGATAGAACGTACGTTCTTTTATTCCTCACGATAGTAACAATACTGCACAGTTTAATTACTACGCGATGAGAAAAAAAATCAATGAATTTTCAATAAGTACGTACCGAAAAAAATCCGTTTTTTTAAACACATGAGTATTGAATAATTTGTTATTTTGGAGAATATTCAGCTAAGTAGGGAGTGTAAATTGAGAGGGGTTGTGAAGAAAACGGTAATCCGCCACCTTAGAGCGTCCGACATATTGGATTTAGAATGACGTCACGTAGCTTATCGTATTCTACTCAACCAATTCTTTATTTGATACCCATGTCAAGGAGGTTATTAGGATAACGGTAATCAGCCATTAGAATGACGTTATATATTTTATCATATTCTACTCGCCAAACCCTTTAATTTGATACCCATATCAAGGGGATTTTGAGAAAAAGGATATTCCGTAATATGGGGGCGTCCGCCATATTGAAAAAATGGATTTGTAATTAAATTTTGACGTGGCCCGTGAAATCAAAGTCCGAATTCGGATTCAGCGCTCCAAAATACAAAGAAATAACATCGTCTGGTCAAATATTAATCACTTTTTTTGTAAACCCGTGTAATTGGGGTTTTTAAAAGTCCCATAATTATATTAATATTTTCTAAATGTATCACAACTTCGAAACCTAATCTACAATATTATTTTCTTTATTTTTTTAAAAAAAGTAGTAAAAACAAATATTATTTCGCTTTAAAAGTACCTGTATAAAACGGCCACCCACTCCACCCCCAATGAATACCATTTATTTGTAATTAGGTGCATTTATTATTACATTCTGTAACAAATGCAAATTTAAAAAAAGATACATTTTATTATATAAAAGTTTATCAATATTGATCACAAAAACATTACAAGATGACATTACTTATAAAGAAATATACACTATACACCCTCACAAATTCGGGGCGACTATCCTTTTATGTTGGGATAGATGCCCTTGATAATAAAAATAACAAATAAAATAGTACTACACAAAAAACTGTCATAAATATGTTCTAGACACACTACTCCTTAAGTATAATAATAATAACAATTCATTTATTTCTTACAATGTTAAAATTAAAACTAATGAAAATTCCGCATTGGTTTGCAATAACCGTCAGCAGAGTATTGACATCATTTCTAGCAAACAGATTCAGAGGTTCCGGAAACTTAAAAAAAACATCATAGAAAACGTGAATCGAAATCTCTATGCATAGTCCGTTCTAAATTCGTTTACTTGGAAGCAGTAATTCAGTAGTGAAGTCCATCTATTTCCATTTAATATGTCCAAAGTTTCATTTAGACTTAGGGATTATTTTTCAAAGTGTAGGAGCCTAATTTCCTTTAAGATTGGACATTTTCCAATGAAGTATAGTACGTCTTCCCTCGCTCTCATGTTGCATAAATTACACTCTAGACTGTGATTTACTTTGTATGGGCGATAATTTAAATTCAATAACTCTCTTCTTGTCCTGAATAAGATTGAAATTGTTTTCCTAGAAAAACTGTCATTAAAATAATTTCGTTCCTCTTGGTTGTAATTATGAGCAGAGTAAATAAATCTGCTTTGGGAATTTCGCGCTTGTTGTATATACTCCTGTCGCAGATCTATCCTCTGTATAATTTCGTAAAGCTGTGCTCTATTGTGGTCTTCTTCATTTTCCAAATCAACTAAAACGTGGTATTTATTTGCTAGCTCTTGAAGGCGACAAAAATATCGTACTTTTTTTGTCCGGACAGCTGCCATCGGGTAGTTTTTCCACCTGTTCATACGTTTTGTTTCCCCAGACTTCTGACCCGTAGAACATAATGGATGTTATAGCTGTGATAAAATCCTATACGCTATGTTTCACGTGCCCATGTTGCATTTATCGCATTAAGAGATTACTTCAGCTTTTTTCGAGATGCTTTTTCAGGTCCATTTGTGGCGTAACTACTATTCCCAAGTACTTATATTCCTTAACAACCTCCACTGGCTCCTAAAGATTATAACTTTTGTTTTAGCCCAATTTAACTCCAGACCACATGTTTTACAATAAATGCTTAACTTGTTGATCATTATTTGTAGCATTTCTGGTGATTCCGTGAACATACAAATGTCATCTGCATACAGCAAAGTCTTTATAGTATCATTTTCTAAATTAATTCCTCCTGGAAGCCAGTCGACTAGGACATTTATAAAGAGCGCAAAAAGAAGTAGGCTCAATAGGCAGCCTTGCCTCACACCTGTAGTGGTCTTAAACCATTTGGAAATATTTGCACCATTCCAAACTGCAGCCGTTGTTCCTTTGTAGAGTTGCTCGATTAGCTTGAGCACCTTAGTTGACATATTCAGCATTCTTAACTTGTATATGAGCGCTCTTCTACTTACACGATCAAAAGCTGCTTTCAGGTCGACGAATGCTGCATACATCTTTTTTCCTTTACTTGATGTGATAGCGACCATATTTGTAAGGCTAAAGATATGATCAACTGTATCCCTGGCGGAAACCTGCTTGTGCCTCGTTTAGTAGCCTCGCTCGCTCTACGAAGCATAAGTATATAAAAAAACCAAATTTACTTATGAGTATAATGAAATATAAATACTATATAACTTTCGCTCCGCTGTCGCCAATGCGTCCGCACTCGCAGCTCCTCGCGCATAAACTGAGATGTTTGATGGACGTAATTTTCCTATGAGGCGAATGATTTTTTTTACTGGTCGGAAGTTAATTGGTTAGAAATTGCATCTATTCCGTTGAGGCATGTATCGAGACCTTACGCTATTGCAACAAGCGTTCGCAGATCCAATCGAATTTAATTTAAATGTTATAAAAAGTAATGAAATGAAAATTATAAAATATAAAAATTATAAAGTATAAACGTAACCAACTAAGCTGGTATATGCTACGTTCTCTCTAAACGTATTGAAATGCCAAAAAAATACAGTATTACTCATCATTTCAGATAAACGTGAAAAAAGGCGTCTTATACTATCCTAGGAGGATGGCTGCTCATTAAGGCGTACACCATTGCATTGATAGGTATATGCTCTCTCTGTCTCGAAATGTTCATGACCGGGTATGATTTACCGCCGATTATTCTTTATTTATAATGCTAAAAGTCCCACCTATGAAAAAATGCAAAATTTATTAATTTTACACTGAAAAGTGCAATCATATTGCACTTATCGTTTTAATTTTAGCAGTCGAGTCATTATTTTATGTAACGCGTTGGTGTTTTTCCATTCGGAATTTTTGCGCTATACGGATGGCACATTTTGAATTAAGTATTACTTGCTGTTTACATTTATGAAAGTTATTTAATACTTTACTATGTATCTTAATCAAACTTGAACAGAAATATCCAAATAATAACTTTATACATATTGCTTCAGGATAATCTGTTTATGAAAATGAAAATTATATAAATGCGAAAATATTTCGCTTCGGCTGTTAACAGAATATATGGCAGGCATATTAAAGTCTTTATGTAATTGATTTTATTTTAATTTTCGTTATGAATATTTTCCAGCAAATGTAAAGACTTAAATTTAAAATCAACATACGTCATAAGCACACACAAAAAAACAAATTATTTGTAATTAGTAAAACATGTTATACAAAGTTTATCATTAAGTTAAAAATATTAAGCAGAAATTTAACCAATAATTTTTCTTTCTTTCCAGGAATTCATATAATATGGATGATATTTTGACTACGAGTGAAAGTTTGCAGAAAACTACTGCGGCCAATTATGTGATAACGAATATTAGTTTAAATGATACAAATCCATTTGTTAATGAATCTGCAGATAATTTTGAGTTCAATGTTGCAGCTGAATTTGGACCGAAAAGAGATTCATTGTTAATTGTTATTCCAATGACAATTATTTATCTCATAATATTTGTAACTGGTGTTATTGGTAACATCAGCACCTGCATCGTAATCAAAAAGAACAAATCGATGCATACAGCAACGAACTATTATTTATTTAGTTTAGCAATATCGGATTTCTTGTTATTATTGTCAGGTGTACCGCAGGAAATCTACTTTATATGGTCCAAGTATCCATATGTATTTGGAGAAATATTTTGCATAGGACGTGGATTTATTGCCGAGACTTCAGCCAACGCTACAGTTCTTACTATTACTGCGTTCACGGCTGAGAGATATGTTGCTATATGTCATCCTTTTCTGGCACACGCAATGTCCAAATTAAATCGGGCAACCCGGATTATTTTGATTATTTGGTTTACATCATTCCTGACAGCTATACCACAAGCAGCTCAATTTGGAGTAGTGAATTTTTCTGGAATTAATCGGTGTGCCGTAGTGAGAGTCATAATAGAACATTCATTCCAGCTGTCCACGTTTATATTTTTCTTTACGCCTATGTCAATTATTCTAGTTTTGTATTTACTTATTGGACTAAAGCTTCATCAGACAAATATTATGAGATCTACAAATGGAAATATTTTGTATCGGGCAACCAATGCCAGCAATGTTCGTAGGCTGAGTCATCAAGGAACAAAACGGGTCCTTAAAATGTTGGGTAAGTTCTAGATGTTCTAGTTTATTTTCTGTACAGACAAAAACTAAAACTACTTATATTTCTATACAATACTACTCCACGCTTAAGATCAAAATTAAGTTCATAGGATTACCCATGGAAAGAACCTCAGGTTCACTCAGACCTGTAAAACGAAAGTACAAGTCCAAGTAATGAATTTTTTAAGTATTTCCTTGGTACTTGTATTTGAAAATTTCAAATACCAGTACCGAGACTTGTACTTGTACTTACAATTCCCACAAAAGTACTGTACTATCTGATCTTAATTACTTTAGTACTTAAAAATTGTACTTAAGTACTTTCAATTTCTTTTAAGTACTTTCATTTCCTTTTAAGTACTTTTATTTCTTTAAAGTACTTTTAATTCCTTTTAAATACCAAATTTCAATACAAGTATTCGCTCATTGAAACCAGACCTGTAAAGTAATTAAATTAATTAAATATATTAGGACTGAAGTATAGCTTAAATACAATTACCTTGTACTTAGAAGTTTTTAAGTGTACTTGTATTTGAAAATTTCAAGTACCAGTACCGAGACTTGTACTTGTACTTTCAATTCCCATAAAAGTACTTTAATATCTGATCTTAATTACTTTAGTACTTAAAACTTGTACTTTAGAGCTTTTCAATTCTTTTTAAGTACTTTCAATTCCTTTTAAGTATTTTTATTTCTTTGAAGTAATTTTAATTCCTTTTAAGTACCAAATTCCAGTACAGATATTCACTCACTAAAACACTGTAGTCTAAAAGACAAACTACGGAATTATGCATAATAATATTGGAAATTAAAAATTAATTATAAACAGTGTTTTAGTGAGCGAATACTTGTATTGAAATTTGGGTTTTTAAAGGAACTAAAAATACTTAAAAGAAATAAAAGTACCAAAAGGAACTTAAAGTACTGAAAAGGAATTAAAAGTACTTAAAAGTAATTGACAATACTTAAAAATAGTTGAAAAGTACTTAAGTACAATTTGTAAGTACTATAGTAATTAAGATCAGATTTTAAAGTACTTTTGTGGGAATTGTAAGTACAAGTCCCGATACTGATACTTGAAATTTTCAAATACAAGTACCAAGGAATTGTACTTGTACTTAAAAAATTCTAAGTACATATAAGTCCTGCTACTGATACTGGAAATTTTCAAATACAAGTACCAAGGAAAAAAATTCAAAATAAACTTTTTAAGACTCGAGCAACATGCGAAATATAAAATAATTTCTCGACACGATCAGCGTTTCTGACAAAGAAAAACTAAACTCCTTTGGCTCTTCCTCAACAGCAGCACCAAAGAGTTAGCTTTTCTTTAGCTGCTGGACGCTTTCGCACGAAACCGCAAACTAGAAGTTAATCCAGAAATTTTATCACCGATCTACCAATTAATTGTACTTGTACTTAAAAAATTCTAAGTACAGGATAATTGTACTTAAGCTGTACTTCAGTCCTAATGTATTTAATTACTTTACAGGTCTGGGTTCACTATTTAATTAAAACTTTATTGTTTTATAGTTAAAGTTGTATAACTATTTAATAAAGATGCTACGATGGTTCTTGAGAGAACACTTCGAAAATATTGGATAGGTAATTCTATTAAATTTGAACTTTTTATTTAATTTAATTATCTCAATAAATCGATAAGTAAATTAAAAACTTTCTACAAAATGATTAGTTGGTTGCGCTCCTCTAAAATTTAATTTTATATAAATTTACAAATTTCGAATCTTCTTTTAAACTTTCGTGTAATGAATGGCATTTAAAACACTTTTTTTGTCCTTTTTTACGACGTCGCCACGCCAAGGGTTGATGCGTTAGCACGGCTTTGTCCGGAAGGGAATGAGAGAATTAGGGTAAGGGGAGTTAGAAAACTTGAATGTCATGTTTTGCATTGCTACGAGTCATACAACAGCCCAGAGATGTAGTGGAATATTTTTAATTTAGTTTCAAACCCACGGGGAGACCTGGTCTCGAACACAGGAACCAAGCCACTCAACCAATTGATCCAACTCCGTCTCCCATGTAAGATTTTTTCTATTTCTTCGTTCCTTCAAAATTTTAAATAGATTTATGCTGTCAATAAAGCTAACTCTTCTTTGAGATTTGTTAACCCAAGGGTAGAATAGGTCTCTGTAGTTATTGTATTCTTTACGCACGTACAAATAAAAAAAAGAAGGATAGAAAAGTTTAGAAGAAAAAGTTAATTGGCCGGGCCAGAAGGATACTTATCTTGCAAAAACTTCTAGTGCATAATTTTAAATACATTTTAAAAACAAAATTCATTCTTCTTACCTTTAATCATATTATTATTTGTGCTCCTATGAAAAGCTTAGAAAGTCGTTCTTGTGAGATATACGTTAGTCTAACTTGGCTGAAATAGTTCTGAAAGAAAAATAAAATAACGAATTTAATAAAATTTCATTTTGAATAGAAAACAAATTAAAAACTTCGTTTTGTTTACTGCGCCTATTCTTTCTTTGCTGTACTATGTGGCGTTAGCGTGGATTTGTCCAGAAGAGTATTTAGGGTTAGGGGAGTGAGGAAACTTAAATGCCTTATTTTTACATTGCTGCTAGCTAGACAACAGCCCAGGAACGGAATGGATTTGTTAATTCAATTTCAAACACACGTTGGGAGACCTGGTCTTGAACCCAGGAACCATGCCGCTCAACCAATTGATCCAACTCCGTCTCCCATGTAAGATTTTTTGTCTTTCTTCGTTTATTCCAAGTACTTGCTATATTTGTGTGTCTCTCTAGTTGCCGTAACTTCTTCTTGTGAGGCATGGATCGGGAGAAGAACTTCACCCGATTCTAGACAACCATTGCAAGGGGAGCTATAATTTAAAGTGGATTTCGAACCACTGACATATTTTCTGCAGCCCCTAAAGGCTTTTTATCGTAATCTATTGTCAGCAGAAAACAACCATGGTTCGCCGTCGGTGGCATTCAAACCTGGGACCTTCGGATTAGTAGGCATACACGTTATCACTTACTCTACCAACGACTGATATTTGTGCTGTCTTAAATCTGTGAGTTATAGGACGTCTACTACACCGACGCTCCACCTTGTCGGTTTTTGGGCCAAGGCCTTCAACTTTTGCTACGGATCTTCTCTATTTGTTACGCGATCGATCAGTTCGGTACTCTCCTGTCCCATGCTGGTTTCAATCTAGAGCTTGTTGAGCGATGTTGTTTAGCAATTTACTTAGTGTGCGGCCTAGTCATTTCCACTTTTGCTTGTAAACACTGGTGTCTGTAACATCTTGCCTTATAAGTCTGTGTAGTTCTTTGGTGGTAATGACCGCCGGCCAATGAGTGCTAAGGGTGCACTGGAGACATCGATTGACAAAGGCTTGTAGCTTGGATGTTATTTGACAGATTACTTTCAATGTCGAACAGCGGTAGGAACAACACAACAAATGTTATATTCTATCCGAAAAACCAGAGTGTTGCACGTCTGGAGATGTTGCTATTGGGCCATATTTTAACAAGAGTGTCAAATGCAAGTCAAGCCTTATTAATGCGAGTCTATACATCAGCGTCAGCTCCGCCGTCTGTTGTGACTATGCTTTCGAGATAGCAAAATTGTTCTATTTGCAGCTCTTTAAATTGTTCTATTTGCAGCTCTTCAAGACAAATTTCATTTTGTCTTCTATAGTTCTAGCTCATAAGTTTGGTTTTAGCAGCATTGATCTTAAGCCCTGTTGTGCGACCTTCTCTACTTAGGGCTTCGGATATTTGTACTGCATGACACTGCTTGTTGAATAGGAGAAAAACCCCCCAATTGCTTTACATTTTAGAAACTAATAATATTACCAGTGTTAGGTTGTCATCTCGTTGTCTCCCCAGTTTTTCTCCCGCCTCATGCACCACAAGTGGTTACGGGAACTCGAAAGATGAAGTAGTTATTTCTTGAAAATAAGTAGAGTTAACTAATATTCGTCAAATGGATTGTTCTCGAATGTGTATCGTAAAGAACGAGGTATATATACACATAGAAATTTAAATGATATATTTTTTTTTGAAATTTAAATGAGACTTATTTTCGTAGACAATAAATCGAAATCGAGAAAAAATCATATTGATTTACATAAGTAATACAAATTTACATAAAGATAAAAGCTTCAGATTTTACGTAAGATGTCTATGAATTGACAAGTGAAGATTTTATTTTTGTAATTTAATAATAATGATTATCATAAAAAATATATTATATTATCTAACAATAAGAAGTCACACTTGCCATATAATATATATAGCGCTGTCTGGTTCACTCGCTTCTTCCTGCGGGTCCTTCACCTGTCATCCCTATAGTTGAGGACATCCGTCGCGGAGTTAAGCAGGTGAAGGGCGACCTTGGTATCTGGTCTGGGACTCTCTCTGCTAACTCTGAGCTGATGGTCTCTGTGGCTTCTGACTTAAAAGCCCTGTCCTCGCGCTTTGATGTTGCTTCCAAGCCGCCACCCTTTGTTGCACCCTGTGCCGACGTTTAGCCTGCATCTGAGACGGAAGGTAAGGTTAGTGGTGCGGTTACCAACTCCTTGCCCGAGAGGACGAAGGACTCCAATTCGAAACCTAAACCTAGGGTAAGGCGTCGGCGCCGTGTGGGGTGCTCCGTGGTGGATTCTGGTCTTCCTGGTCCGGAATTTCACTGCTGGCACATCTAGTGACGTTGTGGCGTAGTGAGGGGGATTTGGGCGGTGGTAATGATGTGATTGCTACCGTCATGCCCTCGAACATTGGCGAGTCTAGTGTTGATGATGTTGGACTCTCCGTTGTTCCTCGTCCAAGGTCTATTTTTATCTCTCGTCTAACACCTGGAACCTCTTGCGAACTAATATTGTGTTTCCTTCGGTATAGGAGTGTTGACACGTCAGAGGTGTCCTGTAGGAAAATAATTGGGCAGTCAAAGCCCTACGCATCTTTCTTGTTGTCGACTCCTTCTCAGGTGGCTGATACTCTGTTCAGTAATAATTTCTGGCCCCAGGATGTTTTTTGTAAGGTCTTCGTACCCAATTCTCGCCGTCGCACCAGGTTAGGAGTTCAGTCTCCTAGTTCAAAAAACGGGACAAGCTCTCCCCAGAATGTGAGAGAATGTGAGAGGACTGAGGACCAAAACAAATAATTTTTATTTCTCATCTAATAACTGCGATTTTGATGTGATAACCTTATCTGAGACGTGGTTGCACCAGGGTATTTTGGACGCGGAACTATTTAATGGCTCTTATCAGGTTTTTCGTAGGGATAGGCATGCTGCCTCTACCGCATGCGGTGTTGGGGTTCTCATAGCTTGCAGGAATTTCCTTAATACCTATCATTTCGACACTCCCTCAATTTCTGACCAACTGGAGCTGAAACAAGTTTCAGTGAAAATTTCATTTGATTCGAGGAACCTCTTCTTGATTTGTTGTTATATACCTCCTGATGCGTTTAATGTCGTTGATAGTAATGGTCGGAGTCAGTATGATATTCTCATTAAGCATATTAACTACATCTATGATCGATTCGGTTCTAAGGATGAAACTATTCTAGTGGGGGGCTTCAACTTACCCAATGTACGATGAGTAGCGGATGATGATGACGATAGCTTTCTTCCCCATGACTTGACAGAAGGACAATCGGTATTCCTCGACACGTTGGCTAGCTTGGGGCTTTGCCAAATGAGCAATATGAGTAACAATATGGGAAGACAGCTTGATTTGGTGTTCTCTACGAACTCCACAACCACGGCCGATTTTGAGGCTTTGAATGAGATAGTCTTCCAAACTTGCTTGTCTGGTGACGATATCGACAGTATCGTATCAAGTCTCTACGACGTGTTGTATGAGGCTTTTGGGAGGTTCATTCCCTTAGTTCGGGTTAGAGGTAAAGACTCCGCTCCACCCTGGTTTGACGAAGAATTGAAAACTCTTAGGAATAGGAAGAACAGACTTTGGAAAAAGTACCTTCGTGTTGGCAGTGCTGCCTCCTGGCAAGAATTTAGTATTTGCCATGAACATTTAATAAGCCGTTCTAGCTCCCTCTATGAAGAATACCTGCAAAGTTTAAAGAACAGATTATTCTCTGACCCGCGTGCATTTTTCGAATATGTCAACTAGAAGAAAAAGGTCGTTAACTATCCATCGACAATGAAGTTCGGGGGGATTTCCAGCAATAATTCTAATATTATCTGTTACTTATTTGCTGAATCCTTTAAGGGTGCATTTGAATCATCTGATTTCATCCTGGAAGATATCCTTTTTAATTCCTATTTTCAAGAGTGTCAATAGAAGAGACATTTCCAATTACAGGCCGATTGCTAAATTGTCCTGCATTCATTAATGTGTAAAGGCAGCTCGGCAGCATGGTTTTCTTCAGGGTAGGTCCACGGTTTCAAACTTGGTTGAGTTTGTTTCCTGCACTGTGGGTAGATTCACGGATGTTTGCCAAACTGACTGTATTTACACTGACTTTTGTAAGGCCCTTGATAAGCTGTCTAACTCTGTCCTTGCTTTTAAATTGGCTAAGTTGGGTTTCCCGCCCTCGCTTATTGTTTGGATTAAGACGTATTTATCTAATAGGACTAATAGGGTACGTTTTCGTGGCGCACTCTCTGATGATTTTGTGGCTCATTCTGGCGTTCCCCAGGACAGTCATCTGGGTCCATTGCTATTCTTCTTATCTATTGATGATATTTCGTATTTGCTTCAAAGATGTAAAATTCTTATATATGCTGACGATATTAAGATTTTTCTTCCAATTAAATCTGATGCTGATTGTGAGATTTTGCAATCAGAGTTGCACATTTTCTATGAGTGGTGCTACAACAATAATCTTAAGCTGAACATTGAAAAATGTCAGGTTATGTCCTTCTCGAGATCTCGCAGCTTCTGAACTTTTCAGTACATGTTTGAGTGTACTGGAATAAAACGGGTGGAAGGGGTTAGGGACTTGTTAAATTGATCTTCATTCTTGGTCGCGGTTTTACGGATGTCACATTAAACGTATTGAGTCCGTTTAGCGCAGGTTTGTGCGATCGGCCCTGCGTTCTTTGCCTTGGAATGACCCTCTTATTCTACCACCTTATGAGGAGCGCTTAGGGTTACTGCAACTTGTTACACTCGAAAAGCGACGTTGGGTTGCAGATTTGATATTTTTGCATTAGCTTCTGCAGGGAAAGCTAGACAGTGTTGAACTAGCTTCCAAAGTCCTATTCCGCAATCGATCGCCTTTACAGATTGCTTTTTCGCGCACTAATTACGGCATGTTCGAGCCTATTACCCGCATGTGTAGGTCTGCTTATGATATCGAAGAGGTTTTTGATACTAGTGTGGACAAGGTGACACTAAAAAGGAGTATCTAGAATTTCTTATTCATTCTTTTGCTCGCACTAGTTTTTGTTTAATTTCTCGTTTGTGTCTGTTTTGCATTTAGATCCTTCTGTATTCGAATGGAAACACTAATATTATTATTATAGAACGCATGTATAGAGTCGGTAATATATGTCCTCTTTTTGACCTGACTCTTACCAAGGGTTTGCTGTAACGATCTCTGTTGCCTATGCACAATGTGTGCGGGCGTATTTTAGTGTGTTAACTACTAATGTTTGTTTTGGCATGTTGGTGAGAGAGCCTCATTCCCCTTAATATATTGTTATATTTTGGCGAATAGGTCAAATGATTCTAGGCCTCTGCCTAAGAAGTGCGCTTTCTGAGTTAGACGGATTAATTCTAATTAAAAATAATAGGCGTGTTCATCAAATGCAATAGGAAATTACAAATGAAATAAGAAAATAAATAATAACTAAATAATGTCTTAAATTTATCCGATGATAAAAAATCTGAAATCTTTAAATAAAAGTATTAAGAGCTTAAAAACTTTTCAAAAAACAAAACTCTAAAAAATAACGTAATATTTCCAATCAATTTATATACTATACTATAGTCGTAAACAATACTTACATCAATAATTTGGTAAATGTGATGTGCCTGATTTACATCACAGCATCGGGCCAGAACTCCCAGATTCCTATCAGTGATTCAGTCACAGACTTGTAGAAAATACAAATTTCACAAAGGACTACTTTTAGCAAACATCTAATGCGATAAACAAATGCAAAAGTTCTACCGATAAAAGTCTACCAGAATATGGATTTCAAAGCACTTTAAGGACTTTATTTTTGCTAGCGCTCATTTCCTTCCATGCGTAAATTATCTAAATGCATACAAATAGCAATTACAAAGAGCTTAGTCAAATTATTAAAGATTACTCAAAAAGTAAAAATATAAAGTAAGCTCTTGAATGACGTAGATAAGCCGATTTCTGGATAACCAAAATATTCCATTATTTATAATTAACTTAAAAAGAATGTTTTGTGAGGGAGGCATTTTTCGAGACGGAACAGAAATCATGGAGTACACTCCAGCCATATAAGATATACATATATTCGCTGGCTCTTGGAAATTTTTTTATGCAAATATGATAGAGTGGGTGGTAAGTGAAGGTATAATCTACAGGAGCGTTGGAATTTTTATGGTATTAGATTTTAAGTCATCTTGTGAATGAATATTTTTTCAGAGGTTTCGTTTGAGATTTACTGTTTAAATTCTGCGGAAAAAAACTTTTATCAAGTAAGGGGGAAACCACTGTGTACTTTTCCTCGACGTTTTTTGGTAACTATATTATTTATTTAGTATTTCTGAAAGAGGTACATATGTTATGAAGCATACATTAAATTTATTATATGAACAAAAGTTATACAATCTAAACTAAACGTCTGCAGGAAAACAGTGGTCCAACGGCGGAATCAATTCTTCGAGAATTGTTGGTTGGGAAAAAAACCCAAACATTGTTTTGATCCATAGCTGTACTTTTCATAGTTTGGACTCTGAGTCTGACCAAAAGCAAAACCACCTAAACTACAAGCCATGAGCTTACGAATTTCACGCACACACATTATGGCCAAAGTGGGCTAAATTTTCGTTTAATTTCCATTGCTTCTTATTCCGGTATTTTGCGCAATATAATTGAAATTTTTAGGTACAAATAATCAACTGAGTGTTACGTTACGTAACGTTTACCGGAGAGATGGGGGGGGGGGGGGTAACGCGAAACTTTACAAGGGGGAGGGGGTCAGAAATCTTCAAAAACTGCGTTACGTAATATTTGAACGGCCCCTAATGCAGAATACATTTTTACTTTGAAGTTTTTATTTTCAATTTGCGACACATGGTTCCCGGGTTCGAGACCAGGTCTCCCGTGGGTTTTTAAAATTAAATTAAAAAATTCCACTCCGCGTCTAGGCATGGGTTGTCTAGCTTGCAGCAATGCAAAAACAAGCCTTCAAGCTTATCACACCCCTTACCCTAATCCCCTTTCAGCTAAAACCATGCTAAGGTTGTCCTCTAGGCTTTGGTCACATCTTAAAAAAAATTCTCATCACTGGAGTAAATGATAACGTGTCCGCCTTCCAACCCGGAGTTTCCTCGTTTAAATCGCATAGGTGCGTGGCGACCCGTGGTTGTTTTCTGCTCACTACCGATTACGATAAAAGGGCTGCTGGGGGTTACAGAGTAATTTCGGTGATTTAAAATCCACTTTAAACTGTAGGTCCACTTGCAATCGGTGTCTCGATTTAAGTAAAGTTCTTCTCCTGCCCCATACTCTACAGGGTTCAAAAGGACTAGGCAGATTTTATAGTGCCCGCGACATTTCTTACCACCTTCCAATTATTCGCTTAAGGCTGAGAGGAGTAAACGATTCCAATGGAGGATAAGGGATTAGAAGCTTAGAAACAAAACAGGAATGGCGATGGCGTGTACATGAGCGTGCTTTTCCAGGTGAGAACAAATATCTACGAGAAAGTGAGATGGAATGGAACCATCTTATCCGCTATCGACAGTTTACATCCGCCCATTATCATTTCTTTCTGCTACGATGGTTCTAATATTGCTGACCCCAAGGTAGAACACTACGTACTTGATTTTAAAAGGGTCGACTTCTCTGACCTTTCAAACAGGATCCTCTCAATCGATTTCCCATCTCTTTTTTGTGGCAGCGATATCGACGAATGTATGATAGGATTTATGATCTGTTTAATTTGTGTGTACCACTCAACCGGTCTAGACCATCCTGACATTCTCCCCCGTGGTATACTCGAGAACTACGGAGCCTTAAGAATAAAAAAATGGACTATGGAAAACTTACTTACGCTGGAGAAACACGTCAGCTTATTGTGATTTCGTTGATTGCTATGAAAGATTTTTAGCGTTATCTTCATCTTTATACAGGGAATACCTTGATAATGTTCGCGATAACTTGCATAATGATCCTCGTAATTTTTTAAAATTTATAAATATGAAAAAGAAAACTGATAATTATCCATCTACAATGTGGTACAATGGAACCTCTAAATGCAGTGCGTCCGACATAGCCGACAACTTTTCATTATTTCTTGAGAGCGCCTTTTCATCTCGCAACTTTGTGCCTTCCCTGGATGAGTTTGGTCATATCCAAGACAGTCCCGCTGCCTCCATTGCTTTGCCCATTACATCTCGTGATATTATCATGGATGGTATCAAGGAGCTTTAACTGGACTTTTCTCTTGGCCCTGATGGTGTTCCACCTGCGTTCTTGAAATCCGCTTTACTCACTCCGCTGGAACTCATCTTTAATAAATCTCTTCAGGCCGGTAGATTTTCTACGTTATGGAAGAGCTCGTTTATAATTGCTATTTACAAAAAGGGGCATAAAAACGTAATAACAAATTATAAGCCAATAGCGAAGCTTTCCAGCATACCAAAGTTGTTCGAATCTATTATATATTCACAGCATGTTGGGCAGTGTAAGGGGTTGATCTCATCTAATCAACATGGCTTTCTGCCTGCTAGATCGACGACAACTAACCTGCTTGAATTTCCATCCCATAGAATTTCTGCCTTCCAGCGAGGTCTCCAGACCGACTGCGTCTACACCGACTTTAGCAAGGCATTTGATAAGCTCCCTCACTCTAAGCTTAAACTGGAAAAGCTGGGTTTTCCGCCTCTATTGCTGGAATGGATCCGCTCTTATGTAAAAGATATGTCATACCGTGTATCTTCCCGTAACACTTTATCTAGAGTTGTTAGGGCTTCATCTGGTATACCACAGGGTAGCCATCTGGGGCCGGTGCTGTTCATTCTTGCCATTGACGACATTGTCCCTCCAAAGTCTTAATCTATGCAGACGATATGAAGATTTTCTCTTGTGTTAGAAATACTTATGATTCTTCCTACATTCAGGATGATTTGAATACCTTCAAGGTTTTGTGTGCCTCAAATGGCCTGCAACTTAACCTGGATAAATGTGAAGTTATGTCATTCTGTAGAAACCTCAATCAGCTCGTCTTTGACTATACCTTTCTGGACCTTGGTGTGAAGCTAGACTAAAAAACTCGATTTCACTCTGCACATAAACTATGTCGTGTCTCGGAGTAATTCAGTTCTGGGTATTGTTAAACGGTGGTCAAGAAAGTTTTCTGATCGACAGACCCTTATTCACTTATTTTTTTCTTTGTTTAGACCAATTCTGGAGTATGCAACCCAGGTTTGGTCACCTTGCTATGCTGTTCATCCTAGACGCATTGAGTCGGTGCAGTGGAACTTTGTTAGGGTCACACTAAGGGAGTTCCCGTGGAATGATTCATTAAGGCTTCCTCCTTATGAGGATCGCCTTGTTCTTACTAAGGATCAGATTGTAGTGTTTGGGCGTGTTTTGGTTTTTTGTTTATTAATATACTTTTTTTTTGCATGTTGGTGTGGGAGCCCCATTCACCTCAATATATGTATTTTAAAGGTGATATAAAGTGTGAATTGACTTAAAAACTGTAACCAAGTGCAGTATACGAGGGGCGGCTGAAAAATTTTGTGCCTGAGTAACTTTCAATGTCAGTAATGTCTCGTGTTGCATGTCAGTAATTGCGAATATGCTCAGTAGCATCAGTACACTTTTAGTAATTCAACCGAAATCATCACCATGTCTGAGTCATCCGCACATTGTACGAAATTGGAGTACAGAGCTGTCATAAAATTTCTCACGAAGAAGAACAAAATGCCGACGGAAATATTAGAAGAGATGTCTGCAGTTTATGTGGAGTCTGAATCTTCATTTGCCACCACAATACGTTGGAGCCGAGAATTCAAGCATGGCAGGGAGTCGCTGGAAGATTATCCCAGGTCAGGGCGTCCAAAAACTGTCTTTACCGAAGAAAATATTGAATAATTTGGTTTTTTAAAAAAAAGGTGAACCGACTTCACAAAAAGCGCTAAAAATAATTTATAATTTTATATCTTTTACGACATTTTGAACAAACAACTACAACAAAAGTATTTAATGGTCATTTCTTATGATCCCGTGAGTTGAAATGTTCAGATAGTATTATGTATTATCTTCATTTGTGGTTCTGTAGTTGTTTTATTTGTTAAATTTGCACCGACTTCAAAATGTCGTTATAGATATAAAATTTAAAATTATTTTATACTTTTTAGCGCTTTTTCTGAAGTCGGTTAAATTTTTTTTTAAAAACTATTTTATTTCTCAGTTTTTTTTTCTTCTACTCTACACGAGGAAAAAGGAACCATTCAAATCGGTCCACGCGTTAAAAAGTTCGGTTCAACCCCCTATCCCCACCTCAATCCCACTTAAATTTTTTTTCTCGTGGTATAAATGAAGGAACATACTCTACCCAACAGAAAAAGAATCATCGAAAGCGGTCCACGCGTTACGAAGTTAGACCACCCCTCCCCCACCCCCACCATAGCACCAAATTATTCTTCTATTAGCATTGGGGTATCACACTCTACCAATCCAAATCGGTCCACGCGCTACAAAGTTAGGTTCCACCCACACCCCCACCCCACCAACATTTTTTTCTTGTGGTATCAACGAGGGAACATACTCTACCCAACAGAAAAAAAATTATCAAAATCGGTTCACGCGTTACGAAGTTAGACTACCCCTCCAACCAAATTATTCTCGTCCTAGCAATGGGGGATCACACTCTATACAACAGTAAAAGAACCATCCAAATCGATCCACGCATAACAAAGGGGGGAGGGGGTATTTAAAAAAAAAATTATCGTTTCATTCTATAGTACTCTTCAAGAGTATCCAGTTAGTATGTGAGGTCGATTGGAGCAAAACTGCCGGAGTTATAGTACCGGGTCTCCCTCCATTTGATCCATTCCATTTACAAAAAAAAGTGTTAAAATTTTAAACGCGTTTTTCTCAGATTTAGGTTTTTCAAAGTAAGTGATCACTGTAACTCAAAAATCACTCATCCCATCCTTCTCAAATTTTGCACACTTCTTTTATACATAAATTACGAGGTAACAACGTCGAGATTTTGTATTTTTTATTATAATAATATAATTAATTCATAAATTCAGCAAATTCGTTCTTGTTTTACTTCTAAAAATTGAAAAATCAATAATATAAACAAAATCTCTACGTTATTACCTCAGAAACTCAAAAACTAACGAAATCTTTTTTGTTTTTTGTCAACACTAATAAGTTATGATTATAACCGCAAAGCAATATTTTTTTTTGTGTATACGAAGATTTTCTGTCAGTCGCTCAATTCACAATATTTTTACCCAAAAATTTAACAGAAGACTCTTGAAATGTTTTACTATTATGTTCTTAATTTACAAAAAAAAATTTATTTACTATATATTTTTGCTTGTTTATTAAAAATTTTTTTTAAATATTAAATTTCATGTTCTCCAAAAATATACTGGTCTTTTGTAGCTTTAAAAAATCAACATCCCTTGCACAATTCAATGATTAAAAAGGTACCTTTGCTCTTAGTCCATCTCGAAAGCAAAAATCAAGACATTGATTTAAATTTGTTTTCATTAATTTTTTGTTTGATCGGAATTTCTCAAAACGGAAAGAGTGCAGTAGGAAAAAGCTGTCATTATTTGTTTATTTATGTCTCTAAAATTAGAACGTGCATATCATTAACTGGAATAATTCAATACAAAATTTATTTTACGCTTCGCTTTATGTTACCAAAATAAATACAGCTTGATCGAGGAAGTGCTCGAAAACAGACGACAGTTTCGATTGATTTCTTTTTGGCTTTGAACTTAAGGTGCCAATTTTCTTCTTAAATTATTATTAATAAGCTGAAGACGCAATTAATTTGTCAGCGAGATCATTCAGTATTTATATATTCGACAACATTTTACTAAAAATAGAATACAAATTGCATATCTGCATTTATTTCATTTAGTTAAAAGACTCTTAACTAAACTTAAATTATAACATATTTGAATATATAGTTCTCGATTAACTTCAAAAGTGATATTGTCTACTAACGCATTCATCGATTCTACTTCTCCAATCTGAAGATCATCAAGCAATGTTATTGACCACATTTTCATTGGTAAAAATCATAATCTACTATATAACTGTGACATCTCTTGGTCTATTATATGTATATTACTGCATGAAGATTGCGGATATCCATCCATAACACAGGTCTACAAGATTCTATTGTTGGGCAGCTGGGAGTCATTTTCCAAGTAATTGGCTGCGTAGAATCCGAAACCGAATCCGAGGTCAGAATTGGGTCGTCACGTCCGGATTGATCTTATGTACTAGAAAAATGGGTTTTTGGTTACTTTTGAGGTTAGGATGCACAAAATTGTTTTGCTTTTTTTTCTAGTAGTCCAGGCGACGGGTATTTTTTAATTACAAGTTCACCTACCTCGCTGAATTTTTGCTTGCGGTTTTAGTGCCCCCTGGAAATAGTAAATCCAAATTTGTCTATATTTGTTTTCCTGCTTCGGCGGTCGGGGGGGGGGGGGGAGGCGAATAGGTGGAAAACTTGTATCGCATATAACTCGGCCGTTTTTTATCGTACGGCGATAAAAAAAGATACGATCGTAGAGGGCGCTTGACCGATCAGCGACATAAGATTGGCATTCACACCCAGAGAATTGCATTCATGATTGCCCCCGGACTGACATTGTTCAAAGTTCCCTCAATGTCAATAAAGAAAATTAGAGTGAACTCCTTGCAATCAAGGGATTTTTCTATAGTGCGCACGAGAGAATGCAGAGCAGACTCCGCAGACTTCCCTTTATAGTACGTATGCTGGGACGCCGACAGTAGATACTGAGGGATACTACCGCGTAAATGAATATCAACTAATCTCTCAAAGGTTTTAAGAAGAAAAGATGCTAGACTTATAGGTCTAAAGTCCTTCGGAGTGGCATACGAGCTTTTGCCCGCTTTGGGAATAAACACCACCTTGACTCGTTTCCACAGTGCCGGGATGTAGGTCAAGTCAAAGCAACCCTTATATAATGCCGTCAGCCAATTCAGTATGAGATCGGAGATCGATTTGAAAATCATTAAGCTATGTATAGCCCACCGGAGTTTGGATTCCGTAATCACATCCGCCAGCTCGAGAGAACGAGGAAGGTTACATAAGGGAGGCATCTCAACACCCCGGTGCTTCACTTAAAACTAATTAAATTTTAATAATAACCCCGTAGTTTATAGTTTAAGTTATTTGGTTGTTTTTGAATTTGATAAAGTTTACGTTTATTTTAATGTGGTTGGGCTTGTTTTTAAAGCTGGTGCACTGATTTTGATTTTTGAGCCGTTGATTTTGATTTGGATGACTTTGATTTACATGTCCTTGACTTTGATTTGGTTGTAGGTATCGTTGAAATGGTTGCTATTGAAATTTAAGTGCTACATTAAACATTTGGCTTAATACGATCGGCGTTTTTAATAAAGAAAAACTAAACTCCTTTGGCTCTTCCTCAGGAGCAGAACCAAAGCGTTAGCTTTTATTTATGCTGGGTGCCTTCGCCCGAAACCAAAAACTAGATGTTAATCCAGGAAAAAATATTTTACCGCAAAGTTGGTGTGACATTATAAGTGATCGGTAAGAAGATCGATGCTTAGTTTTGCTGGATTAGCATCTAGTTTTCGGTTTCGTGGGAAGGCGTCCAGCATAAAAAAAGTCTAATCAGTCTACTGCTGGGGAGAAATAAATAATAAAAATATACTATTTTATGCACCCTCAAACGTGTATCAGTTTATTTTTCTTATTTGTTTCTTACTAAAGCCAACAACCAACGTGAAGTTGATGCCAAATAAAAAGTGACCAAATTTATTTCCAACGAAGTCACATAATTGTTTCTTCCTGAATTCGTTCCGTTACAATGCTATTCAAAAAGTAAAAAATTCAAAATTAAATAAAAAAATATTTTTCAATAAACTTTTGTTCCAAAATCTTCCGTACCAAAATTGTAAAATAAGTTACCCTTATGGTGCGACTTCGTCTGTCTGTCTGTCTATCACAGCTGTTTATTTAAGCAACTACTACTGTCTTCGACTTGAAATTTGGGATAGTATAAAATAATGCTTGCCTATCTTTTTTTGCGAATTAAAAATATTTAAAAAAAATTTTTTTTGCAAAAGGGGGGGGGGGTCAAAATTTTAAAACAGGGTTACTCTGTCAAAATTGTCTCAAATAAATACCATTCCCGCCCCATTATCTTCAAATTCTGCAAAGCAAAATATCTTGAATAACACAGGTCTACCAAAAATGGGGTCATGATTGTTGTTGGGCAGCTGAGGGTCATTTCCGAAGTAATTTGCTCCGTAGAATCAAAATTCGAGTTCAGAATAGGACCATCACGTCAGCATTTTGAGATATTTGAGGTTTCTTTGCTAATTCTGAGGTTTGTACAGGCTGAAAACAGTTTTTTTGGTCTCGTTTTCCTAGTTTTATAAGTTAATACTACTCTTACCCTTCAAAATAAGCTATGGAGCGGCTACCTTCGATTTTTTCTTGCTTCTTATAACCATTTGAATTTACGAAGTTCATATTTCATATAAACATAATATATCTATTTATATAAAATTTAAACTTCATAACTTAAAATGGTGGTAACTTTACAAAAAAACCGTAGTTGACCGCTTAATAGCTTATTTTGAAGGGTAAAGGTAAACCGTAAGCAAAGAAGTGTTAGGTTATGTCATGCGGCTCAGTCAGTAAATTGTCAAATTTTTTAATCTTGTTGCGTCCACAAACGACTGCGCACCTCCACTGTGCTCAGTTATATAGAAAATGCATGCTAATTGCACCGGTTTGACATATCTCGCCTTTCAGTTCAGTTGCGTTGCATTCATTGTGCTCCAGCCTTAAAGGATGCAATTAGAAAAGAGACAACAAAAATTTTGTGCATAAGCTGAAAAGTAGCCATAAAAACAATTTCTCGAATACACAACGCGGCGATCCATGGTTGCTTTCTGCTAACAACAGACTATGATAAGAAGGCCATGGAGGTTGCAGAGAAAATGTTAGTGGTTCGGAATATACTATAAATTTTGGGTCCACTTGCAATCGTTGTCTCGAATCGGGTGAAGTTTTTCTCCCGCGGGGGATACGGGAAGTAGAGAGAGAATAATGTAAACGATCGTAAAATTATTTTTCCCTATTGATAATTTGTTGTTATCAGGTACTGGCAAATCACTTGCCTTCATCTTACAAAGAAACTTTTTACGTTTTCCTACCAAAATGCCGTAGAATATGTGATCTTTTTCTTTCCCTCGCTGTTGAAAGGAACTGTTACCTTAGAAGCTCACCAAAGTTCAAAAAGTTAACTAATTAGGCATTTCAGGGATGGTAACTACCACGCCAATTGCCGAGTCGGAGAGAACGCTGAACCCCCCCCCCCCCTTCAACGTGACATGCCATTAAACTGAAGGAAAACTTCGGATAACGAACACAGCAGTATAATAATACCTACCTGGGAGATTGTTTGCAGGAGAGCGCTGACTATATCGTTCCTACAATAAACTTCGAGATGGCTTTCTCTACTAGAATACCTATCAGGGAGGATTGGGACGGTTGACAGTTTCTGGCAATACCAGATACACCGATATTCACGGATCGTTCAAATGTTTGAAGCAGGGAAGAAGCGGGGGTTTCCTCCGACCGCCTTAGCATACAAAACTCGTATCGACTGTCGGACCACTTCAGTGTATTTCAAACAGAGGTCCTGACCACTGAAAGGGCGACAAGAGTATTGCTGTCGCACAAGGACCTACAAGGGCGTAGTGAAATTTATTTGCATAGTGATGGTAAGGGCCATTGGACCGATCTCCAAAAGGGACTAGCGAGGAAAAGGTTTCAGACCCTAGGCAAGCACATTTTGTTAGCGGAAGAGGTGAAAATCTTCCATTAGATACCGAAAAGCTCGTGCCCTCTGAGAGTGTGTTATTCTGGCTCACTAAATACCTCTCCGTGTGTTAGCGGTAGAAGCGGGTCCCACCATCTCCAGTGTTCCATCTTGCTCCATGCGTTAATTATAACCTTCACTCCTCCTCTGGCCACGGCAGTGAATGGTTCCGGGCCATAGAGAGTTGTACTGGCGCCTTCGTGAGCTTAGCTGCCAGTCACTCTATCGAAAGGTTTCTTTAGCTGATCCCGATCAATTCACCGGATCTCGAAATTAATTCCTTAATGGACTAGAATAGGTGACCAGCATGTAGCTAAAGGACCTCAGTAGCTGGTTCAACTAATCACTGCATGACAGTGCAAAATCGATCCATGTGAGTTTCCTTCGAAGTTTTATTGCAACGGACCATATTAAGGTCTGTAGGAGGTTGAGGTAATGGGACTTACCATAATAGTGTAGACCGATTAATCTGACTTAGGTGAGATACCCTACATCTTCCCACACACCCTTCTACACTGTTGTAGTGCTCTTCTACTTGCCTCTTGAACCTTCTCCTCAATGAGTTTATTCCAGATTAGTCTCGAATCTAGAATTACTGCCAGATACTTGACCTCCTTAGGCACCTTGATTTCGGTTTCAAAGAGTTTAAGCAGTCTATAGTCTAGATCCTTCATTTTTTCGGTGAAAAATAGCAGACCCTTTTTTTTTGCATTTAAAGCAGAGCTCTTGTTCCTGGCACTACTTTAAATTTCTCTGTCCACTCTAGTAATTTTTGATGTTATATCTGGATATTCAAAAAATCTCCGTGCTGTTTCCGTCATTACTGTTTCCACATCCTTGTTTTCTAAATGTATCAATTAATAATCCAAGTCGATTTCGGAATCCCCTTGAATCCTCAGCTTTTCTTCTGTCTGATTTCATATGTGCACCGTTGGTCAATTTGACATATACTGTAATACATTTTTAGGTATGGACAAACATTAAGAAATCAATCTTTAGTCTTTTATGATTTTGAAATTAAAATATCTTACAAATGATTGATTGTTGTTTACTGGATTTTTTAACTTATTGCCTTTCACAGAGGTCACAAGGTGATATCTATATTTAATTAATATGTTAATGTGTCGCTGACCGGACAGGGCACTTATTCTGTTGATACTGGATCACCTCGCGTTCCCGCAAGCGATATATCAATAATTAGTGCATGGAAAATCCAGTTGTGAATCAGTAAAAAGCCGGTTCGTTATGAACTACGTTTCACAGATGACTTAAAAGCTAGAATTAGTTTTAGGCTATTGTTGTTCACTACTTTATAGATTGTCTTTATAAATAAACATTATCCAGATTTCATAAGAAGATATTTGATGTAAGGCAATTTTTATGCGATAAAAAACCCGCTAAATCAAGTCGTTAATCTTTTTATCGTTTTGTATGGAATTTCCTCCGGAAATTGTGATCTTCTCAAATGAATTGTGTCAGCCTTAACCTGTTTGCATATCACAAGCAACAGCTTTTCTTTAATTTAATCAGATCACTTGAAGCTCAAATTCTAGACATGATTAGCACTTCATTAAATCATCTGGTTCTGTCTGATGAGGTCGCTTAGACTGAGCAATGACTTCGTTAAAGCCTAGAATTTTATCATACCAAAAATAAGAAGAAAGACTTACAAATAACTTGTCCGTCAGGTTTTATGATCACGGCGGAAATTATCATCTTGTGACATCTGAACGTAAAGAGTAATTTGTTTACATCTTTCTTACCACTTGATAGACTTTGACGATATTCACTTTTTTGAACTGTGCGAATGATGCTAATTTAATTTTTTCTTATGTTACAGTGGCTGTAGTAATTGCATTTTTTATCTGCTGGGCTCCATTTCATGCTCAACGACTCATCGCCGTCTATGGAGAAGGTTCAAACCAGAAAGGGCACGACCCTCTCATTGTTGTCTTGTACACTGTGATGACCTATGTGTCCGGAGTGCTCTACTACTTATCAACCTGCATCAATCCGCTGCTCTACAACATAATGAGCAACAAGTTCAGAGAGGCATTTAAGGTTTGTTATAAGAAGTGGTTCTTACTTTTTCTTGCATTTTTCTTAGTACTTCACATTCACATCAATGTCCGTCTTTCGAAACATTCACTTTGTTCAAAAATAAAAACATTGTGAATGCCATCAACATAATTATGGCTTTCGGTTCAACTTGATTACTTCACCATATCGTTTTTGTCGGAAGTTATTTTACGGATAGTGTATTAACTTTTTTATTAATTGCATACGCCAGAACACATTAACTTTATTATTAAATGAAAGGAAATATTTAAATGCGACTTTGAAATAAATTCCCGAAATATGTCGCAAGTGGAGTGTATAAAATTTAAAGACTTTGAGAAATTGAGCAATTAAAAAGTTTGACATTACTTAAACATTTTGAATACAAATGTTCCTGTTTATAAAAAATGTACATAAATTCGCAGTAATAGGGTTGTGTCATGCATCAAATTTAGAAGTGAAGTAATGGGCATAGTAAACAATTAGTTGGCTTCTTTTCTTAAGTATCTTGGAAATAGTTTTTAAATCTTACTAGCTTTTGTCTGCGCGTGTGCCGGTGCCTGTGACCTTCTGATATGCTTGAAATGAAACCTACAAAATATAAATGTGTTGAAAGGGCTCCTCCAATTCTTATCGGCTTTGAGTACTCTCGCTCGACAACAACTTCCTTTGGGCCATTGTCAAATGAATTGCACACAAACAAAAATATATCAAAACCACTTCGAAATAAATTTAAGTTAAAAGCAAATATTATAATATTGCAGGATTTGTCATTTCATTCGATTTTTGTTCTGCTTACAGTATTTACCTTGGAAGAATGTGAATGTGAAGCCTGTTTTAGGTTCTATTAATTAAATTTATTATTATTATTATTAAATTATTATTATTATAAAATCAATAAGAAATTAAGAAGCTGAAAAATTATAAATTGCATTTGAAAAATTTAACTTTACTTTTAAAGTAAAATTATCCTTACTTTACTGCATCTTATGTGTCATCCTTTTGCGTGGATGACCTCTTTTATCCTCCGTGGCATGGATATTACTGAAATCTTGTAACTTCCACTTTGCAGTTCACGCAACGTTAGGAATTTCCCCGAATGCACCACTATTTACCTTTTTATCTAAATCCACAGGTTTTCATCAGGTTCAGATCAAGAGACTATGGAGGCCAATGCAGCAATTCAATTCGTTGGTTTTGAAGCCAGTAAGTGCTCCTGCGATCCTTATGTTCTGGATCATTGTCTTGCTAGTGGATAACGTCCCAATACCCCCAAATCCCAAAAGCATCAGATTTCCGCCTCCAAACTGTATGGTAGTTTCGACTTGGTAATCCTGAATATTTCCACTCTTAATTTTCCAGGTCCATTCTCTGCCGTCCGACCCCCATTTGTTTACCTTTGTTTCATATGTCCAAATCACTTGCGTAAAATCATTGAAGGTGAAATATCTGTACCGTTGGGCGAAAGCCAACACAAAGTTCCATGCCTTTTGGAAAGTACTGGCCTTTTGACGTTCGCACGGCCATGTAGTCCATTGCTCTGAAGGACTTTCCGAACGCTTTCGGATTTAACCTTGTACCTTTGTGGAAAGGTAATAAGATGGGCAATTTAAATTCGAGAAAAGTCTGAATTTTAGGTAATCACAAAATATTTTTCAGTTTTGAAAGTGACCGTACCTGCAACGGTAGAAGTTATATCAACATTGTTGAGAATTTTGGAATCATTATGGACAGTAGTTTCTAGGCGTCTGTTTCATATCCCTGCGTTGAGTAGATCAAAAGTCGTTCTGGGTCCTTGAATCTGGTAAGCCGCATTAATCACTATATTTTATTTGTTGACTGGGTTCGCTCATACTTATTATCTCGAACCAATGGTGCGTTCTTCCGGGGTTCCCCATCCAAGAATATTTACAATAACTCCGGTGTACCTAAAGGAAGCCAAATCGACCCGATTTTATTTATTTATTTCTTTAAGCTTAATACAAGCTATAACATAATAATACGAAAAATACAAAAATAAAAAATAAATACAAGCTATAACATAATACTAATACTACAAGCTTTAATAAATGATAAGCATAATGAATAGTAAAGCTAAATAAAGCTGATAATTATGGTAAATACCCATTGGAAGGAGGAATTAAGAAAGGCGATCAAAATAGACTGGACTGGATCAAGATTTAAGGCTTTGTTAAGGGATGATTCACTCAGATAGAAGTCAAAGGAGGAAAGGTCGTTGATTTTCGTAGCATCCTGGTAATTGGTTCGCGTTGACCGTAGTTCGTATGATGGCGGTCGAGTCGGAAAAGGTGAGTGGACCTAAGGTTGCGGGGATTGGTATAGATGGGTGAAGATTGCAGGATTGAAAGCAGTCTATGGCACCAGTTATTAGCTGATGAATGAAGAAAATGTCGAAAACATCACATTTACTTAGGGGTTGTAAGTCGATCAGTTTCAGACGGTTTTCATAAGGTGGAAGGTTGAATCTGTCTACCCACGGAAGATCACGTAGAGCGAAGCGAATGGACCTAAGCTGGACAGATTCAATCCTGTTAATGTGGTTGTTTGTGTAGGTGACCATACCTGGCTGGCATATTCAAGGAGAGGTCTAACGAAGGAGATATAGAGAGATTTGGAAACATAAGGATTGAAGAACTCTCTATACCAGCGCTTCACAAACCCTAGCGCTGAGTTAGCTCTATTAATTATACTGTCAATATGGGAATGAAAATTGAGTTCGCTATCACAGATTATTCCTAGGTCACACAAAGAGGTAACGATAGGGACTGGTACGTCGGTTAACATATTGACTATCGGGGTGATGGTAAGACGCTTGCGGGAATAAGAGATGGACTGGCATTTGGAGACATTGAGCTCAAGAAAGTTTTTCATGCACCATGTGGTAAACGAATCGAGGTCTCTTTGCAGAAGAAGATAGTCGGTTGTGGAGGAAATATGTTTAATTATTTTCATGTTATCAGCATAAATGGATAGCTCTGAGTATTTATAACACAATCAACATCATTTATTGTAAGGATGAAAATCAATGGACAGAGGTGGCTGCCCTGACTGACGCCGGAATGAGCAACAATAGAGTTAGAAATGGATGAGCTGAAAAGAACATTGTACTGACGGTTGTTGAGGTAGGATTTAATTCAGGAGATGAATCGTAGGGGCCGGGGAGCCTAGCCGATCACGTTTGCACAGTGTAACGTTATGGGAGATCTTGTCAAAGGCTTTACTAAAATCGGTGGCGATAACATCAACATCTTTACCTGCCTTTACCTTTGCCCTGGAAAATACATAGTGTTTTTTTGAGACGAAGTTGGTAAAGTTGTTGGTTTTAGATCAACCTTTGAGGAAGCCATGCTGGGATAGGGAGAAGATAAACTTACAGTGGAAGAACATGGAATCATAGACCAATTTTTCGAATAGTTTAGGTATGGATGATCATTTAGCAATGGGTCTGCAGTTGAATACATCGTTCTTGCAGCCTTTTCTGAAGATGGGAATAATATAAGAGTTTTTCCATAATTGAGGGAAAACCCTTAAGGGACCGAGAGGTGGAAAAGCAAAGTAAGGGGTTGAACTGGATACAATGTGTCTGTGTTCTTGAGTGTCTGTGTTCTTGAGATTTTCCGAGTTGCTTTGACTTTAATTGGGTGGAAAATATTGTATTGCGGACATTATATCTCCGAATTCAAGGTAAAGAAACAAAGAAAACAAGTTTAGTAGAACAGAGGGAATATAAAAAAATCCGGCCATCCTAAATTCACACGATATTTTGGTTAATTATTCTAATATGCTATCGTCTTCTTCTTTTATCTTCTTATATCTTTTATTTATATTTCTTCTTGTTATATCTATCTTCTATCTATATTAATAAAATTCGAGTGTGCGTTTGTGATCTCAAAATAATTGATGAAGATGTGTGCAAATTGCCGAGAACGACTGATAGTGGTGTCGAATCCAGAGTTTTCAATGTCGCTGAGTTGAATAATGACACTCCCGACGGCATTAAATAATTTGGTGATAATACACCAAAATTTATAGGGTTGGTAAGAGAGTGGCATGTACAAATAATCGAAAACGACTGATGTTAATGACGGATCCATAGTTTTCGCTCACATGAATAATGACACTCCCGATGTAGTTAGTTACTGTTCCGGGAGATGGGGGGCTATACACCACTATCGTTGCGGGTGCAAAAACCATGTCAAAATAACTGAAAACGACGTTCACTTAACAAAAGTCCCAACAACCCAGCTAGTAAATAATAAAACTAAATGGCTATTTTTATAGGATAGCCAGAAAACGTATTGCCTTGGGCCTAGCTCTTCCAAAAAAGTTTGCGTTCTTCAAAAAAGTGAGAAGTTTGAGAAAGACCTATTTAAAGTTCGCTACGGCACCAAGCAGTCAACGAGGCAGATAACTGAACAATTGCGGCTTGAATTTTCTGACTTTATCGCTGCGGGTGGTGGTGTTTGCAATATTAAATCCAAAGAATGTTAAATGGAGAAAAGTTAGTTGGTTTTTTGGTTGAGTAGGCTCGCAATCTATTCGAAGGCCATGGAGACCCATTGTGAATGACCCTAAATAGACAGCATAATCAGAACCTAACACCACCTAGATTTCTGTAAAAATTTATTTAGATGCTCCTAGCTTAGTCGTACAGATTATCAAGTCGTCCTTCTTTTATAGCTGCACATTCACGGAGTAGGTGCACTATGGATACAGTTTCTTCCTCGTCTCTGCAACTTCTGCAGAACTCAGTCGATGATACCCTGGACAGCTCCTATCGGGCAATGTTATTAGCTGACGCCGACGACTGTTTGGATATGCCTTCTACCGAAGGATAAGAGATTAGAAGTTCTGTTATGTTCCAGTTTCGGCCAAAGACTTAGTATTGTAAGGCAATAGGTAATATTTTCCCACATCTTTTAATTTGACATCCATGGTCATATTTATATCTCTATTTGAATCTATTTTGGCCAGTTATCTGACTTTCTCCTGGAGCTCAACAGATCCTGATCGTCTTGTCTAACAAATCTTCACTGATACAGTTTTTGATGTATTTTAATGTTATTAAGTGGGGAGTTTAAAACCTTCGGTGCTGCTTGACTGTCAACAGAAATAGTTACCTCGATTGCCGAAATCTGTTTCGCTTGAGCAGTGAGTGCATATACTTCTGCGTAGAAGATGCTGCAATCGTTAGTTAGTCTATAAGACTCATTTATCTGCAGCACTTCGCAGAAAACTCAGCTATAACCCCCTTTTCCGTTTTCGATCCGACTATGAAGATGGGAGTTCTCTAATGATATTTTCAGTGTTTCCAATCTTCTCAGTAACGGAAAAGGGTTCCCTAAAATCATATTGTGACTTGATGTAATCTGTTATGGGGTGCAACCCATTTTGACTAAAAGCGTTCAGTATGACCGCATGTCCAAAAAATGGTGGTATTTAATGGCTGATTTCTCTGAGTTTAGCTCTATGGTTTGATGATTTAAAGTGATTTCAGCTTGTCGTGTGGTTTCATGCCCCATTTCTTACCAAGGGTTCCCTTGCATGCGTAGAATGCAATAAGTCCTTTCTTCATCCTCTCTTCCATATTCCGTTCCTAATTCAATTTTGATTCGAATATGACACCCAAAAATTTCGCTTCCGAGAAGAACCTTCTTTGAAGTTTTTGGTGGTTTCCAAACAGATAGTTTATATTTCCTTGTTAAGAGAAGACTCCAGCTTTAATGAATTTAAAAAGAAAACCAGAATTGCGAAGCGAGCATCCTGGATTTGGAATGAATCATTCACACCGCGAATAAATATCACAAGCTGAGATGTGTCTGAGGTACCTGCACTTTCCTCAAATGCCAAAGAATATGCTTTGAATTGGTTATTTTTAAAGATTGATACTTGACAATAAATTTGCTTTTATCGGGCAAATCATATTTTATAGCTTCCTCCAAACAGTCCTTCAGCAGTTCACCATTCGTACATGATATCATTATCTTTGCAATCAGCATGGCAACAGAATAACTTGCTTTGACATGATGGCTGTTGTAATGATGAACTAAACATCGTTTGCTGAGCTTTTAAAAAAATTTTTTTCTTTACTAAAATTAACATATTCAATGTGTTTTGTCCCATGACGCTTTTTCACGTTATGTTCTTTAAATACAGCAAATGTCTATCAACAAATTAAACACATTAATTTTGAATTCTTCGTTGTGAAAAAAATATCTTTCTTCCAACGATCATTAAATTTCCTGTTTTCACCAACAACTTTTCATTGAACTCTTCCTGAAAGGTTAAAAAACTTGCAAATAAATGTTAGTTGGAGAATGTTGGTATATTACACAGAGCAACAAAATTAATTTTTTTACACAAAATGCACGAAATATTCACATGACCCGAGTGAATTTTCAAACTAAAAAATCAAAACAAACTCTTGTATACTCGAGCAACCTAAGTAATTTTTATATTTCTTACGTTGCTCGGGTACAAAACAGTTTATTTTGATTTTTTAGTTAGTTAGTAGTTAGTATTCTTGTTTTCTAATAATGTATAAAATGCCAATATTTAAAAACTTTTTTTAAAATTAATGCAAATAGCGATTATTTGACACTTGATAATTTATAATAACTTGTATCGATTTAACATTTTATTAAATTTTTAATTTTTAATTTTACTTGAATTAGTAAAAATATACTCACTTGAATAAATTTAAGAATTTCTTGGGAAAAAAAATCTGATGTTTACAAATGTCACTTTAATGCAGTCATCGCCATCGCACACAAAAAACTTAGTAAACACGCATGTAAGTAAAAAAAGAGATGACGCATAAACAGAGATCCACTTGAAATAATAGGTCTGTTCCCGTACTTCTGCAGCTGCAGCTGGCTGCAGTTTACTTATTTATGTGGTGGGACTGAATTGACTTCAGTACGGGAATGACCAGCTGCAATTTTCTGAAAAAGCAGAAGAAGATTTCTTTTGGAGAAAAAAATCTTTTCCTATATATGGAAACTAAACAATCACAGTTCGTCCTTAAAGGCTACTTCACTTCCTTAATCCGACGCTTAACTTTTAGGATATAAATTTTTATAAGAGTTGGATTTACAAATTTGAATTTCACAAAATTGACGTTAATGCAGTTGTCACTTTGAGCGAAAAAAAGATTTAAGCATATTGCAGCTATTGCAGGAGGGGAAGTTGTGACGTTGGTAAAATCTCCTTGGAGAAATGAACACGGGAACACTTTTCTGCAGTATTCTGCAGTTTTCTTTGAACTGCTTATAATCTCTGCAGGTACGGGACAAGACCTAATAGGTCTTTTTACTTATTTATGTGGTGGGGGTGAAATTACTTCAGTACGGGAACAACCAGCTGCAATTTTCTGAAAAAGTAGAAGAAGATTTGTTTTGGAGAAAAAAATTTTTTCCTATATATGGAAACTAATCAATCACAGTTCTTCCTTATAGGCCTTCCTTAATCCGACGCTTACCTTTTAGGATGTAAAACTCTATAAAAGGATTCGTAAATTTCAAATTCATTCAATTGACGTTTGGGCAGTTGTCACTTTGACAGAAAGAAGATTTTTTATTATATTGCAAAGATTATTATTATATTGCAGCTGGTCAAAGATACTGCAGAATTCTTGAATACGGGAACACTTTTCTGCAGTTTTCTGTTGTTTTCTGCAAAGCACTTATAATCTCTACGGGAACAGTCCTAATAATAACTTTGTTCGTGCAGTGGTTAACTAACCCATACCGGACCCAAGCTGGTGGGTAATGATTTTTTGGGTGTTCACGCTGAAGAGAATAACGAACTGTTGGTTCCGAAATCTCCTGATTCGCTGCTCAATACAAGGTCTGTGCTGGAAGAAATGTCAAATGATGTGACGTCGGCTTGGCCAAAATTGACACGCTGTAAGGAAAATATTATTCAGAGTTCATTTGGAGAAGTTCACTGAAAAGGTTGTTTAATTAAAATGTAAATACAATTAACTACTGGACGTACTGACATCTCAGACTCTTTTACAATGGCATTGAATAAACTTCTGGTGAAACCTGTTGAAAGTGTTTTCCTTCGGTAGACGGACAAATTTTGAAGAAATCGAAAACATTTTCAGATAGTCCGGAAACTTTTAAATTCACTTTACAAAAAGTAGTTCTGTTTCATAAAAACTTCATTTGTACAAAATTAATCCTCATTTAATTCAAAATATTCAAAAAAAATTTAATTTTACAACCGCTCTTTGCAAATCACTCTAACTTCTCTAAAGTTTCTGTGCAAATTTTTATCTCAGATTTTATTAATGATATGGCGAACCCAGAGGACGAAATTATCCTTCTTGGTGACTTTACTTTACCCAACTTTTACTTTTACTTTATTCAACGCTGCTGATGATGACTACCTTCGTTTAAATTATCTTACCGCTAAAGAGTCCCATTTTCTTGGCGCCATCTTCTCTACTGGTTTACGCCAAATGAGTGATCTAAAGGACTCGATGGGAAAACAGGTAGATGTTATCTTTTCTGCTGATTCGGTAACACTATAGTCGAATCGGCTTCTCGCAACTTATACTCTATGGATAGTTTACACCCATCCATTTTCATTTCTTTCTACTACGATGATTCTAATATTGCTGATTCCAGCATAGATCAGTACATTCTTGAGTTTAAAATGGCGGACTTCTCTGATCCTTCATATAAGATCCTCTCAAACGATCTCCGTTTCTATTTTATGATAACGATATCGACGAATGAGTTTCCGTGTTCTTTGATATAATTGACGATCTGTTTAATTCGTGTGTACCACTCAAACGATCGAGATCATCCTGCCATTCTCCCCCGTGGTATACTATAGAACTGCGGAGCCTTAAGAATAAAAAAATTGACTGTGGAAAACTAATTTACTTAACCCTTCGCCGTTATACATGGAAAACCTGGATAGTGTTCGCAATACCTTGCACAATGATCCTCTTACCTGGTACAACAAGTCTTCTAGTTGCAGCGCGCCATATTTTGTCGACAACAGCTTTTCATCTTGCAATTTGATGCCTTCCCTGGAATGACATTTCGACCCTAAGGAATGAATGTCGTAAGCTTTTTAACCAAGCGAAAAGAACTAATGCCTGGACTTTTTATAAAGAATGCATCAACAAGTTTAAGAAAGTGATCAGGAAAGTAAAACGATTCTCGTGGGAGAGCATTTGTAATAAAATCGAAAGCACCTCTAAAGCGAGTCGCTTTCGGAAAATCCTCACAATAACGCCCATCACCCCAAGTCTCTTGACCAAAAGTGATAGTAGCTGGACCTCTTTCAGTCTTGAGTTGCTGGAATTACTAGTAAACACACACTTTCCGGTGTGCTCAGCAACCAGTGTTGCTGAGTTGCCGGTTACTCTAAGCGGCCATGAACTGGTCCGCAAGATTCTTGACAAGAGAAAACTGAAATGGGCAATACGAAGTTGCAAGCCCTATAAATCACCGGGATGAGATGGCATCATCCCAGCTGAACTACAATTAGCTTCGGAGATACTGATTCCGTGGCTAATGGTCATTTACGAATCCTGCCTTAATCTCACCTATATTCCATCCTCATGGCCGAAGGTGAAGGTGGTCTTTATTCCAAAAGGAGGAAGAGCCTCGCACTATAAGCCCAACGATTTCAGGCCCATCAGCCTCTCCTCCTTCCTGCTCAAAACACTGGAGAGACTCTTAGATATATATATTAAAGAGACAATCAGTCCTTCCAATCTGTCTCTCTCGCAATATGCTTACACTAAAGGTAAGTCCGTAAAGACAGCCCTGCATAAACTTACCACAGTTATAGAGCATTCGCTACTGCAAAAAGAATACTCACTTGCAGCCTTCCTCGGTATTGAGGGTGCTTTCAACAATATCGGGTCAGAGGCGATAATGGCATCCTTGAGGAGGCTTGAACTCGACGATCCTCTCATCAAACTCTCCAAAATATCATCATGAAGTGAGGGGTGTGGTCTGGGCATAAACCCGAACAAAGCAGAGTAAATACTCTTCTCTCGGAAACATAAAACAGCTCCTATGAATTGCCCTACACTAGACGGAGTTAGGCTGAAACTGTGTAATCAAATTAAATATCTAGGTCAATTCCTATATAGAAAACGCTGTACTCGCGTAAGAAGGAAATAGGGAAAATATGGGGTATGGAGCCACGCATTGTGCATTCGCTCTACACAAGTGTCGTACGACCTACGAGTATACTTGTATGGGGTGATTGTCTGGTGGCCGGCACTAAATATATCAACCCATCACAAAGCATTGGATAAAGTTCAAAGGATGGCAACATTGCTGATAACAGGTGCCCTGAGAACTACACCTTCCCTGAACACTATTTTCCAACTTCTACCGTTAGATCTCTTTGGTAAGCAAACCGCATCCTCAGCCGATATTAGGCTTAACACAATTCACACCTGGAAACAAACTGACTTCAGTCACTCAAAAATTGATTATACCTCGCCCAAGCCTTTCTTTGGAAATAAATTTGACTCCTTCTTTCCCACCAGATCGGAATGAGAAGAAGGTCCTTCCCAATGAGGGGAGTCTCTGACGGCTCCAAATTAGAAGGCAACGTAGGTGGAGGTATCTTCTCGGAGCATTTGGACCTCGATATCTCATTCCGCTCTGCAGCGTGTTTCAGGCGAAAATCATGGCTGTAAAGGTAGCCGCGGACCACATGAGGCATCTAACGCTACAATATTTGTATTCTCACAGATAGTCAGGCCGCTATTAAATCCCTCACGGAATACGTACCACCTCCAAAACAGTTATAACATGTCGTTCAGCACTAAATGACATAACTGAAAACCTGAAAGTACGGCTCATCTGAATGCCTGGACATAGTAAAATTCCGGATAACTGTAGAGCCGACGAACTAGCGAGAATCGGTACCATTCGTCCTGATTCAGACATCAACCACCAATTGGGAAAACCGCTGGCCACTGGCAAACTGGAACTCTTACAGGAATCTGTCAGGATTGCTAATATTAATGGCAGGTGGAACACACCCCGACAGATATGGCCAAAACTTGATCCTAAACGGTCAAGAGAGCTCATCCTACTCGGACGCAAAGCAATTAGCAGTACCGTAGCCGTTATTACGGGCCACTGCCTCATAGGTAGACACGCCGATAGATTAGGCGCACCTTCGAACGACTTCTGTAGGAGTTGCAATGACCAAGAGGAAGAGGAAACCACTTCCTCGGCAACTGCCCGGCCCTAGCCAACCGTAGGAACCGGTTTTTGGGCTCTCCCTTCTTTATAGAGCTAACCGAATTAGGCTCCACTCACGTCAGAGACCTAGCTCGATTTTTTGGGGTTTTTTAAAAAAAATTTTTGTAGCCTCAATCTGTGGTATCACAATGGGCCTCTTTGGCCTGAGTGTGCCTCAAACAGCCATTTTAACCTAACCTATTATAATGGGAATTAGGGAACATGAATGTCTTGTTTTTGCATTACTGCGAGCTAGACAGCAGCCCAGAGAGGAAGTGGAGTTTTGTTTTTAATTTCTACCTTAAAAACTCGGGGAGACCGAGGCTCGAACCCTGGAATCTTGTTATGGTGTCGTGCCACTCATCCAACTCCGTCTTCCTCAGGTTGAGGTCTTATCGTACCTGAGTCAGTTGGGACCCCTTAGCACAAATTTGGTGCCGGACAAACAATGGTATGCCTATGTGTTCTTGGTATTTTTTATCTTCTTAGAGCTCCTGTAAACTCTGGTTGGTTAATTAGCCCTTGGGCCATTTCTACATTTAAAGTTAAATCGCTAACAATTGCCTGTAGCCAAAAAATTATTGCTGTCATCGTGCTGCTAACTGGCCATTTTAACCGATACTTAAGCTGGCGGCTAGCTGTTGCAAAGCTTCGACTGCTACCGGCATAATCGCGAAAGAAATAATACGACATAGAAACAACATAAGTTACGAACTGCAGTAAAAGCGGCGCGATCGCGCCGTTTAACAGCCATGCTTCACGTATATATTGAACAGTTTCGGGGAGGTAATTAACAAAAAAACAACAAATATAACTGCCCATCTAGACCTTAACTTTAAGTTTCGAGGAATTTTGGTGGTGGGCTGTGCTTTCTTCCAATAGTCGGAGTCTACTTTAGGCTCATTTCTATCACAGGATAATTTAAACGAATCTAATATGGTGGATGTAACTAATTTTAGATTGCTTAAATTCATTTTTATAATGCTTATAATAATTTCTTTTCACTTTCTGTAAAAATGTGCCATTACTTATTTTTAATATTTTTTTTATTAAAAATATGCTGAACAGTCACGGCTTCTTTTATATATTTTCAGTCTATTTTATTTAGGAGACGTTGGGCCAATGGAATTTTTGTTCATCAAAGGCAAGGGAGCCGGAGCAGAAATACAATGTCCTTGCGAGGACCGAGCGAATACGAGTTACCTTCCAAGAATCAACCGATTATACGAGTAAGGAAAAACCTTATTACTTTTATGCCCTTAATATACATAAATTTGACTTCTTAGGCAGTTCTCAACGAGAAGAAAGTTTCCAGTCAACTTCTTCCTGGAGATACAATGATTCAATGACAGAAGAAAAATCGCGCTCTTCAACGATAAATGGATGTCTACTGAGAGAGCACACAGAAAAAAATGCACCCTCAAGGTTATGTGAAACGGCTCGTAATTCAAACCGTGAAGAAAGGTGTTCTATTGTGAAAATTGATGAAATTGATTTGCCATCCAAGGATGCAAGCCTTAATGTATTTTTAACGAAGCAAGGAGATATTGAAATACGACTGCTACAAAATTCGGCTCGGAAGAAAGGAATGATTGGAAGACTTTACTCTTTATTTTCATGTCCCTTAAGGTCCCGTTCATCACACGTGGGCTTTTATACTCCACCAATTGATGAAAATTCTTCTTCATATAACCTTAAAATGGATACCTATGAAAAAAGAATTAAGAAACCGGTTGCAGGTCCAGTTTCTGGTGACCTAGGGGAATTTGATCAACTTGGAGCTTTGCATTCTTACAGTACATAAAATAGAGCATATCGATTTTTGTGAGAAAATGATAGAAGAATGGTTTGGCATCGGAAGAAGATGAGCTACACTGCAGTTTAATGCAACATGAAATCAATGTTTCAAGTAGAATTCAAAGGTAAATATGTTAATTATTAAAAGCCATTGTATGCAATACAAAATCAACTCTTCCTGAAAATTATTACGGTCTAGAATTATTTTTATTTAGTACTTTTTTGTATTACGTAGTATCATAAGGGAACACTTTAAAAATAACATTACAAGAAAAAATCATCATCTGATCAAAATTTCATGGTTAGTTTTATTAATTAGTTGCTGGGTATATCCGCCGTAGTTCGCTTTTTAGCTGAGTAAGCGTTAATTGTACCTTATGCAATATTTTAAGTAGAAGAATAGCTTTGTATACCTTCGTAACAATCATATAATAATAATAAGTGTTTATTAACATTAAATCTATCTTAGTATTAACAAACATTTCCTAACCCACAAAATACATAAAATTCTAACATAATTTATAAGCTTTGACATTACTAGTTCATCTATAACTACGCCTATGGTGTTACTACCGTCTGCCGAGCCATAAAAAATCACATTTCATTACCTAATGGCTCAAAATAAAATCGATTTTCATAAAAATACGAGGTAAAGAAATACAAAACAATTATAATATATGTAAAAGTAGAGCTAACATAACTGCATTTATCGTTGAGAAAGGATAAGCGTAAGTTAATTATTATATTCGTTAATTAGGAAATATCTATATTTCCAACCCTTCGCCCCAAAATTGGTAGAGTTCTTTGTAGTCATTTTTGCCATTGAGAAATTCAATTATTTCACTTTCATCTACAACAAGCTTACCACTTGTCCCGTTTCGAAACTCAGCTTATGTTGGGCATACTCCCAAAAAGTGATAAAGATCATGTTGCATAAGGAAGATAAACTAGTTCCCTTCCATCTTCATAGTCTAGCTATAAGAGCGATAATTCATTCTTAAAAAAAAACAGTTTAACCAACTTCACAAAAAGCGCTAAAAAGCATAAAATAATTTTTAATTTTATATCTATTACGACATTTTGAAGTCGGTGCAAATCAAACAAACCAAACAACTACAACAAAAATATTTAATCGTCATTTCTTATGATCCCGTAAGCTGAAACGTTCAGGTAGTATTATGTATTATTTTCAATTTTGGTACTGTAGTTGTTTTACTTGTTAACTTCCCACATATAGGAAGTTATTGTAATTGGCCCGATTTTCAAAATTTTTAGTTTTATTTTTTTTTTACATTTCATAGTCACTATAGTGTTTTACGCATGTTTTTGAACACATGTGTGTGTGTGTGTGTACGTACGTACGTACGTTCGGACCCACTTTTTTCGACAACGAAATCTCGCGAACAAAAAATTATAACGACTTCGCTATGGTGCCATTCGAAGCGTATTATTGTCAATAAGAGCTGAAAGAAATTTAATCAATTTCGGTTCAGCCGTTTTTTTGTTTAAACAAAAAAACTGAAAAAAAGTTGATTTCAGACTTTCTTGAAAAGGATTTCTTCGATGTAATTTGTTCTGATGACGATCGGGACATCAAAAAGTCGGATAGTAACAATTTATTATGAAAAGAAATTGTTCATAATGATGAAAAATTATTTATAACAATAAATGATTGTTTATAACAATAATAAATTTATAATTATAAAAAATGATTTTACCTGGTTGAAAATTGATTATGAAAATTGGAAATTGAATACAAAATTGCTGATTGTTCATAGCAATTGAAAATTCTTATAAACAATTGAAATTTTTGTTACCACAAAAAATTTCTTTTATGAATAAACTTTGTTTATATCAATTAAAAATGGTCTATAACAATTAAGAATTGTTTATATCAATTATAAATTGTTTATAGCCATTCAAAATTATTAATAACAAATGAATTCCAAACAGAGTGCATTTATTTGGTTTTCATTAAAAAATAGTGCTATAACGAAATAATTTTTTAAAAAAATTTTTGCATCTAATTACAACGAAATTATCATGATAAATTAAATTCATTAATTTATTTATTTATAAATGTAAAATATTAATTTTTTAAGTATTTTTAAATGAGATACAAGTGGGCGAAAGTTTTTTTTTGAAAAAGATTCATCTGATCTAATTGGTTCTGATACAACTCGATACTTAAAAAAAATCCAGAACTTTTATAGTTTTTTGTAACATTAACAAATGTTTAAAAAAACCATAAATAGTTGATATTAATGAGAAATAAAACGATAAATCGAATGGTATGAATTTTATTGAGTTTTCACTTACTCGTAATATAATTGAATATTGTTAATAACAAATGAAAATTGTTATTAACTGGGAAGTTGTTCGTGTGTACCTCAAGGGTCGCACCAATGATGCGACACCCAGAATCTGGACCTACCCCACTAGTTTAATTTGCACCGACTTCAAAATGTCGTAATAGATATAAAATTAAAAATTATTTTATGCTTTTTAGCGCTTTTTGTGAAGTCGGTTCAACTTTTTTTTAAAACACTATTTTATTTTTTACTTTTTAGTGTCTTCTACTCTATACAACGAAGAAAGAACCATCCAAATCGGTCCACGCGTCAAAAGCTAGTTTCAACCCCCTGTCCCACCGCCATTCCACTAAACTTTTTTTCTCATGGTATCAATGAAGGAACATACTCTACCGAACAGAAAAAGAATCATCGAAATCGGTCCACGCGTTACGAAGTTACTACCCAAACCCCCTTCCCCCTCCCCCCCCCACCAATGGGGGATCACTCTATACAACAGCAAAAGAACCCTCCAAATCGGTCCACGCGTTACAAAGTTAGGTTCCAACCCCATTCACCCACCCCAACCCCACCAACAATTTTTTTTCTCGTGGTATCAACCAGGAGCATACTCTACCCAAAAGAAAAAGAATTATCCAAATCGGTCCACGCGTTACGAAGTTAGACTACTCCTCCCCCCACTCAACCTCCCACCTTGGGCCAAATTATTTTTCTATTAGCAATGGGTGATCATACTCTGTACAACAAAAAGAAGAACCATCTAAATCGGACCACGCGTTACAAGGTTAGGTTTTGGAGATCCCCCAAACTTGTGAAGTGTAACACAAAATTGACCTACTAATAGCATTAAATAGCTTGTCTTATTCAGAAAGTTTAATCGTCATCTTTCGTAGAAAGGGTTTCCAAGTACAAGTAATGCTAACTATAGCAGAATTTAATAGAAGTTTCAAATGTACTTTAAATGAATGCGCAGATAACAATATGTCAGTATAATCGTAGATTTTCACTACCTCGATATTTTCACGCCGAAGTGTCCATTTCTCCGATCTAACTCCCCACCCCGTTGGAAGACCATTACTTTGGATTTGTTTAAATTAACGAGGCCGCAAATTCTACAATATTTGTCCAGTCTATTTATCATACTCTGTAGCTCAGCTGGTTCATCTAAGAGCAGGACAAAGTCATCTACATACAACAGAACTTTCACCTCTATATTGCTGGCTTAACTCCGGAGTTAGTATTAAGGCCTCTCTCGAGGCCTGAAATTGAGCGGTTTTTTGGGAATAAATTGCGAAGGATCTACTGAATACATTTAAAATTTTTTTTTTATTTCGAAGATACATGTTTTGACTTTTCAATTTTACTTTTGAAGATGAAAAAAAAATAACTATCGCGACCTTGAAACGTCATTGATGACATTGATGTTGAAACTGCATAGGTCCCGCTTAAGCACAGTTGTGGCCAATTGGGTAATCTGTAATCTGAAAATTTATATTCTTTATAATCATAGATACGTTGGCTATGTTTTCCAGTGACAGTTTTTTTTTATTTTGCAATTTGTAAAAGTTATGCAACAATTTGTAAAAATTTCAAATTTTAGGTCATTTTTTGACCTATTAGAGGCTATAAAAATGGAACAAAATAAAATTTTGCAAATCGTACTCGGGAAAACATAGCGGTATGTTTTCTGAACAATTGAAAAAAAAATTATTGAAATCGGACCAATACTTTTATGAGAAGTCTTACTCGTCAGCTAAAAAACACTACTTTCGGGAAAACGCGTTTAATGATAAATTACGGTGTATAACTTGCTTGTAGTAACTTACGAGTTAATCTGCTATACCGGCGCCGTAGAGTTCTCCTTCCTCATCACGTTGATGTTTTTGGTTGTCCACATTCTTCTCAAGAACGGACCGGTAAATTCCTTAGACAATGATTTTTAACTGGAAAAGCGCCGTCGTGACGCGCCGCGCTTAGTTTCTCGGAAACGGCCGGAGATGGGTACCTTTCTGTTCCCAGAAACATGCAAAGGAACGTGATTTTCATGAAATCCTTTCTGTGGCGTATTCTCAGATACATATAGATTGAAATTAAAAAAAAAAACAAAAATCGGTTTTTTGAAACCGCGAGAGTAGAGGACCCCCTGAATGCTATTAGAGATATTAATTCTATTTTAGATTTACGGTTTGGTGTCCGCTTCTCTCGTCCCATATACCACAAGGAATTGCGGGAACTAGAAAGGGAGAGTCAGTGAGATTATATATTATGTCGAAAATCAGCTTAACTTTCCGACCATATTCTGTAGATTCTGAAACCCAAACTCGTGAAGGCGTCACTCAGGCCATCGAAATCATCTTTTATTTTATTTTAGGATGGGCCTGGAGTAACAGCCAAAACATTTTTTGCCTTTATCAAAAAAATATATTTGCTTTGTTCAACATCAAGTAAGCGTTGACATCATGTTAAATCTAAATTAAAACTAAATTAAAGCTGCGTCTAAAGAACAACATACATAAAGCTATCTGAACGTTTCAGCTCACGGGATCATAAGAATGGACAATTAAGTACTTTTTTTTGTAGTTGTTTGATTTGTATCGACTTCAAAATGTCGTAATAGATATAAAATTAAAAATTATTTTATGCCTTTTGGCGCTTTCTGTGAAGTCGGTTAAACTTTTTTTTTAAACTATTTTATTTTTCACTTTTTAGTGTCTTTTACTTTGTACAAAAAAAGAACCATCCAAATCGGTCCATGCGTTCAACCCCCTAGCCCCATCCCCATACCACCAAAATTTTTTTTCTCGTGGTATCAATGAGGGAATATACTCTACCCAACAGAAAAAGAATCCTCGAAATCGGTCCACCCGTTGCAAAGTTAGACTACCCCCCCCCACAGAAACGAATCATTATCCTATTAGCAATAGGGGGTCACACTCTATACTTCACATCAGGCCTCGAATATGATTCCCATTTAGGGAAGGGGCCGGACCCGCACTGTCCGAATTAGACAAAGTTCAAATAAAGGCTAGAAAAGTTATGGACGACTCCAAAAACTCTGCGAGAATCCGCTATGTAAAGGAGCATCAACTACCATTGTTGTTAAGAAATTGCTAGCCTGATTCCTTGTAGATAGCTTACAATGGTTTCGCTTTTCGCTATACAATTGGTGTAAAATTCGTTTGACGTAGGTCTTTATCTTAGAAATGAAAGAGGCCTCACAAAGCTGACGTTGTCGTTGTCCACGTTTAATTAGCGCAGCTATTCATCCTGCGGAAATAAAATCGAAACTGTCCAAAACATGCAATTGTACCATTCCCTTTAAAAACGAAAAAATACCACGAGAGTTCACACCTCCCTGCACTTGAATTGAGCTTGGAATTTCAATTTTGTGGTTTCAATTATATTATTTTCATTATTCTGCTAAAATCAAATAAATAGTTTTTGGTTTTCATCGTAGTCCAAGCAGCAACCGAAAGATATTATCATCATGGTATGAGGAATACCAAAACGTCACCATAATCTTGGCAGTATTAAACTTATTGACCTGAACACGTCGTTGACTGTTGTCTCTTCACTTGTCCCTTCAAGTGAAATTACTCCAATTGTTGCGTTTTTTGTAGAACATTCTATTTGTTCCAGACTTTCCAGGACGGACGGAATAGAGGTCAAGTAAAACTCTATCTTAAACTGCAAATCTAAATTTTAAGACATTATCAATTTATAACAACTGTTCGGTTGTCTCGAGGTTACTAAATTTTCCAGAATCACTACCAATTTAAATTCTATGTTTATGAAAAAAAAATAAATATTATGAATTCCTTTTATTATATAAACAACTTATTTAAATCAAGTAATAGGTAGTAAAATAGATTAAATATAGCAACATTCACCGACCCCAGTAGAAATAATTGTCGCAGGATTTGTATGTTTGATTTTTTTCTTGACATCTTCAGTATTTTCTGTACACGCCCATAATACCATAATGATAAACATTAACATTTCAAAAACTATAATAGCATATAATCCGGCCGTTAGGTAGCGAATTTGTTCAGCCAAAATAACCTCCAATACTTGACTACATCCTTCCCTGTAAGAATTTTTGAGGTTACACGATTGACTCCCCCGAACGCAACAAGATAACGGTATTTCTGAGCTTAACATAAGCCAGTCATCGGCTGAAGATGAGCCACAACAGCAGTATTTGTTCTGAACCTTGTCCCAAGCGATTTTATTGATGGTACTGTCGTAATTCATCATAGATAATATTTGATGCACTTCTACGTAATCTTCATTATAAATGCCACTTCCGTCTGATCCTCTCTTAATATGGTTTGTTACGCGTCCAAAATTCCTTAAACTTATAAGTCGGCATGAAAATAATCCAGACCCCAAAAGTATAATACAAGGAGCAGCCAGTATTAACGTAATCCAAGCGTATCCTTTCTCCCGTGCATTATCCAGGCTCATAATGTATAGTTGGCCTAACTTGATTAGTATCCAGGCAAAGAAGATGAAGAAACAATATGTAATTTCATACGACCAGAGGGCCACAAGTTCAGCCCAATTACCACTTAAAATTTGGGTACAAACCACCACAGTTGTCAATTCTAAAACAAAGAGAAAAATTGCTGCAATGTTTAAGCACCTTGATCCCGACTTCTTCTTCAAAGGCTTATAAGGTCGTCTATTAACAGAAACCATTTTTGCTTATTTTATAAGTTTCTAACCAGGTAGTAATGGAACTATTTTATTTTTTTATATTCTTTAATATTTGAACATGGAAAATATCAAACCAAAATAATTTATTTTTGATGGAAAAAATATTACCATAAAATTTTGTTTTAACTGACATTTCTCGCTTTCTAGATTTTAAGTAGAAATTCAAATTAAGTGGAAAGGGGAACGCCAAACAGCGGGAATAAGAAATCAGGACGAATGGTTTTTAAATTAGATTAAGGGTGTTTAAAAAAATCGATTTTTTAAGGTTTCCATTACATAAAAAGTCCCCTGGAAAACTTAAACGAATCTATTGTCAAAATGTCCCTCAAGTCCCCTTTTTTTACAGAAAGAAAGATTTTATTGCCTCTAATAATTTGGTACATGACAGCTTACAGATATTGTGAATCTCTCTCTGTAGCGTAAACTAAACTTTTCTTGTGGCTCCATAAAAAAATCTAACGGAGGTATGTCGGATGACCTTGGGCCACCTGATTGGTATATTTCTTCCAATCAATTGCCCTGGATACTGCTTGTTCATCCATTCCTTGACATTTCGGCTAAAATGCGGCGTTCGGTTGTGCTTGAAAATATGCTCCTTCTTGTGCTCAGCGGGATGTCCTCTAATAAATCTGAAAGTGAATGTTCCAAAAAAGAAGAATGAATAGTCCAAGCAATTCATTTCCGAGGATTCCTGCACACAAATTTACGCTAAACTTGTACAGGGATATGGTCCGACGTGGATTTTCTTCAGTCTGGTAATGTTTATTGTAAAAATTCAAGGTGCCATCCTTTGTAAAGTGGGTCTCGTCCGTCCATAAGATCCTCGACAGAAAGTTGTCGCCGTCTGCGTTGTTTTCCTGTAACCACTCGTAGAAATTCTCTCTTTTTAGGCTGTCTCCTGGTAAGAGTTCCTGAACAGGGTTGAAATGGTAGGAGTGCGTGCAGGATGTGTTAATCATTCTCCAAACTATTGATCTTGACAGACCTAGGTGAAGAGTGACGCGCCGAATGCTGATCTCTGGGCGTCATAATTGAAAAATCCTTTCTTAATTTTCGCTTGGATTACGTTCTGAGAACGGCCTGAATCGCGTTTGCTACTTACAGTTCCGTTCTCTTTAAATCTCCTAATTTCTTTGCGAAAATTCCTAGACCTGGAACGCTACGTTCAGGAAATATCCGACAACTCTCTGCAGCAACTGCAGGTTCGGTGCCGTTACAATATCCGTGATCGAAAACCATGTCGTAGTACTGTTCAAATCAATAATTCGACTTTGTTTGCTAAAATTTCATACAGTCACTGTAAAAGCTGTTTACGAAATAAAGGTAAATTCCTGATGTTATCTTATTTATAGTAAACGTTCACCAATCTTGCAATTGCAGTATGTACGTACATCATTTTCCTAGAAGGGAGTGTATGACCTCCAGTCGCAAATTATCCTACTTAAATTCACAACGACTAATTCACTCCGTTGTCTAGCTCGCAGCAATGCAAAACAGAAGACTCAAGTTTCTTCACTTCCCTTGCATGCTAACGCATCAAAGGGTTTTGGCCAAAGAAAATCGATTTAGTACGGATCGATCTGTAATTTTTTTTCGATTTTGTAGATCGATTAATCGCCTTAAAAGATCGATTCAATTTATTTAAACATTTTGAAATTAAAAATAATTGTAAAGTAAACCAATTTACTAAATAATAGAACACAGCCTTTGTAGCTTATAAATGTTGACTAGGTAAGAGATAAATATGTTGCTTATTTAAACGAATTAAAATAATAATTTTAAAAAAAAATCGCTGTCATACTTAGAACAGACTTTTGGAAAGTACTAATATTGACTCGTGTTTTTTTAAGGAATAAACTAAAAATTTACACGCCAAAAGTAAAAGCGAAGCACATCTTTTTGTATTATTTATTATTATTATTATTTTTATTTGTTCAGCCTATCCTTCCCTACCAACAGCACATTTAATTCAAAATTCAAAAAACCTCCCCAAAGTCATTTCTATTTCTGAGGTCAGAAAAGATTCCCGGACATTTCACGAGTATGTACCATAAACATTCTCGTAAATGTTCTGAGAACATTTCTTTCTTAGTCATAAAAATGTATTTCTTGGGCACGTGCAAATATTCTTGGAATGCTTCTGGAACAATTTGTACTATTAGAGAAAGCTGAATTTGTTTCTTTAGTAGTAACACCACTTTGTGTCGCACATTTGCTTATTGCCAACATTAGAATATAGAGCCAACAAGGAAGTGCAGAAAACTTTTGAATTTTTCTTCAAGTAGTGGATCATTTCTTGTCTAAGTCCACCATGGAAGTAACACAATTTTAGAATTTTGGTAGAGTGCTCAGGAAAAGCATCAAATATTGCAAATGTAAAGAAATTGGAATGCAAGTAAAAGTTAACTCTTCAACTTCATCTTTCTCCCTGTCTTCACCTTGAGTAAAATTGCTGGTAAATTGCTGTATTTTTTATAATCAATGTTGTCAACGATTAATTCAAACATGTGTTTCAAACACTATACCATATACCTATCTACAAGCCTACTATTCAAAAAAAGTAATTGTGAGCGATGAAAGGATAGCGTCCTCTTTTGCTTTGAAGATGATTCTTGCAAGTCCGATACGTGCTCTATAGTTACTATAATCCTATGACAATAACTTGCACCAAAATACGATTTGTATAAGAACTGAAAATCGTACATTTGAAAATCAATAATTTTTGAGTTTTCTTTAAATAACTTGTTTCTTTCTATTTGTGGAAGTCACTAAACTACCGAGTTAACACTAAAATATTATAGCTATCACAAACGCATTAATTTAACATTGACGTTTTTCTACGAAATTTTACATTTATATATATATAGTTATAATCCTAAAGTTATATAGATAAAGTCCTAAAAATTCACGAGTGAGCTTGTTCAGTCTTAGCGCGTCTCAAATAGATCGAAACGGGAAATAAATAAATCGATTCCATCTAAATCGGCCTCGTGAAAAATTTATTCAAAAATCGACAGACTGATAGCTAAAAGATCAATCATTTGAGATCGAATCGAAGATCGCCTATTCCTGAACTAGAGTACGTTTCTTCCACAATAGGCTGGCGTTCTGTCATATTGATGAGGTTTGTTCCTGTACAGGTGTCACATATAAAGAATAAAGTCCCTCTCTTCGTAATATTCTTTATAATGACGATGCAGCCATCCCCTACGCCACACGTTGGATCCGATTTCGCGTATTCTTTATTTGTAAATGGCACCATTTTCAATTTTCCAAAACTATCAAAACGACTACTCACTTTGAAGTGTTAGGTGCTATTAAAAATGGCACGGGGATTGCATCTCATTTTATACCCGGAGATCATAGGAATTCCATTCCAAGTACAACAATATTCATTACTTTCTGTGGGAAAGTGTTATTGTCAAAAATCAATTCTGAATCGCAGTTCACTCGGTATGGTATAACAAACTTCGACATCCTCCCTAGCCCACATAGGACAAGTAGATCTGCTTCCAGCCCAAATTCTGAGCCAATGTATGGGCTGGTGTCATCGGCACCTCTTTAATAGGACCATTCATTTTTCCAGAAGTGCTTAAAAGTCAAATTTATGGGGGTTTTTTGCGAAATACAATACTTGCTTTTTACCAACACGATGGAGCCCCGGTGCATACTGCCAACATAGCAGATTTTAATTCATTGCCCTTTTTTATATTGAAAACAATAATTAAACAATAAAATTAAAAATAATTTTATATCTATTACGACATATTGAAGTCGGTGCAAATCAAACAAACCAAACAACTACAACAAAAATATTTAATCGTCATTTCTTATGATCCTGTAAGCTGAAACGTTCAGGTAGTATTATGTATTATTTTCAAGTGTGGTACTGTAGTTGTTTTACTTGTTTAATTTGCACCGACTTCAAAATGTCGTAATAGATATAAAATTATCATCGAATTATGCCCCTCCCCCACCCCAACCATAGGTCAAATTATTCTCAAATTAGCAATTGAGGATCACACTACACAACAGCAAAAGAACCATCCAAATCGGTCCACGCCTTACAAAGTTAGGTTCCACCCCCCTTCTCCCACCCCAACCACACCAACAATTTTTTTTCTCGTGCTATGAACCAGGGAGCATATTCTACCCAATAGAAAAATAATTATCCAAATCGGTTCACGCGTTACGAAGTTAGACCACCCCTCCCCCCACCCCCACCTTTCACCATAGGACCAAATTATTCTCCTATTAGGAATAGGGGATCATACTCTATACAACAGAAAAAGAACCATTGAAATCGGACTACGCGTTACAAAGTTAGGTTCCACCCTCACCCCTGACCTCCATCCCACCAAATTTTTTTTTTCGTGGTATCAACCACGGAACATACTCTACCCAACAGAAAGAGAATTATCCAAATCGGTCCACGAGTTACAAAGCTAGACTACCCCTCCCCCACCCTATTCCAAATTTGTTTTCTCCTATTAGCAATGGGGGATCATACTCTGTACAACAAAAAAAGAACCATCCAAATCGAACCACGGTTTACAAAGTTAGGTTTCACCACCACCCTACCAAAATGTTTTTGGACATATTACTAATCGATGAACATAGTCTACCCAACAAAAAAAGAATCATCAATAGACATAAAAAAAAAATACGCGTCGAACTTAGCACTTCTTTGCTTTTGGGAAGTCTGACCGGGAATAACTTCGTAACGCGTGTACCGATTTGGATGGTTCTTCCTATGGTGAGGGTGGGAGGGGGAGGAGTCGTCTTACTTCGTAATTTCGGTGATTCTTTTTCTGTTCGGTAGAGTATGTTGATACCACGAAAAAAAAATTTTAATGCGATGGAGGTGGGGTAGGGGGTTAAACCTAATTTTTTAACGCGTTTGCCGATTAAGATGGGTTTTTTTCTGTATATAGAGTAGAAGACACTAAAAAGTGAAAAATAAAATAGTTTTTTAAAAAAAGTTGAACCCACTACCACAAAAAATGCTAAAAAGCATAAAATAATTTTTAATTTTATATCTATTACGACATTTTGAAGTCACAATTGAAGATAATACATAAAACTAATGTTTGAGCTCACGGGATCAAAAGGAAGGACGAATAAATACTTTTGTTGTAGTTGCTTGGTTTGTTTGATTTGCACCGACTTCAAAATGTCGTAATAGATATAAAATTAACAATTATTTTATGCTTTTTAGCGCTCTGTGAAGTCGGTTCAATTTTTTTTAAAACTATTTTATTTTTCACTTTTTAGTGTCTTCATATGTGTATACGACTCGAAGAATGCAGTTCGTACGAACAAAGCAATTTCAAAAAATGCAGAGGTAGCGCACTCTAAATAATGGAAATAGAATTATCCAAGTTCGGCACCATATTACGAAATAAGTCACGGTCACCCTTTAATACCCTCTCGTTAGAAAATTCTCTTACATCAAGAGCGAATTACCGTAGTCAAAGAATCATCGTGGTCACTCTAGGTACAAAATTGTTACCATTTATCAATCAGGAAGCATATTCTGTACAACAGAATCAAAAGTCTCGAAATCGGTCCGTTCCTTATGAAACTAGTCGCTGCCCTCTTCCTCCAATTCTTTCCACTAGCCACACTTTCTGCAAGAATAGAAATAGATAATCTATGCAATTAAAGTCAGTCCGCCCGTTATAACGTTAGGCTACGCCTCCCCGACCCCATCAATAGGTCAACATTTTTCCATATAGTAGCAATGGGGGATCATATTATATACAACAAAAAAGAATCATCCAAAGAGGTGTGTGCATTAAGAAATTGGGTAACGCCCCCTCCGCACAACACCCCTTGTCGTGCTACCGTTGGGGCAACATATTCTAAATATCAAAAGAAGAATCATCCAAATCGATCAACACGTTACGAAGTTAGCTTAGATCTACCACTACCACCGCCCTAGTGTAAAATTTATCCTCGTTAACAAGTTGGAATTCAAACCATCCCCCACTACAACCCCACCGTTTAAAATTGTGTGGCAGTACCGGAACATACTCTATAAATACATCAGAAAAAGAAACATCCAACTCTCCACGCGTTACGAAAATAGACTACCCATGCATCTTCCCACCCCACTCTAAGATCATATTTTTTCATTATTAGTATCTCTACATTATAAGTATTCTCTATACAGCAGAAAAAAAAACAAGAGTCATCCAAAGCTGTCTACCCCACCCCTCCCGACCTTACTACTACATTTTTTTCACCATTAGGAATGGGGATCGCACTCTATACAACCAAACAGGAATTATCCATATCGGTTCACTTTACGAAGTAAGGTTTCATCCCCACCCCATCAAAAAATCTTTGACATGGTGCCAATCGGAGAACATACTCTACCCAACAAATCATCCAAATCAGTCTATGAGTTACGAAGTAAGCCTACCAAACCCCTGCCCCTCCCTATCCCACACTAGGGCCAAATTATTTTCAATATTAGCAATGGGGGATTATCTCTATACAACAAAAATTGAAATATCTAAATCATTCCACGCATTACGAAGTCACCTCCCACACCCACTCCTATCTATCTATCTCTTTTTATTCATTAGGCTCATTGTTTTTGCAGATTTTAATTCCCTGAAGCACATTAAAAACAAAAACATTTATTTCCGGATGCTTTCCTTTAAATAACAGTTTCCACCTAATGCCTAGGTCTCTTATGAGGGGGAAAGATGATAAATTGTTCTATATTCATACTGTTCTGGATAAGAAGAATTCCAGAAATTTCACGGTACTGTTAAATTTGTATTGCAGTAAAGAAGAGTAATAGACGTCTTACATTGCGTTAATTTTCCGGTGAATTAATTTTCGAAATAATCGCAACATCCCCAATAATTCTAAAGGCTTTTATTTCAAACTTTTAGATTAGCGTGGTGGCGTAGGTGAGAGATGGAGTAAACTACATATTTGGGAGGGGGGAATTCTAGTGCAAGAAGTCGAACCTGAAAATTAATTAAAAGTCTTTGGGATAATACTAAAAACCTATTCACCGATATTCTGTTAAATGGAAGTTACATACATTTGATTTTCCTAAATTAAATTAATCCGCATATCTTAATATTTGATATACAACTCCTCGGTTGTGGTGAGAAATACTGAATTGTATTTTTGCGGGAAAAGCTTTTCTGCTAATTTCTGTCGGAAAAACCTTTCTGATGGGATAACGATGTTATGAAATATTTGAAATCAACTTTTTGTACTTTCTTTGATAACAGATTTTTGGAGTTTAAGGGATGATTGATTCAAAATCGATTGATCATACTGGGGACGAGAGTGATGAAGACATGGTTGTGCGATTAGTAAGGATAAATGTTATTTCTTGTACTTTGAATGTTTCACTATTTCCCCCTTTCTTCAACGCCTCGGAATTAAGCGTGAGTATTTATACCATCAAATGCTAAAAATCAGAGTACTAAGGATACCAAGTGGTTAACATGATGGGAGTTAATTACTCAAAAGCTTTTCTTTGTTTTATTGAATTTAATGTTGTCAAGGGAATTTGTGTTCGGATGGTGGTAATGTAATATTATCTACGCTGGTTTGGAGTTGACGATCTAGTAATGTTGAAATATTTGTTAAGGGAAAAAACGACCATCGTTGTGTATCTGAAAATGTTGTTGTTTTTTCTGAGTTTTATTATACCGGATTTCTGCAGATTTTTGGTAAAAACTTAATTGTTGTTTTCTGAGGTATTTCAAAGGTCCATTGGTTTGGATAAAACAATTGCATACAGTAGTGTGAAGGGTTTGTTTTCTTGAATAGGAATGTATTTGTAGCCATCGTTCTATGGTTTAACAACTCGATCTCGCAACGACTTATTGGTGCTTCAATCGTGTATAATAGTGTACTATGGTGGCGTAGATGGCGAAATCTATCTGCATTAATACAGCCAATAACTTATGTTTACGTTAGTGGATAATATAGATCACGACGGAAGCTGCTGGCAAGTTATTTTGTTGATGGTTGTTTGAAATAATATTCGCTGTTATTTTCGGAGAGGGCATAGTTTAAATACTTGGAATATATTACCGTGAGGAAGTGGCAGTTGTAGCCTGATAATTATTAGCGTATACATCACTCTGCTTTCAATGGTCATAATTTTATAGAGGTCTAACAATGCATCAGCAATTGTTTCCTCTGGGATGAGGAGTGACCATGGAATATGTTTACGAATATGCTTGATTTGCTTCCTGTGCAATTGATATGGTTTCATTATAAATGGACATCTTACCATTGTGAGAATCTAACACTATTTCTATTCCTTTTTGTACCCTTTCATAGTTGGTCATTACAATATTAAGATATGATACCATGGAATCCAATGTTTTATATTACTCGTCCATTTTATAGCTTGAGCATTGAAGATTATGTGATTTTCCTTTGGGCAGCGCTTTTCCTTAAGAGGAGCTCCTCATTCTAAGAAAAACAAGTTGCTTTCCGGCAAACACTTTGAAACATCAGAAATAAAAACACTTAAAAAAACTTATAAATCTAGACATGATTGGACGTGGAATGAACCTGGAGGAGAAATAAAAAAGCGGCAAAGTTTTGAAGAGAAAACAATGCGTCTTTTTCGACCCTTCAAATGGAAGTAGTTGGAGGGGGGGGGGGGGTGATTTTTTGAATAGATCTGAGGATTTTTCAAAAGTTTTTTATTTAATATTTGCGTACAAAATCGAATATTTCGAATATCGATATTTTAGAAAAATGTTATTCAAGTAATAAGCAATCGATTGTTTGAATAAAAACAAATCGATTTTTGCCTCTGTTATGAAAGTTTGATTTCTTGCTAGGTTTAATGAACAATTTTCAGTTTATCTTTTCCTTATAATTTCCCCCTGTAAGTAGTTAGCGTAGGATTGATCTAAATGGAGCTCTTTTAGACTTGTTTAGTAAACGATTTCCATTCCTTTTATGTAGGATTAAATTGTTTTTTTTAAATACAGAAATTTATTTATATCCAATAAAAGACTTATAAACTAAACTAAACGCAAAAAAAGACTTATAAACTAAACTGCAAACTAGAAGCCGAAAAATAAATTGATAAAGACTATCGAAGGACAGCGGTTCACACCATCTACGACCCCGCGTAAACCAAGACACTGTCTGAGCATGCCTTTCAACTGCAGCCTGGAGAGATTAAGGTTGAAATTTGCGAAATGTTGGTTGAAGAGGCGAGACATCGACGTGATGGGCTCGTACATCCTATACAGAGTACGATGACTAGAGACGTGCACGAAGTTCCGATTCCTCAAGGAATAGAGATGTTCACTGCCGTCAGCCCTAAACGATCAGTATAAGAAGGAAGTTACCAGGGATCAGTCCAGGGAATTCCACGGAGGACAAACCTAAGGAATCTGCGCTGCACTGCCTCGACGCGGTTGACGTGAACGGTGAAATAGGGAGCACACACGGGGCTGGCATGTTCCAAAAGCGGTCTGACGAAGGTAGAGTAAAGAAGCTTGGTTAGTTAGGGATTATCGAGTTCCTTAGACCATCTTTTAACGAAACTTAGCATCGAGTTAGCCCTATCAACGATCGAGTCCACATGATCCTCCAATGAAAGGCGAGAATTGAGGACGACAGCCAGGCCCTTCATCTTATCAACCCTGCCTAAGGTAACGCCATCGACGGTGTAATCAAAGAGGAAAGTACCAAGTACGTCTCTTGCGGAAGAACACAGCTAGGTCAGAGTGCAAGGTACTGCACTCTGACCTAGAGTACGCATTACACAGAATTGTTAGGTTTTGTGACAAGTGACAAGGTTTTAGTCAGAAAGAGCTCTCCGAAACAGGACGCGCTAGGTACGACCAGACATGTAAGAGGACAAACAGTTTATGAAGCAGGAGGGAAACCCAAGAAGAATCAATTTATAGACCAGGTTACCATGGCCGATACTATCGAAAGCCTTACTGAAATCTGTGAATACACAGTCGACCTGTTTGCCTGCCTGGACGGCTGGTAAAGAATAATTAATGAATTCGAGGAGGTTAATAGTAGTAGACTTCCCCTTGAGGAAACCATGCTTGAAGGACCCCATGAAAGGCCTGCAGTGAAATTGAAGAACGTCACTGACGAGAGACTCAAAAACCATTGCGGCATGGAACAGGCTTGAGATCGGTCGGTAGTAGGGCTTTACAAAAGTTGTTATGCTCTTTTATTTTATACAGATTTACTATTCTTTCTAAACACTACTCGAAACCGTGCAGTTATTGATAGTACTTGTTCAATTCGTACGTGTTCAAATGTAATAATAAACTATTACATTCCGCATATTGCTAACGAGTCGAAAGTTGTTAACACATTCCATATGGATTCCACGATTGTGTTCTAATGGCTCTATTTCAATAACAGGTGGATTATTGGATATGATTGAGGGCTCACTGGAAAATACACAGAAAACACAATTTAATAGAAACAATGTAGTAGATAGATTTGCCTTTTTGCGGGTATTGAAGTTCGTAGAAGTTTCTCAACAGAAGTGCTTGGTGGTATCAAAGTAGGATGGATTTTTTGTGATTTGGTTCGGTGTTTACTTTTGGTTGACATGTTTTCACAGTTCCAGCTCGCTCTCTGAGGAATCGCGACCTTTTTCAGGTACCTTTTGATTGCACTAATTATAGGGTAAATGATCGCACTGATTTTCATCTGTCGCGAAATTATGTGAGGAGTCAGCTTTTTTGAAGTTACTTTTTTATCCACATTGGTATATTTTATATTTATATCTTCTGAAATCTTTCATTTTTCTTTGACTTTATATTGTAATATACTGTTTGTTAGCATGTTATAGTAGTCAGCATATCGACTTGTCCTTGAGTTCCAACGTTTGACATTTACTATTTTTGATTTCTGGCCACCTGGGACATCTGGTCACCGCCTTACACAGTTCACTATTTTCAACCTTGGGCACATTATAATACGTACATTTCAATATTAAACGGGATGAACAACCTAAGTCACATTTAGAAATTTTCCAAATAAACGCAATTGAACGTTAGCAGATTTGCATATTTTTTATTAAATATAACAAGTATAGGAAAATATTATACAAAGTTAAAAACAAAACATTGCTTAACATATTAACTTATAACAAAATGCGCTCTTACTAACTCTTTTATGAGCCTTGTTGAAAATATAGGAATCTTTTTGTACATAAGTACTGGCCTTTATGAGAGAGCGTTTCTACCGTTTAATATTCTATTTTTGCAATTACTGCAGCAATGCTAATTATTATTATGACTGCATCAATTCTAATTTCTGTTGACTAATTCATAGCGAAAAGCCACCGAAATTTGCATACATTGCTTGATTCTCGGCAGTTTTTTTTTGTTTCCAGATGCGAAATTAACCTCGATTTGCACTTTATTATATGATATGAAATAAATATATCGATTAAATTAATAAATCAATTAAGAGTTAGTATCAATTTATTATACACATACGTATAGTATAGTATAAGGTTATAGTTTGTTTTTTAATACCACATAAAGAAAGTAATTTATTGAAATTCCTTTTCTTTTCAGTATCGCAAACATCGATTTTTCGTAACCAAAACTTGTGATATTTTGACTTACCCTGTGCAAGTGAGGACTGGAAAACGCAACTGTTATATTTCAGTTTTTAATTTAATATTAAACCTTTTATAAAATAAATTCAACATTATTATTTTATCTATATATTGTGTTATATCAATTGTGATATTTTTCAAATTTTAAAGGCTTGTTTTTATTCATTTATATTGAATAATGTAAATATGCATGTAGTATACTACTTAATAAGGTTTCATTTAAGTGCTAAAACCTCTTAATGTTATAAATGTGAAATTTTGAAATAAAATGTTATCTTGTTAAAAGACTGAGATTGCTGTTTTACTGACGTTCTTTTCTATAAGTACTACATTTTAAGTATAAATAAAGACGTTACCTTTGCAAGATAGTAAACGGCAATACAGCATACATTTAAAGATCATAAAATACCTACCCCCAGATAATTTTATTAATTTTGAGAGAATTTTAAATCAAGAGTTTCCAAATTCAGATGAAGCATGCAGCTAAATAGTTTATTTCCGTATAGCGCGATTAAATCGTCAAAATAAAAAATTAAAGCGGAAAATATTTGTTGTTAATAAGCCCTACAGTCTGTTTTGTTTTTTCGTCGAGTTAAATAGCATTGTATAATAATTACGTGGAAACGAAAACCGAATGTTAAAGTGTGACCGCTTAGTTAAGGAAGTCGTCGGTGGAGTAAGTGATAACGTGTCGGTCTACCAATCCGGAGGTTCCAGGTTGGAATCCCACCAATCCATAGTTGTTTACTGCTGACAACAGATTACGACAGAAAGGCCATGGAGATTGCAGAAAAATCAGTGGTTCGGAAATCCCTTTAAATTGTAAGGGCCCATGCCCCCACAAGGGGTCACGGGAACTAGAGAGAGAGAGAGAGAGTTATTACTTTATCTTAGTAAATATTTTCTATTAAATAGTTTCTTTGAATAGGTCATTTTTAACACAAACCGAACTGCCCAGGATTATATAATTACAATTATTTTAATAAGTGAATATTAATAAATTAAATTGCAGCCTACCTACATAGTTTGGCTGCCTAACTTAGGCCAAATAGGCCCATTAATATACCACAGTCTATAAACTCCTAAGGAGAGAGGTGAGCCTACTTATAACTCTCTACGAAGCCGAGCTAGATCCCTTTCATCAGTAGAATCAAACGGTTGTATCCCCATCACGTCGTTGGGAACCATTTAGAGCTCTCGGTAAACCGAACTAGCACTGACATCAGTTGTGCCTTATTTTATTACTACTTTAAATAAGGAGGAGCCCAAAAACCGGTTCCTACGGTTGGCTAGAGCCGGGTCATTGCAGAGAAGGTGGAGTATGGTTATAACAGTCGAAATATTTCGATATTCTCGACCATAAATTCAACTGCACATTTGTTGAACTTTCGAGATATGCAAAAAAATCGATGTTTTAAATCATTAATAAGTGTAATATACCATAAAATTAATCCCTAATGTGCCAATGCATTTCAGATGTCAATCGCTTTCAAAATCAAATATGAGCTCGCTTCATTCATAGTGCAGTGCATAATTTTCTGAACTACGTTAATTTCGGTCAGCGGCACTTAAATCGAGTGTAAACAACAAGTATAAACAATAAACATACTCAATGGGAAAAGCTTTACAGCCAACCCAAGCGAGTACATCATAGACCTTCTTCTACCTAGAGGTAAACAAAATTAACGCTTGACTCACCTAAAAAACTTTTTGCGCTTAAAGCAATTGCGCCATCCAAGAATAAATTGCTATTTCAGCTGCTCCAGTGGAGCTACAGCCTCAGTGGCTGTTCCTAGGGACCTATTTACAGATCTGCAAAATTACTGCATGAAGAAAATAATCTACCATATAAGTTTAATAAAGCAACTTGTGTTGCTGGCGAATGGACGGAAGAGTTGAAGCCTTATAGGATACGCGAACCTCATCTGGACATTCACAAGTGTTAGTTCAAGTGGTAGCAACCGGGAAATGCATCTTTGCATTAATGTGAATCTCTCTAATCCCCGATGGAGTTTGCAGTGGTCTCCTCCTTCCGAAGGTTTTGCGGCGGCTATGGGCGATATGGGTTTTGCGGCTTCACTACCGGAGGGCACGGGCTGTCCGGTGTCTTTGGGAAGATTTTCACCTCTCCCGCTAAAAAAAGCAACTCCACGTCTTTCAATATATCATATGGCGACGAGGATGGTTTTTTTATACGATATGGCCAAAGCCTAGGGGAAAACCCTTTGATGCGTTAGCATGGTCTCGGCTGGAAGGGAATTAGGGTAAGGGAAGTGAGGAAACTTGAATGTCTTGTTTTTGCTGTGAGGTGGACGACAGCCCAGAGACGGAGTGGATTGTTTTTATTTCTTAATAAAAACCCCGTCTCCATGGCCGAAAAAAGTGTACGATTACCAATATGTATAATAAAAACAAAAACCAAAAATTCTAAAATTTTAAGAAAAATAAAATTTTTTAGTGAGAAAAAAAAGGAAGAAACCGAGAAACCACGTGGCCAACAAAAAGTGGGGTTCGTATTGTGACAATCTACAAAAGTATGTATTTTTTTAAAGAAAGTCGACCCACTAAACCTCGACGAGACCGTACTTTCACCTTCCAAGGCATCAGCCCGAGGCCCACTGACTCTGGATCTGCTTCCACAGGTTCGTCAATTTTAAAAGGACAGTCCTCCCCGTTGATTATTGTTCATCTGAAGGATTTTCCATTGCCCAGTCGTATTCCAAGATCTTAGTGCCGCCATACGATTCTTTGCTGGTAGAAGGAAATGTGGCTGCCAAATCCTCGTTCTTATATTATGGAATGGTATGTCTGCGCCGGAGATTTCGTGAAACAAAGCCCCTCCGACAATTTTCAAATTTTGCACCTCTGACCTTGAGGAAATCGAAGGAAAATTTGTCCTTATAGACGAACAGCTTCGCTCTCCTCAGCCAGCTTGATGTGTCATATTCGGGAATCCGACCAGATACATTACCTGTCACGTTAATCACTTATAAGCCCATCAAGTTCTGCTCCACAGGCAGCATGCACTCTGCACTCAGACTCAAGTTCTGTCGCTGGAGTTAACCACCGCAAACCTTAGGCTTTCGCGCGTCACTTCTCTCATGATCAGCAGCCTGGTTGCCCTGGTACTTTTCAGAGCTAATGTTGATGGCGAGCTTGCCCTCACCGCCTTGGGTTTCTCTTTGTCACACCCACCGGACATTGCCGCACACCTTCTTTAAAATACATTCTCCCTGCTTTTCTTTTAGCGGAGCTCGGCTGGGAGTTACTTAGCTTTTCTGCGGCATTGTTTTCTCGTCTAAGGATCGTACCCTTTTTCTCGCAGGTTTTGCATCTCAGGGAGATCTGTTTACCCGTGTGGTTATCCATGTAGGGCACATGAAACGGGTCAGAGGCTAGTACCTCTCTTGCCCATCTCATTGTCGCACTGTTTCGGTCTGTGATGAACACTGGATCCAAGTTCTCCAGCTTCTTGAGGGGGTTGCGTGCCTTTCGGCACCGCTTTCTCCATCTCACTTCCTCGGAAACTTTTCTCTATCGGGGATTTTTGGCCTTTTGTCTTTGCCAGCAAAGTGAGGAGTTTTTTCTCCACATCTTCGCTTAAGCTCAGGCTCCTCCTCTGACTACCACCGCCTCCCCTCCGCTGCTCAGTAAGTCGTTAATCGACTTCAGCAGCCCCTAATCATCATACCTCCGCCTTTCCTCCTCATTTAATTGTTAATTTTATTTATTTCCACTTTTGGTCCCACGAGTATTTACATACAGTCCATCTGGCAGAGCCGACTTACCAGATAAGGCTAAAATGAACAGCGGATGTCGCCAGCTATCCGGCGTTGGCATACCAACGACCAAGCTCCATGCATGCCATACATCCCTCGGCGCCTGCTGGTCCACCTTGGCTTGGGGTATTCTATATAAAAAAAGTATTCTTATCTGCGCCCGACTACAATTAGCCACTACTGACAGAGACATGACCGTGCCAGGAGTGTTTCCACAACGATGAGGTAGCGCGTGGATTCCCCCTAGGTACCTGATGGTTGACGACCAAGGGGCATAACTATGTAGAGATCCAAATGAACTAAACGAATATTTTATTGGTGATATGCAAAATGCTGCAGCATCTGGGAGGAAAATTCTAGTTTCAATCCCACTTCTTTGTCTGATTAATTTAACGGTTTTGCTTTTGTTCCAGTCACGGTATGCGATGCTCATAAGGCTTTATTCTATATTAAATTTAATGTGGTCATCACAAGTTTATTCAAATGATTTCATCCGTTATTCTTCCACTTATCACATACCTGTTCAGCACGATACTTATTTCTTCTAGTTTTCCGGTAGGCCAAAATTATTCCCGTTCAAAAAGTGTCAAAATCAGTTGCAGAATATTGACCAATAGCTATCTCACCTTTCTTATGAAAAGCCTTTAAAAGGCTGATATGTACTCAGATTGTTTCTTTGATTCACGCTGAGAATTCTCTTTTACAATACTATTTGGGCCCATTATTGTTTTCAATCTTTATCAACGATATCTATTCTGTTACTAAAAAGTGTAATTATCACATGTACGATGATGATTTACAATCACACATCTAAAAACCTGTTGGATAAATGGAAGATGCCGTCGTCGGTTGAATGATGATACATATTTGCCGCTGGGGAGAAAACAACAAACTCTGTTGTGCGGTACATATATTACCTAAGACGCTATGACCATGTCTCCCCATTTGTTTCCAGTACTCGGATACCTTAGTTTTCGAACTATTTAATTTTTACGCAATGTTTTTGTGAAAGAAAATCCGAGGTTCTTTTAGAATAAGCTTAATTTCATTTAATCATAAAGAAATTGTACTATATCCACACCACAGTTTCGTTTTTCAGGTACCGAGCGCCAGTTTCTTGTTCAGGCTGGTAGAATGTGGAACTGCCTTCTAGGGATGGGGGATCGAACTGAGAAAATCGATTCAGAACGGATCGATCTGTAATTTTTTCCAATTTTGAAGACCGATTATTCGCCCTAAAAAGATCGATGTTCATAGATCGATTCCATTTATTTTGACATTTCAATTTCGAGAAGCACAAATTTTGTGCCGCTTCATTTGGCTCATTTTGCCATAACTAGCAAAAACCGGTGAACTTCAGTGATGATAGTTCAGAAGAAGACCTTGCTCTAGGTTGGATACCATGTAGCGGAAGAACGGAGTGTGCAGACCTAACACTTATCCTAGTTAGCAGCGAGAAATTTTCAAGGGCCTTAGATTTAACCAGGGTTGCACTAAAATTAAATGCTGCCAAGGCCAACTACACTGTTTGCCAGCATAGATACTCATGGTACTCACTCATACAGATAACAGATCCGAAACGCATTTATCTAACATGAACAATATTTTAGGTACGAAATTTTAAATTTGCAGGATTATTACACAAATTAATGTTGATGCGAAAAAATTTCCACGTGAGCTTGCTCAGTTTTATTAGAGCGTCACGTCTTGTCTTAAATTAATGGGAATCGAAAATAAATAAATTGATTCGAGCTGAATCGGTCCTGTGAAAAATCGATTCAAAAATCGGCAGATCGAAGGCTAAAAGATCGATTCGCTGAGATCGAATCGAAGATCGCCCATCCCTACTGCCTTTCTGCTGATGCTAGAAGAGATGGTCGCGGTAGTAAATTTAAGTAATATGTAATATATAGTATTTTGATTTAATTTCACGTTACTAGGCACCTTCAGTTAATTAAATTTTATAATTTCTATATAAATTTCCTGCACATATTTATAAGTGTGAGCTTAATTGTGAAGCTTTAGGAAATTTTCTTGAGTAAACTTGAATCCCCCCTAACAATAATTATCTTACAAAATATTATGAGAGCTGTGTATCCCCACCGCTAAGATAAAATGTTTGCTGACATTTTAAATTGCTTGTTTCTGCTACTAAATTTAATAGCTACTTTGTAAAATATGATACAACAAGTATTCCAATCACGTTCAGTGTACTTCAGAAAAGGAAACCTTCCGATAATAATTTTAGTCTCCACGACATAATGTCATTTGTCACTGTGATCTCACCGAGTTGACCTTTTTCTACATTCTACATAGGAGCTTTATTTCCCCAATATCTTCCATATGAAGGAAATAACATCTAATTTAACTTTATTTCAGTCCTGCTTTTACGTTCGTGTGTTATCATCACTTTAAAACAACCGAGCACGTAGCACTATCACTGATGAAAATTCTTAGGAACATTTCACGATACATGTTTGACCTTTTATGTGAGAATAATGGATTTTCACTATCTGAAATTTACACAAAGGTATTTCCCGGATTGGATGAAAATTCGCATCAATGGACATTGTGATAAGAAATTTTGGAACGTGAGTAAATATTGCTTGCGGGTTTAAATTGTCGTTTATGCATATCTTTTATCGCGGTAATATAAACAGAAGAGGATGTGCCTGAGAATCCATAAGCTACTGGGTATGCATCATACTTAGAAAATCATTATCGAGATTGAAATGATTTTTTCTGTTGAAAAAGTTTTTCAGGACATAATGAACGAGACATCAGATTCAATCATAATCTGTAAAATATATCGTTCTAGACTCTTCGCTATTGTCCTTAAATTCTAATCTAGTAGTGTAATTGGTTTAAAGTTTTCAAATAAAATTATGAATTTTACATATAGTCATCGGTGGAGTAAATGATTACATGTAAGCGTACCAATCTGGAGGACCCAGGTTCGAATCCAACTGGCGGCGAAGCATGGTTTTTTTCTGTCGACAACAGATAACGATAAAATATTTAAATTGTAGATCCATATGCAATCATTGTGTGAAGTTCTTCTCCCTCCTAAATTATGTTAGAGAACGAAAATACCTTTTATTTCTCGACTTTTATTACACAAAAAAATTTCCTGAAGGCTTTTTCAGATAAAAGACTTCATTTTAAAAAGGGAGCAGTATTGAAGCTTGATACGATTATATAGATTAATCGTGATTACGTCAAGAAAGATTCTTTAAATTTAAGGGTAATTGTTTACTTTCAGGGTCACCTGGTTTTTGGCGTCTTTTTTTAATGTTGCTTTTCACGGCGGATTTCCTATAAAAAATACGAGAATGATCTTTATTTATTTATTTATTTATTTAAGATTCATCAAAGGGCTGATTACTTAACTTGTAAACATAAATAAGTTTAAAATAAAATTGTAATTACAATAATTATTAAAAATAACTAGAAAAATAATTAATAATACATAATTACAAAATAATAATAGAGCAGTTAGGAAAGTTTGGCCTTCATAGAATTTTTCGACAGATTAAAATCAATGTTGTTAAAATGCGAATTAAAAAACCGAGACATTGACGTGACGGGCTCATGAAAACCGTAATTTGTGCGATGCTGTGGAATTTTAAGAAAATCTCGATTTCTCAAGGAGCGACTCGGAATCGATATATTAAAAAAAGACAACAAGACTGGAGAGTCAACATTACCTTGAAGACATTCAAAAGCAAAAACAGTTCTAGAGATGTTACGTCTGAATTCAAGAGAGTCTAGTTTTATGAGCTTAAGCCTATCTGAGCACGGCCAATTCAATAAAAAATTATTCAATACAGAAAAGTCAGCCTTTTTAAAATTAAAAGAGAAGTCGTCGTGAGTCAGAAATGCAGGAGGCAATGGATCGAAGACCAAAGCAATTTGAAGCGCAGGATGATGAGACGTCTCAGGAACCAAAGGAACCGGGCAACGCACAGTGGGGTAAAAAGGCCAAAAGCTGGCAAAACCGTTAAAATCAACCAATTAGTTTGAAACTTGATATCGGGGGGTTTTTCGGGTGGTTGAGTACGAATTAGATGTCCTTTTTTTATAAACAAAATGGGATCTTCAAAAATTTCGACGAAACTTAGTATCGCATGGTTTTTTAGGTCGCTGATTACGAATTAGATGTCCTTTTTTCATGAACAAAATGGCGACTTCAAAATGGCGACCGGAAATAGGGCAATGTACTCCAATTTCGACGAAACTTGGTATCGTAGGGGTTTTCAGGTCGCTGATTACGAATTAGATGTCCTATTTTTATAAACAAAATGGCGGCTTCAAAATGCCGACCGGAAACTGTACAAAGTGCAACATAAATATCTAGCTACTTTAGCATAGCAAAAGTAGTATTCTTTGAGTAAAATTTATTGAAAACATGTTTTACACTTAATATTTTATTCTTGTAGTTTAATACTAAACAATAAAAAACTCATATAGTAGTGAAAAGTGAATACAAAGCAAAAGATAAATAAATATCATTCTGATTCTCAAGATAAATTAAGAGCTGTCGCTTGAATCTGAATCTGTAGTTTTTGGTTCTTCAGGAGGTTTAAGTAAACCTACTACCTCCCTAGAAAGCTTTTTAAATTTCCTTTTGGGCAATTTTCTAAAGCTGGTAATAAACGGGACGGATGAAATCAGCAAATTATTTAACACGTCTTCGTTGGTCTTCGTGCGAGATATTTTTCTCAAATAACTTTCTCTGTATCTCTTCAAATCTTTGTTTCGAGCTTCTTCGCTTAGTTGACGAATAGATAATAAAGCCTGTGATATGACTGCAGGACCGTGAATTAAAATTTTGTGAACAGTAGGAGGCATTATATACCAAGGGTATATATCAACAAAAATTTGTGCGCTTTCCATACTGTACGCTTTGAATTTATCGGGGTCTATTTGAAACTCACATGTGATCGCCTGCATTATTATGTAAAATCTGTGTGTCAATACCAGTGATACGGGCAGAAACACTGCCGTTTTCGAAGAAACGTCTAGCGGTATTACCATCATTGGTATTTCCTAGTCCTACCTTTGGTTGATCTATCAGTAAACCTAATTCGTTTTTAAATGCTATTTGAAGATCTTCATTTCGTTGTTTAACAATTTTCTTGTCCTGGTCTCCACGACCTTGCCATTTTTTCAATGGGAGTTTGTATTACAAGTGAATCAGACACTCCATAAATCGTATCCAGGCATGTAATATAGACAAGCCAAATTTTAAGTTTTCTTCTATTGTTGGTGTTGATAGACATTTCTCTAAATTATTAAAGTTCTTGCTAGTAAGAACTCATATGTAACAACGTTGAGTAGATTTTGTTTCAGACACAGCATTGCAGACTTTGCCATCAATCATTGTAAATAATAATTTATGCTGCACTTAATATTCACGATTTTTAATTTGAAATACTGTGGGTCTCAGGGTTCGTATTTCTTCTTCGAAGCGTTTTTTTTCTGTAGTTGTTCTGTAAACTGTTTCCCGCTCAAAACAAAATCGTATGGGGCGGCAGTACCTAGTTGAACTGGGACGGGGTTTTGCCACAATATTTTCGCATCGTTTTGTTTGAGATTTCCACTTATTAACTGCAATGGCACCAACGAAGTTAAAAATAAGCTTGCATCAGTATCATCATAGCTTTCAAATTTTTGCTTATATTGGGTCGTATTTGTGCCACGAACCCCCCATTTTGATATAAGCAACACATTTTAAAAAAAAATGTCATCCACGGCTACAAGCATCTCGCCCTGAACCTTAATAAGTCTCAAAACAGTGCGGCCCAAAAGTGCTTGCAGTTTGATCTGAGCGCATGTCGATGTGACAATAATACTTTCCTTCACTGGATAACACTGCTTTTTTGCTGTCTGCACATAGGTATAGCACGGGAACTTTTCTTTATCATTTGCTCGTACGACATTATACTGATGTCTTGTTAAACGAGCTTCTGTCATCATAGCTAGTGCCTTATCGCAAGATATCTGATACATGTTTTGCACATGTCGGTCTGTGGTAAATGCTTTTCTGTACTTTGAAGCTCGGGAAGGAGTTAAGAAAACATCACGAACTACTTAACAAGCATCCACTTCACCAGATGCTCTTAAGTTCATTTGTGAGGCATATGCTAACATTTTGCCAGAAAAATTCCTTCTTAACGAAACAGTTTTCCTACGCTTACTACGATCAGAACTGTCTTCAAACTTTGTGTTAGGTCGACCGAAATTTGTAGATAAACACAATTTATATATTTTAAAGTTAACCGTTCCATCTAGCCATAGTTTGTTTTGTAGCATAAACCTTTCACTTTTGCGGTTTGATTTAATCAATCTTCTTTTATATTCGCTCTCAAATTTGGCGAATTTCTGTTTAAGTCCCGAGAAGTGGGCATTTGGGCAGTTAGTCTTTTTTTGAAGGTACTTGAGTAAAAGTATTAATTTATCTGGCATATTTTTTGAAGTGAAACCCTTCATTTTCTCAACAAGAGCATTCCTACTGACCATCCAGACAGTACACGTAGATTCTACAAACAAACAAACAAAAAACATAAAATGCTAGAAAAACACTTTTTCGAGTGTTTCAAAATATTTATTTCAAAATGGCACAAAAATGCGCAAACTTTTTTTAGTTAGGTATTAATATAAGGTATAAATAACACTTGATTTGAAACTCTATTGAGTAACCCAAGTAAACAACTCGAATAATTGAAAAATTCTTACGTTTTTAGTGCTCATCGTCTCAATGAACGATATTTAAAAAAAAAACAATAATCTACATACCTGCAGCAAACGATTCCATGTTTAGCTGAAAAAGAGGAACGTTTATCATGAAAGATGTAGCGCGTTGATAACACAGTACGATTCAGGAGCGCACTGATTAACACAACTAGTCTTGAAAAGTTAGAAGTTGCAACTGACGTAGAACCAAATGTCTGCATATCTGCAAGCTTATTGTTCCGGCGTAATATGCGGACCACTGACATGTATTAAACTAAACTGACTTATAAGCTATCTCATATGGGTACAATTTTACTTTCAGTGGAGGAAAACAATTTTTAATCTCCAACGTTTACTGTGAATTTGCAGCCATTCAGAGTAGAATATAATAACCAAATATATACGAAGAGACATATTTAATTTTAACCTTCTATATTGTTGTATGGAAAATGTAAAAATCATTGGAATTACTGGAATACAAATTATAAATAAAAGGTTGTTTTAGTCTGGATAATGCTTACCCAGAAAGAGATGTAAGATGATTGTGAATATTGTCATCTATTTCTAACGCTAGCATTTAATATGCGACATGACGTTGGCAATTAAGAAAACCATGTTGAAAAAAAAGATGCTTACCCAGAAAGGGACAACTAGCGAAAAGTGATACCATTTTCTTGAAAAAATTTCATGGCACCAGTCACTCCAGTATTATATATCTCAGTGATGCGGACATGCGGACATGATGCGAGACATGACATGATTCATCTTATCCATCTTTCAATGTTTGGACTTTTGGCCAACTTTTCTAGATAATTACCCTTCCGTGCAACGCCTGGCCAAGGTGCTGCATGGGTCAGTGCTGAACACCAAATCCAAAAATCTAATAGTTTTAAATGTTTAAAGAAAAACGACTTATTACAAACAAGTCTGTATAATTTATTTTACGATATCTCATCAACTTTTTATATTTTTTTCGTAATCTACTCGAAAAAACGACTAAATTAAGCGAGAAACAATTGGAAAAAAATTTTTATGAACGATTACTTGTAGTTTTTCACAGCTTATTCAGCCTCCCAGAAAGTATAATGAAAATTAGAAGGAACGTGTTGCGTACACGGAGTAAACGAATCCGCTGTCTAAAAATAATTAATTTTTCAACAATTTCTGAGATTTTTGACGTGAATCCGCCGTAAAAAGGAACAAATTGAAAAAAATTATAAAAAATTTTGATTTTTCGATTTTTTACAGCCAAAAAACCTGAAAGTAGACAACTAAAAAATTTAAGTCAGAGATTAACACTTATTTATAAACTGTCTCATCTCTAATCATATGAGTTAACGTTGGATTTTTACTTTATTTATTTCTTTAAAGAGTTGGGAGTTTTATTGTTAAGTCTTAAAATAAAAGTCCAGAGATGAAAATGAATAAAACAAGAGTTATTTTCAGACTTTTATTTTAAAGATATATAACAAAAGTTATTAGAGAATTGAATTTCCAAAAGTCTTGAGATTTGAAATTGAAAATTATTTCAAGTAGACCTACCCACCCGTTTTTGCGGAAAGTAACCATATAGAAATCTGGGCATCTATTCATTCAAGTCTTTGAACCGGGTAACCGTGTACCTGGGGGTAACAAGAACTGTCTACGCTAAGTACACCAGTTTTCGGCCAACTAACCTTTTCATTCAGTTTGAATAGCTACACCTGTCCTACCTACAACCCGCTGGAGTAACTGTGTCTGGATTTTTGAATTGGTATGCATGTTGCCGAGGACCAAGGCCAAGAATCTCTTTCGTGAGTAGTATGAATATTTTAATAAAGTTCCCAGTCTACGGCCACGTCAAACCGATGTCTGGTTACGGTGCATTCTGACCAAGGAAAACTTTAGTCAAATTTAGAGTTAAGTTACAAAATATTCACTTCTTCAATACAAGAACAAAACAAAACAGAATTTGGCTGTTAACCTGTTTAAACCACTCAAAAAGACAATAGGTGTTAATGCAGATCAGGTTACAATAATTAGTTCTCCATAGAATAAAGTTAAACAAAACTATCTATTAGTTTGCAAAGCAAATAACGGTAATACTGTTAACATTTTTCATCAATCTATTTACGTTAACAAAATGAATTCTTGTTTCGACATTATGAACGTGAAAAAATTGGAATCTGGCCCTACAGTGCAATTTAACAAAGCTGTGCATAAAATAGTTAACTGCAGCTCGTTGGTTTTGAGAAGTTGGATAAATTTAAACTGAAAAATTATAATCCATCCATTCCGATTCTATATGGAGGGTAAGCTGATAAGGCAAGTCTCTTCTTCTTTTAATGACCCTGCACAAAAATTAGCAAAATATTTAAGGCCATTGTTTCATTATTCAAGGATCGAAAATCTTAAATTTTTTAATTTTGTCTTTTTGTTCAAAAACATTTCAAAAATACGTAAAATAAATAAATACGTAAATACGATTCCTGAGTTATTTACAAATTTCAAAATATAATTATATAACTTTTAACGGAAAAGAAAACTTTAAACGCGTTTTTCTCGAAATGACTTTTTTTTGCGGTTCCCACGATATCTCAAAAACTAATTGATTTATCGATCTGAAACTTAGTGCATTTTCTTTATTGAAGTATTTGTCAGTGAGTGGACTATTATAAAGGCTTACTATGCATTCGTTTTCTGTTTATTGGCTCCTGTAGGTGCATTTTTGTGCTAAAAAATCAACCGTTTTTTAAGTACTCACCAAACTTATACTTTTTGGAATTTTGACTTCATTTTTAGTTCCCTCACTAGAGATAACACTACTAAACTTGACCTCATTGGTTTCTGGTTCTGGATAGCCGCTACAGTTGGTACCGTTTTACACCTCTTTCTTGCAAAGGACGATGTAAGGAAGAACAAAAAAAAATTTTTTAATAACACGAATTTTACTGATAGCTAATAAAGTCGCTGAGAAAAAAAATATAAAAATTTACGTTTTTTCGAGCAAAAAATGAAACAATGGCCTTAAGAAGATTAATTCCTGAAATGATCAATTTCACGCCACTCAATAAAGCAAAAAATTCTTTAGAAAAAATCAAAGATCTTAAGATACTATCGACTCCAAAGTTAGTCTCCTTCGATGTATGTAATCTCTTTCCATCCGTACCTGTAACTAGGCTAACCCTAAGCCCTCTGCATCTAACCCTAAATTAAATACTAATAAACCAAATCCCACTAACTATCCCAGAGGTAATTCCAAACGACCATACCCTTTACCTAAATTTAGTATTCAGCCTAATAGTAAGAACCAACCTTAGCACTAGTAATAACATAATCATCACATCACTCTTCCGCACCTCTCACCTTTAGCCCTAAACCTAGTGATCCAAACTGTAATTGGCAGTTCAAAATGGGTGTATTTCCAAACTTTAAACTAAGTACCCGAGTCAAGTATCCTAACTTTATTTATTCTCACACCCTTAACAGTTCCGTTCCAATTACACCGAAGCCCTCGAACTCACCCATCCCAGCCAACAACCCTGCTACCACTGTTTTGAGTTCTGCATTTCCAGTGCATCTATCCAACCATCATCTTCCGACCACCCCACCACCTCTACTTCGAATTTCGTCTGTCCCACCCCTCCTCTGTATACACCAAACCTTGCACCCGGTTCTTCCTCCGCATGTGCAACTAATTGCAAGTCATCATCTTCCTTCACTATCGCCCCTTCTCAAACTTCTTCCACCTCCGCTAATCCGCCCCTTCCGCTAACCAAAACTCCTTCATCCGAACATAACTCATATATCGATCCCCTAATCACACCTACAGTTAAATTGACTTCACGCTCTGCGGATTCCAACGATGGACGATACTTCTTGTCCCGCATTTCCGCAGCATTTCCCATCTCCAAAAAAGTGGCAACGACTCCTTAAACTACTTCCGCTTCTACCCCCCCCCCCCCCCCTCCTTTGATCAGTTTTCGAAGACGCACATGTTGCAACTATTATTCCTGAGTAGTTATCCACTTAAATTGTGGTACAGCGTCTGATTCTCTAAAACTAAAAAGTACATTACCTAGTCTTTGGGTAAACACGCTGCGATAAATCGCTTATTTTTTTTTTGTGAAAACGTTTTGCTTTGCAAGCATTTTTTTAGCCGATTTGTGATTTTGTGTATTATATCGCTCTACGTATTAGTACAGTAAATATAGCAGATACCCTCCGAAAAATGACCTACCGGAATTTGACTTGATAACTCGTTAGGGGGGCATAAAAAAAGCTTAATGCTAGATTTCCGAATTAATCCCCCCCACCCTGTTTTTGAGAAAATCAAAAAAAAACTTTGGATGCGTTTTTCTCGGAATCTATGGGTTTTAGAGAAAAGTTTATTTAACAAAAAATGTTCCGGACATTGTTAACTACATTTTTTGTCATTGAAGCCAAGTCGTACGACTTAAATTACAAAAGGTAGGTGGCGCTAAAGTATCAAAAAAGTGGAAAAATTATTTATTCTTAACGAAAATGCCAAAAAACCACTTAGATTCCGAGAAAAACCCATAGATTCCGAGAAAAACGCATCCAAAGTTTTTTTGGATTTTCTCAAAAACAGGGGGGGGGATCAATTCGGAAATCTAGCATTAAGCTTTTTTTATGCCCCCCTATCGATTTATCAAGTCAAATTCCGGTAGGTCATTTTTCGGAGCAACCCTATTTTTTCGTGCTATATTTACTGTACTATATAGTTACCAAAAGGCTGTGCAAACGCGAAAAGTATACCCAACTGTGATTGATTAATTTTATCTCGCATTGAAAGCATTTTTTGTTTTAAGCTTATAAGCTTTTATTTTTGGTGTATAATTGGTGTTGTATATTACAATGGTGGTGGCAGTATTATTCTGCTATTGGAAGTGTTATTCTAGTGTTAAAAAATCTCTATACATTTCAATGTACTTGTATTTTTTGAGAAATAAAAAATTGTGAAAAATGTATTTCTACAAACTACTTGAGTCATTCAAAATTTGTGTTTATTTAACATATTTTTCATTATTAAACAATTTTTATTAAATCGATTCATTTGATCTCTAGGAATCGATTTTTTGTCGCACGATGAATTGATTATCAAAATTGAAAGATCGATTCTCAACAAATCGAATTTTTGAATTCGAACTCCATCCCAGGTATAACCTGAGTCAGCAAAGTGACCGATTTTTTCATTTCAGATAACTGGAATAGATCATACACTGCACGCCATGCAGCCACGAATTTTTGTTGAGGACAGATTCACCGCCCTCATGTTAGGGTTGTTTTGAAAAAAGAAACAGTTTTTCCAATTGACTAATTTTAACTAATTTCCTCTAAGGTCGTATTACGAGTCAGTGTGGAGCTTAATCGGAAGGACGGAAAGATAGATGGAAAAACAGACAGACCCATAAAAATCAGTCTAAAGAGGCCCTTCCACAGACTTTTATGTTCTAAAACCATATCTTAAGGCGTTTTTTAAAACCATATAATATTTTACTTTATACTAGCCTATCCATCGTAATACCTCAGTTGTCATTCACAGAAAATGAAAAAGTTTAACTTTTATGGCTTGCAGGTCGTTTATGTTCATCGAACCAACAAAAGCTGTTCTCATAATTATGTATGGCATAAGACATCCATCTCGTTGGATACATCGTCATACATGTACGACCTTAATTATGAATGGTCGAAAAGAACTCAATGAACCCCAAAATGCCTTTTCTCCTATAGGACTAAGATGGAAAAAACTTTTCGCATAAAAATCACATAATTGCTCTAATACAATGTTTACATGGTTATATCAACACGAAGCCACATGCGGAGATATCTTGAAAAATGCAGGGCCATGGACAAATTTAGTCAGCTGTGAATTTGCAATCATTGAGTAAAGTCAATGTTGTAATTGGAGCCCGAGAAGGCCATAAAAGGTTTTTTTCGGTAAACATATTAAAACCCCACGATGATGTAAGCGAAATTGAATTTTTACAGCAATGGTGCAGATCAAGGACCACCCTTGATTTTCGTTTACGCATTTCTTGATGCCTCGCCTCTAGAAATGTAACCAATTCCCAAAAGATGAAGTAAAAAAACATGTTGGTCCATAAAGTAAATTTGGAGTGGAGTATTTTTGATTTCATAGCCTTGTTGACTTTTATTAGAATTTTTAGAGATTAGGGTAAATGCCCCAAATCCTACCCAGTTGAAAAATTCTTTAATTCAAATATTGCTTTGAAGAGCTCTATGTTATAAGTGTGTGCTATATCGCAAAATGCGGCGTATGAGGTGTGATGCGAGCACTTGAGAGTTACCGAGTGATTTAAATTTGCAATTTTCATGGTACGCATATCACTATTTTATTTTTATCTTTTGATCTACTCAATGCAGCGACATCAAACATACGGTAAAAAACTATTGTAAGCAATGTTAATCTAACTTATACTTAAGTTGGATGGTGGTCACCGGTAATAACACAGTCGACCTTACAAAGACCTTGATATGGTCGGTTGTGATACCACTAAGAAGGAAACTCACCTGGATCGATTTTGCACTGCCATGCAATGATTAGTTGAACCAACCGCAGCTATTACAGAACCTAGTTAGTTCCTTTAGCTCCAGGCTGCCGAACTCCTCTAGTCCGTTAAGAAAGTGCGTATCGAAGGCCTGGAATCATCTCCTGGCTATTCCAGGGCATTTGCAAAATATGAATGCTTGCAACTTCTTCCTCGTCTGCAAAAAAGGCAGTGACGCGTTATGGAGATTCCGGTGGCTTTCCTTCAGTAAGAACGTTGCTCTGCTTTCATTCCACTCTGGCCACATCTTTCTTGATAAACCGTAGGTTGTCAGACCAATCCACCTGTGCTCGGCGAGCTAAACAAATTTGAGGCATATCTTCTACTACTGAAAATAGAGGCCATCCCATTGATCTGTCTATTTGTGAAGCGCCCCACTGCGAACCTTCTTTCGGCCAGAACATGGGCCATCTCGATCCGGCATCTGCGCACCACTGCTATCGCTATACAGACAAATTTCACTTTTGCAGGTTCTTGTGCGACAGCAGTACTTTTGTCGCCTTTTCAATGGGCGGAACCTCTGCTTAAACACGTCGTAGTGGTCCGGCAATCGACACGAGTTCCGTATGCTGATGCGGTCAGAGAAAAATCCCGCTCCCACCTTGTTCCCACTTTTGAGCCATCCGTGAAGATCGGTATACACGGCATTGGCTGCCACGGACAGCTATCTCTCAAGGCGTTTTCGATCGCTAATCGATAGTCTATTTATCATTAATGATAGTCTATTTATCATTAACTCAATGGATTCAGCGCTCAAATCTGATTCAGCATGTGGTGAACTTATCACAGTTGGTTCGAGCTGGGTTACTTAAGGATTTGGAAGGCGCGCTTGGGAGTTCGATACTAAAGCAAATGTAACAGTGGACCCTTTTTCCGACTCTCCAGTCATAAACTTTTATATTGTTCTATTCGCCTACGAATTTCACATCCAAAACCTCTGATCTGTTGCCGCAATAAATGTGGGTATATTGCCCCTATTACAGATGCATAGATTTGTTAGTAAAATTAGATAAGAAAGACATAAAATTACAGATCGACTCACTTCGTTGATGTTTGTCCTATCCCAGATTGTGTGGTGGACATTAGCATCGCATCCTTGAATACGGCCTTTCTCTTCTTGTTGGTCATGGCCACTAAAGTGTGAACCTCAGCCAGTAGGGGTGGGACGGTGCTGTCATGCGCCATATATATATATATACGTATATATACGGATAAAAGTAGATCCAACGCCCGGCTGGCTCGTTTCCACTGAAACACAGGCAAGGCGTTGGTGTTGCCACTGGACATTAAAAATATATGAATGGCTTTTTTTAGCCAAAATGTAAGTTCTGGGCTCACCTACCCCTTTGTCATAAAGCAAGGTGTACTTTTTGTACTTCTGTCTAAGTATGACATCACTTCTAACTCAAGGTTTTTGGATTAAACAACTATCAATCTCCTCCTCATTTAGCAGCAGAAGTAAATTTGCAGCTCGATGTGTCATATTAGAGAATCTGATTTGAGGTATTACCTCACAGGTAATTCACCAATAGTCTCATCAGCCTCTACTCCACAATCAGCATTCGCTCTGGGCTGAGCCTTCAAGCTCTGCCGCTGGTGTCAACTACTGCAACTCTTAGGCTTTCCCGCGCCGCCTTCTGCAATATTCAGTAAAATGGTTGTCTCCGTTCCTTCCGAAGCTGTTGAAGTAGATGGAAAGCTGGCCCCAACTGTCTTGGATTTCGCTCTGTCGTCCTCGTCGGACGTTACCGCACTCTTCCTTTGAGATATGCTCTCCCTGGAAGACGTGCTTGGTCTGCCCATGCTCGCATTAGATTTTGCGTCATAAAACATGTCAATTTCATCGTCTCCCTGTCCCGACACCGCTTCCTCCTTCTCATTCTCTCAGGAGCTTTACTTTGGAGCGATTCCTTGGCATGTTGTCTTTTCCTGGCAAAGTGAGTAGTTTATCCACCTCACCTTCACTTAAGCTCAGGCTCAACCTCCAATCACAACCTCCTTTCTCTCCGCTGCTAAAAAAGCCGTTAATCGTGGCCCTTTCGCCTCTCCTCACTTCCTAGTTTTTTTTTACATTTTATTTAATCTTTTTCCATTTTTGATTCCAAGGGTAAGCACGGACTGACAGTCCATCTTACCAGATAAGGTTAAATTGAAACCGGAGGTCGACAGGTAAACGAAGTTAACAATTACAGCATATGCACTTATGGGCTCCTCCTGAGTACCTGACGGCTGACGGCCTTTTTGCAGACCTAAAAAGTGTCCAACGATTGTCAAGAGCAAAGGCGTTATTCTGCAACACGATAATGCAAGATCACACTGCGCAAGGCGAATGCTGGAAAAGAATTAATTAATTGTGGTGGGAGGTACTGCCTCACCCACCATACAAGCCCGACATTGCACAATCGGATTTCCATTTACTCCGATATAACACTTTTTATGTGACAACAAATTTCGAAATTTGGATAATATCCAAAATGCCATCTCCAGGTATTTTGCTCAAAAATCAATTAATTTTTATCGATACGCATTGAAAAGTTGCACACTAGATGGCAAAAGGTTATTGATTATGAGGATAATTATATCATTGATTAAAAATAAAAACTTGTTAAACATTTATTTGTCTGAATTTAATGTAGAAATACAACATTCCTTTCTGGTCCCACTAATAATATAGTTGAGATACGTCATTAATTTTTTTTGTCAAACATCTGTAAACGCCAACTATCCTGAGGGTATAAGGAGTGCCTTATATTTTCTACTCTCAGGGTATAATAAGACATGAAAAAGCTTCATTTTTCAAACCCAACGTTAAAAATAAAAAGGTTTATCTGTTTGACCCAATAAAAAAGAATGCTGACGATTCTTAGTCGCCTATAACTTATACAAAGTTTCTCGATGCATCTTTTTTTTCAAAACTTAAACCACCGGATCCCCTCTGGCAGTCCTTCGTTTACTTGAGCATCGATTTGCTTACCTTACCTTCTTGTAGATTGATGAATTGGTTTCTCATCCTTCGGAATTATTTTCATACAAAAATTCGTGATTTGATTACTTTGTTTGCTCAGCTTGAAATTCTATAGTATATCCCGAAGAGTGTTACTGTGTTGTGGCTTTTTAAAGTGTTCTCTATAACTTATAAAATCAACACCTGGGTCGTGGTAGGATATCCTAATCCAGACATGGACTGATAAAAACTTTTTCTGGATCCACTTAAAATTAAACTTCTGCTAGCAAAGTCTTTCCGATTATGCAATACTTAGAAAACATTTCTTACGACGCCACACTGAAAGTTTCAGAAAAGTGTTTTCATTTATTTCCGCTAGTACCTACATACATCAAATGGACAAAAATCGTTCCGACCCAGTCCTTAAAAAATTGTAATCTAACTTTGTAACGCGTGGACCGATTTAGATGATTTTTTTTGTTGGGTAGTGTATGTTCGGTGATTGGTACCATGCCAAACATTTTTGGTTGGCTTATTGACCCAAAGTGCAGAGGAGTTCATAGATCGACCATCGGGTATTTTTCGGGCCGTTTTATTTAATTGCAAAGTTTGGGGATTAGTTTTGTGCAGGTAAAACATTTGTTTTCTCTCCGGTTTCTCTAACCCCTTCTGAGACATACGGCGTCTATTACATCGACTCTCCACCGAGTCTGGTTCTACGCCAACGCCTTCAACTGTGGCTACGGTTTGTTGATCTGTGTACCTTCCTTCCCTACGGAACTTCTCCATGTGTTGCGCGGTCACCGAATGCAACGTCTTTCTTGGGTCGCGTGTGGGTTCCAATCTACAGCCTATCGAGCGATATTGTTTGGCTTCTTTTTTAGTGTGGCCTATCCATTGCCACTTTCTCCTGCGAATACTGGTGTCTACCCCGCCTTGTATTGTAAGTTTGTAAAGGTCTTCGTTGGTAATGAGCTCCGGCCAATGGATGATAAGGATGCGCCGGAGACACCTGGTGAGAAAGGCTTGTAGCCCAGGTGATAACTAACAGGTCACTTTCCACGTTGAACAGACGTACAACAAAACAGATTTTACGTTCAATTAGAAGATCCGGAATTTTGTGCGTCTGGAGATGTTGTTATTGCGCCAGATCTCAGTAAGAGTATTAAATGCAACTCAAGCTTTGTTGATGCGAGTCTGTATATCAGTTTCAGATCCGCAATCTGCTATAACTATGCTTTCGGAATAGCAAAATTCATCCAATTGATCTATTTCTTGCTCTACAGGATTGATTTAATTTTGCCTTCTGGAGTGACAGCTCATAAGTTTAGTTTTAGCAGCTTTAATCTTAAGCCCGGTTCTGCGACCTTCTCTGGTCAGTGTTTCATTATGATGGTGATAATTTCTTCTGGGATGCCTCTCCGACGTAAACTGCTCATATAGACAGAGTTGAATCGATGGATGAGTGGGAAGATCACCACACCATGGTTCTACTGTTTGAGACGATAAAATTTATCTGTTATTCGTGAATTTATTCGAATGAATATTTGCCAAAGGAATGGCGTTTTGCCAAATAAAAATAAAATAAAATTCGGCCGCGACATTTATTTTACTGAAAATTAATTTTTTCTTCCACATTGTTCTATCAATTCATCGTCATTCTTAGGGTTGTAAAAGTTATTTGCTTCTTAGATTTTTATTTCAATCAACCCGAAATCACTGATTTAAAATCCTAATTAAAAATTGAATTTTACAAAAATGAGCTATGTAACTTGTTCTCTGTTTTTACATTATTTAAAAATAGTTAAATAATACGGGAAAATTTGTTAGAGAATTAAGTAAAGGAAGAATTAATTAAGGAAGGAAGAAAAATTTAATGAAGTATTTAAATTTCGAAAAATATTTACCTTAAAATATGATGTCAAGCCAAAAGCGCAAGCAATTTTTCGTTTAACCTGAAAAGAAATGAATAATTAGACATTTTCACACCGGATACTACCTAGGTTCAAAGGGGTTTTGGGGGTCGGTGAGTCTGAATCCGGTGTCAGTTGACCTGCACCACGTCAGTTTCAAGGTCATTTGAAGGTCAAACTAAGAAAAGGTGGTTGAAAAAATTCTAAGAAAATCATACATAGGTTTTTGGGGTCACTGCCCCGGAATCCGGTGTTCATTTACCCTTAAAATACATCCAGAGGTCATTTAAAGGTCATTCTGTGGTCATTTCAAGGTTAATTCGAGAAGAGATGAGGAGAGAAAATTAAAAGATTTTGAGAAAATTCCTACATAAGTTTTTTAGGTCGCTAAGTCTGAATCCGGTATCGTTTGATCTCTATCACTTCATGTTCGAGGTCATTTAAAGGTCAGACTAAGAAAAGGTGGTTGAACAAATCTGAAAAAAATCATACATAGGTTTCTGGGGTCGCTGAGCCCAAATCCGGTGTTCACTTACCCTTAAAAGGCATTCAGAGGTCATTCAAAAGTCATTCTGAGGTTATTTTAAGGTTAAGTTGAGAAAAAAGAAGAGGGGAAGCTGTCGAAAAATCTGAAAAATTTATACATAGGTTTTTTAAGTCGCTGTGTCCGATTCTGGTGTCGTTTGAAGGTTAAAGTAAGAATAGGAGGTGAAAAATATGGGAAAAGATTAATGAGAATGCTCACCTGCCTACTTATTGTCTGTATATCTGTCTGACTTTTTACCTGCACACCTGATTGTTTGCTTGTTAGTCTGTATTTATCGTCCGCCTGCATTTTCTCTGTCCATCTACTTGACATTCTGCCTTTCTACCTGCCTTTCTGTCGCTAATTTTGTCTATCTTCCTGTCTGACTAAACGTTTTTATCTGGCTGTTTTCCTGCCGCCCTGACTACTGATAGTCCGTCTGCCTCCCTGTCAGTTTGTCTTCTTACCCTTCTGCCTACCATCCTCTCTCGATTTTGCGTGATTGTACAAAACTATATTAAACAAAAAACTTTTCAAAGCCTTTAACAAATCAATTCACATCTCTCAGCATAAATGCATTAGTCGAAATTCGGGCGGAAACGCTTACGTTGTTCCTGGAATGATATTCGAATCGCTTTTCTTTTATGTGGTTTATTTGCGTCTCTCGTTAGATTTCAGCAATTGTCTGCTAACATATTCTTCCCCCAAACACCTTGATATCTTTGTTCAAACTCATTCAAGTCCTGGTGCATTCTTTCTCCTTGTTCTTCACTAAGAGCTCCCAGATTTTCTGGGAACCAGTCAAGATGAGAATGAAGAAAATGAAGTTTCAGATTCATAAAACACCCTACTTCTTTGAAATTTTGGACCATCTTTTCAACAATATTTTTATAATCGGAGCCTTTATTATTTCCAAGGAACTTTTTTGTCACATCTCTGAAACTTTGCCAAGCTACTTTCTCTTTATCATTCATTCTTCTCTAAAACTCATCATTTTTTAGCAGTTCTCTTATTTCTGGTCCAGTAAAGACGCCCTCTTTTATTTTTGCATCAGAAAAATGAGGTAATACTTGGAATATAGACGTAAAAGCAGGACTTTCAACTCGACTCATTGCCTTGACAAACTGCTTTACTAGACCTAATATAATATGCAAAGGAGGAAGGAGAACTTTATCAGTCGATATCAAACTGGAAGCGATAATATTTTTTTCGCCAGGAACTAATGCTCGTCTCAATAGCCAGTATTTTCTCACATAATGCTGTTCTCGAGCTCGACTATTCCACGACTATTCCGCTTTTTTCTCAAATTAACCTTTAAATGACCTCAGAATGACCTTTGAATGATCTCTGAATGCCTTTTAAGGGTAAGTGAACACCGGATTTGGGCGCAGCGACCCCAGAAACCTATGTATGATATTTTTCAGGTTTGTTCAACCACCTTTTCTTAGTTTGATCTTCAAATGACCTTGAACATGAAGTGATAGAGATCAACCGATACCGAATTCAGTCTTAGCGACTCAAAAAACTTATATAGGAATTTTCTCAAAATCTTGTAATGTTCTCTCCTCATATCTTCTCGAATTAACCTTTAAATGACCGCAGAATGACCTTTAAATGACCTCTGGATGTCTTTTAAGGGTAAGTGAACACCGGTTTCCGGGGCAGTGACCCCAAAAACCTATGTATGATTTTTTTTTTCAAATTCTTTCAACCACCTTTTCTTAGTTTGACCTTCAAATGACCTTGAAACTGGCGTGGTGGAGGTCAACTTATACCGGATTCAGACTCAGCGACCCCCAAAACCCTTTTGTGCCTGAGTAGTATCCGGTGTTTTTTTTTAAACTAAATGTTGACCAATGTAATGAATGATTTTGAAGTACTTACCTGTCCTGGGCTTCCTCACAACACTTCAAAAACACATAAAAGGCGACCACTTAACCTTGAAATGAATTGACGGGATTTACATGCGAAACTTTATTTTCCGAAGATAAACGGATGACTTATAGGGCTATTCGTAACCCAAAGTTTGAGGTGGTTTGTTATTAAAAACACGAAAGGATGAAATAAAAATATTTCCAAGCACGTGAAACCGGATGTCAACTTCCGACAAAAACGAAGTTTTAGTGGACTTCCTGCCGAAGTGGAGTTTTTTCAACTATACCAAAATGATCTACAATTGATAGAGATCATTTTTATAACAAAATATCGAATTTAATTTTATTACATTTATGAAACTTCCCCGTATTGGAAGAACATCCCCGGAAAAGGTTATAATAGGGGCGACTAAGTTATAAAACCACTTACTTTGGTAGGTGAAGCGAGTAGTCCGGTGATAGTTTTTTCTTTTCTTTTATATTCTGCAATTACATGCTCTGCGCGGACTTATTTTAGTTTTTGGTTGTCAAATTCTGATTAAGTTAAAAATTACTGTTAAGACTGAATTGATTTTACGGTTTATAAAATATATATTTAAGTTGTGTTTGAAATTGTTGTATTGGCAAATTCCACTTCAGCCACATTCGAGTTCGCGGACTCTAAACCGCGTGGCGTCCGACAAAGAATTTACTCACAACCCCTCCTCCACAGAGCTTAAAGGAAGCATATAACAGATTGGAATCTCGTGAAACTTTTGACTTTTGAAATGTTAAACATTAAAGTTTGAAACTGGAACTTATAAAAAAACTTATTCTAAATGTTACATTAGTTGAAAAAGAAAGAAAATTTATTATCAACATATTATAATTATAACGTTTAAAAGTACTCACTCAGCGTTCAGACCCTCCTGCGTGCGGCGCTGGGACAACAATGGTGTCGAGAGCTTCACGTGAAAGTTCGACGGTTATTAAATGGTGCTTGTAATAGGTCATAACATAACTAGACCCCAAAAAGTCCCCAAATCAAAGATTGATTTTAGGGACTTTTGGCCACCTTTTCGGCACGTGGAACCACTGTGGCCGGTCAAGGGTGAATATCTTGCCTGTTCGAGATAAACTACTCAAGATAATCGCGCATCGTCGGAACACCACGACAATGCTCTTGTGCAGGGAGAAAACCATCCACGCACCCTCATTAATGCTATTGTAATACTCTAAGAAATATTCACCCTGCCTAGTGTTTTCGTTTAATACAATTTAATAACAGACTGAATCTGAACTATATAATTCAACAGGTACACAATTGCATTTTAGACCCAAACACTCAGAAAATCTCACTCAGTGAAAACACTTAGAGGAATTTTTCACTTCACAATTCAAAAAAACCAACCTCAAGAAAGTAACCCTTTCGTTGCCAACTACTTTTCTGGACTGAAACCTTCAGCCTACCGCCGCTGTTTTAAGTATCTAAAACAAATTTTCGGGTATCTTTAAAATTGAATAAAAACTCGGCATTTGCCATTTATTTTCTCGTTTTATTTATTTGTAGAATAGTTTAATTCTGCTTCTTACAGAAATGATATATTTTTCAATATTATTATTTGAAGCTGTCTTGAACAAGCGTCACATGTTTTTAACAAGCTATTACATGTTTTAAACAAGCTATTACATGTTTTTAAGTAGTTAGATCCTCCATATGCATTAAAATACATGACGATATATCCTGAGCTCCTCTTGATACTGTAATTTCATTTCATAAATACATATTGACATTTGTCATCATGGAAATGATGGAAACCCAAGTTGTATACGTACATATTTCGCTTATGAGCTACCGAAACAGAAAGGTTTCGATATGGGAGTGCTTTTTGCAAATCAAATGAGAATACATAATATTCCTTGGGATTCTATTTTGCTTTGAATGGTCTTCCGAAAGACATTTCCTAGCTTGTTCGACACTTTGCAAATGACTTTATCTAAGATATAAACTTCTCTGGCACATTACCGCCCTTCAGTAAGTCGCATTTTTGGCACGTGTTTCGTTGAGAAGAATGGAAATTTGAATTAACTTAAGCATTAAATACTTTCCTGTAAGTGCACTACTTTACAAATGATTATTTTCCTCACATTTCTCTACATCTATATGCTAGGCGATACATTTTGCTAATATCTAAATCAGGACTTAAATATTTTCGACCTGATGAACTCTGATATAGTAACTAACTGTCATATCCTGAGAAACTTAAAATATATTGTTTTACAGCCTTTATCTTAATTTCGTCTATTTTTTTAGAAAATCTACGTGTCTTCCATTCAATTTTCTTTCTTCAGAGCACGACATAACTGCCCTACAGAAATTTAAAAGGTATCTAAAATTAACTTGCACTTCCTACACTTTCTAATAATTGTTTGTTATATAACTGGGCATAATTTCGTAACGCATGGACCGATTTTGAGGATTCTTTTTTTTGGGTAGAGTATGTTTACCGATAGGGAAAAAATGTAGGGGGGGAGGACGGTAGTTGGGGTGTGTGGGGCGGGGGTGAAACCTTACTTCGTAATGCGTGGGTTTATTTGAAAAAATATGACCCTAGGGTGGAGTGGGGAGAGGGAGAGGATAACTTCATAACGCTTGACTGATTTGGATTATTCTTTTTCTGATGTATTAATTATATTCCCCGATTGGTACCGCAACACAATTTTAGTGGGGTTGTAGAGCGGGTGAGCGATTTTGATGATTCTTTTTATTTTATATAGAGTATAATCCCCCACTGTTAATCTGTCGATCAATGTTGCTCTAGGGTGGTGGCAGGGAGAGGTAGTAGTCTAACTTCGTAACGTGTGGAGGATGATTCTTCTTTTGATGTGTAGAATATGTTGCCCTCCTTGTACGACAAAAATTTATGTGGTAGGTAGGTGTGCGGAGGGGGCGTTACCCAATTTCTTTATGCCTACACCTATTTGAATGATTCTTTTTTTTTTTTTTTTGTATGCAATTTGATCCCCCATTGAGGGAAAATATTGACCTGGGGTGGGGTGGGGATAGCTTAATTTTGTAACTCGTGGACTAATTTAGATGACTCTGAATGCATGTATTGTATCTATTTGTATCCTAACATAAATTGTGGCCTGCGGTGAGAATTGGAGGAGGGGCATAGACCGATTTTAATTCCTGATTGGTAAGTGTTTCCTAATTGAAAATTCCAAAATTGTTGTACCTAGAGTGGCTGTGATGCTGTGTAGAGTACGGTATAGCACTAACGCAAGGCAGAAATTTCGTGTCTAAGGTGGAGGGTATGAAAGGATGACCGTAACTAATTTCGTAACATGTGGCCGAATTTTGATAATTTTTTTACTATTTAAGGGTGCACTACGTCTGGAACTTTTGGAATTGCTTTGTTCGTACGAGTTGTTTATATGAAGATACTAAAAAGTGAAAAATAAAATAGTTTTTAAAAAAAATTTGTACCAACTTCACAAAAAGCGCTAAAAAGCATAAAATAATTTTTAATTTGATATCAATTACGACATTATGAAGTCGGTGCAAATTAAATAAACAAAACATGTACGTCCAGATGAGGATTATCCTAGAAAGCTTCGACTCCTCCGTACATCCTCCAGCCTAAAGAAAGTTTTAATGCTGGATCTTATAGTTTTTCCTTTGCGCCGAGTCGAGTAGATAAAAAAATATAACATTAAAAATAAACATAGCTCATATTTTATTTTTACATTAAATAATAATTAATATACATTATCTTCGGATTCGTTATACGCATATTTCATTTTCTATATCATGGCGAAATATTACTGAATGTAAGTACTGTGCTATTCTGCCTCGTAAAAGCCTGGGATTATTGCAGATAATATTAAACTTGCTCAGACTTTGAACATTTATTTCTATGTACACTTCAATTATGTTGCTCCCGTTTTTTATTTGTTCCCTATAATAACTCCTGGCTTGTTTAAGCTTAGAGTTATCTACGGAAAAAGTAATTAAAACGACTAGTCTCAGTTTTGGAAAACGTTCAAGTTCGGGAATATTGGGACCTATTAATTGGAAATTAGCCCTTCGTCTATTAAACTGATTTTCAATCAAATAATAATACAATAGATTCTCACTTTTATTTAAATTTGGTGTCTTAATTGCTTAAATTGGTTTTTAAGGCTTCCATTTATTGTTTCAACTACCCATCGGCACATAGTTACTTTTCTGGAATCATTGACATTGACATTGGTTTTGTCATTCTTTCGCCTTTACTCGCTGGCGTGTAACCACAATATCCCTGAGATTCTAATTCGTCTGTTACGTCCCAAAAGCCTGGACCTAAAATTCCGACATCCTGCTCCCGGAACACTCAATGAAACGGATCAATATCAGCATTTATTATTTGATTTAAAATAGGAGTATTTCAGGTCGTAGCTTCATGTAGACCGTCACTTTAAATAATGTGTCCATCAGGACAAACGATAAAAGAAGGCTTAACTAAGTTCCGAAACTTTTGCAAACTATATGATTTTCTCGGAAAGTGGTAATTAGTGCCTTTTTGTGAATATATGTAAGTACCATGAAGTATCACAACAGCTTTCCTTTAAGATGAAGGTGCTTCCATATTTCTAAAAGGGCATTGGGAATGGAAAAATTACGTCTAACAGGATATTCTCTAAATATATGATCATATCCAAGATGTAAAGGGGCAAATTGTGACACCATAGCCTCATCACTTATAGAAGTCTACCTTCTAAATCTAAAAAAACTTTACGATTTCTTAAAATATTTAACATGTCTTCAACTTGAAACGAAGAAAACTCACTCTTCTAGACCTTGTTTCAATATCTTTGCCATGCTGTATTCAACAAATCCTCCACGCAGATTCGACAGATGCGTGGTATATAAAAACATTTACTCTAAAGAATAAAAACCCTCATATCTATTTTGATTATATGTAAGTTTCGGTTGTTGCAATGTCAACAAATACACAGTGTCTATGGTTCAGGCACCGTTTCAGGAACATATTGTTGGGCTCTTTGAAGACATGGTCTGCAGATTCTATCAAACTGTAAAATATTGCGATTCTATTATATTACTTATTTTGTGTTATTGCTTAGAAACTGAAGTCGTGATTGGTAGAGAATTATAATCTGTTATATATCTGTTATATATATATATATATATATATATATATATATATATATATATATATATATATATATATATATATATATATATATATATATATATATATATTAATATATAAATATAACAGATAAATATTTCAATTACGCAGTCTTAGGGGCCATTCAAGTATTACGTAACGCAGTTAGGGGGGAGGGGGTCTTGTGAAACGTTACGGTGCGTTATAGGTGGGGGAGGGGTTAAGCCACGCGTTACATAACATTTTAGTTTTTAACCGACTTCCCAAAAACAAAGAGGTTCTAAGTTCGACGCGTATTTTTATTCTTTTTTTTTTTTTTTTTTTATGTCTGACCGTGCATAGCTTCGTAACGCGCAGACCGATTTTGATAATTCTTTTTTTCTTGGGTAGCGTATGTTCACCGATTGGTACCCTGTCAAAAAAATTTTTGGTAGGGTGGGGGTGGGGGTGAAACCTAACTTTGTAACGCGTGGTCCGATTTGGATGGTTCTTTTTTTGTTGTACAGAGTATGATCCCCCATTGCTAATAGGAGAAAACAATTTGACCTAGGGTGGGGGGAGGGATAGGCTAACTTTGTAACGCGTGGTCCGATTTCGATGGTTCTTTTTCTGTTGTATAGAGTGTGATCACCCATTGCTGATAGAAGTATAATTTGGCGCATGGTAGGGGGTTGGGCGAGGGGAGGAGTAGTCTAACATCGTAACGCGTGGACCGATTTGGATATTTCTTTTTCTTTTGGGTAGAGTATGCTCCCTGGTTGATATCACGAGAAAAAAAATTGTTGGTGTGGTTGGGGTGGGATTAGGGGGTTGGAACCTATCTTTGTAACGCGTGGACCGATTTGGATGGTTCTTTTGCTGTTGTATAGTGTGATCCCCATTGCTATTAGGAGAATAATTTGGTCCTATGGTGGTGATGGGAGAGGAGGAGGGGTAGTAACTTCGTAATTCGTGCACCGATTTCGATGATTCCTTTTCTGTTCGGTAGAGTATGTTCCTTGATTGATACCATGAGAAAAAAAGTTTAGTGGAATGGGGGTGGCGTAGGGGGTTATAACTAACTTTTAACTCGTGGACCGATTTGGATGGTTCTTTCTTCGTTGTATAAAGTCGAAGCACCTAAAAAGTGAAAAATAAAATAGTTTTAAAAAAAAAGTTGTACCGACTTCACAAAAAGCGCTAAAAAGCATAAAATAATTTTTAATTTTATATCTATTACGACATTTTGAAGTCGGTGCAAATTAAACAAATAAAACAACTACAGCACCACAATTGAAAATAATACATAATACTAACTAAACGTTTATGTACGGGATCATAAGAACTGACGATTAAATATTTTTGTTGAAGTTCTTTGGTTTGTTTGATTTGCACCGACTTCAAAATGTCGTAATAGATATAAAATTAAAAATTATTTTATACTTTTTAGCGCTTTTTGTGAAGTCGGTTCAACTTTTTTTTTTAAACTATTTTATTGTTAAAATTAAAAGTCCTAACTCTTAACTCGTGACTCACGGCTCAGCTTAAATGGCATATCTACACTACACATATTTTTTACATACGAAAAGAGTCGCGTCACTGAGTATACAGAACTATATGTAAGGAAAATAACCACATTAAGACGTGTACCGCGAATCCATAGTTTGCACTCTAAGAAGCCGACCGTTGCGTTTGAAATTTTCTTTAATTTACATTGCTTCTTATTCTTGTATTTTGCGCAACATAATTGACATTTTTAGGTAAAAATAACCATCTGAGTGTAACGTTTGGGTGGGCGCGAAACGTTATGGCGCGTTACAAGGGGAAGGGGGAAGAAATCTTCAAAAAGTGCGTTACGTAATACCGTCAAGAGCAATTTACGTTAAATAATTCATGAGGAACGAATTATCTTGAAAAAAATCTTGCTGTCAACACATATGATCTTCTCCGTTTGCGTCCCCTAATTGAATTCACACTATCTCCACAAGAAATATAGTGTGAAAAAATTCAAAAGAAACTGTTCAAAACTCTAGCGGAGCAAGAAATATAATTTTCTTGACAAGAGTACTATTAGTGATCTTGCGATACTGCTGTTCTGTGATTGATTTAGTTGGATTAACATCCAGTTTTCGGTTGATTTCGACGGCGTCCAGCAGCTAAAGAAAATCTAACCCTTTGGTGCTGCTGCTGACGAAGACCCAAAGGGATTTAGATTTTTTTTATTAGAAACGCCGCTCTTGTCAAGAAAATTATATTTCTTGCTCCGCACGAGTTTTGAACAGTTTGTTTTGAATTTTTTCGTAAATTTCACTCGGGTCAAGTGATTTTCTGTACATTATTTGTACTTTTTGAAATATAGGGTGGATTAACATCATCCCTTTTTTTTGGAAAGAAAACTTAAAGTTCAGTATATGACTTCAAAAACAGATAACACGAATGAATGATTACACAGGTCTACAAAAAATGTTTTTTTTTTGCTACATTTGAGATAATGTACAGAATAAACAAAATTTGGTTGGTCTTTTTTTCTAGTTTCACAATTTAATACTATTCTTACCCTTTAAAATAAGCTATGAAGCGGTCACCTACGGTTTTTTCTTGCAAAGTTACGACCATTTTAAGCTATGAAGTTCAAGAAAAAATCCTAGATGACTGCTCCATAGTTATTTTAAAGCGTAGGAGTAGTATTAATTTATGCAACTAGGAAAAAAGACCAAAAACAGTTTGTGCATCCTGTACAAAACCTCAAAAGTAGAAAAAAAACATTTTTCGAGTACATAACCTCAAATAAATAAATATCGTGATCTGATGCCCCAATTCTTGGCCTACCTCGTGCACGTTACACTGCCCCCTCTTAAAACTGCTAGCCATGAATAGCTTTCAATCTCAATGGCCTTTCTGGAGTTCTTCTGTTTTAATAATCCTTCCTTGGCATTTGTACCTTCTGGCAACTGTTCGTCAGATATCAACTGCTTCTCTACTTGTCCATCAGATTTCTCTTCTTTGAACAAACAATTAAGGTCACTTATTACAATCAGTAATCCAGTATCTCATTGGAATTGACCCTTCTGGCCACATGTCCAGCACCTAGGACGACAACCGTTCACCTGGGTATTAATTCGGAAACACAGATCTTTTATGTTGGTTTCTTCTTCTTTGGTAAATAGGTCTTCTGGAAGTTTGTTTTGCTGTCTCATTAGCCAGAGCGTAAGCTAAAACTTCAGCGTTGGTGTTCTTCCCAGCCAGTCACATAAAACATAAAACGCATTGCTAGCTGCAGGTCAGGATGCTGCAACTGCGCTCCAGGCTTCTGTGTCCGACTCCGAAGCTGAAGACAATAAACCTGTTGCTGTTGCTGTGCTGGTTCACATACGGCAATTCTAAAGTTTTTATTAGATATGTATAGGTATACCTTTGCTCCGCCGGGAAAGTCTGTAACAATTCGGCTGGTTGGGGTATGCTTGGGGTACTTGCCTCTTCTTCTTCTAGCTCGTCATCAAAAACAAAAGCCTCTGGATCCTTTCCTTCCTTTTCCATAGCTTCTTGTAGTAACGCTACCAGGGTACATTTATTTCCAATTGAAGGTAGGAACCGTTTACTTAACTCCCCCTTTAAGTCTTGAACACGTAAATCCTTCAGATTATCTGCACTATTTCACTTTAATTTCACAGCCACACTTTTTTTTCTAAGTTCAGTCTTTAGTCTTTCTTAATTAATCCCACTTCTGACACCAATTGTAACGTAAATGGAGTTCGTCGGGCTCCACGGAAAAAGTAAGACACTTATTTACCGTCACAAATGTTCACAATTTTATTCACTTCACTTCATTAATTCGTTGCACAATTTTTTTGACAATATTTTCTTCACAACATAACGTTTCACTTTTATAATTAGTAGTTATCACTAGGATTTAAATGCAACTAACTATTGGCATTATCACATGTAAACACTTCGTAGTCTCAATTACGACTAAAACTAACCGGGATACTACTCAGCCCTATTTCTACTACTGAGCTTAATTCTAGAAACTGCTGCCACTTAGTTCTAGATGTTTCCGTTACACATTTTCACCTCACATATTCACGTTTGACATTTCCTTGCCTGGATTTCTGGCCCTTCTCCTACTGAGCTTAATTCTAGAAACTGCTGCCACTTAGTTCTAGATGTTTCCGTTACACATTTTTACCTCACATATTTACGTTTGACATTTCCTTGCCTGGATTTCTGGCCACCCGGGGCCTGTGGGGCCTGTTGGCTAAATGCATAGATGCATTTAACAAGTGTTTCTTGGTTGGTTAGTTTAAATAGCGACTGCTGACCGCCATAACTAGCTTTCCCTTAGTGCTTATAGCTTAATAGCGTTTTAATACCGTAAGACCCGGAGGTTTGGTCTCTCGGTCTATCATAGACAACGAGGTAGAAGTCCTGAGATGCAAGCGAGGCATGAGGGCTATGTTAAAACCAACCCGAGGAGTTGATGGATTGAGCTAATTCCCCGATCTTTAGTCCTGAGATTGTTTGATGGTTCACCAGAAATTAATCTCCCAGTAGCTTCCTTCTACTACCTGCCAGAGCTGAGCACTTGCATAGAAGAAGAGGTATGGTTTCTTTTTCATTGGTATTGCCGCAGCTACGACAGTGCATATCGAATAAAGCGTCCATCCTGGCCACATGCGCACTTATTAGACACTGGCCACTGCAGAACGCAACGAGGGCCAATGACACAACTCCGATGTTCTTTTTTTTGTTAAAGCTGGCCTGGTCGTCGGGCTACCAATCTTTAAGTCAAAGGCCATATGGATTGTATAGAAAATGTCAGTGGTTGGAAATCCACTTTACATTGTAGGTCCACTTGCAATCGTTGTCTAGTATCGGGTGAAGCTCTTCTCCCACCACATACCCCACAAGGGGTCACGGGAACTAAGGAGAGAAAAAGTGCTGAAAGAGTTCCCTTTTCAGGGAATTCAGCGAAGCTTTCGCTCCGGAGCAGTGGATGGCAGGGCTGTTACGGATAAGTTCCTGTTATGTTTCTATAACCCGGAACCCAAAGAGTTGTAGTGTAAATAGGCAGAGTGAGTAGTGTAAATAGGCATGAGTAACAGCCTAGTTAGTTTTAGTCGTGCTTTGACTTCGAAGAGTTTGCATGTAATACTGTGAAGAGAAGAGAAATTGTGAACATTTGTGACTGTTAATAAGTGTCTTAATTAATCTGTCGAGTCCGACGAGCCTCAACTACGTTAACATATACGGTATCTGAATACTCCAGATTTTGTTTTCTGTTCGGCAACAGGCGATTTTGCTTCGAGAAATCAAAATTTCGGCAATAATTTTCAAAAAAAAGTAACATTTGTAGGTTGTTGTTGCCTATTGGAAGCTGAAGCAATAAAAGAGAAATAAGAGAGTCTTTTGAAAGGAAACTTTCTGAGAAATTATAAACTAAATTTAAACCAAATAACTTATATTTAAATACTTACAGACACTTGTTTCCCTTCCTTGGTAACGACACAGGTTTACCTTCCCTGGTATTGAGATGATTTCAGCGTCACTTGCAGCTGCATTACTTTGTTTAGCTTGTTTTGTTTGGTGGCGGCATAAAACACAATTATTATATATTTAAAGTTTAATGTTATTATTATATTTTGTTTCCATTAATTAACACTTATAGTACGTGAATTTGTTGAATAAAGTGTAAATATTTATTTAGTGCAAGTGAAGTCTATTGCTTAGACTTACAGAGACACAACACCTGTAATCTACATGACACAGAAGTTCAACGCAAATCACTGATAAAACATTTTTTTTTTAATTTTTCCCTCTGTAACTGCTAGTAGTCCTTTTTTATGCTTTCTAGTTCACTTCTCATAATTTTTATTAATCCAAGTCCTTTCTCGTCGATTGTTTTTAAATGACATTTTTCTACATGCGTCCTTCTAACATTTTGGACTGTATCTAATAATTCTTTTTCGTTTAGAGGAAAACACATTTGCATAATTTAACCCACCAATTTACAATTTGGGTTCCTTCTTCTGCAAAAAGGTTTGAATTCGGTCGCTTTTTAGCTGATGCGTTGTCAAGTACCCTCCTAGGCGCCAAAGCGCTACGAATCCATATATACTTATATTTAATCATTAAAAGGCGGAAATTCTGGGATATTTAATTAATTAAGGGGCTTGCTCACTAAATTAGCTTCGTTAATTGAATTTATAATTCCCAAATATGCAAATAGAATTGCTGAATGCCATGGTAAAGTAATTTTTATAAGCCGTCCTACATAAAGTTTCGTTGACACGATTTATTACGCAAGCAGCTATCAAATAAGAGTGGTTATCGCTACAACTTTTGTTTAAAAACTACCAAAAGTTTTTATTTATTTACCCAATAAGCATGTTTTAAAGTAAACAATAAAAAATAGTTAATGTTTTGTAGACTTGTCGTATATTTTTTAGATTTTACATACTATGATGTATAATATGTGCGCGTGTGCAACGTGAAGTTGCCGCGGGATGTTCACTTGGCCTGAGGTTCGCGTGTCTGTGGCGACAAATAGTTGTGGATTCCATCTGTCAGGTCTGCCACAAATGATAAAAACAAAAACGAGAAACAGACATTGTGGGAAGAACAATAGATCTGGTGTCACCTGTTGTTTTTAGCCGCCCTGAACTAACTATCTTGAAAACACAAACAAGAAAATTTACCCCCTAATCGATAGTTCTGGTATCAACCCACTCCATTCCTACACCTGGCTAGTGTGTAGGCCCAACCTAAATTAAATTAAATCAAACTTAAAATATAAGGGTGGAGGGAGAAGTAATGAGGGGGAGGGGGGGGGGGGGGGGCAAGAGTAGAAAGAAGCTTCCTGAAGGTTTTTGAAATAGCATTAGGAAATCAATTAATGTTCAGTCAATGAATTAACATAAGGAATTTAAAAAAAATTAAAGTTAAGTACATAATACAATTCTTAGAACAGCTTTTGCTGAGGTACCCTAATTACTCTATTGACATCCGGCAATTTTAACCCACTAACACCTAGCACTATAATCAGATCTTGTAATATAACCAAACAAAACTATGTATCATTCTTAAAATAATGTACCTTGTCATGCTGTGCCGTCGCTAACAGGGTCGCAATTAAGTATGTACGTATCATAAGATTCCTCTTGCATAATTTGTGCACAAAGTATACAGTTGACCCAAAGCAAAAAGAAAGGGTAGCCATACAAAAAAAAATATTTATTTGAATTTGCGAAATATCCATCAACGCAAAGTATATATCTAAAGCTCTTAGAGCTGGCACAGTATTTAAAAAAAATGTTTCCCGAAATAAGAAAACCACAACTGTCTAGAATGAAAAAACTAATAAATGCAGCGGTTTCGAGCGTTTGCTCCTAATCATTAATAAGGATAATTCGAACATATACATGTGTGTAGTATTAAACAAAACGAAAACTCAATTTACCTGGAACTTAATTAACACTACTAGAACATCTCATACTAGCTAGGATTTAATCTATCTCTAATCCATTGAGTCTAAACTGGCGTACATCAACATGATTACTGGTTTACAAAAATTTAGAATATGAAAATTTCAAAAAAACTTATGGTAATAATATTTAGCTTAAGGTTCTACATTTCAGATTTGATTCTAACAAGAATTGTATAGATATTTACTTCTCTTCAATTATTTAATCTACATCAACAAACTCTAGAAATTATAACTTCTTTCTGTCTTGTATGATTTTATCTTTTCCAACTCGAGGTTTAGAGATCAAACGTCTCTTCTCTTTCAGAAGGGAATATGGTCAGGAGTCCTGTACTGTACATGGCTAGTTATTAAAATAAATGCTTCAAGAGCTAATAAAGGCACCTACAAACAACCTTTGGTCACATTTCAAACGCGGTGTGCACTAACCTATACGGACTGATTTCCTTTCTTTTTATACAAAAAAAAATAACTTCACTAATTCTTTACAACTACAATCGCGATTTTTCACAAGCTCCTCCGTTCTTTTGGCCAATGAGCTTCCCAGAATCGAAGCTGGTGTTTGTTTCTCTGCATGGCCTTCCTTCCGTGGCAAGACTGAACTATTGCAAAATAAAAATTGTCTAAACACGCACCTGTGATGTCCGAATTGTACTGTTTTATGCATCTCGCACTGATATCGGGGAGCGGTTTAGCGGAACCACGGTATCTAATTTTGGTTTGCCTCCCGCGCCGGAGGTGAATCCCTACAAAGTAAGGGGAGCACTTAGTGATTTCTCACTTTAAAATTAAATTTTATGGAAACTGAAAATTACCCTTTTTTAAGCTCGTGGGAGTTCCGGCCAGATATATGCTTCCCAGCAGGGGCTACTGTGGTAAGGTGGGTTGCCTCCAATTGGGGCCGACGGCTGATGAGACCGGTGATGGCGTTTGCCAACTTTTAATTTTATGTCCAGATGCCTTCTTCACAGGTTCTGGGATCAAAGAATATTTATCCCATTAAATAAAGATAGCTTAGATAATAATTGAAGTTTTTCGTTCCTTTGAGGAAAGAAAAATTGTCCACTTACCTCGATTTGATTTGCACCCTTCGTTTGCTGCTGACATGAAATGAATTGCGTCTACTTCTTCCTGAATCAGCATATCCGTTTAAAATGGCAAGTTTATACTGGTGCGCGTTTATACCTCAGTATGCAATGTCTCACATTACAATACGCATTTGTTTCATAAAGATATTCTTAATTTAAGATTCAAATTTCGGAGCCCAGTTTGGCCATATAATTGCATTTGCACAAGAAATTCTCGCTTAAGAGATTCAAGAAACGGAGTTGGATTAATTCGTTGAGCCGCATGACCACCATGCCATGGGTCCCCGGTTCGAGACCAGATCTCCTCGTGAGCTTTTATTAAGAAATTAAAATAATCCACTCTGTCTCTGGGCTGTTGTCTAGCTCGCAGCAATGCAAAAACAAGACTTAAGTTTCCTCACTTCCCTTACCATAATTCCCTTCTAGCCAAAACCATGCTAACGCATCAAAGGCTTGTCCCCTAGGATTTGGCCACATCGTATAAAAACAAAAAGATCCTCCAAAGAAATAAATCCACTGTAGAATATTACTTGTTAACCAGTGCCAGTATCCTGCTCCACGATCCCAGTTGTTCATAATTAGTGTTGATTGGTTACTAATTTCTGAGATTATCACCTTTGCGTCAGTGAGGCCTTTAACAATTGTTATTAATAATTTCATTGAAGAAGCGGGAATACAAAGTCTTCCGTCTCCGATCCAACACTCACAAACTTAGGTTCCTTTTACTTCCTCAATGCTGATGATGACAACTTTCCTTCTCAACAAGCAAACGATGAATTTGCAAAACCTCTTTTCTCCCACACTGCAAAATGCTGAACTCCAGATTAGTTGGCAGGTTAAAGGACTGCATGGAGAGGTAAAAACTCTCGAGGACTTTAAAATGTACTTCTACTTGAAGGACTTTTTAAATAGTGCCATCTTTATGAACATACACATAGTGTCTATCAAAAATGATAATTAAGGGCAAAATAATACCACGATCCTTTATGTTATTTTGATTAAATGAAATAATATAAATATAATTTAAATGAAACCATTTTTTAACTTTTAAATGATACTGAAACAAGATGAAAGTAGGAGGGAACCTTGTCTTATGTCATAGGAAAGGGTAGTTTACCTCTTTTCAGCAATCCACTAGGTTACTCCAGTAGTAAAATATTAAAAAGAAACAGATCCACGAACTACGAAATAATCACCCCGTAATTCCTAAACCGCTAAGAGTATCTCTTTTGTCTGTCAAATTAGTTTTGTTGGCTCTATGGGTACCACCTTACAATTGATCTCTCAACGGAAACATTCTTTATATATTCTCGTATGCTTTAAAACGTCAAGCTTATATCTGGAAAACCTATCAAATTTTTAGCTAAATTTGTAAGCGCTTCTTAGTTGTTTTAAAATGTTAGACACACAAATTTGTTTAAAGTTTCGAATACAGGGAATCCAACGATATTTAAAATTGATTGATTCACCAATTGAATATGAATTTGTGTGTCGAAGGAGGTAATTTAAACGTTTACGTACCTCAAAAATAAATTCGAAATTTGATGTTAATGCTGTTTTCAGCATCTTTTTATTCCCTATGATAAGTGTTTTTATAAGTTCAATGCATCTTCCAAATATATGGCTACACAGTGATTTGGTATTGAGTCAAATATAACCTCTATGCAGTTTTGACTGTTTTTCTTATGATCAAAGTCAGAAACACGCACCCAAAAATGCGAAAAGGGTCCATGACCGACGCCATGAAGCAGTCCAGCTATCACAATGCAGTTCTTATGTATCTAGTTAGGGAATAACTAAATCTTTCGTATTTCTTTCTAAGCACTATAAAAACTTTCTGGGTTAAAAATATGTCCCGATACAAGGATGATAATATCGTGTATGCACTGCTTCATTGTAAACCTTAAGGTGGGTATCCACCAAGGCAAACGAATACTTGCCCACGAGCAAAATGACGTCAACAAGAAAGTGCACACTGCAGCTATGCACATCAACAATGCTTGCTCGTAGGCAATAAAACATGCGCACTAACTTTTGTTTCTATGTTTTGCACGTTTTCAGCTTAAAGCGAGTGGTTTCTAGTCATTTCAATTTGTGGTGCAAATGCGTGCGGGCAAAGTTTCGAAAGTGAATTTAATTTAAATTTTGAGTTTATTTGAGTTTCAAAATGGAATGGACAGCTGTTTTGACACTCTGAAGAGATACGATAAGCTTGAATAAGAGTCACCAGTTCCCAGAAAACGTGATTTTATAGCCAGTATCACTCCTGCGCTAACGGATTTTCTATAGTTGGTGTCAGATCTTGCAATGCTGGAACTAATTTTGGTAATAAACCATTCAAAGTCTGAAGAGGAAATGCTGGACAAATTTTTGAAACCGCTCAAAGGATCTGTTTTTAACTCCTGTATCAAACTGGTTTTCTTGTGCATATCATCTCTGGTTGGTTGGTTAGTCGGGCTGTTTGTTGCTAAGAAGCACCAAATTCACTCGGAGGCCATGAAGGCCCATTGTGAATGCCCTTAAAAAGAAGAAGCATGTCAGAAGCCACCCAGATGTCTGTATGAATCTATTTAGGTTCATCAGTGCTATCTCCGCTTAGTCGTCCAAGTTGTCAAAGAACCTTGCTCCCAAACAGGCGAGTCGTCGTTCTTTTAGAGCCGGACATTCGCAGAGTAGGTGCACTATGGACTCAATTTCTTCTTCGTCTCTGCAGCTTTTACAGAACTCATTCGATGGTACGCCGAGTCTAATGACCATAGCTCCTACGGGGCAGTGTCCGGTGATGACGCCGACGAGTGTTCGAATGCGCTTTCTATCTTCTCTACTTCTATCTCTACTTTTTAAGTACGGTCTCATCCAGCACTGCGGTGAGTTCCGCTTATTATTTAATAAATCCAGAATCACGCAAGAAGCACTTATCACAATTTCCTCCTCGTATAGAACATGTCAAACCAAACTAACAAGGTGCTTGAGTGCAAATGTTATCCAAATCCAATGGGACGCAAGAATTTGCTCACTAGCATTCGAAATAAGCATTCCGCGCAAGAAAATGTTTCCTTCGTGCAAAGCTTTGCACACGATCATTTGTTTTCGGTGGATACTGCTCTTTTTACGTCATTATGACGAAATTTTGATCGCGGGCAAATGTTCGTTTGCCTTGGTGGATACCCACCTTTATAAGCGCATCCTGTTTTATATCCAATAATCGTCTGAAATGTTTTGTCTTTATAATGGCTTTAATAAGTGGGAGAAGTTTAAAGTTTCCATGCATGACATCGCGGAAAGTGATCTTCTAGTTTTCGTTAATTTGGCTGCTATTTTAGTATTATTGACTATATTAAAATTTTTCTCGACTTCCACTTCAGGCGCTGAACAAATCTATTTGCAGTGTCCAGCAACTTCTTAAGGCGCTTTCTTTTTACGTTATTTATTTGTTTGGTGATAGATTTAATTGGTATTTCTGATAATATACAATGTTTGGATGCAGAAAAACAACAAATGTCAAAACTCGAACAGAACAACTGTGATATCGTAGTAGTCACATTTATTAACATGAACAGGTCGATTCAACTGACGCCGAGCTCTTTACTCATATTTTCTGTGGTAATGGTGAAATTCAAGCTAAAACTATTACGTCAAATTTAAACGTTCTATCGACCCATTTAAAATTAATATATTTTAATTGTGTTACTAGTTCAATCATAAATTTGTATAATTTCGTGTAAACGAAATAGTATAAATGGAGCGGCCTGAGCTCACAAAATCATTGTGTCCTGTACAATCAACGTGTAAACATCGTGCAGTCTTAAAACAAGTTTATAACATATGGTGGATTCATTGAAACCAAAACTATATTACTAACATAATTGTGTCTTGAAGTGAGCTGTTTTGAAGCTGATAGTTATAGCGTGCAAAACTTACCCACTTATTTAGCAACTAGTCTAGCAATCATAGCTAGTTGTCTCACCTTCTTTCGGTGGATTTTTTGAAACCAAAAATTCCGTCGTTGTGACAATTACCTCGCTCGGTACGCATAAGTAAACGTATTCGAGTCCGCCCTTAGCATTCCGTTCTGAGCAATCACACCGATCACATCGGCAGTAACTCTATTATTGAAATGTTCTGTTCAGGTGTTTATAATTAAAACTATTTAATTTTTTGTTTTAATTTGAACTTTATTCACCGCACTAATGTTCTTGAGTTAATGATTTATTTCTAAACTTTTACAATTCACTTGTTCCTCTAGGCTAACTGTTCAGCCAAGTTTACACTAATTGACAAAATATAAAGTGTAATTGTGATTCTCTCCTGTTGTAATATTTCTTACGTGTTTTAAACGTACGTATTACTGAATGTATACCTAAATATATGTGGGTCATTCTTTTACAAACCAAACTAAAAAAACCTCTTTTTCGATATAAAACCCGTAAAAAAATTTTTGCCTAATCAAAAATGCGTCAGTCAGATTTTGCCCAAATCTGTCCGGTTTGTAAAAGAATGACCCATATATGAAAATTAATGCACCCGAGTAGAAAAAAGATAAGGCTCCAGTTAGGACCGGATCCAGGATGCCTGAAATAAAGTTGGGCCCTGATGCTGAAAATCTGATCCGACACGGATCCGAAATGTAACGCCTAAAAACTTTTGGGCCGGATCAGGCACCCGGAGCAGGTCTCAAGCGGGTTACCACAGTCGGGTCTGGTCAATTTTTTCGGACATGGCCCCAATCAAGAACCCAAGCCAGGCCTGATCAACTTTGCCGGATAAGGCCAAGTATCAGGTGGCCACAGCCGGTCCTGATCTGTTTCCTTGGATATGGTCCCAATCAGGTTACTATATCCTATATATACTATGTATACTATCTTTTACAAAGACTTTGAATTAGTCTTTTAATTATACAATATTAAAGATGCTTAGTAATTTTGATGTTGCTAGTACGACAGCTTCAAGATTGACTGACTGCATATCTTTTTCATCCGCATCGAGCATCATAGTTTCTTGTCCCATGTCATGACTAATTATTGTTCGTTAATACAAACAATTCTTAGGAACCAGATCTGACTCCATGAAACCGCTCCATCGCTGCGCACTTCACAAAACCATACTCTATGATGACAGATTGATAACAACAGCCCTCGTTCAAGTGAAACTCGTCAAAAGACTTTCTACATTAAGAAAGCCACTGCACTAAAATTCTTAAAATTAACACAAATCAGACGAGTTTCATCCACCCGGGATATTCTTTGGTACTAACGTGACACAGTGACGTAATCCGCAATCACACGCTCGAGGGTAAGACAACCATGTACGGGTTTGAAATTCGAAGAACTACGATAAACAAACAATCGACAATACAACGGAAAAACGAATGATGGCTTTTTCAACGTATTATAAAATTAATGCCCTATTAAGGCTGAAGTAGGGGAATATTATCAGGGCCTGATAGGGTAAAGTAAGGCATGCCCTATTAAGGTTGAAGTAGGGGAATATTATTAGGGCCTGATAGGGTAAAATAAGGCATGCCCTATTAAGGCTGAAGTAGGGGAATATTATCAGGGCCTGAAAGGGCTAAATAAGGCATGCCGTATTACGGCTGAAGTAGGGAAATATTATCAGGGCCGGATGCGATTCAATTCAGGTATTCCCTAATAAGGCCGTAATCAGGCAATCTTATCAGGGACGGATATGGCAACATTGGGAACCCCCTGAAAGTTTTTGCAACTTGCCCTACTAAGGCATACCCAAGTACAACCTGATCCGGTCCCGACCATAATAGGGCTGCCTTAACTTTTTTTCTACTGGGGCAGTTTGATATTTATAAAATTGCAAATCAGTATGGATAGATTTGCAATAGACAGAGGTTAACAAAATTAACTTAGTGGAACTTTGACAAGTATTCATATAAGTCTCTTGTACTCTCCCTTTGTAGTCCTTAAAGTCACGACACGAACTAAATTATCTACTCCGGGGTGCGTTTCGATGATGCGACCTAATAACCAGGTTGTAGGAGGCAGGTTGTTTTCTTTTATGATAACCAAGTCACCGATTTTAAGGTTATTTTCTGGCTGGGTATATTCATTTAGATCTGTTTTATGGGCTAGATAGATACTCTAGATACCATCGTCTCTAGAAAGCATGTAACTTCTTTTGAACGTGGCGACATCTAGTCAAGATTGACATGCTTTTGTTTTCCGGTGATGGCTCCGGCAAGGATGCTGTAGGGCGTCCAATAAGGGAGTGGGCTGGGGTAATTACATCTAAGTTACTTACATCATGAGAAACAGGTGTAAGAGGTCGTGAGTTGAGAAGTCCTTCAATCTCGGTAACTAGTGTGGCGAGCTCTTCGAAGGTTAAATGTGAGCAGCAAATGGTCTTCTTTAACAAAGACTTTACTGATTTCACGCCCACTTTTACTAAATTTATATATATCACAAAGTTTGTGGCATTGTAACTGTAAATGTTTAATGAAATGCCTCTTCTTGCAATAAACCTTTTCAAGCAAGCAATAAAAGCTTCGGTTGATAAGTCACTGACCACTTCCACATGTATAGCTCGTGTGCTAAAACAAACGAATAAAGCGATGTATACCTTTACTGTTTTTGCTCCTCTTTCACGATGTCGAAGCAACAATATTGGACCTGCTTAATCTACTCCTACATTTTCGAGGGACCCGTGTACGACTTACTCTATGGAATGGTAAATTTCCCATTAATTGCTTGGACGTTGCTGCTCTATGCTTAGTGCAAGCTATTCACCTGGTGATGTAACGCTTTACTAAAGAACGACAGGAAAAGATCCAATCAGGGTTCTGAACCGTCCTATAATTATAGTACATGTACTATAATTTGTCCAGCTGTACTATCCGCAATCCTGATTCTATTATAGTACGCAACTGTACTATAATTTCACTTCGTCGAAATTCCCTTTTAAGTTTCACTTAATTAATGCTTTCTCTAACTAACTAGTCACTCAATTGTTCGATTCTTATTGATTGTCAAATAAAAATCATCAACTATGCAGTTTATTCCAACATACAACCTGCAGATAAAGTAACAATTCGAGTAACTTTCCATACACAATTTTTATGCCTTTAATATATTAAATTCAATCACAACAATATTGGAATAGAACGATTTTACACTCGAGATATAGGGGTTTATACATTTTTGTATTGGTGTTGCCGTTTTTACCAAGCATACTATAATTCTCAGGTTGGTACTATAATTTCATCACCACGATACTATCTTCCACTCTAGCCGACCTGAGAACCCTGGATCCAATATTTTTGTCTAATTATACTTAGAAGAAGAGATGTTCCCACATGATAATGTTTCTCGTGAGTGTATTTAATTAGCAAGTTAACATAAGTGTGCTGCTTTGGTAAAATAATCGAATGCTTAGTGTTAGTACATAAGGCAAGGGAGTTGGTTTTGCAGAAATCTTTTGTTTCCAGTCCTGTAAAAGCCAGGATGGACCTTTCCATCACAGCTCTGAAGTTGTCAAGGTTTGTGGAGAGATTCCTCTGGATGCAATGTCAGCAGGATTTTCCTTAGAAGTAACGTGGTTCCAGAGGGGTCTTGGTAGTATGTCAAGTATTTCTGATGTGCGGTTGCCAACATAAGTTTTCCACCTTCATGGAATCATCACTTCCAGAGAAATAACTGCTGTTGAATCTGTTCATGCAAAACAGTTTAAGTCAGGGTTTCCAATGGATACTTTAATAGAGTGAAGATTCAGATGCGTCTGAAAAGCCATGTAGCTGTAAATTTTACCAATTAATTTCCAGCCATCGAGGGATACGAATTGTCTGAATGTGGTGTAGGTTCTTACGAAGTTTATTCCACTTAGTTGCTACTTCTTATGTTATCGGGTCATCCCAATCGTAATTCTTTAGCCACAACCTTTGAAGAATTATTTTAAATAAAACAGAAACAGCTGCCAGCAATCCAAGAGGGTCGAAAATACGACTTGGTTCAGAGTGTATTGTTCTTTTGGTGATTACTGAATTTGTCGGAATATTTACACTAAAAAAGAAGGAGTCTTTAGCAGTGTTCCAGTTGAGACCAAGCACCTTTAGAGCTTCTGGATTCTCATCAAAGTTTAACGTTGTAATTCCACATTTTTTTGGAGGAAGCGTACTCAAAAATTCCTTGCAGTTTGATGCCCATTTTCGCAATTTGAATCCTCGAAGTTTCAGTAAAGTGGATAATTCTATTTGGAGCTTAATATCATCCTCAACCACCTTCAACCATTAAATCATTCACGTAGAAGATATTCATAATTGCTTGTTCTGCTAGTGGAAATTGTCCCTTAAACTCAACTGAAAGCTGTTGCAGATCTCTTAATGCAAGAAATGGGGCAGCAGCTGTCCCGTATGTCACAGTGTTTAGCCACAGATATTGCAAGGTTGCTTTATGTCTTCTCTCCATAGAATACGTTGATAAGTTCTGTCACGTGGGTCCACTAAAATCATCCTAAACATCTTTTCGAAGGACCTACTAATAGTTTTTTATTTAACGATATTCCATTGGATGTTTTTGCGGATCCGTCAAATACAACACGGAGTTTCGTTTTTGAACTGGAAGGTCGGATAATTGAGTGGTGCGGTAAATAAAAATATTCCTTATTAAATCATTATGGACGGGCTCAAGATGATCCATTCGGGTGTATTCCTCAATGAATTCACAATATACTCTTTCTAACAATTTGGGTTTTGCCTAAATCTGCCTTCTAGTGATTTAAATCTAAGGGTTGCGGTGTCAAGTCAGTCGCCGAGGTGCGGAGACTCCTTGTTAAATGAAAGACGAACAGTGTAATGTCCAGTGGTCTTAGAAACATTATGGGTTCGTACGAAATGCTCCTCTCAGAGTTGCTCCACTGTGTAAGATTGATCTTGTTGGGGAATCCCTTAATTTAGTCCCATTTATCCACATTAAAGCTTGTCGCAGGTTGCGCTGAAGTTACGTTATGTAAAACATAAGCTTGAATTGTGATACGTTGTGAGCTGTCAAAACGAGATTCTAGGGTGAGAACCACCTTTCCTCGGGTAAAGCCTGTTTTATTCTTGGCTAATCCGTGAACTGCAATTTTAGCATTCTCCCGATTGAGTCTTAAACGCTGTGTGCACTCCTCCGATACAAAAGAAACCTGAGATCCTGAATCTACCAATAGACGGCATTGCTGCGGTACAACGTTTCTATCGCTAACACTAACTAGAGCAGTTGGCAACAGTGGCAATCGAATGCGTTGTAAATTGATTAAAGTTAATGTATATGCTTGTGGAGTTCCGATTGTTTGCAAATCGACTGACTCAGGTTGATTTTGTGTGAATGCGGGTGACTTAGGATTCAGAGTGCTTGAAAATGTTGATTGAGAATGATCGTTTCAAAGTGGTAAGTGAAAACCAATTGAAGGTATGCGAGAGAGCTCAGTTGTTATTTGGTGTGAAGATGCTTGGCCGTTTTGTGAATCCTTGATGTGTAATAAAGAATGATGTGCTTCCTTACAATAGTGACAGGCAAACTTTGATTTGCATTTCCTTGCTCCATGTCCATTGCTTAAGTAATTAAAGCATAGGGAAAGCTTGATAACAAGATTACGCATAGCAGTTACGTCTATCGACTTGAACTTTCGACATTTGTATAAGGAATGTTGTTCGAAACATTCAGGGCAACTTGTTGAAGTGTCAGAATGAAGAACGAGGGCGTCACAACGCTTATTTAAAAATGCGATTAAGTCTTAAAAGGAAGGAACATCATTATCTGTAATCTCTTCGGCCCACGCTTGTTTAGTCTCTGAGTCAGTCTTATTAATAATAAGATATAGCCGGTAGCCTCCGTGCCTAAAGCTGATATTCCACGGACCATCTCATCGGATGTATCTTTGAGTATACGTAAGGTCGTGGATGACGATTGTGGGATATTACAAGCTGATTCATAAACTTGCAATTTTCATGGTATGCACATCATAAATATTTTATTTTTTTATCTTCTCAATCAAATGCTTAAAAACTATCCCTTTCCAAAATCGTCAATGCTGATCTAACTTACACCAGTGCAGGTACAGTCACTTCCAAAAGTGAGCAAAACTGTTTTCCAATTACCTCAAATTCTGCATTTTACCAAATTTTCGCCGAAATTCATGTAATTACTACCCGTTTTTTATTTCTATTAAATTGCCCCCTTTATTATCTTTACAAAACGATACAACACGTCGAGGTAGAGTATGTAGAAATTTATACGTAGAAAACGATTTGGGAAATATTATAAAAATCTACAATTTAAGGAAATTAAATTTAAAATAACCCTTAAATGTTTTTTATTGAATTTGAAACTCATTACAATTAATATTAGTATGTTATAAAAGCTATTCGAAATGACTCCAGTTCTTTCGATGCATGCCGATAAACCCCTTGTAATTCCTTCCTTAAAGTGTATTGAAGCCAGCCTTTGTTTTATTTTCGTCGCTATAGTCCCAATTATGTTAACAAATTCATCTCTACTATATTGTTAACTGGCCTTCAGTAAAGTTCATCCTTCATTGTTCCCCATAAGAAAAAGTCCAATGCTGTAAGATCTAAGCGCTAGCAGGAAAAGGAATCGGTGCACCTTGCCTAAGCTAGCGGCAGGAAATTTTTCATTGACTATTGTCTTTGCAATGATACCAGAATGCGCTGGTGCTACATCATCATGGTAAAACATTGTCCTAAGATTATCCATAGGCATGGTAGTAGGGGGTGTCAGATTTAATCTTTTGCGTTTCCATAATGGGTCCAATATTTTTCTCATAGACGCAATGGGGGAACATACACTGTACAACAAAAAAGAGTTATCCAAATTGGTCTACGCGTTGAAAAGTTAACTGTCTGAACTTCGCGGGACAGCAAGATGCACGATCGGAGTGTGCTCTTTGATTTTACACAGTACAGAGTAGCAACGCTCCCCAGATATTCCAGGCATCCTTTATCAGAGCTATGATGCTTATTGAGTTGTCAGATTTTCAGGGCGTTCCCATCCACCCACTCTCATTACGGTCCCACGTTACTCTCTACAGGAGTCTTATCAATTTACTGAGATTCACTTTCGATCGTTCTAACGATCGAATGTTTTGTGTTAATGGCAACACCTTGACGAAGACCACTCAAGTTTCCATTTTAACTTGCCTAGGTAGTCAAGGATTTCTAAGGATGCGATTTTTTTTAATTCTTCATCTACCCGGCCATGTTGAACCTTTTGGAAAACTTAATAAGATAGTCAATCTAATAAAAATAAAAATGGGGTGTACTAATAACATGAATTTTGGAGGAAATTTAGGAAAATACTGAATTTTATGTAATCGGAAACCATTTTTTTTAATTTTGGAAGTGACTATACGTGCATTGGAAGGAGTTAATTCAGTAGTGTTGATATTTTTGGAAAGGTCATTAGGATAGTTGTTTTTTAGCGATTGTTTTATGTCGCTATGTTATGTAGATCAAAAGATAAAAAAAAGAGTGATGGGCATACCATGAAAAACTGAAATTTACGACAAAATGCACAAAATGTGCAGGAAATATTCATATGACCCGAGTGAATTTTCAAAATAAAAACCAAAACAAACTGTTGTTTATATTTAAATATTTATGACTCACCCTGTAACTTCCAAACGGTTGAGATTGCCACCCCCCCCCCCCCCTGCCATACGTTTTTTTTTGTCTAGTTGAAATCTATCACCCCTCATTTTGGCACGTCAGATCTGAAACACCCTGTATACGTAGGAATTGCTAGAACGTATAACTTATGAATGAGCATTCTGCGATTGAGTATGTCGAAAGCTTTGCTAAAATCAGTAGAATATAATGAAGCCACTAAGCAAGCTTCAACGTCGAAAACATAATACTTCGAAAATTCCAATTAGTTGGTCGTACTGCATTTACCTTACATAAAAGTGAAAAGAGGCAAAAGAGGGTTTGCAATGAAACTAAAATATTTGTGATTTAATTTAAATAAAAAGCGTCACATGATTGGCAATACAACATAAATTAATTACAGTCCCATGAAAATTTGTTATGGCCACTTACAGATTTTTAGTAAAACGAAATTAAGTTAATATTTTTAGTGTGAAGGAAGAGATAGAATATAAGGGTTTCTTGCTTTCTTAAATATTTATTATTAGAGCAATCAAAAAACAAAAATTTAGCTAAAAGTAATTCTACATTCTAAGAAATTAATATTTAGTTGTACCCCCTTTAGATACTGTTATAGCCTGCACCCTCCGAGGCATGCCATTTCTTCTAATATTTTATTATTTTCCCAATAAAATTGTATTTTCTCTATTAGCATATTTTTATTTATAATATTTTGCTTTGAAATTTCCCACTTTAGAAGTTCCCAGACATTTTCGATTGGATTTATATCAGGGGAATTACCTGGCTAATTCAATCGAGGAATATTGTTATCGTTCAGGAACTCCTTTATTTATTTGGCAGTATGACACGTTGCGCCATCTTGCATAAATATCCTTTCTTCACCATGTGTGAACCATTCTCCTAATTGGGGCAAAAGGCAAGTTTCCAACAGACATTTGTACTGATTCTGTCGCATGGTATCTTTTACAGCGTAGATTCGTCCTAAGCCTTTCCCATTTATAACGGACTATATCATCACTGAAGGAGATCATTTCACAGTTTTTAACCGACTTCCCAAATTATTTATTTATTTTTTTACCTAACCTAATTTTGTAACGCGTGGACCGATTTCGATGGTTCTTTTTTTGTTGTATAGGGTGTGATCCCCCCGTTGCTAATAAGAGATTAATTTCGTCCTATGGTGAAAGGTACGGGTGGCGGGGGTGGGGGGAGCCAGTCTAACTTCGTAACGCGTGGACCGATTTAGATAATTCTTTTTCTGTTAGGTAGAGTATGTTTCCTGGTTAATACCAAGAACCTAACTTTGTAACGCGTGGACCGATTTGGATGGTTTTTTTGCTATTGCAATGGTGCTTCCTGTCATACGGCGAGGAGCACAAGGAACTGGCTAAATGAAAGAAACATTCCTTTAATGGAATGGCCATCAAACAGCCCCGATTTGTCGCCAATTGAGTCCTTATCAAAATAACAGAAAAGATTAAATAAAAATCCCGCAAGGACTACAGAGGACTTAAAAACCTCCGTAAAGGATGTTTGGGCCTCAATCAGTAAACAAGAATGTGCTGAATTAGTAAACACGATGCTCCGAAGAATGAAGGACACCATAACTGCAAAGGGTGATGTAACAAAGTGGTGAAAAAGGCTGTGGGCGAACTATTTTGAAATGGAAAGGCGTTGGGCGAACTATTATGAAATGAAATTGTACTTACATTTGTTTATTTTTTTTTACTCATCCTGAATATTTTGAATTAAATAAAATATATCTTATTTGTTATCCAGTAGAGTTTTGTTTTGGTTAATAAAAGTTTTCATTTACCATTAAATTCATCGTTGAATACTTCAAAGAACTTAAAAATTATCATTTGTTTATGGTTGGGCGAACTATTTTGAAAATGAGTAGTAGAGTTTGCTAATAGGAGAATAATTTGGTCCTATGGTGGTGGTGGGGGAGGGGTAGTAACTTCGTAACGCGTGGACCGATTTCGATGATTCCTTTTCTGTTCGGTAGAGTATGTTCCTTTATTGCTACCATGAGAAATTTTTTTTAGTGAAATGGAGGTAGGGTAGGGGGTTAAACCTAACTTTTTAGCGCGTGGACCGATTTGGATGGTTCTTTCTTCGTTGTATAGAGTAAGAGACACTACAAAGTGAAAAATAAAATAGTTTTTTTTTTTTTAAAGTTTAACCGACTTCACAAAAAGCGCTAAAAGCATAAAATAATTTTTATATCTATTACGACATTTTGAAGTCGGTGCAAATTAAACAAATAAAACAACTACAGTACCACAATTGAAAATAATATATAATACTACCTGAACGTTTCAGCTTACGGGATCATAAGGAAGGACGATTAAATACTTTTGTTGTAGTTGTTTGGTTTGTTTAATTTGCACCGACTTCGAAATGTCGTAATAGATATAAAATGAAAAATTATTTTATGCATTTTAGCGCTTTTTGTGAAGTCGGTTCAAATTTTTTTTGAAAACTATTTTATTATGATACAGTCTGATGTTTTTATCCGAACATAGCATAATCTAGCATAATCTGTATGGAACTCTCATCGCTGAAACAAACCTATGAAAAAACAAAAAACATTTTAAATAACGACTTAATTGAAAATTTCAATGCAATTTACAAAATTACCTTTTTCCAATTCTCAGCAGTAAAATTACGATATTTTTTAGCCCATTCTAGGCCTTCAATGATAGCCTAATTCCTTCAACCGACGCTGCAAAGTCCGTCCTGACTCCCCCAATTACCGTTTTATGGTTTCGTTTGTTGCTGACCGATCTATTTTTACAATTTTCGTCAAAATCGTTTCACCACGTGGAGTTAATATCTTTTTTTTCCACATTTACTCCTTAACTTTTTTACAACATTCTAAACCGAAGCACTCGAAACTGTAAGCCTTTTTGCAATTTCGTTTTGTGAAAGGCATGTTTCTTCTAAAAGTGATTTAATGCTGGCTATTTTTTCCCTAGTAAGAACCTTGTTTTACCCATTGCTATAAAAAATGAAGAGGAAATAAATAAATTAAGTTAAGTCCTTTAACATTTTTAAAAATTCCTTAATTTCATCAAAATATTTTGGTTCTAAAATTTTGTTCATTTTTCTAACTCTTTCATTTTCTGCTTTTGAGCTAGAAATTTTGGCAATAAACTCTAACATTTTCCTTGCAAAGTGATTCGGACTTTCGGACTTTGCAACAATACATAGTTGCAATCTAGGTGAAGAGTAAATATCTTTGAAAAAATCACATTATTTCGGGGGAGGAAGTTAAAACTCGTCTTTGATATAAATATAAAAATTAAATATATAACAAAACATCAGACTGTATCATAATAAAATAGAGAGAATCTGCAACGGCGCTGGTGGCCCAGTGGTTAGGGAAATGGAGTATCATGCGCATGGTCTCGGTTCAAACCCAGCTAGCCAAATGGTTTTTTTAAAGCAGATTCTCCGATTCCTACAACCACGACGAAGACGCATAAATGATGAAGACGATATTCCAGCTGAGACAAAGACGATATTCCAGCTAGTTCAAAGACGACATTCCAGCCACGACGAAGACGCATAAATGATGAAGACGATATTCCAGCTGAGACAAAGACGATATTCCAGATAGTTCAAAGACGACATTCCAGCCATAACGAAGACGAATATACGATGAAGACGAAGCCGCGTAGATGATGAAGACGACATTCCAGCCACGACGAAGACGACATTCCAGCCACGACGAAGACGCATAAATGATGAAGACGACATTTCAACCACGACGAAGACTCATAGACGATGAAGACGAGATTCCAGCCACGACGAAGCCGCATCGACATTCCAATCAAAACGAAGACTCTAAAGTAAAGACGAAACTATCGCATATTCGGGGCGAATATGCTTCAGGATGGCCGAACTGTGGTGTTCGAATGCACATCGCTCAACCCTGCCACTAAGTCAGCGAACGCACCAGTTGTTGGCAGTACTGATGGAAGAGGGATAAATGAAAAGAGCACAAGACATCAGAGAGAGGAAGGCCGGACGGAAGGCCGGACGGAAGGCGAGAAGACGGACATCAGCCACCCATCCAACTCAGCAGAAATCAACAGCAACAGTATATTTTTAATCTCTTAGCTCTTAAGGTAAATAATAGTTAAATAAAGTATTTAATTATACGCGAGTGCCTTTAACTGTTACACGGAATTCCTATATATATATATATATATATATATATATATATATATATATATATATATATATATATATATATATATATATATATATATATATATATATATATATATTTAGGATTTCTTCTTTTTTTATAGATGTCATCATTAGGGATTTTTTTGTTTTAAAGATTTTGTCGTTATATTTTATTTGTAGGGATTTTGTTTTCGGTGTTTTGGGTTAGGAATTATTTTTTACGGGATTGTGTACTGATCCCAATTTTTACACAATATTATTTGACATATTTTCTACAAAAGAAGGTTTTTTGATATCTTTTCCCAGTTTTTTGTTATAAACAATTAAAGTTTAAATTTTTTTTTTATTTTTGCTTAACGAGTGTAGATTATTTAATTTTCAAAATTTCCCAAAACTGGTCGGTTTTTCGATAGTTCTTGCTATTAATTATACTATATAAAAATTTAAAAAAAATTATCACAAATTTTATATCCCTTGCGTATTTCAAGTTTTTATATATTACATTTTTTCCAAAATAAATTTTTGAAATCTGGGCTATGTTTTTAGATTTTTGACTAGAAAACACCCCTTAATGTTGAGGAATAATAACAGAATGCTACAATAGTTTCGAATAGAAGCCACAACGAACAGATAAAATAAATAACAGAGAACAGAAATAATGGAATAGCAGTTTTAACAAAGCAACTAAAGCCATTGGAAACATCCAGAGGCTCTTCACTATCGCTATCCACCGGGCTCAACATTCATGGACAGTGATGCCAAATCAGGGACTTTGTCACCAGATCTGGTGTTTTCGAATATGTTTAGCGACACTGTGATGTTGAATCTCTTCTGATGATACCAAATGTTCTCCGACTCTTTAACGTAAACATTCGGCATTTCTCATTGTTTTTGACTATTTTTGTACTTACATATTGGCTGGGTTATCACTTAATTTAGTTACAACCGGTGTTGCACCACACATTCAAGTGGGCACATTTAATGCTTTTGTTGCTAAACTTAACGCATGTGTAAGACAACTAGAACAATTTCCTGTGAGACTTCCTGACTTTCCAGCGGGACCCTGAAACTTTTAACGATACTCATTTTCTGTCGCTTGCGATAAGAGGGTCGCCCACAAAATTAGAACTTTATCACATTCTAATAGTTCTCTAGTTCTCCTCCCTTTCCAAATTTAAAAGAAGAAATTACACGAGGCTTAAGTTAATGAGCACCAATTAAAGGTAAATACGCTTGTGATTCAGGTAAATACAGTCTTTTATTGAGTAGTAGTATTTACATTTTCGTTATTTAGAAATTTCTTATATTATATTGGAAAAAATGTTGAAAAAAATTTATTATTTTATATCTGGTGATTTTTTTTAAAAAAAAGGTGTCCTTTCTAGTCCCTATCTAGCGACATTCTTCATCGACGACTTGGCAACATTGTTCATGGATATTAAAGGTTCTGGAGTATTATTTATAGGGTGTAGTCATAAGGTCTTTAATCAAGACTTCATATTGTACGTATAAATTCCAGATAAAATTTAAAAAAGAATAATTAAAAAGAAAAATTTTCTTTAAATATTTTTATTTTATAATTTAGTGATAAAAAAACTGATACTGACTTCGTGATGGTGCCAATCGATGCGTAATATCCTGAATATGAGTTGGTCAGATTATCATTAACTTAGGTCGAGCCCTCTTTTTTTTATACGATGTGGCCAAAGCCTAGGGGACAACCTTTTAATGCGTTAGCATAGTTTTGGTCGAAAGGGAATCACGGTAAGGGAAGTGAGGAAACTTGAGTCTTGTTTTGTGCATTTCTGCGAGCTAGACAACAGCCCAGAGACGAACTTAATTATTTTAATTTTTTAATAAAAGTTAACGGGAAGACCTGGTTTCAAACCCGGGACCCATGTTATGGTGATCGTGCCGCTCAACGATTTGATCCAACTCCGTCTCCGACAAAAAGACTGAAAACAAGCTTGAACAACCATTCCTGGCGTATTTACTTAATGTGTAATGTGTTTATTTTTTAGCTTTCGCTACTTCCTTTACGGTTTTACATAATTTTAGTACATATTTATAAAATTAAATAAATTTCTGCTGGAAATTTTGTTAATAACAATTAAAAATTCATATTAATAATCAAATATAATAATAAAATAAAAAATAATTTAAAAATACTGTAGTGACCTTTAAACATATAGTATAGTAAATGTGTCGAAATTTTTGATTTTTACGAATATCATTCGTTATCATACTGAGAAGTTGTTCGTGTGGATCTCAAGGGTCGCAGAGTCCAAACCCATTCCACGGCTAGTTTCTGAATTTTATTTTAATGAGCATTATATTATGAGAATTCAACAAAATGTTTAATTTATTCATTTTAATTTTTTTAATTTTTAAAATTTATTTTCAGTACAGCCTGAACAAAGATTATAAAAGGAAATTTATCGGAAAAATACAATCAACTTGTATAAAATTAATAAAATATGTTAAATTGAATTTGTAGCTACGGATTCAGATATCCATACATATTTACTGCTCAAAGTTGACTTCATTCTATCTAAGTAATCATTTCTTTAAACTATGTATTATTTATTTATTCATTTCTATTCGTTTTACAAAACTAAAATATGTCAGCATTAATTTTGCGTATTTAAAGAGTGGTACAAGCGCTGTTTGTTCGAACATTAATGTGACCATACAAACTTATGTACATATCGAAAAACTCTCCCCGTTTCGTTTCAAGGGTGGATTGGGTTAAGCTAGACTATAAGGTATTCTTAAAATTCCCAAAAGCATTTAAAAGTGCCCGAGACCGCAATCTTTATCACTAATTAAATTCCACAATGATGTCTTAATTTATTTATTTATTTCAATAAGTGAATTTATTAAAAGTAAAAATTATGGTCACTTTAAGTCTTTAGATGTAAAGTTTACGCTTCTCAATTAATTATTCGAATTGTTTTGTAACCAAGTGTACATGCACAGATGAATGCAATCAGGCTATTTCCTTCGCAGTAATTAAATTTTGTACCGGTCTACCTAAGAGAATATAGTTTACTTGAAAGTAAGACAATTGTCACTTATAGCATAAGATGAAAGCCACCTCAGAAAACTTACAAAGAAAAGTATATTTTCTTCCGGGACTGAGAAAAATTCATAAATTTCAGCATTTAACTAGAAACATTCCTTAACTGAAAATGACCGCAATTGCCATTTTGATGAAATAAAAATACTTTTAATTCAAAGAAATTCTGGGCACTTTCAGTTCACCCCAAATTTTATAAAGAAACTAAGTCAAAACCGGTTTCATTTGTGCTCTCCCTTACGTAAATAGATTGAAAGTGAAGTACCATATACAACGACCTACGCCAGTGTTCAAGAGCTGAGTGCTGACGTCAGAGTATACAAGTAAGCAGCAAATTTCATTTGCATTCTTATTTTACTTGTCCCCCACACTTGCACACATACTTACCTTTCCACAAAATACAAACAATGTGGCTACTTGCTCAACCAATCTATATAGTGCGCATGCAAGTATTGATGTCAGTGCCAGCTCTCTACTTGCATTGCAAATGACGGTTCATTGGCTTTACTCTAATCAGTTATGATAGAGCCAGTCCAGTGAGCAGTGATTTTTCTTCTTTAAATTCTTCGAATTGTGAAACCATTTTGAGAACTTTACAGTCGAGTAAATTTTTCTTTTTCTTTTACTGTGGTGACCTTATCATTCGTGCACTGATCATTTTGCAGTCAATCTTAACGAAACGTGTACACCTCATCACGTGCTGTGTGGAAATCTAAACAAAACCTCGGGGAACTAATCGGATTCCACTCCCAGTTTGCTTGGGGAAAACAAGAAATAATTCATTTGCTGACGTGAAGAAGATTTTTCAGGTACGTATGAGCTTAGCTTATGAACATATGCCTGCCACATGTGCTCGAGGCTCTAGTGTGATTCGAATGTGTCTAAATGCGAGTTGCGTTTTTGCTTTGAATTGTTTTTTTCTTTTAAGTTATTAGGACTGAAACTGACGTTCGCTGACTGTTGGTTTAATTTTACTTTAGGAAGTAATATTGCTTTCGGCATCACTTTTGAGGGGTTTCCTATTTTAACATGGTGACAACTCGTTCCATAGTCTTACGTTCAAAAGTTATCAACTTTTAAAATTGGCTATGCAAAGATTGTGTAATTTATCTTGAAAGAAAAGCATTGCTACTTTTGCATAGTGTAAACGAACTAATTGTGATAGGCGATTAAGTGATTTCGATGTTTTCTTGAAAACTTTTAAGCATGAATAATTGGACGTTCTTATACAAACAAGATGCAACTCACAAGATCTAAAAAATGCGTTGATTATTTCAAACTGTAGAGGAAGGCTGTTTTTATTATGCTAAAATGTTTCAACTGATTGACTGATGATAATATCATGTCAATAATAGCATTATGTACAGAATACAGACGGCAATAATGTAGGTATTTATTATTATTTGGATTGGTTAAATTAGCAATTATATCGACTATGCTATAATTTAATTTATTTTATATGATGAGTAGCATTTGTTACAGCTATTTAATTGTAACTAATTTTATCTTTCCGCGCGTTTATTTATTTTTTAACCGACTTCCCAAAAACAAAGAGGTTCTAGGTTCGACGCATATTTTTTTATTTATTTTTTTTTATGTCTGACCAGTCATAACTTCGTAACGCGTCGACCGATCGTGATGATTATTTTTTTGTTCGGTAGAGTGTGTTCACCGATTGGTACCATGTCAAAAAAATTTTTGGTAGGGTGGGGGTGGGGGGTTGCTGTGAAATCTAACTTCGAAACGCGTGGTCCGATTCGGATGGTTCTTGTTTTGTTGTACAGAGTACAACAGTGATCCCCCATTGCTAATAGGAGAAACAAAATTTAGCCTAGGGTGGGGGGGGAGGGGAAAGGGGTAGTCTAACTTTGTAACGCGTGGACCGATTTGGATAATTCTTTTTCTGTTGGGTAGAGTATGTTTCGTGGTTAATAGCAGGTGAAAATTTTTTTGGGTTGGATGGGGGTGGAATCTAACTTTGTAACGCGTGGATGGTTCTTTTTATGTTGTATAGAGTATGATCCCCCAATGCTAATAGGAGAATAACTTGGTCCTATGGTGAAAGGTGTGGGGGGGGGGAGGGGTAGCGTAACTTCGTAACGCGTGGACCGATTTGGATAATTCTTTTTCTATTGGGTAGAATATGATCCTTGGTTTATACTACGAGAGAACAAATGTTGCTGCGGTGGGGGTGGGAGAAGGGGGGTGGAACCTAACTTTGTAACGCGTGGATCGATTTGGATGCTTCTTTTGCTGTTGTGTAGAGTGTGATCCCCCATTGCTAATAGGAGAATAATTTGGTCCTATGGCGGTGGTGGGAGAGGGGGATTGGTAGTAACTTCGTAACGCGTGAACCGATTTCGATGATTCCTTTTCTGTTCGGTAGAGTATGTTCCTTGATTGATACCATGGGAAAAAAAGTTCAGTGAAATGGGGGTGGAGTAGGGGGTTAAAACTAACTTTTATCGCGTAGACCGATTTGTATGGTTCTTTCTTCGTTGTATAGAGTAGAAGGCACTAAAAAGTGAAAAATAAAATAGTTTTTAAAAAAGAAATTGAACCGACTTCACAAAAAGCTTTAAAAAGTATAAGATAATTTTTAATTTTATATCTATTACGACATTTTGAAGTCGGTGCAAACTAAAGAAATAAAACAACTACATAACCACAATTGAAATTAATACATAATACTACCTGAACGTTTCAGCTCACGGGATCGTAAGAAAGGACAATTAAATATTTTTGTTGTAGTTGTTTGGTTTGTTTGATTTGCACCGACTTCAAAATGTCGTAATAGATATAAAATTAAAAATTATTTTATACTTTTTACACTTTTTGTGAAGTCGGTTCAACTTTTTTTTTTTAAAACTATTTTCATAATATTAAGTTCAAGCATCAATAACACAAAATCATTACTCGGTGGTTTGCATAATTTTTGTTTAGCCCTAGACCCGTCTTTTGAGAAAATTCTACTTATTGTCATTTGCGGCGGTCAGTGTCCCACAAAATGTATAGAAATTTTTAGTTTAAATTTCGGTTTTTTTTTGCTGTAGTTCGTTTGTAAGAGGTTTTTTTACTAGTCTTTCCATACTTGATTTCCATATTTGATTTCAATAAGAAAAACATTGATTTATCATTTTGCTTACTTAGTCCCGAATTACATGAGAGGGATTTTACCCCATGAGTGACGAAAACCTGTTTTTTCTTGGTGAGAGAAGTGAGGTAGGAAGTGCGTCATTTGTGAGTGTCAATCACAAAACGTAGGGGGGGGGTTTGCTTGAGTTTTTCCTGATTTGCTTTTGTCCATTTGCCTAACTTCCTCATTATTTTTCGAAAAAATTTTGGTGTCAGGATGATTTAGTTACTTGAGCCGGTGAATACAAATTTTCGACACTGCAAAACACTTATGAACCGGTTTTTTAACGTCAGTCAGAGCCCCTTTCGTAGCAACACCTAGGGGCTTTTCTACTTTTGCACAGAAGAGAATTGCCGTGAGTTATGGGGTAAAATCCCTCTCGTGTAGGGATGGAAAAAGCGCGCGCTGAATCGATTTTGGACTTTTGAATCGACTTCGAGTTTTTTGATTTTTGAAGTCGATTAATCATCTCTGCTAGTCGACTTTTGTGACCTTAGTCGACTTTCTAGAAATTTAATAATTCGTGTATGGAAACTTAGATATTTTATTAAATTATGAACGTTCAAACATAGTTTTTAACATTTAAATAGAAAATATTTTAGATTGCATTGCATGAAATTTGGCAGCGAATAATGAAATTGCATTTTTAAATTAAAAAATAAAAATAAATAATTAAGAAGACCACATTTCTTCATCGATTGATCGTAAAAATATAAGCTCATTTAAATGCTGAGGTGATAAGCGGCTACTTAACTGGTTAGCGATAAGACCTGCATGTGAAAATAACCTTTCACAGGGTACAGAAGTTGCAACTATTGGCAAATACTTTTTAGCGACATTCCAGAGGTATGGATATTCTAACTTCATTGTTTCACAAACAATGAATGGGTTAGGGTTCTGTTTTTGATTTACAGCAGGGCGTGCCAAATATTGACGCAATTGTATCGGCAACCCAACAGCTTTATCAGAATCTGCATGAGTATAACTGCAACTTACTGCTTTGTCAATATAAGCCCATATATCATCAGGATTATCACGTTTCTGACCTTCTAGATCTTGAACAGCTAAAACGTCGTCTTCTGGGTCAATGTTTGCCGAAGTTACCGTTGCCTCCAATGCTAAACTTCGTTCAGTCTTAACAAGATCACCTAAGCCGAAAAAAATACAATTAGATTAAACTTAACTATGGAAATGATTAAGTAATGTTTGAACAATTAACCTACCAACATTAGTTATTACTCGAGCGGACTCTCGAATACTTTGAAATCCGAACTTTTTATATCGAGGATCTACCAATGTCGCGTACAGGGAGTCGAAACGGGACCGAAACCTGTCATATTTCGGTTGTTTTAACCGGTCTTGATTTCGGTACCGAAATTTAAACGGAAATGTAAAGTGTACCGAAATAGTGCGACCGAAATTAAATGGTCCCGAAATAAAAAGACATTAAATATATGTGACCGTAACCGCCAGACCGAAATTCAAAGACCGATTTAAATTGGTACCGACCGCGGAAGAAGTTATATGTCCGGTCTTGCGATTTTTCACTACCTTCATTACATAGCATATTCGGTAAATGCCTTGATGAAGGGACCGTCTGTTGGAAGAGGGTGGATAGTGACTGGTGGGGGGGGGGGGAGGGTAGGGGTAGGAGAATTTGTGGGAAGGGATGTGTTGGGGAGGGGTGGGGACGTGAGGTGAAGTAAATGTCTAGATAAAGGGAGGGTGGTAGGGAGTAGAGGAGAGTCGGATGACTTCATTATATTATATAAAAATCCCAACGACAGCAATTTAACTCTTACCCTAACGTTTCAGTTGTAACCGAAACCGAAAATTTTATCTACGTGGTTTTTAACCGCAACCGAAAACTACATTTCACATTTCGGTTTTAACCGAAACCGAAACCGAAAATTATATTTCACATTTCGGTTTTAACCGAAACCGAAAATGAAATTTTACATTTCGGTTCTAACCGAAACCGAATTGAAGAAAATTAATTGCAATTGCGGTTTTAAGAACCCAATTTGATTTCGGTTGACCGTAACCGATTTATAATTTCGGTTGTGGTCCATTTCGACTCCCTGGTCGCGTAAGCGTATAACTTAACAGATTCAATATTACCGTACTTTGATTAAATTTCTTGTGAAATTTTTTTTTAATTGTCGTCCAATTAAAGTTTCTGGTGTTGAATCTTCTATCTTCTGTAAAATATAAAATCAATTTCGTCAATAGAAATTCAAATCAAGATAATATTGCAACACTTTTTGTAGTTTGCTAATCGAAACTTACCTTTTTAAGACTAGAAATCAAGGGAATGCATTTGCTCAATGATACACATTTTTCGGAACAAACTTCTTGGGTAACTCGCAGAAGAGGTTTCAAGATGTCACGGACTTCTATTAACACATCGATTTCCTCGCCTGTGATCATATTAGGTGGCTTCGCTTTCGAAGATTTGTCTATCTTCACTTGTAAAAGTACTTTACCAACATGATCAGCAAGCGCAATAAAACGGTCAACCATTTCAAAGCATGAATTCCACCTCGTACGAACTTCTTGTATCAATTTGAGACGCGAGTTTTCAGGTTCAGTAGTCACTCTCTCACTTTTTCGAAAGAATGTCACAATTTTCTTTACTTTTGACAATAGGTCACGCAACGAAGATTGCTCAATAGTCTGATCTATATGCAGGTGGAGTTATGTTAATTTCGACAAGGCGTTGGCCAATATTATTTATTACATGTCCAAAACACGAGATGTGTTTCCCAGCCCCAAATTCATTTTTAATAGCTCCTTTAATGTTTGAGCCCCCATCAGAAACGAATGCTGCTATTTTATTATCATCAAGAACCCAGTCATTACATATCTTTCTCAATTTTGAACTCAAATTTTCAATTGTTTTTCTTTCTTCCATATGATAAGCACCCAGCTCAACAGTTGTCATTTCAGTTCCTAAAAAATAAAATCACTATGTCAGTGCTCATATATTTAGAGTTAAAACTTACTGAAATAATTTTTGAGGACATAATTAATAACTAACCTTTTAAATAGTGAAGTGTCAAACCAAGATAGCTTTTCATTGTGTGCTGATGAGTCCAGATATCAGTAGTAAGACAAACATATTCAGTCTGTTGCAGCTCAAGTTTTAATTTGTTTTTTGTTTGTGTTGTGATATAATGGTTGCAATGTTTTCACAAACTTTTTAAATCCTGGTCTTTCCGTGGTACACAGAGGCATATTATCTACTGCGATCATACGAAGGAGAGCTGTCGTCACTTGATCATGTCGATACCCACCAGCTATAAAATAATGAAAGTACATGATAAAAAAATTAATAAGATTAATTATTCTTAGAAAATAATTTAACTTTTCCCTACCTGAAAAAGAACTAGCATTGTTTATACAACGATCCATAGGACCTTGGACATTAGATAGAACTGAGATAGTTGATTGAGCAGATGATGTACTTCGAGTTACGACAGCAGACGATGGAACAGATGATTCGATAGCGACTAAAGCCTAAAAATAAACGTGATTGAGTTAATAGGAAAGTAAAAAATTAAATTATATGTAGAAAGAAATAGTTCGTATAAATGTAAATTTAACAAAGTTCTTCAAGAGAACTTACCTTTTTAGCCTGAACCTCTAAATTGGTCTGAATGTCATTTAACCTTTTACGCGTTTGATTTTCTTTATTCGGAGGAGGATCAATTTTATGAGCACATTGCAAATGTTTCATCATCGTTGTAGTACTTTTATTAAACAAAAATTCTTTGTCATATAGATTGGACTTAATTTTACTTCCATAATTAATTTTTGAACAGAGGACCCATATGAAACTGGGAGCCATGATAGAAAATTTTTCAATATAATATAATTTAAGATTTCATGAGATGTCAATTAAATAGTTATAAGTTATTTATTAAATATAAGTAACTATGATTGATATGTATAAATAATTTTTTGACTCGGAATATCAACATGCGTGGACTATACTTATGTCAGTTGTCAAGGATACCGGCGACTATATGACTATAATAATGTTAAAGGCCAATCAGGGAGAGGCTATTATTAAGAAACGCCTCGATTGGTACTTTGCATAGAGGTTTTAAAAGAAAGACACGAGAACTTAAAATTTAAAATGTCACGAACTATGTTACCATCACATACTAAATAATGTATAAAAAAGTCGAAAAGTCATGGAGTGGGAATTGATTCGAGACAGGCTCAACTCGATCCTAAAAAGTCGATTATTTTTATCAAAAGATCGATTCTTGACTAAAGTCAGAGTCGGCTTTACTACCCCTACTCTCGTGTAATTCAGGACTAAGAGGGAAATTAAAAAAAACTGGTTTAAAATTCCAATACGCAAACTGCTATTAATATTTGTTTTTTCAAAAATGAAATCATCGTATTCTTGTTGTTGGTCAGCCATTTTCTTTAAAATATAAATAATATTAGTAATATAAAATAACTTGTAAATTTGGAGTTGCCTCTTTCTTGCACTAAATGGAGGAAAATGTCAAAAATTTACCTGCCTTCTCCCTATGGGGGGTGGTACCGGTTATACAGGTAAAAAACAGTCTAATTTTCAATATTTTTTTGCTCGGCTCCTTTATTATATATCATTTTCAAATTTTTCACAAACTTTAATTATATTTTCAAGATGAAAAAAATTGTCTTTTTTTGCCAATTGTTTTTTTCCACATTCTTAGTGTTCAGCGCCCACTAAAAATGTGAAAAAATGTGTGTTGGTACCTCAAAAAATACCTCATCCTATGGCGGATGGTTAATCTCAGGGCTGAAGAATCTGAAATAAAAAAACCAAACGGCATTTTAAAGAGGAATGTTTCTTACTTGGTAATTCACCAGAATATTTGAATGATTAAAAAAATAGCGACCGTTTGAAAAAATTTATTGAATAATCGCCTCTTTCACTTTGTTTCGCTCGTCAAACTTTGTTGTATTGACTTTGGCCTATATTGTGCTAGATTACCACACAGGACACTTGAATAAACAATCACACCAAATTTGACCTAAATCGGTTCGGACAATCCGGAGATTAATTGTCCGCCATTTGAAAAAACGTGATTTTGAGAAAAACGCGTAAAATTTTTTTCCCGATTTATTTATTGAATATTATTAAAACTTAAACAGCTGTAAGTTTTTTTTGGGATTTCTTAATAAAATGTTGAGAGGTGATTTCTGAAGGTATAAGAAATTGAGAAATGTAAAAAAAAATTGATTTTTTGTAAATTATAACCATTTTAAGGGGGTAGTTAAACAATGTGAAATAAAACTCAAGAAAGTTTTTTAAATTCAACAAAAAGTACCTTATTTCACTGGTAAGTATATAAAAAATACAAAAGCGTCTGTTTAAAGTTCATCACACAAAACTATATATTGAAAAATTTATTGAAAATCTTCATTCGCGTCTTCATCGGTTGCAGAATCTTGTTCGTCAACCTGATTGTCGGACCCTAAGTTGTTGAAATACCCAATTTCACTGTTTGGAACATATTTTTGTGCTAGAGCAATGATATCCTTATATTTGCCATTTTTGAAAGGAATTTTATTTTCGTAAATTGGAATGTTTGGATCAAAGATTACTTACTACTAGATAACCGGCTCCCTAAATTACCCAGCTAATTTGAAATAGTAACCACAGTAAAACGAAATATATCATTCAGCTTTTAAGGTCATAAGAATATACATGTAAATAAAGAGTACAGGGAGTGTGCAGTAATTTACTCCTGTCAAAATTATTTGAGAGAATCACTTACTCCTGTCAAAATTCTGTTCTCATCCGGAGAGAATCACAGGCTTCTCTCAAAAAAGTACCGGCGAATCTTATCGAAGAGAAAATTATACCAAAAAGTACCACCAATAAAAAGAATTCATGTGAATCACATGACTGAGATAGTTAATTGTGTGCGTAAGAAACTTTCAAACTGTATATATATTTTCATCTTTTGATTAGGAAGTACATTTGCCATTTGTAAATGTACGTATATTTGTCTCCTACCCACAAACTCTCCCGGAAAACAAATTTTTAGGTCTGACTGCAGGGTTGCCCGATGCGGGTAATATATAAAAGCAACCAAAAAATGTTCAATACTTTGTTCGAAGCCGTTTATCTAGTAATAGTAATCTTTGGTTTGGATCTCCTATTTCTAGTTTAGGATTTTTTTCAACCGAAAACGTTAAGCTTATATCCATTCCAGTATTTTCACTGCACGAAACTTCGCCACTTTTATAAGATATGACTCTATATTTCGATATGCCAAATTTCACCTTTCTTGTTCCATTACTGAACGCATTCTTTTTAAAATATCCATCTAGTGTGGACTTCCAATCTAAAATGTCCGACTGTTTAAGTTCAATCACACTAAAGAGATTAGATGTTTCGCGCACTATGTTCAATCAACCAAAATGAACGATCGCACGGTAAGAAGCTGTGACCAGGTTCAGGAAATCGGTGAATTATTTCTTCAAATCTGCAAGATTTGGTAATACTATGTAGATATTGCACCATGGTGATATTCTTGTTTTGGGCAGCACAATTATCAGAAAAAATTTATAGCTTTTTCACTGACTTACCAATAATATTATTGATGAAGTTATTTAGAAAGCTGACAGTATCATTAGGCGTATATTTTCCAGTGACTTCATCATACATATAAAAATAAGATTTTCTAGTTTTTTCTGAATAAATGCAGAAGTTGTATACCCACAGTTGTCTCCGGTAAAAAACGTCACCAGAAGGAGTTTTTGGCAAAGGTAAATTCTGCTCATAATAAAAGCAGATGATATCAACTTCTTCACTCTCTTTTGCTAGCTTTGTTTTTTCTTTTAAATGGCTGTAAAATGCTTCAGATTTAGCCAAAATCAATGCTTTTCTAGTCGCTATTGTAGAGAGATCCTCATCTGTCAAATTTGTTGAACTTTTTTCATTCTCCAGTTTGTCACATAACTGGCAAATGTCGGATCGAGGGAAGCCGAAGTAGTAATTAAAGTTAGCCTTTAAATAACGAAATTAAAAGTCGTAACTGACTTTTGGTTTGTATCCTTCAGGCTTAGATTTGATACCTTGACTTTCATCAGCTTTTAATATATTGTAAATATCAAGTTCGAGTTTTTGCAAATACATCTCATGCAGAAGTTTTATATTTAGCTCTGGCGATAAATAGAATTTCTCAAAGTTTTTATTACGTCTATAATGAGACTCTCGACGTGGACAACTTTTAATGTTATCCTTAACTTGGCTAATAATTTGTAGAGGTACAGCATTAACCCTAGTGTGGTGTTTGCCTCGATTGTCACTTGGCGTCGTAATAACGTTATTTTCGGATACACGAGTACCTAGTATCTCCACCCGCTTTCGAGAGATTCCATGCACTGCTTTCTGGCAAACAATAATATGATTTCGTCCAAAGCGAATCTAAACATAATAAATATAATACCAACACAAACAAATCATTCGTACCAAATAAATTAACTTACATTATATTCATGAGAAAATTTTCTTAAAATTCCCGTACCGCTTTTTGGCCTACGACGATGTATTTGTTTTGTTTTAATAAGACCAGTCGGATGACAGTCCTGGTGCCATTTATCCCCAATTTCATTAAACTTTTTAAGTATCTCATCTCTTTTTTTAGGGCTGACTTTATCGAAGCACTTTCATTAAACTTTTTAAGTATCTCATCTCTTTTTTTAGGGCTGACTTTATCGAAGCACTTGTGCTTGCACTTGCAATTAGCTCCTGTACATCTAGGTCCAATACTTTTTCCCACTGGAGACGGAGTTGGATCAATACGTTGAGCGGCAAGACCAACATGCCATGGGTTCCGGGTTCGAGACCAGATGACTTCGTCTCTGGGCTGTTGTCTAGCTCGCAGCAATGCAAAAACAAGACTTAAGTTTCCACACTTCCCTTACCCTAATTCCCTTCCGGCCAAAACCATGCTAACCAAATCAAAGGGTTGTCCCCTAGGATTTGGCCACATCGTATAAAAAAAAATAAAAATGTGTTTGTATGCAACTGGCCGCAAGCTAATTTTTTCTTAGCTATATTCCTTCTCCATGAAGATGAGTTCACTACTTTTCTGCACTTTAAAGTTTCTTCAAGCGAACTTCGCGAACTAACGGAACTGCATGATGGATTATAAAGATTGGAAGATCCTCCACTAAAATCGCTATCACTTTTGAAACTACTCATGCCAATTGATAATAATATTCACTAGCGACTAATATAAAATATCAAAGAACACGTCTTATCTGTATCACTCACCAAGTCCACACTACAGCTTATTTGGCACAATAACAAGGTAACTCCTGGAGCTGCCTCTGATTTGCTCCAAATGAAAATAGGGGGAAGCCCCTTTTTTGGTTATAACTTACTTGAATTTAGGAAACTGAAAATCTCTTTCAGCCTAGCAATCGGCAATTTTTTTTTTACATATAATGGCATTTAAGGATCATTTTTGCCAAAAAGTTGACCTGCATCGTTCTTGCAGCAAGGTCTTCAATTGTTGTTTATCATACTGTGTATTTTTAGAATTAAAAGAGATCCCGCCAAAAGGATTTCATCTAGAGAAGGTTGTCAAGACTCACAAGCTCATAACGCTTTCACTGTTAAAAATTTGTCATATCTCATGTAGAGCCAAGCCCCTAACTCTACAAGCAGCGCCGGATTTAGCTTTTTGGTGCTCTAGGTTTTTATAGTGAACGATGTCCTAGGTTTTCTCTTTTTATTGTTTGATGTATTCAGTTCCGAAGGAAAAATGGAGTCATTTATTCATACAGAAACCAAATAAGGCAAAAAATTATATTAAATTCGTGTAACACAAGCAAGCATTTTTTTATTAACAGTGAAATAGTTACAAGTTTTAAAATATATTTTAGTGGCTGAAATTTTCTCGACTTTTTAATATAGTCCACTGCAATTAGACTAAAATGACCCCTGACCCGGACATAATTGGTAAAAAGCTGAAAGGAAATCGTCGACCTAATATGACAGGGTTCTAACTACCAATAAGCAAAATATTCAGGACAGCCGTTTGAACATTATATTGCATATAAAAGTCTGAAAACTCCAATTTATGTGATGAAACTTCTGCTATGATTTTATATTAATTATAAGATACAGTTTATTAAGGCAAAACTGAAAAAAGTTATAAGATATTGTACTTATTGGAAATTTATTTTTGTAGTTAGAGCCTTTTAACATTAAGAATGGTTTATGAGCTGCAATGTAAAAGTTGTCGCATAAAGCAGCATTTTTTGATACAATTAAACGCACTTAGTTATGGCAATGAAACAGTTCCAACTGCCATTAAATCGTTTGAACACCAACCATGATGTTATAGATGTTGCTTTTTGTACCTGATTTTAATTATAAATTCTGATACACATGTACGAATAAGATATTTTACGTGTCAAGGTCTTAAATACAAATGTTTATTTGTATAGCTAATTATTTTTATTACGCTTGTTGGAATCACAATATTGAATTGAAAAAATGTTAAGAAAATTCATTTGTTTTTATTGATTCTAAATACAGAAAAAAAATCTAATTCCAAGTTGTGGACCTGAACCACATACCTTCCTCTTTCCGGGTAAATGCTGTAATCAACCAAGGTGTGTCAAGAAATACATAGGCTGCTTTAGAATAACAGACATAAATTTTATTCATAAAAATAACATTTCTTCACACAAAATATAATAAAAAAAAATAATTCGCATTATTTGGAAAAAAGTCTTATAGTTTCAATACTGCTTTGTAGTATTCTTCATCTACTTTTGGCATAAATTTAAGCATTTGTTTAATGTCTTCTTTTTTTTCATTCGAAATATATTTTTGTCTTTTTAGAAGCGGTGGTTGCGTTATAAGTACATCATACATTTCATTTAATCCGGTCTTATTTTTGGAACGAACGCCTCTTGCCGGTGGCTTCAAGCTTACAGATGTAAACTCAGCAGTGTAATTAGTTTTGTAATGCACTTCATATAAAGAATTCTTATTGAATTTAATAACACATAGTTTTGAGAAAGGAACACTTTTAAAGTTAAGCAATTTTGTACTGGCAGTAAAGTCTATAGCCTATAAAAACAAAAGGATCTCAATCTTCTCGGATAGTCAAGCTGCAATCAAAGCAATTGCTTCGTCTACCACCAGATCAAATCTGGTGTGGGAATGCCAAAGGAGCCTAGACGCACTGTGTAGAACTAATCAAGTAAGCTTGATCTGGATACCGGGACACCAGGGCTACACGGGAAATGAAAAAGCAGACGATTTTGCTAGGAAGTGGTCTGACACCCCTTTTATAGAGCCGGAGCCGGTTTGTGGAATACCTCTCTGCACGGCTAAAAGGCTAAAAGCAAACCGCGCAAATGAGGGGCATAGGCTGTATTGGAACAATATTGAGGGGCACGCTCACTCAAGAAGTCTTATGCCCTCACCGTCGCCGGGTAGATCCAGGGAGCTCCTTAAGCTGAGCAGGTCGGCTGTTAGAACTCTGGCAGGCCTACTTACCGGCAACTGTCAGCTAAGGAAGCACCTGGTGAGGATAGGCAGAGCCATCGACCCCATCTGCAGACTCTGTCTGGAGGAGGATGAGACCCCATTACATGTGCTATGTGAATGCCCTGCAGTAGCCAGGAGCAGATTTAACCTATTCGGGAAACCAACCCTGGTACCGAGCGGGCTGAATGACTGCCAACTGCGGGAGCTGTTGCTGAACTTCTTCGGAGGGACCGGCTTACTATAAGGAGTTGAGAGTGTTAGCACAATAGGCCCCAGTGGCCGCGGCGCTTGAGATCCTCACACCTCCTAATTTAATCAATCAATCAAAAAAGTCTTTGAAGTCCAGTTCTTTCAATGCCAGTATTCTGAAATGAAGTTTTCGATTTACTGTTTTCAGTAACCTAATCAGACCGGCGGGAGAATAATATTCCTGATGTTTTAATGCTTTTTCAATCTGAGTGTCCACTTCTTGTATGCAGGAGTGACCTGGTACTTCATTGTCACAGATTTTAGAGAAGGATGTACGTTAAGCATATGTAAAACGGCACTAGAAATTACTGAGTTGCGATTTTGGGGTACGCAAGAATCACTCCATGTAATTAAGTGGTCGATTTCGTTTTCCTCTAAAACTTTCTCCAAAATTTTCTGAAATGCGCTTGCAATATCTGAACCTGCTCTTCCTGAGATAGTTTCAGTCCAGATAGCACATTAAGCCGTTCTTGTTGTTGATAAGTAAGCTGTTAAGTTATAGACACTAAACTTTCGTCGATGAAAAAACGAGCTTATTTCCACCTTAGGACATGTTAACACATTTTCAAGGTCGAAGGACAACACCGGAACGTCTCCTTTTTTGTACGTTCTATCCTCATCGTGTTCTTTTTCTCAATATGAACTATATTTGAAGATGTTTGTTCTACAGACACATTCCCCTTTTTTTGCGCAGCATTAAATGCTTCACAGGTGTCACATCTATCTTTTTTCGGAGTATGAAATGACAAATTGAACTTCGTATTGAATATTTTTAGTACACATCCTTCTTGACGGGTTCAATGGGTTGGGCAGGAACTTCTTTGCAGGCATTGACATACAAATCGTACATTTTTGCCCGTTTTTTGAGGCTAAATATTTTTTTGACTTTCCGACCTACAATAATGGGATTCAACGCAAGGAAAAGACATGACATGTTTTTTGACTCTGTCCATCATTTCAACAGGTAATTTTCGAGAACTCTGAAGTGATTTTCCTCGTCCATCCGAGCCTGGAGTGTTGTTTGCTGATTTTATAACATGGACGTTGTATATAGGCTTCTGCGAAATATTTAACGTTGCCAGATAGAAACGCGTACAGACTCTCACTGAGTCATTTTGTACTTTAAAGAAGTATTTGAAAGAAAACTGTCTTTTAGGAGTCTCGTCATCATTTCTTCGCTTTGGTCTAGCCGTTAAAGTTCTCTGCGCCGTTTGCAATAAAAACATTTTTTTTCATGTTCTCCTAGTAAATAATAAGATTTTAAAAACTGTTCACGTTCATTGAGGGATATTGCAACAGAACATTTAAATTTGCAACCTTTTTCACAATCCACATTTTGTACTTCCTTTGCAGATATATTTTTCCCCCTTTTACTGACGTATTCTTTTCCATTTTGACGCAATCTTTTTCGAATGTTGCTTTTCCAAGTTGCTGGTTGATCAACACGCTTTTTGGTTAATGGACGATTTGACGGGACGATCTTAGCATTCATAGTGGAACTAGTACATTCATCTAAAAGTACACATGTTTATAACTCAGTTATTATACGTATGGGTAAATAATTCAAATAAGTTAACCTTCGGACGTAGAAGCAATTTCACTGGCAGCATTATTGGAGTAAACAGTCTTCTTAGATATAGACAACATATAGACAACAATACGACGTCGTTCGCACTGAGAATTATAATCACATCCTTCACGTACATTTGACTTTGTCCAACTCAATAATTCAACGGCGAAAAGTGTTTCCTCCGAGTTAGAATGAAAAGGTACTATGCTGCAATTTCGGTGCGGACTGGTTCTATTTGCCTACTTAAACCCATTGCACACCAAACTAGCCGAGTAAACGTGATCAGATAGAACTTTATTCCGTTAAAATTTTCTAAACGGGGCCACTTGGAATTGCCAGATCTGAATTTTCTGAAAGAGCTTAAAATGTTCTGTAATTTGCACCAAAAATCTCAAAAATGATTAAATTGTCAGTTAGAACCCTTTCATTTTAGGTCGACGAAATGTTAAGAACGATGTCCTTAATGAAATCCCAAAATAGGGATGAGCGATGTTGACAAAACATCGATAACTGAACATTGATGTTATATAGAAAAGGTTTATAGAATGGCGGCCAATGGCATAAAAAGGCAATATACTTGAATGTGTTTTTTTGCTTTTTTTGTGATGTAGTTGAAGCCCAGGAAACAACACTATGATCCTTTTTTAGCATGGTTACGGCCAGAAGCGAATTGAAGTAAATTGTTTTGGTATTGCTGCGAGCTAGAAAAATGGCCAGAGATGGAGTGGACTTTTTTATGATAGGAAAACTCGTCGCCGGGCTGAGGCTCGAACCTGCATCCAACCACATCTTCAATGAAATCTGGGATTTTTCGGCCCTATATTATATATATATATATATATATATATTTGGAGTTGGCAAGGTCTTTGAGCCTGTGTTATCTGATGTCATTTATAGTACCACAGTTTTACCAAAGTTTATAAAATTCACTGATTTTTATCGAATGTATTGAACCTTGGTAAGTACCAAAATTGAAATCCCAGCGGTGAAAATTTGAGACTTCACGTAATTGTAGTGCGCTAAGCTTGCCAATGCATGCATACGCATGTATTCAATGTATAGAAAAATTTCACAATTTTCTAATGCCAACGCAGTGGCATAAATATCAACTCTTTTTCCAATAACTGGCAATAGAACGACGTTTTACATACTTAAAATGTTTCTTCCCATTTTTATCTGGTTTTATTCTGCAAATCCTCAATTCTTCGAATCTTCGATTATTCGATTTATCAACTTACGGAGTTGGATTATTCGATTACCTGAGGAATCGATTCTAAGAATCAATTAATGAAGAGATTCGGGTATCCAGATAATCGAAGAAACAGGTAATCGAATCAAATTGCGAGTACTAGTTGAAACAGCGTAGAATTGCATAGAATTTTGTGACATCGGCGTCTGTGTTTCGAAAAGAAAAATTCAAAATACTGATATCCTTCAATATCGGCGACAAGAAGATGAAATACACCCAATAATCGCTGTACATATCGTGTAAAAGTCTGGCCATGTAACACTTCTGCAAGATAACCATCGCGTTGCGGACCACTGAACAAGTTGCAGAGGTTTTCTTTTCATTGTTCATGACCTCGTACAGTGCTATGTAATCAGCCTATAAAAAGTATAATTATGTTTTTTTTTTAATTATAAATTCTTGGTGTTTGTTTGTTGTTATTGCTTGCTTGTTAACTTGATTTATACAAAAATCTCTTTTAGGTTATTAGGAAACTTGTAAAAAAATTTACTAATTGGGGAGAATAAACGTTTAATTTAGTGATTTTTATTAATTACTTTGGAAAAATGTCCTTCTTATCTTCCGTACAGAAAAAAAAATGTAGGATTCCCGTATTTGTACTTCGAATCTGGCAATTCTGGCTTGTAGAGTTAGACCTTGCAGAGTTAGGGGCTTGGCTCTACATGAGATAGGATAACTTTTTAACTGTGAAAGCATTATGAACTTGTGAGTCTTGGCAACCTATTTACTTTACATGAAATGTTTTTGGCGGAATTTAATTTCTTTTTGTAAGATGCCACAGTTCTTTTTATTTTTTTGTGCTATATTTCTTGCGCGTCAGCCGTTCCTTTTTTCATAGCCCACTTTATATCGTTGCTTTTTTTCCTTGCTGGCTTATTATTTGCAATAAGCGAAAAAGATACGCTGTGATTTTTTATTGCTTTTCTTCCTCTTAACAGTAATTGTGCTGATCTTACATACATGTTAAAACCATAATCGTTCCTTTTGGCGTCGTCGGGTAAAAAAGGTATTTCTTGCACACCAGCAGTTCCTTCGTCATATCCCACTCACTTTTTCGTTGTTACCGTCCAGCTTTCATATCAAATTTTAGCTTTATAGAACTTTTGGAAGTACCTCCTCAAGAAATTTTATATACAGAATCTTTTTATTAATAGAATCTAAACTATAAAAGGTAAAAAAATTAAACTTAGTGCGTTTCATTAGTTCGTTAACTACATATTATCTTGAGAAGCTATGAGGGTTCCAAAAAAACGACGAAACGCTTCGAGGAAAGGTATGTTAGGTAGTACCCTGCTTCCTTTGGCTCGTCTTGGCGAGAGCACTACCGTGCCCACAGATGTTGTAACATATTCTTTTTTCGTTATAAAATAAAATTAAATAGAAATTAAATGTAAAAATAATAGATTATTTCAAATTATGGTACGAATTGATAATAAAATGAAAAGAAATAAAAAGTAAAAATAAATTTGTATGTGAGGGAGAGTAGGGTCACCAGACCTAAAAGTGGAAGTTCCTGAAAAACTGAAGTATAATTCCTGACATTTCAGGGAAGGTTAGGTTAGGTTAAAGTGGCTGCCTGAAAAAGCACACTTAGGCCAAGGAGGGCCATTGTGATACCACACATTTCATGGAAAGTGCGGACAAATAAAACTTAATTGATGATAAAAAAAACTTTAATATTAAAACGGTCAAACAAAAATTGTTACAAACAAGAAATGAGGGTATTACAAATAAAAAATATCTCTATGCAGTCGTACGTTTGTTATAAAGTCCTGTTTAAGCTGATATAACGGTTAAGTTTTAGTTTTATAGTTTAGCTTAGAACTATAACATTCACTGTAATCACATCTTATTGTTTAATTTATTTATTTTTATTATAGATTTATTTCAACGCATTTAACTATGACATCGACTGCAGAAGCCAAGTCCTTAACTAGTGACTGGCCTCCAGCACGAAAATTTAAACGAACAGAAGTTATTAAACTGATACATCTATACAAAAGCAATCCATGTCTTTGGAATGTTAAAAGTAAAGATTATACAAGGACTGGAATGAAAAAGAAAGCTTACGAAGAGATTTCGCATACTTTTAATGTCAGCATTTCAGAAATTAAGAGAAAAATTAGGTCCATTCGCAATACTTACTTAATTGAGAAAAAGAAAGTCGACGAGAGTAAGGTCTCGGGATGCACTTCTAGAGACATGTATGAACCAAAACTGGCATGGTTTGAAGAAATGTCATTTTTAGATGAAAGTATTTTGATGAGAAGAAAAATAATGACAGCATCATCGGTAAGCTATTATTTAAGTATGTAAAAAACACTGTTTTAATTTAGATTATCGCGTACTAGATGTATGTTTTCGGACCGGGATCCTTGAGAGATTTCGGCAAACCGGAATACAAAGTTTACTATATTTACATTGCGGACCTTAATATTTGCTCCCAAAATAAATTTTTTTCTTAGCGATAATCAGTACAAAATTACTTTCCGGTAATTTCGAATTACACTCGTACCGAAGTATAAATTTATTTGGAGAATAAGACAAGCGACGCGTTGTCCTTGTCAAAAATCCCAACTCCTTTCATAATTGGAACGTAAAATACTTTAAAATTCTAGTAAAAATTACCATTGAAATCAGTTCACCCCTTCTGTAGATACGATGACATAGGCGCGATCATTTACACTCCGTGCAGATTTACTGAATTTAATTATTGTTTTAAGATGAAGCCTAGGGTATAACCTTGCCTTAGCATGGAATGAGACAAATTGAATGTAATGTTTTTACATTGAGGCTTTTGGCTTGACTCAGTGCAGCAATATTGTGAACGACTTGGGCAAACTTGTGTGTGAAGTTGCTTGTCGCCCATTGTTCCTGAAACCGGTCATCATCCTGCGCTTCATATTACCTTCTGTTTTGATCCTGTATTTGTAAGTTCTTATGATTCTGTAGAGAACTGCTATAACTTTAGAAAGGTTGATTTCTCTATACTAAATAAACGTCTCTCTGCATTGGATCGGACAAATGTTCTTTAGGTGTATGACATCGATAAAGCAGTGTTTCATTTTTATAAAAAGTTGGCAATTTGTTGTGCTCAATGTGTTCCCATTTCTAAATCTAAAAGTTAGCATACTTTTCAACCATGGCTATTGTTAAACACATTCAGAATTAAAAAAAGCAATCACGATTACTTATCTTAATCGCATTTACGCCATCAATTTAAAGTTTGTTTTGGGTCCGCGTACAACATTTATTTGGATAGAATCAGGTCGATTTTGCGCGGTGTTCTGGAGTTTCGTTGACTCGAAGCCTGACTATGATGGATATTTATCTACCTGGACGACTGTGAGAGTGATGACCTCTTGGTTATTTCCAATCTCTTCGGTCGCTTTTTCAAAACTGCTTTTCGAAACAGAGACTGTGATATTAGTGCTAAGAATTATATGCACCTGTCAAAGTTTCCGCCTACTACTATTCAACTGAAGGATCTCGTATTTGACGAGGCTACGATAAAAAGCACTTTCCGAATTCGGCCAATAGCTTCTCGAGCGGCTTAGATGGCATTCCAGCTTCCGTTCTGAAAGCATAGCAACTTGTCCCTTGCTACTGTTTCTTGTTATTTATTTACTTATCTATTCGGCATATTTCCGAGGTCCTGTAAGCATTCTATAAAATGGCAATAAGTGTGATTTAATCAATTATCGACCTATTGCTAACTTATGTTGCATTGCAAAGGTTTTTGAATCTTTAGTTTGCGATGAGTTTTAGTTTCACTATAAACCCTTTTTGGACCCGTTTCAATAAGGTTTGAGGAAGGGTAACTCTACCGCAACCAACTTATTAGAATTCTCCAAATACTGCGTTTCTGCCATTGAGTCCAGTAAGCACGTTGATTGCATCTCTATGGATTTAGTGAAGCTTTCGTCAGAGTCAACCACATAATTCTCATTGAGTTTCTCTTCAATTTTCGTATACGCTTTCTCATCAAATATCTAACACCTCAGGGGTACCACAGGGTAGCTATCTTGGGCTGTTGCTTTTATCATTTATATGATGTATCTAGGAACCTCTATAACTCGAGTATTCTTTGCTATGCTGATGACGCTAAAATATTTTGTGCTGTTGCTAATGAACAGGATTGTTTTCTTTTAAATTCTAACCTTTAATAAATGGTGTTCTATTAACTACATCCTCACTTTAACTTTCTATTGATGGTAGCTTATTAACCTGACCTGACAAGACGAGGGATTTGCGGGGCATACTTGACACTCAAATTTCCTTTGCGGACCACAGAGATTTTCTTTTAAATAAGGCTAACACGTATTTAGGCTTTATTAAACGCTGGTAAAAAAATTTTATGATCCTTATTTAAGAAAACTTCTCTATTGTACTTTTGTTAGTCCTGTTTGGCGCCCTTTCCCAGCGTAGATTCTTCAGATCTGCTTTTAGGGGAAGAATCCCCATATTCTGCCTCCATATTTAGACAGACTCATTCTATTCTCGTTGGATACTCTTGAGAACAGGCGTAACAACTCTAAAACTATTTTTGCTTTCGATTGTTTACAAGTCACAACGAATTCTCCGGAGAGTAAGCAGCAGCAGCTGTGCATCTGACAAAGAAACGGTGGAAAATACTACACAGATTTTGACAAGAGAAATATTTCACATGGTGGGCGTAACGCTAACATCACCCACAACTTATATGTTGCGAATTGAACTAAAGTATTACCTGGATCTTTTCAATTACTGCATCGACTTCCTGTTGAAAATATCCTGCAATGTGGAGAAAGAAAATTTAACAACGGTTACTTGAGCTAGGAAAAAGTTTCATACATAAATGAAAAGGAGAAAGGATTTCCAGAAAGATCCCTTAAACCATCGTCTCGTAGAAATAAATATTGGTATACATCTTCTTGCTATTTCTCAGAAGAGGATCGCAAATGGATTCATGACGTATTTTGGGCGTTGATGGACAACAAGAAAAGATTCTTCTGTGTCAAATTCGTGGCATGGGAACAATTACGAAAGAAGTGAACAGCAGCAGAAAGAACACATTTAAATGCCACTTTAGAATAATTAAAAGTTACAAATTTGGAAATCGTTCTTCTTACTAATTTTGAATATCAGTCAAAAGCGGATCCACCTCCTTTTAATAATAACTATAACTTTGCGACAGTCTTAACGCTAAGTTTTATAAAAGGAAAGCACGTAAAAAATCAAATTGAACCTGAAAAAATAAATAAAGTTAAACAACATATTGAACGCTTTACTTGTGTGGATTTTCACTATCATCGTGCAGACAGTTCCGGCTTAAATTTATCGAAGATGTGTAAACTGTACAAAAACGAAAATCCTGTCATATATTGTACATAGGTACAAGAAGATATTCAATGCAAATTATTATTTATCATTTTTCAAGCCGAAAAAAGATTTCTATGACATTTGTGGCGAAAATGACACAGAAATGCAGCTATTTCTAAATCAGCTAAATTTTCGATTTTCTCACAAATGTCATAGAAATATCTTTTATAATAAACAATTGCAATTTAATCAGAAAGACAAGAACAATTCAAATGCGTCGGTGGAGTAAGAGATAACGGGTCGGCTTACCGATCCTGAGGTCCCAGGTTCGAATCCCACCGACGGCGACCCATGGTTGTTTTCTGCTGTTGTAGATTATGATAAAAACACCATAGGGGTCGCAGAGAAAATTTAAGTGGTTCGGAATCCACTTTAAATTGCGAGTCCACTTGCGATCATTGTTTCGAATCGGGTGCAGTTCTTTTCCCATCCCATGTCCCACAAGGGTTTACAGGAACTAGAGAGAGAGAGAGAGTTGTTCTTGTTCTACATATGCCTGGAAGACCTAGCAATGATATTGCCAGTGCTTTAATAAAAATGCTAAAAACTGTTGTAAAGGACAATCCCAGCATTTCTTCAGTACTTGGTCCGATTCCCGTATTCCGGGAAAACAAAAATAGAATAATATCACTGGCGCTTTTGGACTTCCTAAGGAAACATTCCCATATTGAAAAATGAAGGACCGGTATTCAGAAGCTAGCCATTCGCGGATACAAGAATATGTTCGTTAGATATATTTTTGCAAGAATGGAAATGAATTTTACCTAATAGCAAAGGAAAATATTTATGACAACAGAGATATTTTTTTAACCATAAAATATAGAAAGGATTATGGGGATGAATCTGCTTTACTAAGTGCTCATGTCTTTCCTGTTACACTAAGAACCAGCCGCAATTACCTAATGTTTCAAAACAAATGTGCCAGAAAAAGTTACGAAAGAGAAAACGAAATCTATGCTGCCCTATTTTCCAGAAAACGACCTATTATCTTACAAGGGTGTACTAAAAATGTAAACAATACTTCCTTTAATGAGACTAAATCTTATGTTGTGTTTACTTTTTGTTCTTTTTAATTCATATTTTACAAATGAATAAAGTCTTTTTTTCGTTCACCAATAAAGTTAGTTTTTTTTAAACCAATTATGAAATACACCCGTCCCTTAATTTACGCGGCATTATTTTTACGCGAGTCTCTTTTTCACGTGGTAAAAAAGAACATAATTTACGTGGAATTTTTTTTGCTTTCTGAAATGTCATAATTATTTTTTTGTTAAGCTATGTGAAATAAATATGTATTTTTAAAACTTATACTAGCTTTTATTCCCAATATATTTTCTTTTGTACTTACAGACTCTATTTACGCGATTTTCTTTCGGGTAAAAAAAAAATCCACGTGGAACGGCTACTGAGGGCATGCCCTTAGAGACAAAATTCGGGCCCGGGCGGTACCACATACTGCCCCCCGCGAAAGGAATTTCTGGCCCGGGACTAAGCGTTTACGGGCCCATATTCAATCGAATGAGTGACTTTCAATTTAAAATCTGTCTAGTATATTACACTTTTTCTATCGTGAAACATTTTTTATATATATAATTAAAATTTTCTGTTGATAACATAGATGACGGGCCCCTTTTGAAAGCCCGAGCCCGGGGGGTTTACCCCCTTCGCCCCCCCCCCCCCCCCCCTCTCGGTAGCCCTGACTGAGGGTCTAATTGTTCTATTATTACGAATAAATAGTTCTTAATAAATTTATTCTTAAGTGTTCAATTTTCAAAAAAATCAAATATCCCACTAATTTCTTAGGGTGTTCAGTAAATAGGTACAATATCCAATTTGCTGTGACTAACTTAAATCTGGAATATTACTGTACTGTAGAAGAACTGACTGCTTTATATTGTTTTTCTTATTCAAAATAATCACTTATCTGTACTATATTATTAAAATATGCATTTTAACAATTAAAGAGCAACCTAAAAATGGTCCAATATTTAAAATTCGTCTCCTGTAAATAGAGGAAGAGTCAAAACCGTATTTTGAGTTGTCATTTAAAAAGTCATGAAAGGTCACACACTAAATCCTATATAGCTATCGAGGTGTACTACCCTAAAATTACAAAAAGGGTAAGAAATAAAATTCAATTTCGTTAAAGCAACAGTCATGAGATTTCAGGAGGTTACTTTCGATAGCACTATCGAATATATAAATTGTAAATCTTCTTATAAACTTAAAATGCACCATTGTAAAACATCCAAGAGAAAAAAGTCTGCAATGAATTTGTTTGGATTAAAAAATAATAATACAGAGTTAAATTGGTAGTTGATCTAAAAGAAACAATAATTTGGGAACATTTCTTGAGTGCTGGGCGGGGGGGCAACTTTTTCCCCAAATAAAGCATAAAGGTTGGCCACCCCCCCACCACTCAAGAAATTTTCCCTAATTATGTTTTCTTTTAGATTAACTATTAAAGGAAGAACAATTTTTTATTTGATTTCAATGAATTCAATTTTTTGAGAAATAATCATGTAATAGATGAAAAAGCTCTGGTACAAGATAAAAAAAATGTTTAGCTAATTTTTAGCTATATCCTGAACTTGAAATTTTGACTTTATTTTACATTTTGGAATAGATCTCTGGATATCATGCAAAATGAGTACCTAAATGTTTGAGTTCCAATCAATAGTTATTAGGCTCCAAGGCATCAATTATTTTTCAGAAAATTATAACTTAAGGTGGGGATATCTGATTGAAATGAAATAATTTTTAAAATGTATAAAAAAATATGCACGAAAATATTAAAAATAAATAGAAATATTTTACCGCAAAATTGGTGTGACCGTGTAAGTGATCAGAATATGATACAGCTGTCTAGATCGGTGATTAACATCTAGTTTTCGGTTCCGTACGAAAGCGTCCAACAGCTAAAGAAAAGCTAACCCTTTGGTGCTGCTGTTGAGGAAGAGTCAAAGCAGATTAGTTTTTCTATATCAGAAACGCTGATCGTGTTGAGAAATTTTATATGTCTCACGTTTAAAAAGAATTATTTTTAAAAAATTTATTTTGATAATTTTTTTAGGGTGTTACACCCCGACCGCAGGGGGCTGCCAGAAGTGACTTTTCTAATTTTGGGGTTAGGATTCATTCTTTTTAATCGACTAGCCGAGTACCCTGGTATCTTAAGCTCTACTTTAACTTTAAATTGGCCCGGGTATCAAAAATTGTTTTCACAACTATCTCACCACTCGAGCACTTTAGTACCCGGGCATCTCATTACTAAGGTATAAATTAGCCCTCTAAAATGACATCCGACCAAGCATTTAGTGGAACCTGCAAAACATATACATGGCGTCCACATAACAGCAGGCAGAAGCTTTTACATTTTGTATTCCTCCTGATAACAATTTGGGCGAAAAATAAAATTTTATGAAAAGAAAATCTAAAATGCCATTTAACAATCATGATGATAGTTTGCAATTGCGGCCCAATCTTTTGACCGAACGATTTTTACACCTAATGCAGTTAATTCACCTCAGTCCAGTCAACTCTTAGCCAACCTTTCTATAACTCGTCTAATCCCTCTATTTCTGACTTCGGACTCAAGTCGAGTATAATTTTTGATCAGATTAGTCCTTAGCTCTCTGGATCACGATGATGATTTTTTAAGTTATGATTTTATACTGTGGCGACGACCACACTGCCCTGTTCAGTTGGAGTTGCAACTAGTGAAGTTAGCAGCAATTTCACTTCCACTGGATTTCTCCAACGGCTACACAAATTGTAGCAATCCAATTAAAATATATTCTTTTGTTATTTTATATAAAAACAGAAGAAGTTTGTAAATAGTTTCAGTTTTATTTTCGGACTCAAGTTGAGACATTCAGCTTGATGTCTCATTTTGTAAATAGTTTAAATTAAATAAACATAAAATATCCAAAGTTTAAATAATTAATTCAATCAATGAAGATCATATTTTAAATTGACATATCAGGTCTTCGTTTTGTCTTCACCAACAACGAGTATATAATGACAATGGAAGAACCGAAGACAGTATTGGGGTGATAACCAAAGGCTGACGAAATTCTATAGAATGTCAACAAGACACCTTTATAGACATCAATAAGAACTACAGGTTATACATTAACCTCATCAGATAATCAACTAATACTACAACAAAGGGGATAATAACGTCAATATTAATTTCTCTATACAGGTTCTAACAATCAACAACATGGTACAACATGTGCTCATCATCAATCCCCAAAATACTACATCAGGGTTCCCAGGTGAAACATTTTTACCGGAACGCTTTGTTTGAGGAATGCGAACAACTTCCGTGGAATTTAATATTTGAATGTATTTCTGTCAATGAGCAAATCTCCATTTTTACCGCCCTGATGAAGTATTTGTTGCATAAACATGTCCCCATTAGGGTTAGACGCCGCCCGAAGGAGGGTTGTCCTTGGTTTTCGCCCCATGTGAACACACTGATTGCTGAGCGTGAATTTTTGTATCATCGATTTCGACGCTTGAGAACTAACGAAGCCCGAGCACTGTATAAGGCCGCACGAAAGAGGGCGACGCTGTCAATTAGGTCTGCTAAAAGACAATACTACAGTTTTAAACTTAACACCAAATATTAAAAATAAAAATCTTTGGCGTAATTTGAAACGCGCCGGTGTATACGGGTCTGATGTTACTTCTTGTGGCTTGAACGCAGACCAGCTCAATTCTCACTTTTTGTCTGGAGGTATTCCGTCAAGGCGTGACAATTCAGATCCATTCACAGACCCGATTGTACAAAACAGCGCTATGGACCTATTGTACTTTCGGGGTATCTGTCTTGAGAAGATGGTACTTGCTATTATGTCTGTAAAGTCCGAGGCTATTAGCCCACTTTCCCTAATACTTGGAAAACAGCTACCGTCTTGCCAATCCCCAAGAAAGACAAAGCAGCTGTTCCTAGCGACTTTCGCCCAATAAGTATTTATCATTCTTCTCTAAGGTTCTCGAGAAGCTCTTGTATAGGCAGATTTTGGATTGGATGGAATCAAATGACTTGTTGACCGGCTTTAGTCCTTCCTGCAGCTGTGAGTCAGCAATATTGAAAGTCTCCACTGACGTTGGGTCATCATTGAATGATGACAACTTTTGTACGCTAGTACTGCTTGATTTCTCGAAGGCTTTCGACTCTATTGACCTTAATATCCTTCTCCACAAACTTGCTTATAATCACAAATTCAGTTTTTCCGCTATTACGCTGATCGAAGCTTTTATTTCTGGTCGTCAACAGCAAGCTAAAGTAACAACAATGCCAGTTCTCTCCGGTGTTCCTCAGGGTTCCGTGCTTGGTCCCTTATTGTTCAACCTCTTTATAAATGACCTTCCTCAAGTTGTTACGAATTCACGTATTCACATGTATGCTGATGACGTGCAGATATATTTAGACAGACCTATTGGGCTACTTGAGGATTAAACCGCACGCATTAATGACGACTTAACCAAAATATTTGACTAGTCTGTGGATAACCGTTTATTGCTTAATCCTGCATTTCCTTTTATAATGGCACACTGGTAGGTATTGAATTTCCTCCTGTTTCTCTGAATGGCTTTATCCTTCCTGTTCTTAGAAAGGTTACTAGTCTGGGAATCGTGCTAAACTCAGAAATGAAGTGCTGTGATAATGTCATCTTAATGCTTTGTAAGGTGTACGCTGGATTAAGAAGGTTGTGGCTGTCCGCGAGTATTCTGAGTACTCGAATTAGGTTGAGGTTGGTAAAGGCGTTGATAATGACCTTTTTCAATTTTGATTTGTCTATTTACCCCAGATTAGATAGTTCCTGTGCTCGTAAGGTGCAGGTGGCCTTCAACGACTGCACACGTTTCATTTTTGGACTTCGCCGATTTGACCATGTTTCCCAATACAGTTCGGTGTTGCTAGGCTGTTCTCTGGACACATACATAAAGCGCAGATTAATGATTTTTCTTTTTGGGATACTGAGTAGTAATACGCCGGAGTATCTTAGAGAAAAAACGACATCGCAATGCAACCGTAATATCTTGATTCCTCGATTCAACAGGTCAATTATGGAGAGTTCTTTCACTGTCCAGGCTGCCCGACTATGGAATAGTCTTCCTACTAACATTCAGAGTGCTTGTATATATTTTAAGGTTAAACTTCTTTTTTATGACGCTCATCATCTTTGCAGTACATGCTAATATAGCTTAATTTTTAGATATTAATTAATTTTCTATCTATTTTGTTTATTTATGATTGTTATCTTGTTTCTCTTTTGAAGCCTGAAATTGTATGACCTTTTCATTGATGCGATATTTTCTTTAGCTCCAACATTTGTATGATAGTACTTATAAAAGATATGTAAATCTTGTGTACTTTTTCCTTGAATAAAGTATTGTATTGTATTGTAATTGCAGTGCTTACCACTCCATAAGATGCAAATCATCGCGCTTAGCGAATTTGATCCAATAATTTTGTCTTCACACCGTGCTACGAATTGTTTGGTACGAAGTTCTAAATCTATTCCGAAATCCACTTCTTTTATTCTTTGTTTTCTTATTAATTTTGGCTAGTGCCCGTGTTTTTTCTAGCTTTCGGAAACGGCTCACTTATCCTTGTTTTAACTATTGCGATATAACGTAATAAGTGCACATATTATTTGAGCTTACCACCAAATTTCAAAAATCTGCTATGGGCATTTGTTGCTTAACACAAGCAGGTACACCCCGTGCAACAAAAAGAGCCGCACGTGATTTTCTTTTTCATATTTTCCCGGCTCAATTCGTACTAAATAGTCTCCAAGGTGTCCAAATTGCTTTTAACGGTTGTTAATGTGCAACAACACTCTTCTGCTACGAATATTCAATGTGCACAGTTGCATACATACACAGGGTTCGAGACGTTATTAAGGCAAAGGGCGGTACTACAAAGTACTAATTGCAAATTTAAACTCAATTTTAAAACTTTTAGGTTTTGAAAATACATTTTTAAGTTTAATAAAAATAAAGAGATATTGTTGGTTTACTATATTTTTAATTTTTTATGAAATAACATTGCATTAAAAACTTGAACAAAATGAAGCATTTTTGGATTTCGAACGTAAAATTCGAATTTCGATTTCGAAAATAAATTACATCTTGCACAGAACATAATTTTTAATTGGTTATATGTGAATAATGTAAAATACAGAAAAATTACATAATAAATTGTTGTTATTTAACTTTAAACGTGCGGCTTTTTTTGTTGCACGGGATGTACCTTATAATTAGAACTAAATTGCCACAGTCTTGCTTCAATAGAGAACCTACGAACTTTCCTTTCCAAATTTGGTGAAGTTGCTATACAGGGTTTTTCAGATCTGACGGGCCAAAATAAGTAGGGTGATAGATCTGACCTAGCCAAACAAAAAATTTTATGGGAGGGGGGGGGGGGGGGGGGTGATTCATAAATTTCAGTTTTTCATAGTATGCACATTACTCTTTTATTTTTCTCTTTTGATCTACCCAACTTAGCGACATCAAACAAACGCTAAAAAACTAATATCCTAATGGACTTTCCAAAAATGTGAACAATGTTGATATCACTACTACCACTGCAGGTACAGTCACGGCCAAAATTGAAAAAAATGTTTTGAAATTACCAAAATTTCAGCAGAAAGTCTGCATAAGTTGAGATACCCCCCCCCCCCCCCCCCATACAATTTTTTGTTTGGCTAGGTGAGATCTATCACCCCACTCATTTTGGCACGTCAGATCTAAAACTCCCTGTATACAGATATCGACGCTGAATAGCAATGTTGTTGTATCTCAAAAGATGCAGTTTATGCTGTATCTAGTATTAAATCCATGTTAAACTAACTTCAGGATAATTTCATCTCCTGTGTCTAATGACTGTTATTTCAGAACTTTTACTCCAAGAATTACCTTTCTATCTTCTCTGTAAACCTCCATTTTCAAGATACGACAAGATTGCTTTTCTGCGTCGATATGTATATGTATATAACAGAATTTTATCGAACCAGCACTGACCTGGATCCTCTTATTATTCGTTCTTTGCAAATACAACGCTTATTTTACTGGTGCCAGATTGTTTTTAAAGTCCGAAGTTGTCCATGATAGAATATTTGGTGGAACTGTATGATAAAAGTAGTATTAAATATTGATTTAAAGAAATTATACACAAAAACAATTATATTTAGTGATTGTTTCTTTATTTCTGAAGTAATATATCAGAAATACCACTAAGGCGTTAATCGGTTACTTAATTGACTTGACTATGTGCACAAAGAACGCAAATGAATATTGACACATTTTCAGAGCATCAATAAAGTACATAAGCTCACATTCGACACCATTTGAGACCACATTAAAGCTATGCTTAAAGTTTAAAACAAATATTTTACGTTAACGAATCGGCACAATAGCTTTATATACAATTACTATATTTACGACTTAAAGCTTGAAATACAAATATCTGTTAAGCCAACGTGGCACATTATAGTCCGCTGTAACATTGAGTTACATTCGTTGATAATTTCACTCTTTGAAATCCATATAATCTCTGTTTACGTTTCAATATTTGCATAGTAACACAAATTTTATTCATGAGTATTGATCTATGTATATTAATAGCATTGACAAGTAATAATTTGAATGTCTACAGGCAAAAGGCTGTCAACTAATATGAACATTTTCGAAGTGAGCTCTGTTATTTGGGGGAATGCGAATTTGTGCAGTTAATCGTAAACCTATGCGGGTTTTAAATGAAAATATGAAACAATATTTACTATATGAAAAATGGAAATTGCGCCGGGATATTCTGTGCCAATTGAAAGACCAATATAAATATTCTGACAGGCGAAAAGCATTGGTGGAAAATGGATATTAATAGGCTTTCGGTAGGTAAACTGTTAACTTAGCACCACTAATTTTACAAGGTATGGTATTACATTGATTTTAATGCTTAGTAGGCATTTGGCTATTTGCACCAAATTAAAGAGTTTAAAAAAACAGTTAAGTTAACTTCAAGAAAAGAGCTAAAAAGATGTTTTTAAGTCGGTTCAATTTAAACAAACAAAACAACCACCTACATTAGGGTGACCCAAAAAAATTAAATTTTTAATTAATTTTATTTTTTTTTAACGCATTCCCATTCATTTATTTGTATGATATCAAAACAATTCCAAAAAAAGTTTCGTTTACGTAGGACAACGGACGCTAACGAGTCGATGTGCTAGTAATTACTTCTTATTTTTAACCGACTTCCCAAAAACAAAGAGGTTCTAAGTTCGACGCGTATGTTTTTTTTTCCATTTAAAAAAATTATTTATTTTTTTTTATTGTCTAACCGGGCATAACTTCGTAACGCGTCGACCGATTTTGATGATTCTTTTTTGTTGGGTAGAGTATGTTCACCGATTGGTACCATGTAAAAAAATTTTTTAGTAGGCTGGGGTGGGGTTGGGGGTGAAACCTAACTTAGTAACCCGTGGTCCGATTTGGATGGTTCTTCTTTTGTTGTACAGAGTATGATCCCCCAATGCTAATAGGAGAAAAAAATTTGGTCTAGGATGGGGGGGAGGAGGGAGGGGTAGTCTAACTTTGTAACGCGTGGACCGATTTGGATAATTCTTTTTCTGTTGGGTAGAGTATGTTCCATGGTTGATACCACGAGAATAAAAATTGTTGTTGTGGTTGGGGTGGGAGACGGGGGGTGGAACCAAACTTTATAACGCGTGGACCGATTTGGATATTTATTTTGCTTTTGGGTAGAGTATGCTCCCTGGTTGATACCACGAGACAAAAAATTGTTGGTGTGGTTGGGGTGGGAGAAGGGGGGTGGAACCTAACTTTTTAACACGTGGACCGATTTGGATGGTTCCTTTGCTGTTGTATAGAGTGTGTGTTGTATAGTGTTTGAGGGGTAGTAACGTTTGGACCGATTTCGATGATTCCTTTTCTGTTCGGTAGAGTATGTTCCTTGATTGATACCATGAGAAAAAAAGTTTAGTGGAATGGGGGTGGGGTAGGGGGTTTAAACTGTTAACGCGTGTACCGATTTTGATGGTTCTTTCTTCGTTGTATAGATTCGGAGACACCAAAAAGTGAAAAATAAAATAGTTTTAAAAAAAAAGTTGAACGTCGGTGCAAATTAAACAAATAAAACAACTACAGTACCATAATTGAAAATAATACATAATACTACCTGAACGTTTCAGCTTACGGGATCATAAGAAATGACGATTAAATACTTTTGTTGTAGTTGTTTGGTTTGTTTGATTTGCACCGGCTTCAAAATGTCGTAATAGATATAAAATCAAAAATTATTTTATGCTTTTTAGCGCTTTTTGTGAAGTCGGTAAAATTTTTTTTTTAAAAACTATTTTATGTTAGTAAACGCATTGTTTTCAAATAGTCAACATGTCGGTGGAATTACGCAGTTCTAAAAAAAAGTATATATTTAATAGGGGACGTAAAACATCAAATAACGGGTTCAAAACTTCCCTGTAATGGACAAGTTCTGGCAGTTTTATTTTATAATATCCGTTAAGTGAATTTAACTGTAAATAAAAGTGCAAATCTCACTATTCGCGAGTGTATTATATATTGGGAAAAGGCGCGTATACCGACCAAATCTTTACCTAATTGTGTGAAAAAACTTGTGAACTTATATCAAGTTTGGAGGGACTTGCAAAAAAGTGCACAAAAAACCCAAGACATATTTAAACAGCGTCGACAAGAGTTTGTCACTAACTTAGATAATTTGTTTGATATTGTCCACGCCGATGCCCTTCAATTAATTAAAATAAGTGAAGATAGAACTTTTCTGCAGGGACAGAGGGAGCTAGGCCGACCTGGTCACTTCGGTGGAGTAGACAAAAAATTGACTGATAGAGAGGAAAGGGCACACCTCAGAGCTTTTGAGCAAGAAAAGCGGTGTTCTACATATTCCTACGCATCAGCTCCTTCCACATCATCTTATAATCAGATACAAAATGATTTATCTTTTGATTCTGATGAAAACATAGATTTGCAGACTTGTCGACTCAGATCAAGAGTACACAACCTGGAACAAGTAAAACGGAAAGATTTTATCACTCCAAAATTAGTAGCATCGCTGGACAGGTGTCAGTTAAGCATAAGGGATTCTGTGTTTATTCTTCAAGCTACTATCGAGGCACTTGGATATAACACTGATGAGTTTCCGATAAGTAAGTCCTCTATTCAAAGAATTCGTACGGATAAACGGAAAGAACGCGCCGAAGCCATAAAAATTGATTTTCAAAATGAAGTACCTGATGTTGTGACTGTTCGCTAGGACAGCAAGCTGTTGCCTGCTTTAGATGGTCGGAAAACAAAAGAAGAATGACTTCCGATAGTTATTTCATATGGAAATAAAGAACAACTAATTGGTGTTCCAAGGTTAGAAAGCACTTCAGGAAACGAACAGGCAAAGGCGGTTTGGAATGCAATTGTAGACTGGAATCTCGAAGATAAAGTAGAAATTCTTTGTTGTGATACTACAGCTTCAAACACAGGTCACATCAATGGTGCTTGTGTACCTACTTCTTGAACAAAGGCTGAATAGAGAAATGCTAATTTTTGCTTGCCGCCATCACGTTTATGAGTTAGTGTTAAAAAGCGTGTTCGAAGTAAAAATTGGTCAAGTGACTACAAGCATGGATATTCCACTGTTTAAAAAGTTTCGAGACAACTGGAAAAGCGTCGATCCCGATAAAATACAGTGCTATAGAGAAAAGCTAACATTACATCTAACTGTTTCCGAAATTGATACTTTGCTTGAGTTTTACCAAACTAAATTGACCAAAGAAATAATCAGAGATGACTATCGAGAGCTAATTGAGCTTTCTGTAATATTTTTAGGTGGAGATACAGACCGACAATTTAAAATTCGACCTCCAGGTGCGATGCACCAAGCTCGGTGGATGGCGAGAGCGATTTATTCCCTAAAAATATCACTACTTAGTGCTCAATTACAAATTACGAACAAGGATAAGATGGCACTGTTAGATGTTTGTTTGTTCATCGTGACATCCTACGTCAAACCATGGCTCCAATGCACTTCGGCAGTAAAAGCGCCATACCAGGACTTGTGCTTTCTGAAGTTGATGAAGGCTTACGAAAGAATTGATAAGAGCATATTAAAAGCAGCTTTACAGAAACTAAGCCAGCATTTGTGGTATTTGAGTGAGGAAATATCCGTATTGTCACTCTTTGATGACGATGTAAACCAAGGAACTAAAGTAAAAATGGTTGAAAATTTAACTAAAGAGGATTTATCAATTCATGGTAAACGTTATATCCCATCAAAAGAAGAACTTTGCGGTCCGTTGTATGGTAAGTTTAATAAGAAAATATAGTAGTTGTTTTTAAAGTTTTCTCGATTTCATAATTTAACTTGCTTTATTTTAGAGAAAAATATCTACGAATTCATTTCAAACAAAAGCAAGTCGTTGTTCAATCGTCTTAAAATTGATGATAATTTCCTCCACGAAAGTCTTACAATTTGGTCAAATAATGCTTCGTTTCAAGAACGCTGATGGCAGTCAATGATAGTGCTGAAAGAGCTGTTAAGTTAATGCAAGACTTCCATGGGTTGATCACGGTTGAAGAAGAACAAAAGCAATTTTTATGACGTTGCGTACAAGAACATCGAAGGCTTTATCCTGACTGTAAAAAGCAAACTTTGAAAAGAAAATTTAAAAAATAATGTTTTTCTTATGTAAAATAATAATAATTATACGATTTAGGCATATTGATGTTTTATTTAATACATGAGCTTTGAAGTTTAAAATCCTTCTATACTAACACAGTACAAATGTTCATGCTTTATGTTTGGCATCAAGCCGGCACGGGTTGTCATGGTACGATTGCAATAATATTTGATATTTTTGTTATTAAGGTCAAACAGAATAAAAATGAAGGGTATGCGTATTAGATTTCGCGAAAAAAAGTTCTCCCTTATGGCTTGGGACACCCTAACCTACATATTCAAAAGAGAGATTTCAATCTATACAAACATGGGTGTTTCTACGATACGACCAACTGTAAGTGTTGGTGACAAAACAATAAACATACTGGCCAAGTGTGGTTCAGATTCGCCGACCGAGAGTGCTGTACAATATTAAAAAATAAATTAACAGATTTATAAATTTTTTTTGGAAACTATAAATCTGTGGAACTCATTTTACTTTTCCTTTAATAAACAGGGTGTTTCAAATCTGGTATGCCAAAATAAGAGGGGTGATAGATCTCCTCTGGCCAAACAAAATTGTATGGAAGAGCAGGGGGGCAATCCCAACTATTTGGAAGTTACAGGTTGATTCATAAATTTCCAATTTTAACAGTATGGCGCGGCTTTTGATCCACTTAACGCGTAGCGAAGAGATGTAGAAATTTATACTTAAAAAACCTTTTGCTGAATGTATTAAAAATCTGCAATTTAACTCAAATTAACTCTAAAATGCTTTTTATTGAATTCGAAACTTATTACGATTAATTTTAGTATGTCACAGAAGCTGTTCGAAATGTACTCCACCACTTTCATTGCATGCCAATAACCTCCTTGTAATTCCTTCTTTAAGGTGTATTATAGCCATCCGCTCCTGTATTTGCGTGGCTGCAGTCCCAATTCTCCTAACAAATTCGTCTCTATTATTAACTGGCACAGAGTAAACTGTATTCTTCATGGTTTTCCGTAAAAAAAAATGTCCAATGGGGTAACATTTGCAGATCTAGCAGCACACGGAATTGATGCATCTCGTATTGCTTTTACAATGATATAAGAATGTGCTGTTGCTCCATCATGTTGGTAGAACATTGCTCTAAGATTATCCAGGGAGATGTCCTCTAGTAGATCTGGTAGTGTCTTCTCCAAAAAGTCTGCATAAATTTGGTTGTTCCTTTGTCATGTGTGTGTTAGTATATGACCAGGTATGGAAATTGTAGAAGTTTGTGACACCATCCCCGATGAATTGCGATTCATCTGTCGACATAATTCGGCCTAAAAACACCCAGTTCTCAATGTCACATCCCAAAATCTCTGAATATTTTTCTATTAGTCCTTGAACTAGGATATGCTGATATGAACGTCAGATTGCTGGATGAACAAGCCTCCAAATTTTAATTAAAGATACTCCTAATCGTCTTATGACTAATATAGAGAGATTCAGGTTCACACACAGGTGATTATTAGCTGCTAATCGTCCGCAGAATCTTCCGAGGTTTCTACACGCAATTCCCTACTGTTGCACTTGCGGTTTATCTTAACCTTCGGACAGTTCGCGAAAATGCCCCTCTTTAGGGTGTAGGTCGATTAGGTAATCTCCTTTCATATTCCAAACAGCGACTTTTTCGTTTCAGTCTAATGTAAACCGTAAAATTATATCCGTAAATTATAACCGTGTTTTCCTGAAAATAAATTCTGCCAATTTTTAATAATGTTAGCACACAATGTTATCGATTTGTTTTTCAACTATTACCGATATTCTTGCTGGGTGGACCTCTTTTATAGCAAAATGTGATGGAAATTAGTAATAGAATGTACTAGGTTTTGAACTCTGGCTAACAGGAGATAATATCGGAAACAAAACAAAATTACATTAACAATTTTATAAATTATCTGCAGGAATACTTAAAACAAATTACCTGTGCATCCTAAGCAAAAATTTTTGACCGTTTGCCGTAAAAAAGTGCAATAAAAATTTCTAAGGATGCGATTTTTCTAATCCTTTCTCTACCTTGCAGTGTTGTACCTTTTTGGAAAGATAATATGATGGGCAATTTAATAAAAATAAAAAAACAGATCTATTATTAACATGAAAAATTCTGAATTGTAGGTAATCGCAAAACATTTTTTGAATTTTTGGAAGAGGCTTCGCCTGCATTAGTAAGAGCTAGATCAAAGTTGGAAATGTGATTGGGAAAGCAGTTTTTTAGCGTTTGTTTGATTTCGTTGCTTTGAGTATATCAAAAGTGAAAAATAAAATAATGGTCTGCATAAGTACCGTGAAAATTCCGAATTTATGAATCACCCTGTAACTCCCAAACGGTTGAGATTGCTGCCGCCTCCCCCGCCCCCCCCCCCCCCCTGCCGTACAATTTTTTTTTGTTTAGGTGAGATGTATCACCCCACTTATTTTGACTTACCAGATCTGAAACACCCTGTATAGAAGATCTTCGAGTACCACAAATTATTCAAAATTTTCTGTGACGTATTTTTTGTTGAACATTTTTTGGTAGCAGTAGAAACTAATTCGACTTAAAATTTTATTCGTGAGAGCCAGCCTTTTCAAACAAACAAAATAAAACTAACAAATAATTGTCTAGTAACCCCTCCTCTCCTGCCACTATTAAACATAAAGATATATAGAGTTCTGAAATTCGTTGACCGGGAATAGATGCGGGCAAGTGAATTCTTAAATTGTGCTAAATTCTATAGCAATGGTAGTTTCTGAGTGGTTCGGAAGCTGGACAAAATAATTGAGGAGCAGCTTACAGCTTTTTTCTACTTGGGAATTGTAATATTATGGTTGAATTTATATGGTCTTATCTGAGAGGATAAGAGATGGCCATTCTAAAATAAAAACTTTTTTTTTTCTTAAATTTCTATATTTACCTTTCTATGAAGGTTTAAAATAAAAATGTAGTAAATCTTTAACAATAGAAACTTCTTTTCTACATATTTATATACATTGAAGGGTATAAGTGCATATTCATAGCTGGTAGCATTATTCAGAGCCCATATCATACATAATCACGTTCCCCTAACATGGAGACTAAGTCTGGTGCATTTCTGTAGAAATTAGTATTAAGTCATAGCTTGTATTTTTATTTTTTTTTTATTTTTGTATTTTTTATGCAATAGCTTGTATTAAGCTTAAATAAATAAATTTCATCCTAAAAGCTGAAAAGCGAGGCCACGAACTGGCAAAGGACTTCAGGCCGATTAGTCTGACTTCCTTTGCATTAAAAATACTAGAGAGGGTCCTTGATATATATCTGAGGCAAACTCTTTGCGGTGCAACGCTGTCAAAATCCCAACTCGCGTACTGCAAGGTAAGATCTGTGGAGAGAGCCCTCCACGAGGTAGTACGCACAGTTGAATACTCAATCAAGTATAGACAATATAGCCCGGCTGCATTCTTGGAAATAGAAGGAGCCTTTAACAATGTGTGCATTGAAGTTATCCAACCATCTATTGCCGAGCTCGGTGTAGAGCAATTTCTTGGTCAATGGATAACTACAATGTTAAAGGTAAGGATAATATAGTCCGGATTCGGAATCAGTCGGGCTGTTAGGCACGTTTTCCGGTGTGGACTGGCTGGCTTATGGCCTTTACCTAAATTAAACGGCCAACAACTCTCACTATCCTCCAGTGCCAGGTATTTGGGTTTGATCCTGGATCCCAAACTGAACTAGAAGCTAAACATAAAGGAGCGGGTAAAGATGGCTGTATAGTCCTTTATGCTTCCAAACGTACCTTTCGCCAAACATGAGGACTGCAACCTAAGATGACGCTGTGATTATACACAGGGGTTGTGCTTCCAATTCTAACCTACGGTGCACTAGTTTGGTGGCCTGCGATGAGGTAGGATAACCATACCAAGCTAAGCAGAGTGCCAAGAACCGCTTGCATCAGCGCTACCGGTTCCCTGCGCTTCACCCAAACCGAATCTCTTAATGTGCTTTTGCATTTACTTCCCCCTTGATCACCAGATCAAATTTCAGGCGCCATTCAGTGCAGTCCAACTCAAAGAATCTGGGCGCTGGGTTGCAAAGCCCAGCAACATCCTCAGCGTAGCACCTAGAGGACTGACATATGCCTCATTATGTCTATCATAAATTTTGAAAAAGGGTTCAGTATCAGGATTCCTACTAGAAGGGAATGGAGAATGACGGAACCGGAAGTGCTTGCGATTATGAAGGCGTGTTCGCTGCTTCTGTGTATTCATTCACGGAAACAGAACATCACCATTTTTGCAGCTAGTCAGGCGGCCAATAATGCACTTGACACAGTTACGAAATCTTCTAGGGTGGTGCAGGACTGTCGGGAGTTACTTAGCTCCTTGATAGTCTGCTAAACGTAACCTTGAACTGGGTTCCTAGACATAGGAATATTAAAAATGTCCGGCTCTTGCTAGAGGCTGAAAGAGGGCTATGGGGGCGTACTTCTTTGAATACCTGAACGCAATTCGGGGGTAAAGATAAAGGAAATAGTCAGCTTCTTAAATTCCTCCGGTTGGCTTTAGTAACTTTTCCCCATAATGCACTCAGCCAACTTCAACCATGATTTCAGATAAAAATCAGAGCTATAATTTAAAAATTTAGTTCGACTCATTAATAACTATCGCTATCAGAAATTTTTAAATTATCATCACTTGAACTACCGTCACTTATGATACTAAATTCACCGGAACTCATTAAAAGACTAACGGTTTCAGGTAAAAGTCTTGAAAACGGTAGCAGATTATAAAATATTAGCGGCTCGCTACTAGCGGACTCACCTTTTTCTAAGTTTCTTATCATCGCACTAAGTACGGTATCAACGAGCCATTGGCATCGAACTTGGGAGGCATTATGTAACTAGAGTTGGTTCCCTCGAGCGTGTTGTTACGAATTAATTCTTTAAAAAAATACAGTAGAAATTAAAAATCTAGAATTTAATTCTAAAATAAAATAAAATTATAAAAATTGATCGACAAACGTTAATTAAGCAATGTTTTTTGCAAAGCTCGCAAAGCTTATTTTCACGTATCCCTGAGTTAAATGCAAAGTCGAACTCGTCAAATTGAAAGAAGCCACATAATACCACCCCTGCTGGTACAATACTTTATAACATAAAGAATTTATTAAAATTTGATATGTCACAGCAACATAATTAAAAAGTTGATTGACAGTTAATGGAAAACCTGGATAAAAACTTTCAAATGTTTTAAATATTTTAAGGGAATTTTTAACGTGGTATCACAATGGGCCTCCTTGGCCTAAGTGTGCCTTCTTAGGCAGCCACTTTAACCTAACCTAAGTTAATTTTAGAAGGCAGGTAAAGTAAATCATAATCATATAATCATAGATTGTCATCAAAGCTTTACATTGAAAAATGCTACTTTCAAGATGACCTCGTTAACAGATTCTTTGAATAGATTTAGATAAGGCTTTAAATGATCTGCGGTTTGAACTTTTCGTTTAGTTGCTTTTATAATTAGTTATTTTATTAAAAACCACACGTGATTTCAGATTTTTTGCTTATCAGGTCTTGAATACACTTTTGAACCCAGTAAAATAGATAAAGCGACTGTCCTTGTTTAGAAATTTTAAGAACATATAACACAAAACCTAATTTCGACTTGAAATAATTTAAAGCCGGACCACTGTCCAAATTAAATGCTGACTAAAATAATAACGTGAAGGATTAAGTTTCCTATTAACCCTAATCGTACCACGATGTGACTCCGATTCACATTTGAATTTTTGACTAAAAGTTTTTGATTATTTCATATTGCATTTCCAAAAAAATATAATATAATATTTTTGTTTCTACATAGCTTGTTTGGATAAATGAATTTAAACTAATAAAATAAATGAATTTTAACTTTCTGACTACACACCTGCACCTTTGTACTTCCAATATAAGTGTAATACACTACTCTATTTTACTCTCTATATTACTTATTTCATTCCTGTACTTATAATTTGATTTTTTAAGACCTTTTTGTAATTTATCTCATATTATAAATTTCAGGAAGACTGTGGCAAATTTACTCCTTTCCTCATTCAGCAAAAGGAGAAAGATGAGGATACTAATGTAAGCGAACCTCCAATAAAAGATGATCAAAAAACACAGAAAAAGAGAAGGAAAAAAGAAACACAGCGTAAACCGAATAAACATAACATCACAAAACACATTTTGAAATTAATCACAAAAGAGGAAGACGACGCATTTACAGTGTTTGGAAAATCAATTGCTTTGCAGCTGAAGAACCTTCCAGAAATTGAATCCTCTCAGGCTATGCGAGAAATTCAAGGCATTACAACTGCCTATACAATAAAATATATTTCCAAGTCAAATAGACCTATATGAGGAGAATTATAAATTTAATATGCTAAAAAACCTAAAAATTTACAAATGTAATTTAAGGAGCAAGTTAAAAATCATTGTTTTTGTTATCACGAGTAGAAGCAACTAAAAGTTAAGTAAATTTTAGAAATATCCATAAATGTGTCTTTAGATTACATTAAGTTCTACAAAAATTGTAAACATTTCGTTTCATTATCTGGCGACTACGAGGATACTTGAATTTTTTTTAAATTATGTTCATAAGAGACGGAGTTGGATCAATGCGTTGAGCGGCAAGACCAACATGCCATGGGTCCGGGTTCCAGACCAGATGACCGTGAGCTTTTATTAAGAAATTAAAATAATCCACTCCGTCTCTGGGCTGTTGTCTAGCTCGCAGCAATGCAAAAACAAGACTCAAGTTTCCTCACTTCCCTTACCCTAATTCCCTTCCGGCCAAAACCATGCTAATGCATCAAAGAGTTGTACCCTAGGATTTGGCCACATCGTATAAAAAAAAATAATAATGGACGAAACAATACTTCCTTTGATCCTTAACCTTTATGCGAAATTCACTATGTGATCCATTAATAAGTTCGTGAAAGTCAGTGTGTTCAATTTGTTTTTCGAAAGTAGAAACTGGCCATATAGTTTAAACTATCACTTGTGTATTTCAGTGCTCTTGATATAAGTGTAACTTCTTTGGGAGAGAGGGTTATTCTAAAAGATATTTGGTATGCCAAAATAAGTGGGGTGATAGATGTCATCTATACAAACAAAAAATTGTATGGCAGGGGGGGGGGGGGGCAATCGTTATAGTTTGGCAGTTATGGAATGATTCATAATTTTGTAATTTTCATAGTATGCACATCACTCTCCTGTCCTAGCACTTTTTTTTATCTAAAAATGGCTTTTAGATAGATATAATTTACTAAAAGAAGAAGATCCAATTTTGATTTTTGTTATTTAAAACATTTTTCAGTTTGGCTGTTCTGGTTAGACTGTTTGAATTCACAATTTTTTATATCCTACTTTTATATCTAATACAGGGCGCTTTTTTAGAGGCTTTAGTTTCGAATCGTCAAAATTTTTTCCAGGCCAGCCAATTAAATAGCTGGCAGCTAATTTGTGCTCAGTTTCGTTTGCCATTTTATCATGAATACTCCAGAAAAAACCTTTGTAAATTATGCAAATTTATTTCGAAATCGTGGTTCAATGCGCGAAACTTGAATAACATTGGATCGTTTTCCACGCACACTATAATTGATAATACGCATTAGGGATGGGGGATCGAACTGAGAAAATCGATTCAGTACGGATCGATCTGTAATTTTTTTCCTATTTCGTAGATCGATTAATCGCCTTAAAAGGATCGATATCCATAGATCGAATAGATCGATTCAGTTTATTTTGATATTTCAATTTATTTCAGCATTTTGAAATTGCAAGTAATTAAACCTGTTTCTACATATAAAAATATATTTGGAGCAGAGTCTTTTTTGAAAGTACTCAGTGTTCATTAAAGGAACAATTACTCGTCTTCATTAAAGTAACACAACTAAAAATGTACACCCGAAAAGTAAAAGAGAATCGCAACTTTTGTGCCGGGTATTTGCAAGCGCAAACATTTTTTTACTAATATCACATGTCCCAGAAACCTTCCAGGAATATTTTGAAAATACGTCCCCAAGGCATTTCTATGTCTGATTTCAGAAGCGATTTCAGGACATTTTATAAGTATGTACGAAGAATATTCTCGTAAGTTTTCTGTGAAGGTTTCTGGTCTTAGCCCTAGAAATGTATATCATGGGGACGTTTTTTGAAAATATTCTGGGAATGTTTTATTCTTTCGTTTTATACGGAAATCATCGCAAGTTAAAGTTGACAGTTCACCTTTATCTTCCTCACTGTCTTCACCTTCAGAGAAACATGACTACTTCTCAGTTGAAAATTTCAAAATGGACGCAGTTTTGGTTTACTATTCAAGTGCTAATTGTGATCGAAAACACTTACACACTTTACATATAAAAATGTTTTAATAGAAGTGCTTAAATTTCTAAATCCATATTATTTTAAAAGTGTAAAATCTGCCAAATTTGAGGCTTTAGATTAAAAAAACTATTAATAAGTGTCAAATCTTTTTTTTTTGATAGAGTAAAAATGGGCAGAACTAAAAAAGATATATATGCTTCTTTCAGGAGATTAAAATCTACGTCGCATCGACGTGTATTCCACATGAGTTTCTTACTAGGATTATACGTGGCAGTATATACTTGTCTATTCCACTAGTTATATTCTACTTTGTTGATGTGGCAAATCCGCGTAAACGGAGTTGAATCAATTCGTTGAGTGGTACGCCCACCATCCCATGGGTCGCAGGTTCGAGACCAGGGTAGGAATTCTCAGTCAAATGGGTGCCTCCAGACAACCAAACCATTTCAATAAAGAAAGTGCATGACCAAAAAATGTTGTGGCAACAGATAAAAATTTCATAGCAACGAATAAATGTGTCAAGTTTGTGCGCATGATCTGTAATTCTCCAATGCCGTTCCCCGGAATTTGCATCTAAAACCTCAGTCGCCTGCTTGGACTGCCATGAGTAAAAATTTTGTAAAACGGTTGGCATTCCCCTTCAACCGATTGAACAAACACCTGCTAAATTTAATGCGATTTCGAGTATACACTACTTTTCGGTGATCAATTTGAGGAAGGATGCTCTAAACTGTCAAAATTTTCTATAAGCAGCCAAAGCTGTCAAAATTCAAGTTGACGAGGACGTTCTCTTCGACGGAATTCCTTTGTTGTCCTGTTCCTTTGTCCTTGGCTCCGAAATATACATCACTCAAGATCTGACATCCTTGTTCGCATGTTCAATAGTAACCTCTTCTATGAGAATCGCCTTCTGGCGACATCTGTCCAAGTCAAGCCGAGCTTAATGCTGTTGACACTATAAGGGCTTGATAGGTCTCCCACGGACCGTTTTAGGGCATTTGATCTTGGCTCTTCAAAGGATTTCTCCTCTGATTGTATCCTCTCTACAGGAAGGAATTTTACGAAACCGGAGTCAGTTTGAAACTGTAACCGGTTCACCGATAATGAGAGGAAACGTCAAGGCTATTACAACAACAAAAATTGTATGCAACAAAATTAGTCGAACGGGCTGCACCAATTGGAAATTATTGGCAGTTAAATTCCGAATTAAAAACAAACTTAAAATTTGTCCGAGGAAACATTATTGAATTGGAATATTTACTCCAAAAGCAAGTACCGACATTAATATTTCTAAAATTATATACGAGCCCGTTGCGAGCACGCATAGCGAACAAATGCTCCCGTTAGTATTATGCGCGTTCCCGCTTCAAGCCCGAAAATTGACAAATACGCCCGCCACACGACTACGCACGCCCCTGCTGCAACACAAAAATCTATAAATACGTCCATCATAAATGCTTCTGGTATTGCGTTTTTTCATCAACACATTCGAGACTGGTGACCCTCCGCGTAAGCTATGTAAAATTTCACCAGTATAGACGAATGTTAATCGTGGTGGTCATCGGCAATCTGAAATTAATATTGCATCCAATAGCCGATGACTCACAAAGTGAGTCATGACAATAATAATAATAATAATTACTTGAAATTTTTTATTTTTATTCTTATATATTTTCCGGTTTCAGTTATATTCTGCAAAAGCGTTCCCGTTTACTGCGGAGATAGTTTTGCTATTTCAAAGGCCGATCTCGAATTAGTTAATCTACGAAAATAATTTTATTATTTTTATTTTAAAATTTAGTCTAAAAAAAGTGTGAGCGTACCGTACTTGGTGTGGACTATTTTGTGGGCCTTTTATTGATACGTTCTTGCAGCAGGCTGTCATTTGGAAAAGTATAATTTTAACTTAGGCGTACCGTGCTTTATTTGAGGGCCATTCGGTCGTTTTGACGTTGTTCGTGCCTGTTTCAGGCTAGAAATGGGCGAGATTCATTTTTACTTGGGTGGAATTCTGTTGTGGTATTCTTAAAATTTTATATTATTCACTTGGCGCAAATACGAGTTGCAAATCACTACCTTCGGAATGGTGTGTTACATAATTACCTGCTCCCCCCTCTCTAATTACGGAGAAAATACATCAAAAATTAAGTTTTGTAAAAATATTGTATTTTTTGCAGTAAACCCAGTATTAAAAAAAAAACAAAAGTAAAAGTATTTCATAAAATAACTAATATCAACTTGTTGTTATTGGTGGCAATCTTTTCATCAATTTTATTACCAATTTTCTCAGTACTTAATACATTTTTCATGAATGGCAAATCAGAAATCCTAATGGGTAAAGTCGATGACCACCAAGTTCTTCGAGATATTGGTTGAATAATTCACAAAAATATTTCAATTGTACTGATTTCTTTTATAAATAAAGAATCAGCTTCGAGATTTCTTGAAATGTATTGGCGAAATTCTGCTCCATGAAGCAGATCTTGTGCTTGCTGCGCTTTTACAGGGATTAGGTTTTAGAGACGATTTCCTTTTTAGGCGATGATGAAAGGATGTGGTCACTTTAAAAGATTATATAAATCCTTATTTTTCATATTAATATATATGAGTAGTCTATATAACTTACTTGTCCGCCATCCAGTGGAGTGTAAAAAAATTATGTAAGTTATTTTTATCTTCCAAGAGGAATGTTCGAATATCAAGTGGAAATGAAGGCGCAGAGAAATGCTGTTCCGGAAGGTAGATAAACTCTTCCGTTTGATGGATAAATTTGGATTCTTATAAGAATTGTAATAATGAATTAATGTGTTGTTAACTGAGGCAAAATCGTTAACTAAATCTTAGCTTTATTAAGATTGAGTAAAGCGCGTTATCACTTCACGAAAATCCTGAGTAAAGATATAAATCCCTAAAGAAAACAACATTTTTTAAAGTAATTTATTGACAATATTAAATTAGACAATTTTACGATAGAGTGTTTCCACGCTTCTTATCTTGAATTAGGGACCATTTTATCACAAGCAAATAATCCACTTTCAAGCTAAAGATGAGATACACATATATAAATTTAAAGATATTATGAATGGTGTACATAGATTTTGCAAAACTTGAGAAAGGGCTTACTAATATTCCACAAGCCAAAATGTCTGTTTACCTATTTTTTTCATGTCCCGTTATGATTTACGGTATTCTTGAAAATATTACCTGTAAATTGCATTATTTGGAGGCCTGGACGCAGAGAAAACAAGTGAAGAGAAGATCCTTTGGTATTTAATTATTTTTTGTTCTAAAAATAGACGGCGATTATAATATTCCAGTTCAAGGAAGAAAACAAAGACTGGTAAAAAACGTTACACAAATTAATAAGATCTTTACATGCGCATGAACCTAACATTAAGGGCATTAATTTAGAAAATAAGGTAAGGCTACAGAAACACACACACGAAGAATTTTGTTGCACTGTTGCTCTGCGAAAAGAAAGCGACTCACCTCAGAGGTGCTCCCGATTTTCCACTCCCACGAGGATCGTTTTACTTACTTACTGAAGCATTACTTATAGGAAGTCCAAACATTTGTTCTTTTCGCTTGGTTGAAAAGCTTACGACATTCCTTCCTAAGGGTTATGATTTCCGTCGATCATCATTGAGATCTAGGCATACATCTATGGTGGAGGTCGGGACAAGAAATCTGTGACGCTGTTTTATAGCAAACGTTAGAGTGTCCACCAGCTTGTAGAGAGTTTGCTTATTTTCGATAATACGGTATGTAGACTGTTAGTGAGGACAGTGTTATATAAGTCTCAGTTTGCTCTAGGCCTATTTTTGTAGGGAGAACGAACTTGCCTATGAAACGCTATTCCCAATCAAATATAGGCGTGGTCGGAGAACTATGCGTCTTTAGATACCTTCCACTCTTAAATGGTCGGATTGTTCCGAGACTAACGTAATCTCCAGAGCTTCCCGTCTAATTGAGTTAGTAAAGTAAAGTACCAAGAATAAAATCAAAGCAGTGACTCACCCCTTTTATTGATGTCCGAGTTGCCCCAGCATGTGCGGTGCGCATTGGCGTCGACTCCGATAACCAACGTCGTCTTTTGTTTAGTAGAACCCTGACCACATTCCTTAAGACTGTACCAGGCATTTCCCCCGCATCATGAGCTAAATAGCTGCAGATCAAGCATAAATGATGGGATTGCCGCTCCGGCCTGACTGCAATAGTGTCCTTAATACTACACTGGGAAAGGATAAGGGCACTAATTTCATTTTTAATTCATACATACATACATAATCTGGATCTACTTGTATGTTACAGAGCTTGTATCCCTTTAAATTGATTTAATTGGCTCTGACGACGCAAGGTTCTTGGACGAAAGCGAGCTTACTCTTCTTTCTGCGTTAGACTAAGGAAAAGAGGGTCTACCTCCATATCGGGTGAGGGGATAACAACGGCGGGAACAATTTTTATTTATTTTTTTTTTTTGCGGGAGAGGTGAAAATCTTCCAAAAGACACCAGACAGCCCGTGCCCTCCGGTAGTGTGAGATTCTTACTCACTAAAAACACCTCTCTGGGGATTAGCCGAAACAGACCACATAACCGGGTCCCTTTTCGTCCCCTCCCAGTCTCCCTTAGTGGGGGCTACTGAGTATCCAGTTATCCCACTGTCGCCACTAACCTCTGTTTCCTGGGTCACTGCTAGAATCCTAGCCTATCGCTTTAGTCTTGAGCCAGGACAAGGAACCCCCTCCGGATTAACCGCAGCTAACCCTACGGAGGGCAGATCTGCATAAATCCATATTTTCCCACCGTTTCCAGTGTTCCTTTTTGGTCCATGCGTTAGTTACAACCTTCATCCCTTCTCTGCCTACGGCATTGAAGGGTTCCATGCCGTAACGCTTTAGTCCTGATCCAGGACAAGAAACCCCCTCCGGATTAACCGCAGCTAACCCTTTGGAAGGCAGATCTGCATCTTCTCCTGGTGTGCGTATCGCGGAGATAGCCAACTCGTTAGAGTCTCCCGTCTCTGCACCGCCTCACCTGAAGAAGTGCTAGTTGTTATTATGCCAATGGCACCCTTCTCCAGGACTGCTACAGCAGTTTCAGCCGGTGGAAGCGAGCCAGCCTCCATAGCCGCCACAGTTCCTTCGAAAGGTAATTCTCCCAAAACTGCTACTGTTGTGTTGTGGGTACCGTGGGTATAGCCAACCTGTTGGGGTCTCCCATACAATCCACCTCCACTACCACAGAAGCGCCCGAGGAAAACGCCATTCGCCACCCAATTACCCCTGGGTCCTGCAGAGGGGACGCAACACTGCAGACTCCCTTGGAGTTAGGGGGATTTTTCAAGAGGTTATCTCCTCCCGCATTAGTTACTTGGCTACATTCTAGGATGCATTGCCCGGTTGCTACCACTTGGAGGTGTAACTAACACTTGAGAATATCCAGATGAGGATCACCGTATCCTAGAAGGCTTCAACTCGTCCGTCTATTCTCCAGCAACCGGCGGGAGCAATTGCTGTACCCTGGCCCTCTGTATTTACTAACGTTTATCAGCAAAGGCAACCGTTTCACCTTGGTCCTCCCAACTCAGTCAGGTATTATCAGCGAGCAACTTGTGGTCTTTCTGATAGACTCTTAGGCTAATGGAGTTGAAGTCGAAGCAGATAATGACATTTCGTTCCTTGGTTGGGGTAAGGGAATTCTCATTCAGGATCACAACGGCCTGTATAGAGCTTCCATTGACTTCACTGACTTGTGTTGCTTTCCCAGGGTTGTCTATTTGATCAAGTTCCTAGGTCTCGGTCTACATGAGATCTTGTCCTTGGAAAAAGCCTCGATTCTTGCACTAAGCTAGACTTCGCCGAGAAGGGAAATCGCCTGGTTAAGAAGCTCCACGGAACTCTTGTCGAGCAAGCGAGGAGCTTCAAAAATGTAAAGACCTATCCTTAGAATATAGAACGAGAGGAAAGGCTATCTTAAGTAAAAACCCTGTACGTGTGATAAGCATTTTTGCTTCATCGCCAAGTGGCGAGTGGGTTAAGGGGGAATGACGCCTGAAATGTCAAATTGGACCGAATGTCGCCTTGAAATCAAAGTCGTCTCCGTAATACTGAAATATTTGGGGCATAAGCAAAGTGTTTTTAAATAGTAAAATTAAGTAAATTAATAAAATATGTTCGGGCAAAGTTATATTATATTAAAAGTGTTATAAGAATATATTTTAAAAACACCTAATTTAAAATATTATCAAAATGAGTTGGCCCCTCCTGTATACAAGCATAATTTTACTACTTTCATGTCGAAACGCACACATCGCTTGGGTTCTACTACATATAGCAAAATGCTTACATTTTTCCGAATGATGTCCTTTCCTCTAGTTCTTTATTCTAAGGACCTATCGAAACAGCAGAACATTGAATATGTAACAAAATGACAACTTTCCAAAATGACGTCTACAAATCTCAAAAGTCATTCCACCTAGAAAAACACGGATAACATAGAAAGATGGAATATTTTCAATGTAATATGAATCCACTCTCAACGCAAAAAACTATGAAAATGGAGCATGCAGATGGAACAAAACCGCATTCAGTAGACGATAAGTAATTGGAATGAGATGATTGATCTTCTGAGATTGAAAATCATACGTGAGGAGTGCCGTAAGCGCGAACATTGGCGTGGGAAACAATATCGGGGATGGGGAGGGGGGGGGGGGCTGAAATCTCATCCGTTTGGGAGTTACAGGGTGATTCATAAATTTCAGTTTTTCATGGTATGCACATTACTCTTTTATTTTTATCTTTTGATCTACCAAACTCAGCGCCAAACGCTAAAAAAACTACTATCCTAATGACCTTTCCAAAAATGTCAACAATGTTGATCTCACTACTACCACTGCAGACACGGTCTAAATTGAAAAAAAAATGTTTTGAAATTACGAAAATTTCAGCATTTTCCCAAATTTTCTCCGAAATTTATGCAATTAGTATACCTTTTTTTTATTTTTATTGCATTGCCCGTATTATTACCTTTTTAAAACGGTGCAATGTGTCCACGTGGGGAAAGTATTTAGAAATTTATACGTAGAAATTCTATCGGAAAATATTATAAAAATTAAAGAAATTTAAGGAATTAAACTCAAATTAATTTTAAAATGCTTTTTATTGAATTTAAAAGTAATTACAATTAATCTTGATAAGTAACAAAAGCCGTTAAAAATGTGCACCGCCACTTTCTATGCATTTCAACAATCTCCCTCTAAATCCTTGTTTAAGGCATATTGCAGCCAGCCCCTCCCGTATTTTCGTCGATTTTGAATTGAATTCCCAATTCGGCTAACTAAATCCTCCCTAATGTTGACAGGGCTTGAACAAACTTCGCCCTTCATTGTTCCCCATAAGAAAAAGTTCAATTGGGTAAGGTCTGCAAATCTAGCAGGCCAAGGAATCGGTGATCTAGCGGTAAGGAAATCTTTCACTTAGTATGACCTTCACAATGTTAGCAATATGCGCTGGTATTCCATCGTGTTGGTGAAACATTTCCCTAAGATTACCCATAGAGTTCTCGTCTATTAGATCTGGCAGTGTATTGTCCAAAAAATCCGCATAAATTTCACTATTAAGCACTTGCGGAAAAATGATTGGTCCTACCAAATGGTTGCCGATGATACCCGCCCAAGCATTGACACTGAATCTCTGCTGGAATGAGGTCACTTTTGTCCTGGGTTAGTTTCCGACCAGGTACGGAGGTTGTGGAAGTTCATGATATCATCCCTGGTGAATTGAGATTCGTCCGGGCACAGAATTCGGTCCAGAAACGCCCTATCGTCAATGTCGCGTTCCAGAAGCCAAGTGCTAAATTCCAGTATTCTCTCGGAATCTCCTTCTAGTAGTCCTTGGACTGGCGTAATTGCTCTCGATGAATAACCCTCCAAACCTTAGATAAAGACACTCCTAATCGCATTGCGACTCGCCTCGTGCTTTTTTCAGGATCTTGCCTCACGGTGGGGATGATTTGCTGCTCAATGTCCGCAGAAGTTCTCGAAGTTTCGGGTCGTGTCTCCCTGTCGTCTGAAGTTATATTTTCTGTTTCTTTTAACCTTCGGAAGGTCCGCGTAAATACCCCTCTTAGAGGTGCCCGCCGATTAGGCAATCTCCTTTGTAATCCAGTACAGCCGCTCTCGTTTCCTTCTACTACACCATAAATATGAATAATATCCGCGTATTCCTCAAAACTAAATTCTGCCATTTTTTAATAATTTTTGCTTAAAAAGACCCGCACTTATTGATTTGTTTTTCAACTTTGATAGGTATTCTTCCTTACTGACCCTTTTTGTAGCAAAATTTCCATCAGGTACGAGTAAAAAAACGCCAGGATACAAGAATGTGAATTCTGGCTAACACATGCTAATATCGGTAATAAAACAAAATTACATTAATATTTTTATAACTTTTTTGCAGCAATAATTGAAATTAATTACCTGTTAACGCAAAACAAACATTTTCGACCTTTTATCTTAACATTTTTGTTTATTTAAAGAATTTCCTACCTAAAGTGCAATAAAATAATTAGGTAGTCAGAGATTTCTAAAAATGCCGTTTTTCTAATTCTTGGTTTACCTTGCCATGTTGCATTTTTTTGGAAAGGTAATAAGACGGGCAATCCAATAAAAATAAAAAAGAGGAATACTAATTACATAAATTTTGGAGAAAATTTGTGAAAATGCTGAAATTTTGGTAAGTTTTAAACATTTTTTTCAATTTTGGCCGTTTCTGTACATGCAGTGGTAGTAGTGAGATCAACACTGTTGACATTTTTGGAAAGGTAATTACTATCCGTTTGTTTTATGTCGCTTTGTTGGGTAGATCGAAGGATAAAAATAAAAAAGTAATGTGCACACCATGAAACCCCCCCTCTGCCATAAAATTGTTTTTTTTACTAGCTGAGATCTATCACCCCACTCATTTTGGTATGTCAGATCTGAAACACCCTTTATATTATATGCCTTTTATCTTTTTTTAAATTTCTATTATTAATAAAAGCTGGTTTAACACCATATTGCTGCAGAATTCCCTTTTATTTGTCTGATGTTCCTTAAATATATGGCATTTGTATCCATCGTGTTATTTCTTTTCGTTCTTTTTATTATCTTGTGGAAAAATTATATTAATTGCTCGATTAAGTAAATTCTAAATTATTCTTTTTTGATATTTATTATTTCTAGCTATTTTAATAATGTTGAAAGTTTAATATTAAAATTTGACTGGTTAATAGGAATATTTAGGAGACGGTCTATCATAGCGTGAAAAGCTGCTAATTTAGTATTCTACGGGTGATGGGAATCCACAGAAATAATAGCGTCCGAATAGTTTTCCTTTCTATAAATATCAAAATCGAGTTTATTTATGCTAACGTCAAGAAAATTAATTTTACTGTTCCCGATTTCTACTGTGAATTTTATTTGACGAATTTATTAAGTTGTCGCGTTGTGCCCGTCCAAATACAAAAAACATCATCTACATAACGAAACCATACAAAGATGCATTTTAGCAAATAACAATTATTTCTTGTAAATAGGTTTCGAAATCGTTCATAAAATTTTCTGCAAAGAAACGAGAAGTGGCGCTACCCATACTTAAGCCAAAGATTACTATTACTAGATAACCGGCTCCCTAAATTACCCAGCTAATTTGAAAAAGCAACACTGGCACCACAGTAAAACGAAATATATCCAGCTTTTAAGGCCATAAGAATATACATGTAAATAAAGAGTACAAGTAGTGTGTAGTCACTCCTGTCAAAATTATTTGAGAGAATCACTTACTCCTGTCAAAATGCTGTTCTCATTCGGAGAGAATCACAGACTTCTCTCAAAGAAGTACCGCCAAATCTTGTCGGACAGAAAAATGTACCAAAAGGTACCACCAATAAAAAGAATTCATGTGAATCACATGACTGAGATAGTTACTTGCGTGCGTAAGAAACTTTCAAACTGTCAATGTATTCTGATCTTTTAATGAGTGAAGTACATTTGACATTTGTAAATGCACATAAGAAAAGTATACTTGTCTCCTACACACAAACTCTCCGGGAAAACAAATTTTTAATTCTGACTGCAGAGTTGCCCGATACGGGAAATATATAAAAGCTACCAAAAAATTTTCACCACTTTGTTCGAAGCCGTTTATCTAGTAATAGTAATCTTTGCTTAAGCCCTCCTTTTGAACGTAAATAGTTTTGTTAAATTGAAAATAATTCTGGCTCAAGCACACATTTATTAGCGATTGCAGCTGACGATTTCATAGAGTCAAATGGATGAAAATAAATTACATACGTCAAAAGAAACTAATTTTGCATTATACGGTAGCTGTAAATGTTTTATTTTGTCAATTAATTCGACTGAATTTTTTATTGTCAGGTTTAAAATTTAGCAATTCCGGGAAAAATAACACTAATCTTTTTACCTAAATTTTGTGTTAGAGCTTTAACGGCCGAACACGCAGGTCTTATCGGTTCGAGATTTTTGTGTAACTTAACTAAACCGTAAAGAGTCGGAATGGAGGGATTGCTTACTTTCGAGGTGAATCTTTCGTGAGTGTTAAGTAGTAAATTTTTATTGTCTTGATAGTTTCATTTTGAAATTTATTAGTTGGATCTACTTTTAATTTTGTTACTTGAACACTAGATAATAAGGCCTGAATTTTCTCTACATATAAATTCCTCTCCAAAACTACCATTGTATTTCCTTTATCTGCCTTAGTTAGAATCCAGTTCTTGTCTATTAATTTCTTTTTAATTGAACCTATTAAGTGTAGGTTCTAGTCGAGCGGCCTGAAAAATGGCTGAAGTTTATTAATTTTTTTCTTCCAGAAGAAGGTAAATAATGTATAATTCGACTTTTTCAGCTATTAGTACATTTACTTAAGGGGGTCCTCTACTCTCGCGGTTTCAAAAAATCGATTTTTTTTTAAATGTCAATCGATATGTATCTAAGAATACGCCACAGAAAGGATTTCGTGAAAATCACATTCCTTTGCATGTTTCTGGGAACAGAAAGGTACCCGTCTCCGGCTGTTCTCGAGAAACTAAGCGCGGCGTGCCACGACGGCGCTTTTCCAGTTAAAAATAATTGTCTAAAGAATTTACCGGTCCGTTCTTGAGAAGAATGTGGACAACCAAGAACATCAACGTGATGAAGAAGGAAAACTTTACGGCCCCGGTATAGCAGATTAACTCGTAAGTTATACACCGTAATTTATCATTAAATGCGTTTTCCCGAAAGAAGTGTTTTTTTAGCTGCCAAGTAAGACTTCTCATAAAAGTATTGGTCCGATTTCAATAATTTTTTTTTTTCAATTGTTCAGAAAACATACCGGTATGTTTTCCCGAGTAAGATTTGCTAAATTTTATTTTTTTCCATTTTTATAGCCTCTAATAGGTCAAAAATGCCGTAAAAATTGGAAATTTTTACAAATTGTTGCATAAATTTGACAAATTGCAAAATAAAAAAAATCTGTCTCGAGAAAAGATAGCCAACGAAACTATGATTATAAAGAATATCAATTTTCAGATAACAGATTACCCAATTATCCAAAACTTTGCTTAAGCGGGACCAATGCAGTTTCAACATCAATATCATCAATGACGTTTCAAGGTCGCGGGAGTTATTTTTTTGCATCTTCAAAAGTAAAATTGAAAAGTCAAAACATGTATTTTCGAAATAAAAAAAAAATTTTAAAATGTATTCGGTAGATCCTTCGCAATTTATTCCCCAAAAAACGGCTCAATTTCAGGCCTCGAGAGTAGAGGACCCCCTTAAGTTCACAAAAAAAAGTTTTTTAATTCTTTAAATTGTAAAATTTGCGAGATATCCACGCACTTCTGGAGCCGTGTACCACGAACCATTTTTAGAAAAATTCAGTGATTTTTGATAAAATGGCGACCGCTTGAAGAAAAAGCCGACCTTTTTGCCCTTTTTTTGTTGTTCATAGTTGTTAAAAAAAATAGTAAATATTAATATATTTTGTTAAAAATGGTCCATGGCTCCCTAAATTCAATAATCCTTATTTAGTAGAAAAAAGAAATCAATCGGTTGAACGGTTCGACTGCAACTCTGCACGGTGTGTCTTAAAACGTAGTTTTGAGAAAAAGGCATTTAAGGTTTGACCAAGAAAAAACGTGGGAACAAATATAATTTTTGTTTCTTACAGCTAGTCAGCTGTTCCTGGACCATAGACAATCCTTACTCTTGATTGTGAAACTGATTTTGACTACCATATTCAAGGAACATTATTTTATCCAAACAGAGCATATAAAAGAACTTTTATACCTGCTGAGCAAACAATAGGGTGGGCGTGCATCAGCATTTGGCCCGAACGTAGGCATGATTTTCGGCCGGTACGCGTTCGCACTAAATCGGCTGTAACTTTTACATTTTTTCGAACTTCGTCAAATCGTTTTAGAGGCAGTATAAGGATTTAAAATATGCAAAAAAATAAAAATTAATTTTTGGAAATTGCTCGACTAGAACCTACCCTTTTAATGCACTATCATTTCTACCATGCATACCGTGAAAATTGCAATTTATGAATCACACTGTAGCTCCCAAACGGTTAAGATTGTGTCCCCATCTGCCATACAAGTTTTTATTTGGCTAGGTGAGACCTATCTTCACTTCCTGCACTTTGGCACACCAGATTTAAAACACTCTGTATTTACATAAAGTAATCTATTGATAAACTAATTTGAAAGTAGTCATTTTTATTACTAAAGGTCATTTAGAAAAACTGGAGTATTTGCTACAGGTGTTGTAAAGCATCAGCAGTGTTCGAAAGTAGGTACCTACAAAGTTTTATTTGTTAAGCAAACCTGAAACTTTCTAAAACTTGGTAAAATCAGGACGAAAGCTTTTGCTGGTATATTTTTCTTTGAGCTTAAAAGGATGGCATTTTCTTCGCTTTTCGAAGTAACCTATACATAAACCAACCAAGGTATGGAATTCATCGATTTAGGAGTTTGTATTCGGTGTAATTTCTTTATGAAACAGGCTCGTAGCTCAACGTAAGTAGAAATGAATAACATTTAATTCATCAATTTACACTGAATATAAAGATTAAATATTGCAATGTCGTTGAAACTAATAAATGCAAAGTTTACATTTGTGTATGAATATTAAATTTATATAAAAAATACCGTAGATATAGGTAACGAGTATCTATGTATAATTGATAAATTGTTTAGAAAAACAAGGAATTAAGTAAAACCCGTAGTCGACTCCCTGTTCTCCACAAGGGTTTAAAGGACCCACCTTTCAGTAACATGGACGGGTAAAATTAAACATGAAAATTACTGTACTCGACAAAATGACTGTATGTGTGTGAACTAGCCCTAGAGAGGAGCCCAACCTTTTTTGCTGTCGTTAAATCTTAGCAAGCTTTTTTAGATTCTATTTGTACTAATGCAAACAACCTAGAGTCACTTTTCCAATAATACATACCAACCATAAAATGATAAAGGATATTACAAATTGATTTTTAGAAACGAATTTTTCACGCACCATATAAAAAATCCGTATCCTTTAGGTTATTTATTCCCCTGTTGTTATGATTCTCCACAAACACAATTATGTGTTGGGCTACTGCAGATTTGTCAGGTTGGAAATTCTTTGCTTAAAATTTAAGATATTAAGAAAAGAAACTTTCTGTGATACTCTTATTCCGGTTGACTCTATATATCCTTGGTCCACAAAAATGTCGGCGTTTCACTCAATGTTAGATAGATTAATTTCTGTACCAATGACGACTTTTTAACTTTAAAACAGAACTACACACTATTAAATGCATAGCAGAAAATAATGGTTACTCAAGAAACCTCATTACAAAAATTTTACAAAATAAATTAAAAAAACGAAACTTGTCATTAATTTTCCCAACGGATAGCAGACATACTGACAATAAGAATAAGTGGAAAAAGATTCCCTACGTTAATAATATATCTAGTAAACTAATTCAGCAATTTTAAAAGAACAATATTCTTCCTGCGTTTTCTAATAAAATGATTTAAAAAAATATTTTAGTTAATAATAAACTAAAGCCCAAGGTGAATGATTTAGAAAAAAGCGGTGTTTACCAAATTTCTTGTAACGATTGCATTGCAATTCATATAGGAAAAACTAAACGAAAACTTAAAACAAGATTCAAAGAGCATTTGCAATCAACGCAATCAAACGTCAGAGAATACATCAGCCAAAGCAAGCATAAAATAAATGAAAATAATTAAAAATTGTTGCATAGTTTGGGAGGAGGGAGAGTCTTGGCTAAATAAGAAATTAGAGAAGCAAAAAGTAAAAGATATTGTTTAATTAATGACCAATTATATTTTAAGAATACAAGTCCTCTTTTAAGTCTGTCTTTGTTTACCTAAAGCTTAAAATATTGATGTAGTTGTCAGATATTGGTAGACAGGTCAATGTACTTTAGACAGATTAGTCCTCCGAAGATGACCTAGAAGGTCGAAACGCGTCAGGTTTTTTGTTCTAGTAAATTAAATAAAGTAATTTTGTGAAACTTAGCAAGTGTTTATTTCTTTCAATTTTTAAAAAATGTTGAACTTTTACATAATTTATGGAATTATATATATATATTCCGCCAATTAATCCTGATATATTTATGCCTCTTTATCTTCAAGAACTTTTAATATTCTTACTGTGAAGAATGAATTTATAATTTTATTTGTATTTGAATATCCGTGCGTACTTCCTCATACAATTTTGGGTTAGAGTTATACCTACTTTCTTTACATACTTTACCCTCTATTATAATGTTAAGACTTTCAATTATACAGGGTGTATTTGATCTGACGCACCAAAATGAGTGGAGTGAGAAATCTGTCATAGACAACACAAAATGTATGACAGGGGGTGGGGGGATGGATCTCAACCGTTTGGGAGTTATAGGGTTATGCACATTACTCTTTTATTTTTTATTTTAATCTGCCCAACGCAGCGACATGAAACAAACGGTAGAAAACTGCTACCGAATGACCTTTTGAAAATTGTCAACGATATCGATCTATCCATTGCAGGTACAAAATTGCAAAAAATATTTTGCAATTGCCTTAAATTCAGAATTTTCCCAAATTTTCTCCGAAACTCATGTAATTAGTACAGCTTTCTTTAATTTTTATTAGTTTGCCCATCTTATTATCTTTCAAAAAAGGAACAACATGTCTAGGTAGAGAAAGGATTAAAAAATTACATCCTTAGAAATCCCTGATTGCCTAATTATTTTAATGCACTTTATGTACGAAATTCTTTAAATAAACAAAATTTTTAAGACAAAGCGTCGAAAAAATTTGTTTATAGCACACAGGTAATTAGTTTTAATTAGCGTTGCAAAAAATTATAAAAATATTAGTGTGGTTTTGTTTTATTGCCGATATTAGCTTGCGTTAGCCAGTAAATAGGTTCAGTCAGCAAGAATATCGATCAAAGTTGGAAAAAAGAATTCCATAACTATGGGAATTGGCAAAATTTACTTTTGAGGAATACGCGGATATAGTTTACAATTATTGTGTAGTAGACTGAAACGAAAAAGCGATTGCACTGAAATACAAACAGAGATCCCTTAATTGACGTGCACCGTGACAGGGGTATCTTCGTTGACCTTCCAAAGGTTCAGAGAAACCAGAAGATTCTGCCGACGTCGAGCAGCAACTAATCGCCCTCGTCAGGCAAGACCGTGAAACGAACCCCAGACGTGTCGCAAGACGACTGGGAGTGTCTGCAGTTCAAATTTGGAGGGTTATTCATCCAGCAGAGTTACGTTCTTATCATAATATCCCAAGGACTACTGGAAGGTTGGCCACAAAACACCTTGAGCAGGGTGTTAGAAGGTTATTGGTATGCATCAAAAGTAATAGAGGACATTTTGAACAGTTTTCGTAACATAATAGTATTAATTTTAATATGTTTCGAATTCAATAAAAAGCATTTTACGATTAATTTGAGTTCAATTTTCTTAAATTGCAGATTTTTTAATATTTCTCAAAAGGTTTCCTACACGTGAATTCCTGCATCCTTAATCTACCTTTTTGGAAAGGTAATAAGATAGACAATTTAATTAAAACAGGTGTGTTAATTACATTAATTTCGGAAAAAATTGGGAAAATGCTGAATTTTTGGTAATTTCAAAATATGTTGTTAACTTTTAGAAATGACTGTACCTGCAATGGTACATCAATATTGTTCACAGTTTTGAAAGAATAATAAAAGATAAAATAAAAGTGTGATGTGCATATCATGAAAACCTGGAATTTATGAATCACCCTGTAACTCTCAAACGGTTGAGATTGCGCTCCCCACTCATATCAGGTTTGTTTGCCTAGGTAAGATCTATCACCCTTCTAATTTTGGCATGTCAGATAAAAACACCCTGTATATACAGGGTGTTTCAGATCTGACGTACCAAAATGAGTGGGGTGATAGATCTCACCTAGCCAAGCAAAAAACTTTGACTTTGAGAAATGAAATCAGTTGCTTCTCAACTCTAACATTGGCACTATCCCTCAAGATCTTCCAATTGACATTGCTTTAGAGGCGTTCTATTCGGAAGTAAACGCTTGTCTTATACAATCTATCCGCCTTCTTCCTCGTAAAAACTGCTCCTCATCCCCCGTATAGTACGAGAATGAATTACACTCTCTCTGCAACAGGAGAACTAAACGTTGGCAGACTTTTCTTCTAACCCAGACTGAGTCTGACTATTCTTCCTACCTATCTGCTTATACCTCTTTTTCTGAACGTTGTGATACCCTCTACTATGAGTATTTCCAACGGATGGAAACTAGCCTCATATCCGACCCCAAGCGTTTTTATAACTTTATTAATTCCAAGAAAAATCCAATGATTACCTTTCCACCCTTAAGCTCGAGGATACCTCTTCGTCTGATTCTAAGGTTATTGCCAACCTCTTTGCACACTTCTTCATTAACAACCATTTTGGTATTAACGGGCTTGAGGACGACTTTCACCCAGGTCCCGATGGCATTCCGGCCATCGTTCTGAAAAAGTGTGCCTTGCATCTAGTTCAACCCCTTACTTTGCTTTTCCGTCTCTCGGTCAGTCAAGGGGTTTTCCCTCAATTATGGGAAAACTCGTATATTATTCCCATCTTTAAAAAAGGCTGCTAGAACGATGTACCCAACTACCCATCGCTAAATTATCATCCATACCTAAACTATTCGAAAAATTGTTCTAGGATTCCATGTTTTTCCACTGTAAGTCTATCTTCTCTCTCTCCCAACATGGCTTCCTCAAAGGTAGATCTTCAACCACGAACCTTACTGACTTCGTCTCCAAAACACTATGTGCCCTGGAAAACAGTAAAGATGCTGATGTTATTGCCGTTGGCCGCTATGTTGGATGCTTCCATCCTTCCACCGAGGTATGGAACTTTAGTAGGAAAATAAGAAATATTTATTTAAATTTTGCTTTTTAGTAAAAGGGTTTTTATGTTTTTTATTTTTTAAAACTTTGACTTTGTTTTTTATTTTTAATTAGATTGCATTTGGAGGTTGAAAGTGAACTGAACTTTTTCTATTTCAGCTTCCCTTTTATACTTTTTATTTCAAGGGAAAAGTTACTGAGTTTATCAATACTAATTTTTCGGCAGGGTGTTTTTCAAGGTAGTGAAATATGGCTAACTTCAGTTAAGCCGCCACACCACCACCCCGTGGGTCTACATGTTAACCGATGTACCAGCCCCTATCGTTACCTCTTTGTGTGACCTAGGAATAATCTGTGATAGCGAACTCAATTTCCGTTCCCACATTGTCAGTATAATTAAGAGAGCTAACTCCGTGCTGGGGTTTGTGAAGCGTTGGTCTAGAGAGTTCTCCAAATATTATGTTTCCAAATATCTCTATATCTCTTCGTTAGACCTCTTCATGAATATGCCAGCCAGATATGGTCACCCACACAAACAACCCACATTAACAGGATTGAATCTGTCCAGCGTATGTTCATTCGCTTCGCTCTACGTGATCTTCCGTGGGTAGACAGATTCAACCTTCCACCTTATGAAAATCGTCTGAAACTGATCGACTTACGATCCATGATATTTCCGACATTCTCTTCATTTATCAGCTATTAACTGGTGCCATAGACTGCCCTTCAATCCTGCAATCTTTACCCAGCTATACCAATCTCCGCAACCTTAGGTCTACTCCCCTTTTCCGACATGACCGCCCTCGCACGAACTACGGTCAACGCGAACCAATTACCAGGATGCTATGAAAAGTCAACGACCTTCCTTTGACTTCCATCTGAGTAAATTATCCCTTCACAAAGCCTTATCTATTGATCCCGCCCATCTGGATCGTCTTTCTTAATTCTATCGATCCCTTTAGCACTTAGCCTCACCTAGAAATCCAGTTTGTATTTATTATAATTATAGCTCATATTGTATCTTATACTATTTATTATGACTTATCATTTATTATAGCTTGTATGATTAGTATTATGCTATAGCTTGTATTTTAATTTTTTGTATTATTATGTAATAGTTTGTATGTGCTTAAATAAATAAATACCAATGGTATATGTGAATATAGCGAATTAATAAATTTACTGAATAAAAATTATCATACGAAAAGTAATTAAAGCTACAATTACTAATAAGATGATCATCTAATGATAATATTGTATGAGAAACACTTACACCTTCAAGGCGTTTGAGAGTTTGCGTGACCTCGTTCAATTTCCTACAGCTTTCTTCGTCTTCTTCCACATCTTTTCTTACTCCTTTCTTCTAATCAGAACTTACGACTTTTTTTCCAATTACAAAACACAACTTTTCGTTTGAGAGCTGAAACTTTCATTTCACTTTTCATTTTGACAACTTTCTTTTCACAACTTTCTTTTCAAACTTTCACAGACTTTTCTTCTTAATTTTTATAATTGCACTCACTATGCATTAGCATTAATTCTACTTTAAAAGTGCAGATAAGTTTTGCAAATCCTTCTCTTTACCATTCAGATTTCATCACATCGATGAACTTTCTTGGACGTTTCAAAACACCTTGACAGTGTAAGTGTATTTTCCATTAAATGAATTCTTATTAAGATTAATAAATGAATTTAAGACTAACTTACATGTAAAGCTATTCAATAAAAAAGAATATAGTTCAAGCTTAAATCTACAATCTGAACTATTTCATCTGAATCCAGCACGACATAGTAGTATGCAGGTGAGTTCCTGCTTCATAATGATATTATATCCGCTTCAGGGTTAATTTATCAAATAATTGGGAATCTTTTTTTTTTAATCGATCTTTCTTCTCGGTCTAAGAAAGGTACCAAGAACCGAGAATTCCTCTATGCATTTATTGTTGGATATCTGTAATGAATCTTTTACTGCATCATTAAGATATTTAACTGAAAAAAGTGAACAACACATCACAAGTTAATTTCTTCTGTATACTTTTCTACTGTTAATTTTCTCTAATTTAGAATGCAGTATCCATTATGACCGTAACTAACTACATGATTGACAAAGTGAAATATATTGATGATCAAGTGCACAGATATTGTAAATTTAGGTTTTTTAGGCCTATAATTTATTCTGCCCAAACGATATACGTCTAAATAGACTCCATCGGAAGTTATTGACTCTTAAATGTTGTACAGTACCCCGCCACTGAATTATGACCGATTGCATTTCTAAAGAATTTTGATAATTTTATGAGCACTGAGTGTTATTTTTGTTATTTTTACCTAGGTAAAAGGGTTATTATGTATCTTTTGGGTATTACCTATACCTCTAACTTTTAAAATAAGTAATCCTAAATTCCCAGATGTTCAATAAATTCAAAAGTGCATTCTTTGTCATTTTAAGTTTGAAGCGTGTTCGAGACAGTAATGATATTTATAAATCTTAAAAGTGAAAAAAAAGCAAGTGAAATTCTGTGAGTAAGTGAAGTTTTGGAAAATTGAGATAAAAAAGTGATATAATTTGGACAATATGGGTAAAGATGCTGATATTTCGGAAATTATAGGAATTGCGAAATCGTCCGTGGTCAACATTGTCAAAACTGTGCGTAGCTCCAACTGATTCGATAATAGTTCCTGGAAACAAAGGAGAAAAATGTCGCGGACAAAGAAAAAATCACCTAGGATGGATAGAAGAATCAGGCAGAAAGCTTTGCTGGAGCGAAACGCACCAGATAGGGCTATTTTGAGGGACACGAACGAAGCTGGGCCAGAATTTCGCTAAGAACAGGCGATTCAAAGAAAACAACCTTTCATGCAGACAGCCAAAGTTATGCGCAAATGAAGGTTATATTGGGCAAAAATACACAGCAGTTACGGGAGTGAATACTGGAACAAGGTAAATTTCCTTGCTTTGCATATCTCGTGTTTTATCTCATATGAAAAAAGAGCCCCAAGAATTTTATAAAATTAATTTTCTCCTAGGTTATCTTTAGTTACGAATGCCAGTTGCAAGCGGTTACGGAGAGCACGAAATTTGTTCGAAGGAGGCCTCACGAAATATATTCACATGATATTGTGGTTCGGAAAGTTAAACGGACTTGGAAGCCAAATGACCAGGAGCAGTCGAAGAAGAGAGCTTTTCTGTCCCATTTCAGAGGTGTTACGGATAGGATGGGTGAGGTTTTGAAGGCATACGGGAGAAAATCGATCTTTTTACCACCCAGAAAGGTGCAAAATTATCTCCGACCACCAAAGGATCATTTTCCTTTATAGTCGCCATGCGTATACGCCGTCCCTTGTAGCTGTGGGTTATCTTATATTGGGCAAACACAACGAAGCATTGCATGTATTAGCATTTTTTCAACGATTCCTTCAATTACGCAGATAATTCAGAAATATAAAATAGTTTTTTAAAAAAAAAGTTGAACCGACTTCAGAAAAGGCGCTAAAAAGCATAAAATAATTTTTAATTTTATATCTATTACGACATTTTGAAGTCCGTGCAAATCAAACAAACCAAACAACTACAACAAAAATGTTTAATCGTCATTTCTTATGATCCCCTAAGCTGAAACGTTCAGGTAGTATTATGTTTTATTTTCAATTGTGGTTCTGTAGTTGTTTTATTTGTTTAATTTGCACCGACTTCAAAATGTCGTAATAGATATAAAATTAAAAATTATTTTATGCTTTTCTTCTATTAGGAATGGCTGATCACACTCTAAACAACAGCAAAAGAACCATTCAAATCGGTCCACGTGTTACAAAGTTAGGTTCCACCCTTCCCCCCCCCCCCCCCCCCCCCACTCCAGTAACATTTGTTTTCTCGTCGTATCAGCCAAGAATCATATTCTACCCAATAGAAAAAGAATTATCCAAATCGGTCCACGCGTTAAGAAGTTAGACTACCCCTCCCCCCACCCCCACCTTTCACCATAGGACCAAATTATTCTCCTATTAGCAATGGGGGACCATACTCTATACAACAGAAAAGGAACCATCGAAATCGGACCACGCGGTACAAAGTTAGGTTTCCCCCAACCCCCATCCACTAAAAAATTTTTTCTGCTGGTATCAACCACGGAACATACTTTACCCAACAGAAAAAGAATTATCCAAATCGATCCACGCGTTACAAAGTTAGACTACCCCTCCCTCCACCCTAGGCCAAATTTTTTTCTCCTATTAGCAATGGGGGATCATACTCTGCACAACAAAAAAAGAACCATCCAAATCGGACCACGCGTTACAAAGTTAGGTTTCACCCCCACCCCCCACCCCCATCCTACCAAAAATTTTCATGGTACCAATGGGTGAACATACTCTACGCAATAAAAAAAGAATCATTAAAATCGGTCGACGCGTTACGAAGTTATGCCCGTTCAGACATAAAAAAAAAAAAAACAACAACAACATACGCGGAACTTAGAACCTCTTTGTTTTTGGGAAGTCGGTTAAAATGTCATTCTAGTTCTGTGTCTTTAAGTAATTCAGTTCTTGCGTAGGATTTCAACATAACTTGGACGCTTACCAGATAAGGTAATAACTATCGAAAAAACATAGTCTTTTCGTATTTTGCAGATTGTCGATTGCCTCTGCTATCTTATTTCTTAAAATTTCCGCAGATTTCAGATAATTAGATTTCTTTCACAACTTTGAACATTTTTTGATTACCTACAAACAACATTTACTAATAATAGATAGAATATGTAGGAGAAAAATTCCCTTAAAGTAAAATTCTAGTAAGGGAAGTAAATCTTACATTCATATGTATTTCATGTAGATTTGAATTCGTTTTTATAACCTTCATGAAATCAGACTTGGCAAGAAGATTTAGTATATGACTGGCACACCTTTTATGTTTTGAAAGTATTGACGATTTTCATCAAAATGTGGTACAGTTTCTTCGACCAATTCGATCACCACCAATTTCATCTCTTTCATCATCTTCATATCCATCACTATTATTTTCTTCCTGAAAGTCGTCATGTCTTGACGTATCCCATCCGAATTCGTGAAGAGGTTTTACAAAATTTTAACCCACTGTCAGTTACAGAAGGAACGATATTTAAGGCGTTTAGTCCAAAATTTGCATTAATGTCACACAACAGGTCATGCATTTTTTAGAAAGAATGAAGTCCTGAAAATCTGGTACACGCCAATTAGGGCTCGTGAAAACCAGGTACCCGGGTTAACCGGTTATTAACCGACTGACGGTTAATACCCGGTTATGCGGGTATTACGGGTTAGGTCAACCGGCTACCCGTACAATTTGGTTAACTACGGTTATTGCGAGTACTGTTAACTGGTAACACATGCGACTTGGTTAATCGTGTAAGTGAGTAAAAGTTTTCGACATTAAATTATTGGACTCTTTCGTTTTACCGTTTTTAAATTTATGTTCGACTAACGTTTCAAGAATTTTCGTAAACCAAAAGAAAATTTGAGATTTGGACTTCTTTCATGATGCTTAAAAATAAAACTGCCAACGCAGTTAAACGTTACTTAGGCAGAGTAGGTCGTATGAATTTTAATAAGCACCATCACCATTTTATTTTGCACCATCCATCGTCAACGCTCGTGATAAATTCCCGAATGGAAAATTTTAATTTTTTTCGGGAATCTGCCAACTCTGGGCACTACCTACCTTTTCTAGAAGCGTTTCGTCGTATTTTTGAACCCTCATAGCTTCGGTCTGGATAATGACAGAGAGCCCATCTTTGAATAAGATGTAGTTACCAGACACACTAAGTTTCATTTGTCACGCTTATATACTTTAGATTTTAGTAATATCCTGAAATACGTCGATTTCGACACTCATGATCATAAAAACCTCTAGGGTACTTCCTGATGTCTTAGAAAGCTAAAATTTGATACGCAAGCTAGGATTAGCACACAAACAACGAAAAAATTAGGAAATCTGTAACTTTCATCCTCCACCCCCTCGAAAAGGGGGTCTAGTTCTGTATTATATAAAAATTTCTCATAAGATAATTTCCCAACTTCCAAAAGCCTTAGAAAGCTGAACTACGAGAAAATTAAGAAAGCTGTAAATTGCACCCTCCAGCCCCCCATAAAGGGGGTGCAGGTCTGTATATAAAATTTATTTTAATCTTTCGAATGAAGTAAAAATAGTCATACCGGATTTAAGAAAGTAACAAGCATTTTTAAGCCTAAAAGCTCGGAATTGTACAGAAGGAGAAATTAAAAAAAAAAAAGTCAAGAATATAATAAGCCAACAAGAAAAACAGGCAGCGATAGAGAGTGGGCTGTGAAAAAAGAATAGCTGACGCACAAGAAGTACAGCCCGAAAAAATAAAATAAACTAGAGCATCTTGCAAAAAGAAATGAAATCTCACCAAAAACATCTCATGTAAAGAAGGTTGTCAATGACTCACAAGCTCACACCTCATAGCTCATTAAAAAGTTATCAGATTTCCTGTAGAGCGAAGTCCTATCTCTACATGGTCTAACCTTATAACCCCTAACTCTAGAAACCCTTCATCTTGGTCATAAAGTATGGCTTGGCAGCTTCGCGGCCGTCGCACAGTCACTCACTGATTTCATGGTATGCGCATCAGTCTTTTATTTTTATCTAAACCCAGGACATCGAACAGACGCCGAAATCCTAATACCCCTTTTCAAAATTGTCAATAATGTTGATTTACCTTTTGCCGTTGTAAGTACAGTCACTTCCAAAAATGAAAAAATCTTTTAAATTTCCCAAAAATTAAGGATTTTCCTAAATTTTCTCCGATATTTATGTAATTAACATAGCTGTTTTATATTTTCATTACATTGCCTATATTATTACCTTTCCAAAAAGGTACAACACGTTCAGGTAGATTAAGGATGTAGAAATTCAAGTGAAGAAAAGAAATCCTCTCCTATATTTTCGTCACTGTAATCTGCTGACTAATTCGTCTCTATTGTTAACAAACCTTGACTCCTCATTATTTTTCATAAAAGAAAAGTTCAATGGAGTAAGTTCTGGAGCTCAAGAAGGATGGTGTACCTCGTCCAATCAAGCGGTCAGACAATTTATTATTTAATATTGCCTGGCAATGTTGGCATTATGCACTGGGGGTCCAACGTTTTGGTAAAAAATTACCCTAAGATTATCCAGAGAGATGTCTTCTAATAGATTTAGTAGCGTATTTCCCAAACAGCTCGCATAAATTTGTCTTTTAAGCACTTGAGGCAAAATGAATGGTCCTATTAAATAGGCGTCGATGATATCAGCCGAAAAATTGGCTCAGAATTTTCTATGTGGATTGTATCCTACTAGGTTTTGAGGTTCTGAAGGTTTGTGATACCATCCCCTGTGAACTGCGATTCATCCATTCACAGAATTCGGCCCAGAAATGCCCCGTTGTCAATGTAGCATTCCAGAACTCAAATAAAAATTTTTAGTTTTCTCCTTGTAGTCCTTGTACTGGGATATGATGATGTAAACGTAACCGTGCTAGATGAATAACCCCCCAAAGCTTGAACTGAAGACACTCCTAGTCGTTTTGCGACTCGTAAATTCTTCCGATATTTCAGATCGCAATTCTGTGTTTTTTGATGTTACACTTCCGATTGCTCTTTACCTTCGGAAAGTTCACAAAGATACCCTTTTTTGGGATGCACGTCGATTAGGAAATCACCTTTCATATTCCAATATAGGCGCTTTTTCGTTTCAGTCTACTGCACAATAAACATAAATTATATCCACGTATTCCTCAAAAGTAAATTTTGTCAATTTTTAATAATTTTAGCTTAAGAACATCAATAGTTATGGAGTTGTTTTTCAACTGTGATCGATATTCGTGCTGACTGACCCTCGTTTATACCAACATTTCAATCAGGCATTAGTAACAGAACGTCAGGATACTAGGGTGTGAACTCGGGCTAACAAAAACTAATATCGACAATAAAACAAAACCAGGCTGAAATTTTAATAACTTTTTTGCAGCAATAATTAAATTACCTGTGTACCTTAAACAAACATTTTCGACCCTTTGTCTTAAATATTTTGTTTATTTAAAGAATTTCCTACATAAAGTGCAATAAAATAACTAGGTAGTCAGAGATTCCTTGGATGCGGTTTTTTTAATTCTTTCTCTGCCTACATATTTTGTACCTCTTTGGAAAGGTAATCATATGGACAATCCAATAAAAATAAACTTTTTTTCATTTCTGGAAGTGACAATACCTACAATTGTAGGAGGTAGATCAAAATTGTTGACAAATTTGAAAATGTCATTGGAGTAGTTGTTTTTAGAGTTTTTTTATGTCGCTGTTTTGAGAAGATCGAAAGCTAAAAATAAAATAGTGATGTACATACTTATCGTGAAAAACTGGAATTTATGAATCATCCTGTAACTCCTAAAAGGTTGAGAATGCCTCCCCCCACCATACAATTTACCCCACTCATTTCCGCACGTCAGATTTGAAGCACCGTATATATATATATATATATATATATATATATATATATATATATATATATATATATATATATATATATTGACTTGCTGTTTCTTTTTTGATATATATTTCATAGCTTATAGCTTATAACTTTTATAAGGCACCACACAATTGATTTGAAACTGATTACCCTCAATAACTGCTGTGCAAATGCAGAATACATCAATCCCACCAAAAATATTTCATGTAGAGAAGGCTGCAAATACTCACAAGCTCATACCGCTTTCACTTTTAAAAAAATATCAGAGCTCATGTGGAGCCAATCCCCTAACTCTACAACCTCTAACTCTAAGAACTCTAAATCTTGGTCAAAAAGTATTGCGTCGCAGTTTCGTGGCCGCCTCACAGTCACTCCTATGAACTTTTGGTAAGACATTAAGTCACTGGCTTTAATGTTGTGTAATGAATTAGATCCACGAAACACCCAAGCCATACTTTTTGACTTTTTTTTTATATTTCTTGTAGGGTTTCTGTAGCTAGGGGTTTTAGAGTTTGGCGCTTGGCTTTTCATAAGATCTGATAACTTTTTAACAGTGAATACGGTATGAGCTTGTGATTCTTGGCAACTTTCTTTACAGGAGTTGTTTTTGGTGGGATTTTATTTCTTTTTGCAAGATGCTATAGTTCTTTTTATTTTTTCGATCTGTATTTCTTGTGTGTCAGCTATTCTTTTTTTTCACAGCCCACTCTCTATTGTTGTCTCTTTTTCTTGTTGACTTATTATTTGCAATAAGCGATAAATCGGGGTGGTACTTAGCTATTAACCGATTTATTCAACTATAGCTGACTGCTTTATTTATATTTAGTTAAAGCAGACTATATTATCTTTCCAACAAAGAAAAGCATATACACTTTATTAACCGAAATAACAAGAAATCTCTGATTAAACCTGAAATTTTAGTCGCAAACCAAATTGGAAGCAATAAGTCATGGTGCTGCTTTTTTAATTTCTCCTTCCGTACAATTTCGCGCTTTTAGGCTTAAAAATGCTTGCTAGTACCTTAAATCTGGTATGACTATTTTTACTTCATTCGAAACATTGTTTTGTAAGCTTTATTTGTTTTCATAGAAGCAATACATTAGGCATATTAAAGAAAAATTCCCCCGGCGGCCCGTGCTGGCGTAGTCGAGTAAGGAAGATACTTCTTGCACGAGAGCAGTTCATTTCCTCATAGCACACTCTCATTTTCGTTGTTTATATACTAATACCATCTAGCTTTGATGTCAAATTTCAGCTTTCTAGAACTTTTGAAAGTACCTCCCCAAAAGAAATTTTATATACATACCTGCACCCCTTTTATGGGGGTTGGAGGATGAAAGTTACGGATTTCTTAATTGTTTCGTTGTTTGTGTGCTAATCTTAGCCTGCATGCCTAATTTTAGCTTTCTAGACCTTTTGCAAATACCTACCAATTAGAAATTTTATATACACTCTTTATGGAAGGTGGAGGGTAAAAGTTACAGATTTCTTGAAATTTTCATTGTTTGTGTGCTAATCCCAGCCGGCATACCAAATTTGAACTTTCTTAAACTTCAGGAAGTACCCTAGAGGTTTTGATAATGGAGCTTTTGATGGCGAATGTTTTGATGATCATGCGTATCGAAAGCGATGTATGAAACTTAGTGTATTTCATTAGTCTAATAACTACATCTTATTCTAAGAATTTCGGCTCTCTGGTATTATCCAGACCGAAGCTATGAGGGTTCGAAGATACGACATAAAGCTTCGAAAAAGGATTGGTAGTGACCAGTCTTGGCCGGAGCACTACCGTGCCCGCAGATAGTCTAATGAAAATTTTGTAACACTCACTACAGAGCACCGAAGCACGAGCGGTGGTGACGAATTAGATACTGAACCAAGCTGACATTGCTTTGAAAATTTTGTGAACAGAACAAAACTGTAACTGTAAAAAATAGTTATTAAAAAAAATTTTACCCGACTTTACAAAAAGTGCTAAAAACCATAAAATGATTTTTCATTTTATATCTATTACGACATTTTGAAGTCGGTGAAAATTAAACAAACCAAACAACTACAACAAAAGTATTTAATCGTCCTTTCTTATGATCCCGTGAGGTATGATACGTTCACGTAGTATTATGTATTATCTTCAATTGTGGTTCTGTAGTTGTTTTATTTTGTTTAATTTTGACCGACTTCAAAATGTCGTAATAGATATAAAATGAAAAATCATTTTATGGTTTTTAGCACTTTTTGTAAAGTCGGTTCAAATTTTTGTTTTAAAAAGCTAATTTATTTCTTACTTTTTAGTGTCTTTATATATACGACTCGAAGAATGCTGCTCGTATGAACAAAGCAATTTCAAAAGTTGCAGAGGTAGTGGACTAACAAAATCAGCCAAATCCGGCAACATATTACGAAATTAGTCACGGTCACCCTTTAGTACCCTGACCTTAGAAAATTCTTAACATGAGCCTAGTGCGCCACTTTGCGCAAGTGAAAACCCCCAAGTCAACATTTTTCCATAGAGTAGCAATAGGGGATCATATAATACACAACAAAAAGCAATCTTCCATATTGGTGTGTGAATCAGAGATGCCAGACAGTATTAAGCAAAAGTCGCCGATCCGAGGCGCTGAAGTCGCCCAAAGTCGCCGCGAAATTATTTGAAATCGCCCAAAAATCGCCTTTTGATTTTATAATCAATTTCAAATTGTTGTTTGTACAGCTTTAATGTAATATTTATTACAGTAATAACAGCAACAGATACAAGTAACACAAATTTAAAATTGTGGTAGAGGCGTCGTGAAAAACAAGAAATACCCGTAATTAAGAAGATATTTACAAAGTTTTGTCCCACTCCTAATCCACCAGCATTTTTTTTCTCGTGGTATTAACCACGGAACATAGCCTACCCAACAGAAAAAGAATTATCCAATTCGGTCCACGCGTTACGAAGTTAGACTAGCCCTCCCTCCGTAGGCAAAATTTTTTTCTTCTATTAGCAATAAGGCATCATATTCTGTACAACAAAAAAAGTACCATCCAAATCGGTCCACGCGTTACAAAGTTAGGTTTTACAGCCACCCCCACCCCCACCCCACCCAAATTTTTTTTTGACATGGTACCAATCGGCGAACATGGTTGCTGGAGAATGGACGGACGAGTTGAAGCCTTCTAGGATACGGCGATCCTCATCTGGATATTCTCAATTGTTAGTTACACCTCCAAGTGTTAGCAACCGGGCAATGCATCCTAGAATGTAGCCAAGTAACTAATGCGGGAGGAGATAACCTCTTGAAAAATCCCCCTAACCCCAAGGGAGTCTGCAGTGTTGCGTCCCCTCTCCAGGACCCAAGGGTAATTGGGTCGCGAATGGCGTTTCCTCGGGCTCTTCTGTGGGAGTGGAGGTGGATTGTATGGTAGACCAAAACAGGTTGGCTATACCCACGCTACCCACAACACAACAGTAGCAGCTTTGGGAAAATTACCTTTCGAAGGAACTGTGGCGGCTATGGAGGCTTCCTTCCGGCTGAAATTGCTGTAACAGTCCTGGAAGAGGGTGCCATTGGCAAAATAATAACAAGCACTTCCCCAGGTGCGGCGGTGCAGAGACGGGAGACACTATCGAGTTGGCTATCTCCGCGATACGCACACCAGTAGAAGATGCAAATCTGCCTTCCGAAGGGTTAGCTGTGGTTAATCCGGAGGGGGTTCCTTGTCCTGGCTCAGCACTAAAGCGTTACGGCCTGGAACCCTTCAATGCCGTAGGCAGAGAAGGGGTGAAGGTTGTAATTAACGCATGGACCAAGAAGGAACACTGGAGACGGTGGGAAAACATGGATTTATGCAAATCTGCTTTCCGTAGGGTTAGCTGCGGTTAACCCGGAGAGGGTTCCTTGTCCTGGCTCAGGACTAAAGCGTTACGGCCTGGAACCCCTCAATGTCGTAGACAGTGAAGAGGTGATAGTTGTAATTAACGCATGGACCAAGAAGGACCACTGGAGACGGTGGGAAAACATGGATTTATGCAGATAGGCTAGGATTCTAGCAGTGACCCAGGAAACCGAGGTTAGTGACGACAGTGGGATAACTGGATACTCAGTTGCCCCCACTAAGGGAGACTGGTAGGGGACGAAAAGGGACCCGGTTATGCGGTCTGTTTCGGTTAATCCCCAGAGAGGTGTATACACGTCGAACTTTGTTTTTGGGAAGTCGGTTAAAAAATATATTAATGTAAAATATGTTAATTAATATTGGCTTGATAGTTGAGATTTATGTCGCTGCATTTTTCAGATGAAAGGTAAACACGTCATATTTCGTAACTCACTTCTCGACTAGTTTTTTGTAGAATTCAGCACTTTAACTCAGCCAGCCAAGCCTTTCTGCTTCATTTATGATTTTAACGGAGATTTTCACATCACCTTGCTTTTTACTGGAATTAGAAAAGTTTGAAAAAAATCTATTGTTCGTATGCCCAAACGAAATAAATAATTTATTCTTGTTAAAAAATTAATAATAAATCAAAAAAAGGAATCTATTTATACATAGTTGCTTTAAAATAATGTTTGTTGTTCCGCATACTTCACATGTAATTCATTGTAAAGTACAGTACTTTTACTTGTACTTCATAAGGTACTGCAATATTTTGAGTGTACTTGTATTTTATACTTCAAGTTAGAAGTATTTTGTACTTATACTGATCAGTATAAAAATACTGTAGTATAATCCAACTCTGATGTTATGTTGAATTATTTAATCCTTTATAGGCGTAGTGATTCGGCTTTGATGGACCAAATGTTGATGTTTTGTTGCTACTTATTTAATTACAGATGTAAAGTAAATAAGTTACAATTACACTATAAATATTGCAGGTGTAAATTAAAACAGTCACCTTCAATTGCACAAAAATATTTATTATACTTGAATAACAGACACCCTGTATTATTTTAATTAATATTTGTGATGTGATATGTTCGACTCGGGGTATTTGTGTGCACCTCTGTAAACAGATCCGATGCAGCTAGCACATATGGAATGTGAAAACAATAACAAAATTGATGATTTTAACTCTTTTAGTGAAAACAGGCAGCAGGGGTATACAACTTTTGGTAAGTACTGTCCAAAGAAACTTCTAAATTAAAAAGAATTTGTATTAAATTTGTTGTTTTTTTCTTCTTAGGAAATAAAACAAAGCTCAGTTTTCGAAGAAAATATTATAAATATATTAATTATTCTTTTAATATTGTCCGAAAACCTCGGTGCACTTGTCTGCTTTGGGCGGGATTTTTTTTAAATGTTATTGTTTTTTGTAATATTTTCATTATTTAAGGGAATTCGTTCCCCAATTTTAGTTTTTCTTATGTAAGAAAGTATCAATTATTTCCAATCGGAAATTCAGAATTTAAGCACCGTCACTATAATAACTGTTATTAAAGACTAAAACAAAGACATCTCTAAAGCAAAGTAGTCCCATAACATAGCAAATGCAATTACCTGCAATTTTTATAATATTGCCTTTTCTCATATTTTCTCATATTTCATATTTTAATTCCAACTGAATATAATTTTATTTTGTGGAACCCTGTACATGTAGTTTTTTCAGCGAAATTTTTTATATTAAGGAATTTTGCATAGGGAATTTCGGTTTTTGCAAATTTTGCTACTTGGAATTTTATTTCTCCCTTTCAAGCTCAGAGTCTTCTCTTTCCTTCAACTTTCGTGAAGGAGACTTTGAGAAATTAAATCACTTGCTCCTCAACTCTAAAATTGGCACTATCCCTCAGCATCTTCCACTTGACGTTACTGTAGAGGCGTTCTATTCAAAAATACACGCTTTTCTCACACAATCTATCCCTCTTCTTCCTCGTAAAAAATGCTCCTCATCCCCCGTTTGGTACGACAAAGAATTACGATCTCTCCGCAACAGGAGAAATAAACATTGGCAAACCTATCTTCTAACCCTGACTGGGCCTGATTATTCTTGCTACCTATCTGCTTATACCTCTTTTTCTGAACGTTGTGATACCCTCTACTATGAGTACCCCCAACGAATGGAAACTAACCTCATATCCGACCCCAAGCGTTTTTATAACTTGATTAATTCCAAGAAGAAATCCAATGGTTACCCCGCCACCCTAAAACTAAAGAATACCTCGTCGTATGATCCTCAGGCTGTCGCCAACCTCTTCGCACACTTCTCCAGTAAATCTTTCAGCTACGATTCCCTACAACCTGACCTTAACCACTTTTCTTTCTTGGACAAATGCACTCAAACGTCGTTTACGTCTTTCGACCCTAATCCCGAAGTAATCGCCGCCAGTATTAACGGGCTTGAGGACGACTTTCACCCAGGTCCTGACGGCATTCCGGCCATCGTTCTGAAAAAGTGTACCATGCATCTAGTTCAACCTCTTACTTTCTCTCTCCCAGCATGATTTTCTCAAAGGAAGATCTATTACCACCAACCTTACCGACTTCGTCTCCAAAACACTATGTGTCCTGGAAAACGGTAAGGATGTTGATGTTATCGCTACCGATTTTAGTAAAGTCTTTGACAAGATCTCCTATAACGTTATTCTGTACAAACTTGATTGCCTAGGCTCCGCCCCCCCCCCCCCATTCATCTCCTGGATTCAATCCTACCTCAACAACCGTCAGTACAATGTTCTTTTTAGCTCATCCAGTTCTAACCCTATTGTCGCTCGTTCCGGCGTCCCTCAGGGCAGCCACCTCGGTCCATTGATTTTCATCCTTACATTAAATGATGTTGATTGTGTCATCAAACACTCAGAGCTGTCCATTTATGCTGATGACATGAAAATAATTAAACATATCACCTCCACAACCGACTGTCTTCTTCTGCAAAAAGACCTCGATTCGTTCACCACATGGTCTATGAAAAACTTTCTTTAGCTCAATGTCTCCAAATGCCAATCTATCTCTTATTCTGTGATAGCGAACTCAATTTCCGTTCCCATATTGACAGTATAATTAACAGAGCTAACTCCGCACTAGGGTTTGTGAAGCGCTGGCCTAGAGAGTTCTCCAGTCCTTATTTTTCAAAATCTCTCTATATCTCCTTCGTTAGACGTCTCCTTGAATATGCCAGTCAGGTATGGTAAACTACACAAACAACCCACATTAACAAGATTAAATCTTTCCAGCGTAGGTTCATTCGCTTTGCTCTATGGAATCTTCCGTGGGTAGACATATTCTACTTACCACCCAATGAAAACCATCTGAAACTGATCGACTTACAACCTCTAAGTAAACGTCGTGATGTTTCCGACATTCTCTTCATTCATCAGCTATTAACTGGTGCCATAGACTGCCCTTCAATCCCGCAATCTCAATCCATCTTTACGAATCCCCGCAACCTTAGGTTCACTCCGCTTTTTCAACTACGCTCAACGCGAACCAATTACCAGGATGCTACCTAAAGTCAACGACCTTTCCTCCTTTGACTTCCATCTGAGTAAATGATTCTTTAACAAGGCCTTATATCTTGATCCCGCACATCTCGATCGCCTTTCTTAAATCTTCTACCTCCGAGTTTGTATTTACCATAATTATAGCTCATATTGTAGCTAATTTCATTTATTATGACTTATCATTTAGTATTAGTATTATGTTAAAGCTTGTATTTCTTATTTTTTGTATTATTAAGTTTAGCAAATAATTAATTAAAACCCAATAACAATAAATTTTATTAACAGTCGGAAATTACATATTTACACAAAAAAAATTCTTATAATAAATATATACAATTGCGAAATTATTTTAATACCTACATAAAATAGTTTATTTTATACATAATTTACAAGTATTTAAATCTTTTAATAACTAATTTTGCGAAAAGGTAAAATACAGCCTTAAAAATTTTTTAATACAAAAATCAAATATTTTAATTTGATTTTAACATCGCTTAATTTAGTAATAGTTTAATTGATTTTAAATGAAATCAATTATTAGAGAAATTATAAGAAAAACCTAATAGGTGCAGTTTTTTCTTTTCAAAGAATATAAGAGGAATATGTGGGTGATTATCTTTATTTATTCCGAACGGTTGAAACGCACCAAATATGTTTATTTACTCATTCCGAATATTCAATTTATTCCATTTCATGTTTCTTAACTAGCACCAGTCTATTCCGAACACGTTCCTTTCATTCTACGAGACTACATGGAATATATGGAAGTGGTTGTTTGACACGAGTTAGAAAATGGAGGTTACAAATTGCAATGCAATACCTATGTTTGTACAATACATTTGATTTATTTTTGGGATATTCAAATACTGTTAGATGATTACTGGGTGACATTAAATGCGTAATAGGATTACCTCCTCAGAAGACGGAGGCAATCCTATTCACAAAGAGGGGAGTGATCGAAGCCTTCCAACCACCCAAACTAGCGGGCAATACCTTAGCACTAAAGACCCACTCTAGGTATCTTCGACTCCAAACTAAGCTGGGGCATGAACATAGATGAACGCGTGAAGAAGGCGTCAATAGCGTTCTACGCCTGCAAGAGAATGTTTGACACGAAATGGGGTATAAGCCCTCGTATTGTCCACTGGACGTATACCTCCATAGTAAGATCTATTCTTACCTATGGCATAATAGTCTGGTGGACTGCTCTAGAGAAGGAGAGCAATCTAAAGAAAACACAGAAGATTCAAAGAGCTGCCTGCTTGGGCATCTCCGGAGCTATAAGCACAACGCCAACGGCTGCAATGGATATTATGCTCCATCTCCTACCGCTCGACGTCCACGGCAAAAGTATAGCTGCACGCAGTGCCGTAAGACTGAAAGAGTCCGATTGCTGGAAGAGCTCTGATAACGACCATAGCAGTATATTAAGGACCTATCCGGGAGGCTATCTGCAGGTGAACACCAACCCACTACTTAGTTTTGGGAAGGTCTTCTCCACAAGATTCCCAACTAGATTAGAGTGGGAAGAGTGGGGGATGCCACCGGTGCGGAAATATCGATCTTCACGGATGGGTCTAAGATGGGGAACGGAGTGGGAGCGGGGGTCTTCTCAGACTGCCTAAGTATACCTAGTAGATACCGGCTACCGGGCCATTGCAGTGTATTCCAAGCGGAGATCTTGACCATAGAAAGGGCGGCAGCACGGGCGCCCAAACCTACTAACGGGTACCGAGATTTGTACATCGACAGCCAAGCAGCTATCAAGGCGCTGGACTCAGGTCACGGCTAGTCTCCGGACGTTAGGGGCGACTCTCTGCTGGGTCTCTGGTCACAGTGGTGTTCCAGGGAAGGCTACTCAGCTCGCTAAGCAGAGATGGAGTAACTTAACCACATGCAGCCTGTCAAGGCAGCTGTGGCCTGAATGGGATTTGAGAAAAACGGAGTTCCTGCTAAACGGAAGCCGGATAAACCTCCGAAACATTGTGGCAGTTATTACTGGCCACTGTCTGTTCGGTAGACACGCAGAACGTCTGGGCATTCCCACGAATGACTTCTGCCGGAGCTGTATGGACGAGGAAGAGGTGGAAAGCATTCAGCACTTACTCTTCGAATGCCCGGGCCTAGCAAAAAGAAGGTAAAATGCAATGGGCGTGTACTTCTTAGGTGGCATGGGCGATATAGCCGGCTTCGGGCTGAAGCAGCTCCTAAGGTGTATTATATTATTCGAGTTCAAAACCTGGTGAATAAAGAACCGGTGAGCAACTCTGCGTCGTACCTCCAAAGAGCGCATATTAAGCAATCGGAGGCGATCCTCATAAGGAGAAAGCCTCAGTGGTTCATTCCACGGTATTTCTCTTAGTGCAAACCTTACAAAGTTTCGCTGTGCGGACTCAATGCGTCTAGAATGAACAGCATAGCATGGTGACCAAACTTGGGATGCATACTCAAGGATTGGGCTAACCAAAAAAAAAAAAAATAAGTGAATTAAGCTCTGACGATCAAAAAATGACATAACCCGGAACTGAATTACTCCTAGATACAATACAGTTTATGTGCAGCGTGAAATCGAGCTCTTTGTCTAGCTTCACACCAAGATCAGTAATGACTGCACGCGATAAATAGCAGTATCCACAAAGGTATAATCAAAGACGAGCTGACCGAGGTTCCTAGAGAATGACATAACTTCACATTAATCTAAGTTAAGTTGCAGGCCATTTGATCCACAACAAACCTTGAAGGTGTTTAAATCATCCTGTATGCAGAAAGAATCATAATTGTTTCTAACGTAAGAAAAAACTTCATATAGTTCGTATAGATTAAGACTTTGGAGTGTTTAATCAGTGGGACAATGTCGTCAACGGCAAGAATGAACAGAAGCAGACCAAGATGGTTACCCTGAGGTACATCAGAAGAAGCCTTAACGACTAGATAAAGTATTATGAAAAGATACTCGGTATATCCTATCTATTAAGTACGAGGAGATTCAGTCGAGCATAAAAGGCGGGAAACTAAGTTTGAGTATAGTCACAGAGTGAGGGAGTTTATCAAATGCTTTAACGTTTATCAAATGCTTTAATGCTCTAACGAACTGAAGAGACTTGTTGAAGAGGAGTTCCAGTGGAGTGAGTAAGGAGTCAGAGGAGAACCTCACGAACGCAGGTGGAACACCATCAGGACCAGATGAAAAGTCCATTTTAAGCTCCCTGATGCTATCCATCATAATATCACGAGATATATTGGGCAAAGGAATAGAGACAGCAGGACGATCCTGGATATGATAAAACTCAGCCAGGGAAGGCGTAAAATTGCGAGAGGGAAAGGCACTCTCGTAGATCAGCAGGTTGGAACTGGTGTACCCATTGCACCACATTGTAGATGGATAATTATCAGTTTTCTTCTTCATATTTACAAATTTTAAAAAGTTATGCAAGTTATTGCGAACACTATAAAGGTATTACATGTATAACAATGAAAACAACGCCAAAAAGCTGTCATAACAATCGACGAAATCACAGTAAGCTGACGTGTCTCTACAGCGTAAGTAGGTTTTCCATAGTTTCTTTTTTTATTCTTAAGGCTCCGAAATTCTCTATTATACTACGGGGGGAGCAGCAGGATGATCTCGACAGCTTGATTGGTACATAAAGATTAAAAAATTCGTAAATCTTTTTTTATCTTTATTACAAAATAGATATGGGAAATCGATTTCGAGGAGCCTATCTTCAAGATCAGAGAAGTCCGCCCTTTTAGAGTCAAAAACGAACTGATCTAAATTGGAATCACCAGAATTAGAGCCATCGTAGCAGCAAAAATGAAAATGGGCGGATGTAAACTGTTGATAGGAGATAAGTTTTGAGAAGCCGATTCCTGCATCAACATAGTTTGTCAAGTTTGGGGGGATATAACAACAGAGCAGGAAAATGGTGATCTTTACCACAGAGAACTTAAGAGCTAAGAGTTCGATTGCGAGCGTGTCGGAAAAAGTAGGTATATCAATCAAACTGCAATCTAAATGCGATTTGCAAGCAACACACACTGCCACCACGAGCCATGGAGTCAGAGTATCTATCCCTACGAAAAATTTGAAAAGACTCCTAAAAAATTTCTGTGTCATTAAAACCATGTTAAAACCACGTTTCGATCAGAGCGATGACGTCGTAACAACAGGCAAGAGAAGCCTGAAATAATTGGCTTGTCCATGTTCTTAATCCCCTTACATTTTGATAGTAAAGGAAAAGCGTACTTAGTTTTTTTGTTTGGTAACAGTGGCTCTATTGTGAGTGCTATCTGCGAATTTACGACTGGGCACAAACTCATATGCGTGATATTCTCGGCCCAAAAATCGGGAGCAGATATTATCTCGAAAAGATCTGGATAGGACAAAAAAAAAGCCGTCATGAGTCCCCGAAAATAACGAGATCTTAGAAGTTGACAACGGAGAGTCTTCAACTCCACTCCTCTCCCTCACGTAGCGAATAACCTCATAAACAGAAATCGATGGATCAAGTCGGGAAACAAAGAAAGACTTCGATAATTGCGCAATCCTCAGAGTAAAACCCTCACTTCGAGATACATTAACATATCTCAACGGGTATGTGTCTTGTGATGGGTGAGGATTATACTGAGAGACGCCGGGAGATATGTTCACAGGTATATATATATATATATACATATATATATTAGTTACATGATGTATGAAAGTTTAAAATCTTTCGTGCTGGTTTGCATTTCTATAATTCTATAATTTGGATTTAAATACGGACATGAATGATAGGACATATGAACTTAGAAGAAATGTAACACTATATAGAGATTGGATTTGCACACCGATCATAGAATGGTTCTTTTGTTGTCAACGGTCTTAAGCCGAGGGGGTCTTTCTGTTTCCAAGTTTCTTTACTTTTCTCTTGATCCAAAAATCTTAATTCTCCCAAACGACGTTGACAAAATGCGCATTTTCTCATCCGTTGTCCAAGGGTAATCTACGTTGTCAGTTCACTTCTATACGAATCTAAAATTTAGGAAGGTTCATTTAACCCCCAAAATATTCAGCCTGTCCTTGTAGGCTTATAAAGTTAAACCTCTGAGAACTAAGTGGTACCATATACTGGTATATATAAGATAAACTTTTGTATGAGGAACAAATTATTGTATTATCTTTATGAATCATGAAATATCAATCAACATAAATCTCCCGGAAATCGAAGTTAGCAAAAGTACTATTGTCACTAGATTTATTTTGAAATTGTGTATATGTTAATAGGAATAATTATTTTGAAATATAAATTATGATAAGATAATGAGTAATGTGAAATGTAAACTTCGTAATCTCTTCCCTCTCTTCATCGTCCTTACTTTAGAGAGCCTACTATGTCGGTGGGCTGGGTCCTCGCAATGAGGTGGGTGGCCCTATTTCTTTTCAGGGATCTTAGGACCAACGGAAAGGAAGTCAATTCACCAGACCCCCATCGATTTCCGGTAAGTCCGGCAGCGTTTGCCGTCCTCCTTCCTCCTCCTTCCTCCTCCTTTGTTATCCTTTTACTTCTTTCTTATTTCTTTTACAAAATTAAGTTTTTTTCAGAAATTTTTCTCTTTTGTTTTGTTTCTTCTCTCCCATTCCTAATGACCTTTTAAGACATAATATGTTGTTAGCAAAAAACATCCACGGGTTGCCATCGGCCGTATTTTAATTTTGCGACTCTCGTGTGTAAATCTAACACGTTACCACTTACACTATCCATGACTGCTTGGTACTAATATACCTGTTACAAATATAATATTTTGTAAATTTATATCTATATATTAAGTGATAACGCATCTGGGACTTAAATTGTTGAAAAGTGAAATGCTTTTTCTATGTATCTGCTTACTTTTAAGATTTATAGTACCTTTCCCATTATACAAACGAACACAATAAAATTTAATGTTACTGTACTAATCATAAAAAAACATTAACTAACTTATAATGGTAGTTACTGTATAGCCTAGTTAGAACAATATCGACTGCGTTGTATTTCGTGAGCCTAAAACGTTCCTTTGTTTACGAACGAAAATCAATGCTTGTACAAACTTTGCTGCGATAACAGGTACGGAAATAAAACTTCGGGAAAACCTGTGGGACCTGACGCTTTCTAATTATAACTCGCTCTTGCTTCATATTATATATCATGCAAGCACGCACAATTATATTTGTTTGGGCCCACGCGATTTATGTACATAGATATCCATTTTAATTGTTTTACTGGAAAACTGTATATATCTAAAATAAATTATGAATTCATTTCAAATACGAAAGTTGCTGCTGTTCTATAAACCAATAAACGAGTTAATCATTTTTCTAAGCAGAATTATTTAATTTCCCCCACTAACCTAAAATTATTGTCTTGAGCTAAACAGAAGTGCACAAATCAGGTAAAATCTTTTACATTACAAATATTTTTCTTCCGGAATTTAATTTTTTCGTTGTTTTGAATTCATATGTATCTTGAAATGTAATTACTTCAATAAATATAAAAAACAAACTATTTATATCTTTTTCATGCTATTAGCTCCCATGCTGGTCAAACTTCTACTTCTCGACAGTCTTTGATTCTCGAATTTCCCGTTGAGGTTTTTGTTGAAGGTATGTTCATATTTTGTGCCATCAATGACGCCATTCAGCCAGTCACTTCGTTGTTTTAAATTCTCAGATTTTACCTGAGTGCTGTGTAAATCCTTCTGGTTTTCTAGACCTAAATCTAATTCGTAAGAATTACTTGGCGCTGTTCGTGACATTTCGCTGTGATTACCAGCCGCATTGACTCCATTTTTATTCTGAAGAATAGTGTGCTGGTGCTGCCTTTGCCAATTACAAGACGTTTCTCCGCACGAATAATCTTGCAAATTAGGTAAACGGTGGTCATCCGTTCTCAAGTAAGTAAGAGGCTGATTAGTAAAAACTTCCTGCTGAGGTCTATATGGAGTCCTTGATGAACAGCTACACCCCAAACTATCAATTTGCGAACCTTTCGGATGATTTTTGGCAGTTTTTTTAAATGTTACTGTCAAAGGTCTTCTTGTACATTTTAGCAGCGACATATCTTGCTCCAGGATGCATGCATTCATTTGTTGCATTATTTGTCCTGAACATATTGACGAGCAAGTGTGGGCGGAATGTGAAATTGAACGTTGTGATATGTTCCGAAATAGCTTTCCACTCGACTGAAACTGGCTGCGTTTATGATGATAGCAGCAACGGGAACATGTAGCCTATCAGACATAGAAACAAACAACATGTTTCTAGATCACATATATAATACTGCTGATTACGCAATTATTTGCAGATAACCTACCTTGAACGCTTCCCGGAATTTATAACTCATAATGTTGTATAAAACTGGGTTGATACATGTCGAGACATAGTATAGTACACCTGATATAGGAGTAATTATGTCGTATATTGCCGCGTGTTTTTGCTCTGCATTCATCGCAAATATCCGTTGAGCATGATGAGGTGCCCAGCAAACGAAAAATGCTACCACAACAGCAACTGAAATTAAATTTGAAAAATGTTAATAAAAGAAGCTCCACATATTTCAAACATATTAAATTGAAACAATATATAGTAAAACTATATTGGCAATTGAAACATATGATATAATCCAATGTTCGAATTAAGTCAGTACTTGAATACGCTAGTAATATTTTGATTGTGACTTAACCTAGTTATGCTCAGAACTATTTTCCGCTTCAAATTTTTATAACATCAAACTAAATGGCATATCTAACTTAATTATTGAATAGAAATATTATTTTGACATTTAGTTTTTATGTGTTGATGTGTGTCGTTATAGACCCCATGGACAGATGGGTTAAATGTTAAATAAATCGCATACACATAAACGCGTTGGGTCACTAACGACCCCGTGCGCATAAATATATTAAGTATTATAAATCAGATTAAAATCATGCATGTCTCTCAAACCAATCCAAGTTTTAAATGTATCGGAAGAAAATTTTGAAATTAATAATTTATACAAAATATACGACTGAGGTAACGTTTTCTGCCCTAGCCGCTTAATAGGGTACTAATTAACTACTCCGAAAGAGCATTAAATTCATTATCTTCACAACTTTGGTGAATCCAAAATCGGTATATTGATAATTTCAAAAGCTTTTAATATAGTCTGATATGCTGCCTCTCTAGCTAAACTTCAAGAATGTGGTATTTACCCGCACCCCTTGAAATGGATAGAAATTTTTTTTGCTAGGCCGAAATGAAATCTGATCTTACGAAATAAGTTTCGGTGTATCTTAGAGATCAGTTCTTTCACCAAGTTTACTTCTTTTTTTAAATAATGACCTTTTATCGATCATAATTAATAATCAACTGTGCTGTGAGCTGTTGCTTGGCTACTTCCCGGTCCTCCTTCAAAGTGCATTATATATGTCAAGTTAAGCGAAGGCCCAAAAGTGGCGTCGTAAAGGATAACGACCAGACATCGGCGTGGTTTAACTTCAGAGGGGTTGAAAATCCGACGATGCGGTCTGATCCAGGAGCCTCGGCAGAATCACCTGTGGGACGGGATGCTCCAGTTCCCCCTACCTCGAGAAGAACCGCCGCAGAAAACACCCCATCTACATCGGGCAAGAAGCTGCAAAATAATCGGCTGCTCTGTTTCCGCCAATATCGGGAGGGACCTTAAAAGCACCTGCCCCTTCCACCATAAGAGCAAGAAACCGGAGAATTGCAAAAGCTGGAAAAATTACTCCGACCACTAATAGACTAGGAGGCATTGCAAATCAAGGGCAGCCATTGCAGCCCCCTTACGTTCCTTCGGATCAATCACCATCATGTAAAAGCTGCCTTACTTTTTAACCGGAAAATTAGGTTCAAAAATCAAACACCTTAAAATCTTGTTCAAATAAAACTTTCTATTTAATAACGGACTACGCGTTTCGAACAGTTGTCACTGTTCATCATCAGGCTTAACTAGAGACTAAATTTGAAATTGTGCAACAAACGATACCATAAACAAAATGCTTAGTCATACATTGAGATGCAAAAACGGTTCACAGAATGTCAAGAAATAAAAATCTTTCAGTAAAACAAAACCTGACAAATACAATAGTTTAAATTAGACATTATTATTATTAAAAATTCTTAAAAGAGTTGAATCTACTAGTCCTAAATTATCATTCAAAATTACGTCGCTATTTTTTCTGATGAAAATTGACTCCCAAATGGTTAATCTTGTGTACCCGTTTACGCTTTTCAAGAGCTGAAAATTGTTCAAGTTGATATCATGTTTTCGCTGATGCCTTCTTCCTCTTCCCAGAGATTCATTTTCAAATTTTATATGTTTGGATAATGCGGTCTTTTCTGTCTTATTATAAATATCCCTTTCATGATCCTTATATCGTTGAATTAATTTTCGTGAAGTCATGCCAATATAAGTAGCGTCACAGCCTTCACAACTGATCTTATAAATTCCTGACTTCTCTGTATTCTCTATTTTATCTTTAGTGGATTTTAAAAAAGATTTCATTTTACAATTGGAAGACCAAGCTGGTTGTATGTTGTATTTTTTAAGGATCTTACTTATGTTTCTGGTGATGGGAGGGTAGTATGTTAGCTTTAGAAATCTTTTATTTTCTTTTTCTTTTTGTGGCATCAAGCGGGTTTCTTTGAGTTTTTTCTTTTTAATATGCTTTTCTATTATATTTAGAATTTGCGTGGAGTGAAGTTTGTTAAATTTTGCTAGGCTTAGCAAATAGTTTTTTTCCGCGATAAAGCGTTCTTCGGATAAAGGAACATTAACTAATCGGTGTGCCATAGAATTGAAAGCTGCATACTTATTGGCGAATGAGTGGTAAGAGTTGCCGGGGATAAACCTTGGTGTGTGGGAAGGTTTCCTGAATATGTCGAATTCGATCCCATTTTTATCGTTCCTTATGACTTTTAGATCTAGGAAGGGTAGAAAATTGTCCGTTTCCTTTTCAATGGTAAAAACGATAGATGGAAATTGCACGTTCAGGAGATTCAAAGTTTCTTCTATTTAATCTTTGTTGATAACTGCGAAAACATCGTCAACATAACGTAGCCATATTCTAGGAAAGTTCTCTTCGCTCTCTAATTTGGTCTCCAGATGACACATAAAGAAATTGGCGAAAAATGGAGAAAGGCTGTTTTCCATCGTGGTGCCATTGGTTTGTTTGAAAATCCTATTATCAAATGTAAATACATTCTGATTCATGCAGACGCTTATCATTTCATAATACATTTCTACAGTATTATCGTCAATATTGAGATCCATTAGCCAATCTTTTATTAATTCCAACGTTTTAAAAATGGGTACACTGGGGAAAAGAGCACAAACGTCAAAACTAACTAGTAACTCATCTTGCCCAAGGGTGATATCTTTAACCCTTTCAATAAAATCAAACGTGTTTTTCACGAATTTTCCATCAGGTTGAGGTAATTGCTCCAACTGTTGGAGAAGCCATTTGGAGAGTTTATAAGACGGCGCTGTGGTATTATCAGAAATTTCTCGCATTTTGTGTCCTGGTTTGTGTATTTTAGGTAAGCCATAAAGTCGTGGAAGGGAAGAGTTACTCATTCTTAACTTACGTCTCCAGTGTTTGTCAGAGAAAAAGGTTTCATATTTTTTTAAAATATCATCAATCTCTTTTTCCATTTTTTTAAGTGGGTTATATTTTAATTCTACATATGGACCGTTGTCAAGAAGTGAAAACATTCTATTTTTATAATCAGATTTGTCAAGAATAACGATACTGTTGCCTTTGTCCGCCTTTATAAAATAACAGTCTTTTTCCTTCAACATTTTGATAGTTGGATGGTACATTTTATGTTCATTTTCAATCGTGTGGGAGCTTACCTTGTACTTGTCTATGGCTTGAATACAGACAGACCTGATCTCTGCTTTAGCGGGTTCATTCAGACTATTAATTCCCATCTCAATGTCTGCTACAATGTCTTCAATTGGAGGCTTTAAAGGTTCAAGTGAAAATTTTAAACCATTTTCCAATAATTTATTTTCAAGAACTGTGAAAGTCGCCGAGGACTGGTTAATCACTAAATTTTCACGAGGGAACACCAAATCTGGTGAAATATTTCGCTTTTCCTCTTTTTTATTGAGTGATAGGAGTTTTAATTTTTCTCTAATTCCGATCGATTTGTATTTATATGAGTTTTCTATACGTTGAAAAAGTCTTCTCTCAAAATTAAGGAAACACTCAAATGTTAAACTGTCCATACTTTTTGTCAGCTTTAAATGTAAGACGTATAGCTCAAATTCCAAATTTGATCTCTTCGCATATAAATATTTTAATTCTGCGTTCAACCAGCAAGATTCCGCTATGCGTTTCGCTTTCTCTGCACGATCGTTCTTCACATTTACAGAAACCGATATGAAATTGGGAAGTAATTTATTCTTTTTGCAGTCTCTTAGAAAATTAATATCGATTGTCAACAATTTCACTTTCATTTTTAACCTCTGATATTTATTAAGCTCTGCACTAGACATGGTGTCAATTAATACAACGTGAGGTGTAAATCAACAAGCTGACTGAGGAGCCCTTCCGGAAAAATTTTCACAGCTACCGGGCCACAAATTTCACAGTAAAACGGGCCACTAATTTCTTTAAAGCTTAGATATCTTCCGGTGACAACGCCATCTTCCTTCTCAAATCAATAAAGAAAGTCATTGATAAAGTTATTTGGTATAGTGTTCTTTAAGAAAAACTGCTATATGTAGACCGGTAAAGCGGTCATATTAACCATAACAACACTAAATCGTCTTGTGGGAAAACTGGAAAATTCTGTGAAAGGTAAGAAAAGTTCCGGTAAGGTTGAGATAACTTGGTAACATTTAGGGCCACCAGAGGGTGTGCTCAGGGAGGAATCCTTTTCCTTTTACTGTTGACTCTTGTTATCGATAATCTACAAAGACTGACGGCAACAGATTACAAGGCTTTGCAGATTACCTTGTAATTACCATTATGGCCAATATTGCATAGTCTTGATGTCTTAGGAAGAGCCTCAAAGTAAACCCCGATAAGACAACCATTGTTCCCTTTACAAGGAAAAGGTGTGGAGAATATGATCTATTTTCCGCCATTTTTAACACAATCAGTCGTACTTATTTAACTAATTATTTTTTTTACTTATTTGAATGTCAATTTTTTCCTATACATTTTGGGCTCATTATATCACAAATCATCAGCTGAAATGTGCCAAAAATGTACTTAGCATACCTTGTACTCTGTATACCGTGCTACACAGCACCAATCTCCTTAAATCAGGTATTATGACTGGCCATAGGAAAATCCTAGAAGGATTAAAATACGATCCTTCGGTCAACCCAATATCATATGTTATATGAAAAATTTTAAGATACCAGTGGATAATTTTGAGATACCATTGAAGCTGATCATAAAGAGCAGCGAATAACAACAGTCCCATCTTTGAAAAGGGAACTCTGATACTAGTATACTGATGGCTCCAAGATGGGTGTCAGAGCGATCGCTGGAGTCTGTAGGCCTATAATATGGAAAGTGAAGGCAGAAGGTGCTCGGATCTGCGCCAGCTATTTTCCAAGCAGAGATACACACCATTGAACTCTGAGCACGTGATAATACTCAAAGGGGATTACGGGCTTCCAAAATATATATAATGTCGGGTAATGAAGTGGCGCTTACGGCTCAAGGGTCTAATACTTTTGGTCTATAATTTCCTGAGACTGTCTCCTTTACTGCTCTTTCACGTTTCACGTTTCTGTTTGGCAACAGCACCAGTCAGCAGCCAAAATTGAGACTTTAATAATATACAGAAATATATTGCGAGAAAGTAGAATTTCTCACTACAATCCTGTGATTTACTGTGGAAATTAGAGGTCAGTGCGGTATGTATCCACCAGCTAATCTCAGTTGATCAAATTTACTTCAGTGCTTGTATCTATGTAGAGTAGGCTTTGCCTTCACATCTATGTAGAGTAGGCTTTGCCTTCATTCTCGATTTGTCTCCTGGTGCGGTCTGACGGAATTCTTCTAATATGAGTGATGTGCTCACGGCGCGTGTTGAGTGATGTTTGTTCGTCAACTGCTCAGCCTGACGAAATGAGTTTCGAACTCAAATCTAGTCGATCTAAGTTCATCCACAATACGACCAGCTCAGCTACCACGTAGTGTTTTTATCTCCCGACTTCATCCTCACACATCGGTGAATGATATCATCGATCATACATCTGACCGCATTGGTGTTCCTTGTGGCCTTTTAATATGTAAAAGGATTAATTTTCATATATCAATGATAGACGCGCTTATGCGGCATGTCTAAAACTGATTATTACTGAGTACTGACAACCATACTGTATTGTACGATAATTCGTCCCTAAATCTCGGCCTGGTTTTTGCACTTCAAAAACTTGTAAACGAGATATCCGTGTACGTACTACGACAACGTAACTGCCTTGTGTTCCAAGACGGATATACAGTTTATTGCTTCTGATTCTGGATTCGGCGTTATATGTTTCTTTGATATTCGACTTTGCGTTAAGATTCTTAGCTTTTTGATTTTTAATCCCAGGTTTTACTTCGAGATCGCTCTTTATAATGTGTTAATGATCTTGTCGGCTAAGGTGTTATTTGATCGGTGCGTGGTGGCTTGTCGTCCTCTTTTACTGATAGTGCGCTGAGGCCATAGAATATTTCTGCGTCTCTACAGCTTTATCATAGGGTTATATACGTTACGATCGTCTACGTTCTACCTGCTTTGCCGTCTTCAGTGTATGATCTTCTTTGGTGGATTGTCTCTCGGAGATGATGCATCCATGCGATGACTGTTTGCTACTGGGTGATAACAATATGCCTTCCCTTACCTGGGAATATTCTCTGAGCGATAATTGCTTACTGCTCCATGTCTCGGTGGCCCCTAGCGTCGGGGTGCTTTTCTGGAGTCTGTTTCGTCATTCGATCTCCGGCAAATTTATCTGCTGTAGAACTACGGTCAGGAGGTATTGTATACCATTGCCTCCTGAGTCCGACTTTCATCCAGCTCTTCATGTGCTGATCTGTTCTAAACTTTGTGTGAATTTGTCTCCCTATTTAGATACATATTACGACTTTAACAGGGCTGATTACTGGCTAATGAATCAAATTCTGACAGATTTGTTTGGGACTGCATTTTTATCAATATCATAGTACTATAGAGTATTTTTACGATTTTATGTTGTCATGTTACACGTTTTGCCCACTGTGTTCCGGTATCTAAATTTAGGGACCCTAACTCAATTCCGACATGGTTTAATAGGTCTCTAAAATATCTTAAAAGTAAGGATTGGACAAGGTTTTGTCTCTCCCAATTGAAGATAATCTTTCATCTATTTATTTGGATCAACATGGACGTGACACTTCTGAGTCCTAGCTTGCCTATCGTGACTACCGTACTGTGGTTTTTTTCTGGATCGAAGGGAATTAAAGTAAGGAGAATTAATTTCTTGTTTTTTATTTGCATTGCTGCTAGCTAGACAACAGCCCAGAGACGGAGTTGAATATTTTGTTTACTGGAAATTAAAAGCTCATAGGCAAAGGTGTTGATCGTGCTACTCATTCATTGCAATTTTGGCGGTCTATATGTGTTACTCCCAGAAATGTCTGGAGCTTCGTTTATCGTAAGCGTAGTAGTGATGGTTACCACTTCATAATACTCTTTACTAGTTTCTTTAGAGCTGCCTTCTCCACAAATAGCTGTGACATTAGTTTGGGTGATTTTAATTTTTTGACGAACTATCCTCTGACTTCCTTACCGATTATGTTTTGCGACGATGCTTCGATTATAATGCACGTTATGAAATTGTCCAATAGTTTTTCGACCAGTGGAATCCGCTGGCATCTCTGTGTCTCTATCTTTCCTAATATATTTAAATCGTCTAAACTGCGGAAGTCTTCTACCATTTTCCCCTTAAGGACGATATCTCCAATTATAGACCCATTGCCAAAATATCAATCACCTCTGGCCTGTCTAAGGGCAGTCATTAGAGTTCGCTTCTATGTATTGTTTTTATCAATAACATGGGTTCTATCTTGGCAAATTCGAAGCTTGTTTTCTAAACTATCGTGTAGTCGCTGCAATTAATGATCTGCACTGAACTCTGTTTCTCAGTCTTTAAATTCTTGGTGTATTGCGAGCAATGCTCATAAATGTACGTTCCTTTCGTATTTTAGAAGAAAGGATCCATTGGTCTATGATTATTTTGTTAGTGGCAGTTTACTAACCAGACTTGATAGGAGTGAACGTTGACGTCAATACTCCAAAATTTGTTGCATTAGTTTTCTTTAATCAATCTAAAATTGTAATTGTTTTGATCTGTAAAACTGTTTAACTCTTTTTTAGCCTCTTTATTTTTTCATTTCCCATTGTGAGTGTTGCACCTTGATGAAATTTTGCTTTGTAAATAAATAAATAAATGACTTCTAACTCGTTAAGGTTGCCTTTCTTTATCACACAATTTTTGAGTGTACATAGCATCCTTCATCATTGACCTCTCAAATAGAAGCACCTGCTATTTAATGTTCTGCTTTTCGTTTTGAAAGCAAAGTTCCATTTCCAACTATTTCACTTATGTCAGATTAATTTAAACATAAAGGATATTGCCTTAATGTAGGAGCAATTATCATTTATAGTCCCCTGTAAATACATACCTCTTTAAATGCCTGTTTCATCTTCTCCATTTGCTTTATTTTACGGTCATATCAATTTCGAGCTCAGATATCTTTCAACAATTAAGCAAACAAAGAACAACTGAAGAAGTTGTAAGTTTCCCAAATGGAAAATTGTAAGACCAAAGGAAGTGCACTCGAGATTTTAGTGGTTTCGTTCCATCTCAATTAAAGTTACTTTATTTCATCAGAAGTATAAAGTCGAATTGAATGGTCTCTACTTAAGAAATTTAATTTGCCCTGAGATTTACAGGGTAACAAGAGAGATGTAATCATATTTCTCTCTCAGTATAGGTTGTACTTCTTCCAAACTTTTAATTAAAGAACGAAGGAGATTTATTTCTGGATAATATTCTAATTTAAGGAAGTGCAAGTTTTTATTCATTGCACTTCCTTGAGTTATTAATGTAATTACTGCTACATTTCCAAGTTCTTAATGAATGTACATGCAAAGCGTTGTAAAACTAACCTTACTGTTTTGGTATTCATAGTTAGTCTACAGGTATTTTAAGCACGTGTATGTACGTGGTCATTAGAAAATTCCTCGTGGTGTTAAAAAAAATAGATATACGAAGCTTTTAACAAATTAATTTTTTATCTTTAAATTTCGCAGGGGAGACTAACGAAGGAATCGTAGACATTATTTAATGCATCAATTCAAAATATAACTAATTAAATTAAAAGTTAATGTTACTGAACTATAAGTTGTACGCTAAGAGAGATAACAAATAATAATTAAGCATTATATCATGTACTTTAATCACCAAAACCCTCTCCCTCTCTCTTCATAGTTCCCGTAAATCCGCGTGGAGCGGGAGAAGAACTTCACCCTATTCGAGGCTACGCTTACAATTGGACCTACAATTTAAAGAGGATGCCGAAATACTGGCATTATCTCTGCAACCCCCACGACCTTTTCATCGTGATCTGTTGTCAGCAGAAAACAACCATGGGTCACCGCCAGAGGGATTCGAATCCAGGACCTCCGTGTTGGTAGACTGATCGATTTCAGCGTTTGAGGTTATAGACATATTTAATTGTAGGAATAAATCTAGATGAAATGGAAAGCATACGCGCGATTCCGTAAATAATTGATGTAATTATCGTAGGCTAGATTTGTTTAGTATAACTCAAAAATCCTGCACTGACTTGCAGCAGACAGTTTCTTTCTGGTGAAGTTATTGTAGGGATGAGTGATTATTTCGTTCCGATGTATAATGACTGAAGTACTTTTAAACAGTGTTAAAATTAGTTTGCTATTGACCTCAGCAAATAAATACAATTACGATGTTCGAATGACTTGCCTAATATCATTGATATGAGAGAAAACAACTTACCAAAATGACTCCTGTGATTGTTTTATTTAATTAAAGAAGAAATTAAAAAGTACCCGAGTAAAAATAAGACTTGCCCATTTCTAGCCTGAAATAGGCACGCACAGCGTCAAAACGCCTGAATGGCACTCAAATGAGACACGGTACGCCTGAGTAAAAAGTATACTTTTACAAATGCCAACCCGCTGTAGGTACGTATTAATAAAAGAAGCACGAGATAGTCCGAACCAAGCACAGTATGCTCAAACTTTCTCTAGACAAAAATTCAAAATGAAAACAATAAAATCATTTTTGGAGATTAATTTTTATTGAAGATAGAAGTGAGACCGACGTCTCACTTCTTTCTTCAATAGCCGGCAGCTTTTGTACAGTTGAATCTTATTATTACTCGAATTATAACAAACATTAACTGAAACTGGAAAATATAAGATAGTGTTAATTGTTATCATTATTATTGTCATGACTCACCTTGTGAGTCATTGGCTATTGGGAACAATTTTAATTTCAGGTGGGCGCTGACACGATGAACACCGTCTCCACGGGAGAGATTTTACATAATACACGCGGTGGAGTAAGTTATGTCTTGTAGGCCCACCGATCTGAAATTCCCAGATTCGAATCCCGCCGGCGGCGACCCATGCTTGTTTTCTGATAACGATAAAAAGGCCATGAGGTAGCAGAGTAAATGTCAGTGGTTTGGAATCCACTTTAAATTGTGAGTCCAATGGGTGCAATGGTTGTCTCGAATCTGGAAAATTTCTCCCGCCCTGTGCCTCACAGCGGGTTACGGGAGCTAAATCTTGCGGGCGCATTTTTAGATTGACATGCGTATTTGTCGATTTTAAGACCTGTAGCGGGAGTGTTTGTTCGCTATGCGTGCTATCAACGGTTGCACTTGTTTGCTATGCGTACTAGGAACGGGCACATATATATGTACTTCTAAAAATAGTAACAGCTGTACTTGGTTTGACTGTGAATATATTAGTTAAATTATTTAAACTTGGGTATAAATAATAAAATACAATATAACGGCCACTAAGGGGAAAATGAAGAAAATAAAAAAAGAGTTATTAGAACAATTACAACTTCAAATAACATTCATAAAAGCTAATACTGCAAATACTGGGGCACATAATGACTTACGAGCTCACCCCTTGCAGTTGTAAAAGCAATTTAAAAACTTGACATTCGCGTCAACGACTAATTCAAACTATAGTTAGTTCAGTGAAGAGGAGCCCGGCAAAGGTCTGTAACGAGCGAAACAGGAAAAAGCCTGGACACAAGTAAAGTGCTTACCGTGCATGAAGGTGATAATGGGTTAGAGAAAGATTTGTTACCGGCAAATAAATGTTAGATATAAAGTTGTATGAATGTGTCCTTCAGTCCTCTTTAAATGATCCTCGTTTGGCTGATTACCCTTTATGCTGGATGGTACTACTGTTTACCTTGCATTTCTCGGAATGTAGCAGAGTCTTAATAATTCTTGTCATTCAAAGGCCCTGCATGTGCAATGTATGTATAGTCCTAAATTACACGAGAGGGTTTTTACCCCATGAGCGATGAAAACCTGTTTATGGCTTGGTAAGAGAAGTCAGGTATTACGAGGGTCATCTACGAGTGTCAATCACAAGCGTAGGGTTCTTGCTTAAGTTTTTCCTGATTTGCTTTTGTCCGTTTTCGTAATTTCCTTTTCTTGAAACATTTTTGGCGTCAGGTTAATTTAGTATTGCTTGAGCCGGTGAATATAAATTTTCAACCCTACAAAACACTTAATGAACCGGATTTTAACGTCAATCAACGCCCCTCTCATACCAGCACTCCGAGGGTTTTTCTACTTTTGCACAGAAGAGAATTGCCGTGAGCTATGGAGTAAAAACCCTCTCGTGTAATTTGGGACATACTTCTAATCACTCTTTGTCCAGGACTGGAACAAAGTCTACATGTTTATGATCCTTTGTCCCTTTTCATAGTGCAGGTCTGTACATGAAATGATAGCCCTTTGTTTCCGAAGAATCCTAGAAGGTGTGAATGGAGAGCACTTGGACAGTCTGAATCAATCTAATATCGGGCATGGACACGGGGTGACGCGTTAGATTTGGAAGTATCGTTTTTATATGTTAGAGATTCTTTTTAATAGTATGTAATACGTTCAGCGAAGATATCAGTTTCGATGAGCCTACCTAACCCTTAAAGACATGAAAGATAATACATAAGAAGATATCTGTTGCACCTTTTCTCTACCGTGTTCAAAACCAGCAGCACAAGATTGTCCTTATACGAGTGCAAAATCAAAGGGTTATTCCGTTGAAGGCCGCGCAACGTGAATCTGAGAAACCAATGCTGAACAGACTTAGTGCGAGCAATGTGTACCGCAAGAGTTGGAGACCAAACAGCACAGGCATTAACACTTTTTTACTTTCCTGTGAATCAATTTTTTGCAGATAGTACATTTTGTTAATAACAATGTAGTCGGAAAGTATTAGGGTTAAGAGTTGCAAATTTTTTAACAGTGCGTATAAGACATTGAAGATGACCAAAGTACACCTATCTCATTTACTTACCACGACCTACCAAGATATTCCCTGTGATCACAGAATTATTTTCCACTAATAGTTTATTTAAGAACATGTATAAAAAAGAAATATAATATTATTCCTATTTCAAAGTCGTATAATTTAAAAAACTCCTCTTTTCCATTTTTGAGCTCACAAGAATCAATGCGGCAAAGAAATTAAATAAGGAATTATATTACGTTTGGATTTCAGCCCAAGAAAAAATATTTGTTGTCTACTGGTAGGGCTAGTAAGCCTCGGCGAAAGATATTGAATTAAAAGCTAACAAGAAAAATATCAAGTTTGGGAAATGTACACTTACAGAAATTGATCTCTTCCTTGTAAGTTGATATGTTTGATAGCTAGGTGACTTATGAGGATTTCGTGGGTTTAGTATAGCAAGAAAATAAAACTAAATTTAAAATCTGTTTACTTTCCAAAATCAGAGGTAGACCCACATAATCAATTTTTTGCTCGAGGCAAAAAAACGTGGGACAATGTTAAACAAAAATGTCAAACACTCCTTAATTTTACAAGAAATGGAATTTATATTTGAAAGTTCTTGACAGAAATATAAATTTTTCAACCAAAAAATAATCCATGAATGGGATATTTATGGAAGAAAGATTTTTCATTTCTTAAGTAAATATAGACCAAAAACTTTCATTTAAAAAGACTTTTTTCTATTAGAATCGGGATGTAGGAAGCAAATTAAAGGACTGGTAGAGTCGGAACAGAGAGAAAAACTAGTAATTAATTGGCAAGATGCTAAGAACTAATATATTATTTCGATTTACAACAATATGATTAAAAAATTAAGTATCAACATAATGAACTCCACTTGTTAAACTTACTAAAAAATATTTGAGGCTACTAAGTAGTTGGTATGGTGCTAGTGAGACTTAGTTGGGGCGCCGTGATGCTGCCTACAGCCTATATGTGTATGCTCCTGTAATCAGTTTTAGCAAACCGTTTGGACCGCGTTTGGAAGCACTCTTATGATTGCCAATTTCTTTGGTGACTCCTTTAAGACTGCGTTTTTGGTTTGAAATTATGATAACAGCTTTTGACGAGGGTTTCGCTGACTTCCCTTCATTACAAACACTTATTATTTGACGAAGCTACTGTCCTAAAATATATCTCGAATTTGGCTAATAATTTCTCGTTTGGTCTTGAGGGCATTCAATTTATCTATTTGTACCGATGTGTTTCCCAAACCTTGGAAATTGTCATTTCTATCCCTTTTCATAAGAAAGGTAATAAACGCGATAACCCTTATTATCGAAAAATTGCAAATTAATGTTATATTGGCAAAGTATTCGAGGCTATGGTTTGTGACATCCTTTACTTACATTGCAAAAAGTTCTTGGATTCTTCCCAGCATCGTTTCATGAAGGGTAAGTCTGCTACTTCCAACTTGTTGGAGTTTTCCAACTTTAATATTTCTGTCACTGCAGCTGAAAATCAGGTTGATTGCATTTTTACTGATTTCAGTAAGGTCACAAGATTCTTGTTTACAGTAGTGTAGTAGTCTGTCTGATGAAATCAATAATTCTTTTGTGGTGCCTCACGGCAGCCATTTAGGACCTTTACTTCTTATAATATACGTTAATGATGTATCTTTGATTCCAAATAATTTGAAAATCCTATGCCCGTGCTCTTCTAAACTCTGAATTGAAGGCTTCCCGTGATTGCTGCGCTATTAATTTCCTTCCTTTGAACATTGACAAGTGTACAGTTATGTCACTCTCTCGCAAAAGGAATCCTTTGCTTTAAAATTTCACTATTGGCGGTAGCTCACTGAACAGAATTCACAAAACCAGAGATTTGGGTGTTGTCATTAATATCAAATTTTCATTCCAGGATCATTTTGACGATATCATAGGTAAGGTTAATGCGACCATCAAAGGAGTTTGATGACCCATACATAACGAAATTAATTTACCGTGCTTGTTGTTTGCTTAATCTTAGAACATGCTCATATTGATCGCATTGAAGCTGTCTAGCGTATATTTGTGAGATTCGCCTTTTGTGGCCTTCTCTGGGCTGCTTCTCTTCGTCTGACTCCATAAGCTGATCGACTTCTGCGTCTTTCTTTGGAGCCTCTTGAGGCTAGACGTATGTTAATAGGTTTAGGATTATGTTTGATTTCAGCTGCCTGCGAGGTGCGATTAATTCACTCGAATCGTTAGGTGCTTTGAAGTTATCGGTTGCGTCTCGCTCCTTGAAAGCATGGAGCTTTTTCCATATTACTCACCATCGCACCAACTATGGATAGAATGAGCCCACTTATTAATAACAGTTTTGAACTGATTGACTATCATTTATCGAAAACTCAAATTAGGGAACGGCTTGTTTAGAGTTATTTATAATTTGTCCTTTTTTTCTATTGTTACCTTATTGTATTTTATTCTTGTTATTTTTTTATAACTGCTTTGAACTTATTGTTTTTCATTTTTCTAGGACTCAAGTTAGGGATAAGCTTGGCTTTTTTAGCTCCCTTTTTTTCTATTACTATTTTAGTGTTATTTTATTCGTATTATCTTATTTATTGTCGTAAATTTATGCTTTTTTGTAGTAATTAGAATTTGATGAACGTTGAATAAAAAGATATAAGCTGCGTAAACTCCAAAAGTGATATGCGGGTTCTTATATTATTCGTTACCTATTAAATAGTCAGCAAATCCGTAACATCAATTCTTTAAAACTGCTCGCAGGTTTGCTGTATCTGCCTTCTTTAGTGATGATTTATCTGTACAACGGTCATTGTTTGCAGCTTCCACTTCAGCTTCGCCGTCACCAGATTAATTGTATGTAATATACACTGAAGTTTTGGAACTCATGAAATGGTATAGAATTTAAAGGATGGTAAGCTGTTTTACACTCTCAGACTATTTAAGATCAATTCACCTGCTGGCGTGGAAGCTGCAAACAATAACGGTTGGTTTACGAATATGCAGACTAGTTCATAGCCAACGGGTAATATAAACGGTTTGCTAAAACGGATTTCAGTGACCACACTCCCAGCTGCTGCCAGTGTGTAGTGCACAAGTAAGATAACGACCTGTATTTAGACAAAACGCTTCTTTCTACCTATGTGATAAGCTGTGCTATCTCTGAATTTTAAAAGAAGAAAAATTTGTGCTAGCGATTCGTAACCTTATCTTTGCTCTTAGGTTGCGAAACTAACGCCCATCATGCCATTCGGGGTAACACAGACATTAACTTCAAAGGTTAGTCTGAATATGATTATTGTATTTTTAATAATAAGCTTATTATAAGTTTAGGGCAGATTCTCAAAATTTAGTTAGCAATTATACACCCATAATAAAATTAATACCTGTTTCAAAATGCTTTAATAGTTAAATCAAATTTAAATTTCTTTTTAACCGACTTCCGAAAACGACAAGATTCTAAGTTCGACACGTATTTTTTATTTATGCATGTTTTATTTATGTGGAGGATTTGGACCATTATATTTGTTAATACTTCATTATGTTTTCTAATTGGTATTTTGTTAAAAGTTTTGTGGCAAGGCTAGGGGGAATCTAATGGAATTTAACTTCTTAAGGCGAATACCGATTTGGGTGCTTTTTTTTGCTGTATAGAGTACGTTACCTATTGCAAATTAGTGAAAATTTTTGAGTCTAGATGGAGGGTGGAGTAAGTGATAACGTGTCGGCTTAGCAATACGGAGTTCCCAGGTTCGAACCCCTCGGCGCTGGGAGTCATGATTGTTTACTGCTAATAACAGATAAGTTCGTTTGGAGACGGAGTTCGATGAATTCGTTGAGCGGCACGACCACCATGCCATGGACCCCGAGTTCGAGACCAGGTCTCCCCGTGAGCTTTTATTAAGAAATTAAAATAATCCACTCCGTCTCTGGGCTGTTGTCTTGCTCGCAACAATGCAAAAAATAAGACTCAAGTTTCCTCACTTCCCTTTCCCTAATTCCCTTACGGTCAAAACCATGCCAATGCATCAAAGGGTTGTCCCCTAGGCATTAATCACATCGTATAAAAAAAGGCCATATTGTGAAGTAAAAATATCGGTGTTCCGGTATCCACTTTAAACTGAAGGTCCACTTGCAATCATTGTCTCGAATAAGGTGCAGTTGTTCTCCGGCCCCACGCTTCACAGGGGTTCCGGGAATGGAGATAAATTCGGAATGCGTCGACCGATTTAAATAATACTGTTTTTGTTGTATACAATATGTTCCCCCACTGATAACTTCAACAACTTCGTAACGTGCATACCAGTTCGGATGATTCTGATCTCCTTGAATGCTGTATGTTCCCCCACTCGCACCATATTTAAAATGTTGGACCTAGGGTGGGGTTGGGAGAGGGACAAACTCTAACTTTGTAATACATTTACAGATTTAGATAATTCTTTATCTGTTGTCCCATTGTTAGTAGGTTAAAAATTTGTTAGTGTGATGGGGTGAAAAAGTGGCTACACCTAACATCCGGTGTCCCTCAAGGTACTTTCTTGATACCCTTATTGTTTGTAGTTTTCGTAAAGGATGTTTTCGATAGATTTCCTTTCCTCAGATGTTTTATACGATTGGTCTTCAAATTTGTTTTATTTTCTATACTATCTAAAATCTGTCTACTGCACCTTAAATTTATTTGTTGTAGAATAACCGATTCTCAAAAGTAATAAAATAGCAGCCATTTGAAAAAAAAATCAGTTGTTCATCTAAAAAATCAAACTAAAATGCTCGGGAAAGCTCTAAAAAGTAATATATTGAAAAATCCTAAGCTGCAATTTAAATAATTCATTTTGAAACAAATAAAAGAACAGTTAAATACTTTTCAAGATGTTTTGGCGGCCAAGTAAAAAAAAATTCTTTTCCAGAAAAACGCGTTTTAACTTTCAAATAACATTGAAATTAACAAATATTCTGTGGTATTTTTCGCTAGAAAAACGTAAAGACTTTAATTATGGAAAAAAGATTTTTCAAAGCTTCATGGTTGGATCCTACCCTTAATAAAACGTATAAGATACATATATTTGAGACTTTGAATGCCTTAAGCATGACATGATTTGTTCTGCTCCAAGCTAGCATCGCAGAAGTAAATACAAACATGCGTTGATTTATGTAGTTTCCATGAAAATTGGATACAGAATCTAGGCAGCTCCCATTTGAAATCAAGAGGGCTGTAGAAATTTAATTTTATATCTATTATGACATTTTGATGTCGTTGCAAATTAAACAAACAAGACAACTACCCAACCACAATCTGCGGCGAGCACCGCAAAGAGGGGTATTAACACGGACTTTCCGAAGGTTAACAGAAACAGGAAGTGTAACTTCACACGACAGGGAGACACGACCCGAAACTTCGGGAACTTCTGCCGACGTCGAGCAGCAAATAATCACCATCGTGAGGCAAAAACCTGAAACAAGCATGAGACGAGTCGCAATGCGATTAGGAGTGTCTTCACTGCGATTACGTCCATATCACCATCACCCAGTTCAATGACTACTAGAAGGAGATTCCGAGAGAAGACTGAAATTTAGCACTTTTCTTCTGGAACGCAGCATTGACAAAAGAGCGTTTCTGGACCGAATTCTGTGGACAGATGAATATCAATTCACCAGGAATGATATCACGAACTTCCATAACCTCCATACCCACACAGAGCAGAGATTCAGTGTCAATGTGTGGGCTGGTATCATCGGTAACCATGAAAATGCTTAATAGTAAAATTTATGTGAACTTTTTGGATAATGCACTGCCAGATCTAATAGAGGAGAACCTTATGGATAATCTAAGGGGAATGTTTTACCAACTGGATGGAGTACAAGCGCATATGGCAAACATTGTGAAGGTAATACTCTGTGTAAAATTACCTAACCGCTGGATTGGACCAGGTGCACCGATTCCTTGGCCTGCTAGATCTCCAGGCCTTACTCCATTGAACTTTTTCTTATGAGGAACAATGAAGGATGAAGTTTATTCAAGCCGAATTAATAATAGAGAGGATTTAGTTAGCCGAAATGGGAATGCAGCGACGAAAATACGGGAGAGGCTGGTTGCAAAACGCCTTAAACAGGGACTTAGAAGGAGATTGTTGGCATGCATCCAAAGTAGCTGTGGACATTTTGAACTGCTTTTGTTAATTATCAAGATTAATTGCAATTATTTTTAAATTCAATAAAAAGCATTTTAAAATTAATTTAAGTTTAATTTCTTTAATTAGTTGATTTTTATAAAATTCGCCGATAGGATTTCTACATATTTTCTCTACGTGGATATGTTGCGCCTTTTTGGAAAGGTAATAAGATGGGCAATCTAATAAAAATAAAAAAAGTGTGTACTAAGTACATGAATTTCGAAAAAATTTGCAAAAATGCTGAACTTTAGGTAATCGCAAACCATTTTTTTTCAATTTTGGAAGTGACTGTACCGGCAATGATAGGAGTTAGATTAACATTGTTGACAATTTTGGAAAGTTCATTCAGATAGTAGCGTTTAGCGTTTATTTGATGTGTGGCTGTGTGGGATAGATCAAGAGATAACAATAAAAGAGTAATGTGCATACCATGAAAGACTGAAATTTTTGAATCACCCTGTAACTCCCAAACGGTTGAACGATTGCCCCCCTGCCATACAATTTTTTGTTTGTCTAGTTGAAATCTACCACCCCATTCATTTTGGCACGTCAGATCTGAAACACCCTGTATAATCAATAGCTAGCTGTACACTATCTCTATCAGTTTTTGAATGGGTATTAACGAAATAGGAGCTGTCTGAACCTACCAGTAAAAAACTAAATGGAGTGGCCCTAGCTTGTAAAGTCCGTGTACATGAGTGTGCCGATTTCTACGTTTTTTTTTGCTCTAATTTTTCTTCTCCTGCTGTCACTTGTTTGACATTTTTCTTTAACCGAGTGTTGTAGGTGTAGGTTGTAGGTTGTAGGAGTGTTGTAGGTTTATCGTCCTGTAAAATTGAAGTAAGAATTAATTTGATTGCGAAGGTAAAAAAATAAAACTGTAGCGTGTTGTGTCAAAACTATTTGAGAAAAGTTCAAGTTTTAAACGATTAGTGACAATGAAGTGTGCAGTGAAATTTTGCAAAAATTCTAGTTATTTAAAACACCCCGGGATTTCATTGCACAGATAAAGTAGAGAAAATAACTTTCTTTTGTGATAAGAATACTTCAGGCGGTGTTAAAAACAGTATTAACTTGTAAAATACTCACGTTTTGCTTTAAGGTAGACTTTCTTTACCTTTGGTCCAGCAGCCATATTTTCTGGAGTTACCACTACCAAAGGTGGTGGCGTAATTAATTTTTGCAAGGCGTTAATAGATTAAAACCATATTATTGAAGTGTTTACTGATTTGCAAATTAATTAGTTAAATTTCTTGTTTTAACAATATATTAATGTGATAAAAAGCCGTAATAAAAATTACAAATTATGGTGATAAAGCTGCTTTTAAATTGCAATTTTAAACAGATTTCTCCAGAAGTTTAAAAATTGCACCAAAGCATAAAAGATTTTTTCTTCAGCCTGTCCTGTACTGTTTTTCTTGTGTGCGCATAAACTCACACATTTTAGAATTGGCTACGGAAATCTCTGCTGTTGGGCCACTCCATTAAGTTACTTACTCGTAGCTCTGAACAACCACATTTGAGTACGGTTCAATTTGTTTGATTTCGTTGCAAAACCTCCTAAAAAGTAAAGGTAACAAGTTTGCATGCAATGAGCATCGAGCAATTCATAGAATTTCACTTCGAACGAATGCATCAGCTGCGGCACAGTAATCTTGGTGTAACATTAGTTTCTCATTCTGTTTCCGCAATAATTTCTGAGAAGTTTATCAAAGTCGAGGAAAAATATTGTAATTTGACATATTATTTCAGGTGTCATGGGTTGTCGCCGGCGGAATTTGAACCTGTGATCTGTAGTGTGGGAGTGTTAGGGGAGACTGTTACTTCGCAACGTGTGGACCGATTTGGAAATTTTTTTTTGTATGCATTATGTTTTCTATTTAGACCATTTAAAAAAATGTTTGGGTGGGGTGGGAGTCCGAGGTGAGGTGGAGCCTACCTTTGTAATACGTAGAACGATTTGGATGATTCGTTTTTGTGCTATAGAGTACCGTACTCCATTTACATATAACAAAGCTTTTGGTCTTAGAGTGGGGGTTGGAGGAGGGGGGTCACTTAGCTTCTCAGTGTGTGGACAAATTTTGATTATTCTGTCTTGATGTATAGTGCACGTGGCCAGACTAGCACATTGGTAAAGATTTTGTGTGTCGAATGAGGATGTGGAAAGGGGGGCGTCTAATTTAATAACATGTGACACCTCTGCAACTGTTGCGATCGCTTTATTTATACGAGAAGCATTTTTCGGATAGCATATCTGAAGAGACTGAGAGGTTAAAAATAAATTAGTTTTTATAAAGTTTACCCGACATCGACAGTTAAACATATCGTTTAAAATTACCTACATATTTCAGAATGCGAGATCATAAGGAAGGATTAAGATATCTTTGCATGAATTGAATTTGTTTCATTCTAGGTTGCTTTGTTTGTCTAATTCACATTTTTGCAAATTATATATTATCTTATACTTTTAAGAGCTTTTCGTGACGTCGCTTCAGCTTTTTTTAAAACCTACTTTATTCCTTTTATTCTGATTAAGTCTATTCGTTCTTATGTAGCCCGCACTTACATCAATATTTTTTTGTAAAATTGCCATCAAGGTCAGTAAGATAGTTACATTTCGATGTTCTAGGTCAAGGATCTTTATATATTGTATGTATAATTCATAGTGAAGTGTGGCTAAATATTTCAGGACAAAAACTTAAAAGGCGTAATGAAAATTATGTTAATCTTAGAATAATATTTAGTTCTTTAAGATAGATTAAAAAAATTATATGTTAAAGAATCGTTGCGAAAGTAGGCCCCCTTATAAATCCTTTATGTTATGCTATGGACTCTGAGTAAGCCCAAGCCATATTCGAGGGATATTATAAGTACGTAACTCAAAGTCAGTGACGCAACATATATGCCTAATAACTAGCCCACTTTCTTAACATATAAATTTTTGTGTAGGGCGGGTCTATTTAACAAATTTTTCACCTTATAGATCATGGCTCCTAAACGTCCCTAAACAGAACTGCTAATTTAAATCTGATTAAAAAGAGCTATAATCATGTCTGCGAAAAAGGTTTGAAATGCTCAATCTGCCATAAAACTGTTACTTTGCAGTCAATTCAAATTTAAGTTCCTTTATAATAAAATATATCTAGTTAGTGTTATCCGTTTGATGCCGAATTCATATTATTTTTTCGGCGCAAAATAAAGAAGGCTTTTGCGCACTTTCCTCACCTGTATCTCCTTATTTTCATAATTTAATGTGTTGGCGGCAACGTATAGTTTTTGATTGCCCAACTTACCCTAACCCTTTGTTGGCCGTGCGGCGTTAGAAGAACTTCAGCCGATTCGCTGACAACGTTTACAAGTGGACCTTCAATTTAAGGTTGATTCCGAACCATCGTCTCTATAAGCCGCAATGGGGTTTTAGCGTAATCTATTATCAGCAGAAATCAACCATGGGGAGCCACCGATTGAGTTCAGACATCGACACTCATGAAGAAAGACCAAGGCGTTATCCACCGAAGACTTCCGAAAACTGGTACGGTTAAGATACATCGGTTGAAGAGAAGATGTTTTTTCTATGCTGGTCGCAAGGCTATACGTCGACATATGGCGAGTTGCTCGTCTCCATTTGAAGGTTAAATCTTCGATTAGCAGGAACAAAATTATTGTTTGGATACAGAGATGCAAAAGCAAATTTAGCGGATTTGGAAAGGAATCCGGTGACGACGGTTGATATATAAGAATAGAAGAAACTTCGTGAAATGTGCTCCCAAGCACACGAGCAACCTATGAGGTTACAGTGTAATTAACGTAACGTGATATCAAAATAATCATGTCAGTAGAGATGAATTCAACACAAAATTTTTCATTAAAACTTTTTTTTTGGAGTTAGCCAAAACATGCCCCTTCTTTATTTCTGTCCCCAGATCGCCGCCGGTGAGATTCGAATCTGGGACTTCCAGAATGGAAGGCGGAAACGTTATCACTTACTTTGCCGACGATATTTATAACTTACTCCGAATATTGTCAATGCTCACCCTAACTGGGCTAAAGAAGCGATGGTTAAACTGAAGCGTGCAAAAATCATCAATAGAAGCTATCGAAAGGTTGGACCAAGAACATAATTGTTCGACTGATGAACGAAGGACAAAGTACTGATGTCATATCGAAATATCTCAAAGTATACTTAATACAACCACTTAAATAATAAATCTTTAATCCTATACCCTTCTTTTTCAAAACTCTATTAATTACACCATAGTAATGAAAGCAACTTGCATTTATAATATTATAATTGAAGAATGTTTCCTATATAGAATTGCTGACTTTAATCTTTATTTCTTTGGTGGGCACGGCATGTAACAATTTTCCGTTGAAGAATATAATTTAAACTGTCATTCATTATGCCAATTTTCATTGAGTAATATCACCTGTTCCTATTAAAGTTCATAATAAATTAATGCGACATAAATTGTGGTTTACCTTTGGTTAAAAACTTTCTCCTGTCAGTGCTGTGGGTAGACATTTATTCTTGCTTCTATACGGAAATACATTCAATATTCTTTCTGTCATTTGTGACATTAAGTAGCAAAAGGCACGAAATGCGCACAATAATTCACATATAAAATTTACTGAAGTGTTTAAAATTTAATTCGATATGTCAAACCAACGATAACAAGTTCAGTGTCTTCTGTCACTTACCTAGCATGTTAACCACATGTCGGGATCCTTGATATCTATTTTGCGAGTAATTCTTTCTTCCTTCCTCACAGCACCGAGATGTCACTCTTTGACCATTTTCATGCTTATTCTCTGTATATACAGCTTCCATTAGGCTATGGGTTTGGACTGGCAAGAGCAGTGGATTGGTTTTTTCGTCAGTATCTAAGGTAACTAAAATGTGTCGCTTTGACGGCACTCTCGATTTGGTCTGAAATCGAAGGATATCTCTAATTAAATTAATTGGAAGGTAAAGGATAACTTGTTACCTTAAGCCTAATACTATTGCTACCATTTGCAGTTGTGGACCTCCCCACAATTCTAGACCTCCTCAATTGTAATCCAATCAATATATAAAACACTGTGATAATCAACATTGGAAGAACAAAGCTAATAACGGAAGAAATCGTGAAAACGTGTTTCCGCTCGTCGTTCTTCGGCCCACACGTCTCAAACTTGTCAATGATGCCTAGGTCGAGTATCTGCGAAAAAACAATGATAAGAACGTAGGAGCGAGGTCAAAAGAAGGAATAAATTGATTTTGCAAATATTTTCCAATTGAATGCGAAACGAAGTCACCAAGACCACCCCTGTGTAATCCCCACTTGTGCCCTCGTACAGAAAAAACAATTGATTACTTACTTGGGGGACAGCCAAGCCCATTGCCATCAGCCATATCCCTAGGATGAATTTGACAGCGCGTGACAGCTTCGACATAGTGTGTGATAAAAACGGGTGGCAAATTGCGATGTATCTGAAATTAAGTAGAAAACATGAAGATAGATAGCTTGAAAATTGGTCGCCATCAACTGCAAGCCAAGGCCGATTTGAAAAGGGCTGACCAATATTTATAATTAATTCACCTTTCCGCTGTAAAAGCTGTGATGGTAAGGACGGTTGCATTTGCTGAAGTCTCGGCAGCGAACCCTTGAAGTATACAAATATCCTCGCCAAAGGGATACGGTTGAAATCGGAACCAAATCTCGTACATCTCGAATGGCATACCTGAAAATGGATGGTTGTTGTATTAACCTTTCGCGAGTACACTATTAATTGGATATCGTGCTGATGATTGACAGAATGATTAAATTAATACGGCACTTGTCTTATTTATTATTTTGTGGATTTGGTTTATTTAGGACACGACAGGAAATGTCCTCAAATGAGCTGTCATCGTTTTAAGTAAATTAAAAGGGTTCAGCTCAATTTACTTATGTACATTACGGAAACTTGAATATTATCCTTCGGAATTCATTTGATTTTCTGACACGTGCAAGTTAAAATTATTCTGAATTTGTATTAAGGGTGATCAACTTCTAATATAGTTATATTGAATTTGTTTATTAAGACAACATTAGGAATTTTTAATAATGAAACATAAAACCAGTATAGTTCGCTGTTGGGAGGGGTAGATTAACTTCGTAACGTGTGGACCGATTTGGATGGTTCTTTTTTTGTTGTATAGGGTATGATTCTCCTTGGCTAATAGGAGAAATTATTTAGACCTAGGGCCAGGGATGGGGCAGGGTTAGCCTAGATTTATAATACGTGAACCGATTTGGATGATTTCTTTTATGATGTACAGAGTACGTTCGCCCATTAGTACCACCATAAAAATGTATGGGGTGGATGGGGGTGGGAAAAAGGGTGGAACTCAAATCCTTAAAGCGTGGATCGGTTTAGATGTTTCCTTTTTGTTGTAGTGGGAGTTGGGAGCAATGGGAGATGCTACTGTGAGGAAAAAATCTAATCTAGGGTATGAGTGGGAAAGGGGTATGGTAACTTCGTAACAGTGGACTCATTTGAATGATTCTTTTTGTGATGTATTGAACATGTTCCTCCATTGATACCATGACAAACATTTATTGGGTAGGGTGGGGGTCATAGAAGAGTGGAGTCTAAGTCGTAGATCTTTTATGATGATTTTGATTGGGTTGTACAAAACATGTTTCCTTATTGGTAAGTGATAAACAATTTTGCATCTAGAGTCACTGCGAGAAGAGCATGGATCAGTCCACTTACTTCGCACTGCATGGCCCGATCCTCTCGTGCTGTATAGAGTACGTTGGCGTACTAGCGCCACTTTTATGCTTTTTTAACTTTTGAAATTGCTTTGTTCGATTGGTATATAGGAAGACACTAAAAAGTGAAATATAAAATAGTTTTTTTTTTAAATTATTTAAACCGTAATCGAAGATACTATATAAAACTAACTAAACATTTCAGCTCAAGAGATCATAGGGAAGGAGTTGTTTTTGTGTTGTTTGTTGTTGTTGGTTTGTTTAATTTGCACCCATTTGAAAATGTCGTAATAGATTAATTATTATTTTATGTTTTTTAGGGGTTGTTTGCAGTCGGTTCAACGTTTTTTTAAAAACTATTTTATGATATATGAAATCTTTCCCCATTGCTACCATGTCAAAAATTTTGTGGTGCGATGGGGGTGATAGAGGGTGGCACCTAACTTCGTATCGGGTGGACCGACAGAGTATCTTGCTCTATTTGTATCAAGACGAAGATTGCGGCTTAGGGCAAGCGTGGGAGGAGAGACGGTATTTCGCTTTGTAGGACATATATCGACTTTGATGATTTGAATTTTGTTGTTCAGAATATACTATATTTCCTCATTGAGACAATGATAAAAACCTACAACTACACCTACAGTCATCCGTTTGTAACGCAACGAGCAAAAAACCGCGAGGTGGCATACCTCAGTGAAGCAAAGCACAAAAGCGCCAAGAAGAAGATAAGGCGAGCCGTAGAAAGATGTAAATTCGGATCACTGGTGACTCGGATATAAGGTTGTCAGCCAGAGGGTGGGCGCCGTCAGACCTGCCAGAAGGTCGCACGCTAGACCAGACCAGAGAAAAGTAGATCATGAACTGTCACCGACCGTTCAATTCAATTCGGCAAGATGGAGCGATTTGATGCTGAAGAAGACTTTTCAGGTGCCGAGGTCTATCCTTAGCCTGAGGAACCGAGTATTCGACACACGTCTTTCTACTATCGTTAAATATAACAACCAAACCATTCTCCCTAAGAGGATAGGAGAGGAGACTGTAGTGTCGGAGCCGGCGGTGAGATATCTTGGAGTAATGATTAACACAAAGTTGACCTTTTTCGAGTACATCAAGCGGATTGAGGATAAGGCGGCTGAGGCCGCCAGAGCACCCAATAAGCTAATGTCAAATGCTGGCAAACCTAAGTCCAGCAAGCTCCGAATTCTTATATCAGCAGTTCAGGCAATTTGCTACATGACGCTGAGGTATGGGCGAAAGTCCTAAGCAAGTAGCCCTACAAGAAGAGACTGTGCCAAGTGCAACGGCGCGTGACGCTGATAGTGGCCTCTGTACTGAAGAAGATAGAATGGCGATCTTCCTTAGGAAGACGAAAGTATGGAGGTTAGCCACGAGCAGAGGAGAGAGGCTCAATTCACCAGAAAAGTAGAAGTAGGTGTGAATGAGGCGAACAGGAGCCGATGGACCGCTAGGCTAATAAAAACATAGACCTGTGGGTAGACAGAAAACACAATGAACCCTGCCCTAAAGGTGGATCAATCATGAGGGAAAATTTCTCCGGACTCTATAGTGGAAGGCATGATCGCCGATGAGGGAGCCTGGAACAATATAGACAGGAACGTAGAGCAGGTTCTTATACGGAAGGAAAGGGACCTGGGGCAGCTGAAAACTGGTGATGGGGTAGATGCCTGATGAGCAAAATAAAAGAAGGACCTAGTCTGAAGTAATGTGTTAAATGGTTCCGGTAAACTGTGTCACAGAAGTCCGCCACTGTTGGATAGTAGTTCTCTTGAAAGTGTAAAGAAAAGTTTTAAATCGATTTATTTGTGTCCAAAGCCTTGCGGTTGTGATGCCATGGAGTATTATAATAATCATCCGAATCAAAGGTTATATCGGTTGAAAGCTCTTACTGCAAAGATTTAAAAAATATTTACTTAACATTCCTGATATTTTCGTCAAAGTGGTTTCTTACTACATTCTCAATTATTTGTGAAGTATTCGCCCAAAATTCACAAACTGATTTACAACTCTTATTATTTCTTATTTATCGTAAAACTTTATTAATTGTAATGAAATGAAAGGTGAAAATTTCAAATTTTATATGTCATCGATCTCAAGTTTGGCAAATTTAAAATTTTATAGGATAACTATCCGCATAAACAGTAATACTCCGGCTACATCAAATCCTCAATTAAATTCCTAATTCGTATCAATCTGCCGAAAATATGATTTCTGTGTGTTGGAGCACATGGAATGCATGTTTTCGCAAGTGGAAAAACCCCAAGTAACATATGAATTCAGCAGACTGATAAGAGTTAAATATTTTACCTGAAGTACTTGCTTCTGGCATATTAACAATGGTGAAGATGCTCCTTTACTTCAGATCTTTGCTTTGCATCGGCTTAATTACGACAACGTTTTTTATTTATTTATTTTTAAATTATATTAATTAAATTTCAAAGAAACTTTAGAAAAATATGCATTTGCTACTCCACTTTGTAGTAAAGTTTTACTTAAATTGTTCTTTCCTGGACCGAAAAATAATAACTACAAAAGTTTTGTTCCATTATTTGATTTATTGCCTGTTTTGCAGTTCTTTATAATTCCAGAGTTGAAAAATGAAAAGGTAGGCAAAGGTGAAGTGAAGAAGTATGGTAAAGAGGGATGAGTGATAAAGACGATGTCGAGCTCCAAATCAATATCTAAGAAGGGGTCAAGTCAGAAGTCGAGGTGCAATTCGACTTTTAGCGAGACCTAGTGTTTGCTGTTAAGCTATAATTACCCACGCATAATAACAATTACGTATCTTAAAATTGTTTTAAGTGATAGTAGGTATAAGCTTTCGGTATTTTTCTAGAAGACATTCCCCACCCGCTACTGACTTGAAGTTTTGGTGGTTAATTATAATATTTCGCCTGTGCTCACCTTTTAACAAAAAGTTATAATTTTCGTGTAAAAATATTCTCTTGTACAAAAAGTCTTCCTCAAATATTTTGTAAAAGGCAAATTCCAATAAAATTACAATTTCAATTTTGAATAACTTTTAATTAAAAGGTGAGCGACGGCTATTTCCAAGGGATAAATATTATAATTAGCTCCCTTTAGCACCCGTACAACGCCAACGTCAATAATGGGATGGGGAATTTTTCTAGAAAATTATCTATTAGACATGTCTTTTTACGAGAAGTATTTTACACGAAGCCAAAAGCTTTTGTCCACACTGTGTTTCTTTACTGTTAGGCTTGAAGAGACTTGACAATCGAGTAATTTCCCATTTTACCCAAATTGTGCACATGTTGATAAGTGTCGACAAAAGTGAGGTAAAATTCTTCTTCTTCCATTGTGGTTGACAACTCACAGCTGATTGAGTGTTTAAAAAGGGGAACTATTAACTTTTCAGTAATTTTTGTTATTCATATTTATTTCTATTTTACGCTTTTCTGTAAACGCATTGCTCTCTTCCAAACTAAACTAAACATTTACTTTTAACAGTTCCTTACTTATCACCAATTTACCCAAAAAGCGTCTGGTAATTTTTCTATTTTTATCACCTGTGAGGAGAGCAGTATGCAGAGGAACACCGCAGGGGGTGGGGGTGCCTTCACCACTCCTGTGGTTAGTGGTTATGGATGAAAACTTGGATATAATAGGGAAGGTAGGTTTCGCATATATACTTCTTGAAAACCATCAGCGAGCGGCTAGAGTATACGCTCGGAAAGCCGAAAAAATTGGCCTCGAACAGTGGTTTGAGCGTTAACCACTCGCTTGTGCTTTTCAAAATAAGGAGGAAAATATAAGGTTTGAGGCTTGCAGTGCTGGGAAGGAAAGGTCTAACTTTTTCTTGTGAAGGCACGTACCTAGCGTTAATACTGGACTCGAAATTCAACTAAAAGAGGAATAGAGGAGAGCACATAGTGTGGCCTTCAACGGATGTAAAGGAATATTTGGAGTAAAATGGGGATTAAAACGGAGGGTGGTACAAGCCAAGCCGATTCTTTGCTATGGTCCACTATTCTTGTGGACAGCATTGGATAGGAAATGGAGCTAGAAAGCGCTATCTAAAGTACAAGGAATTGCAGATCTGGGAATAACTGGGTGCTTGTACACTGGTATGGGTATGGCAGCAACTAGCGCAGTCAAACTGAAGGCTATGGGTTGCTGGAAGGAGAGAGTAAACGGGCATTCTAGTATCCTTCGGAAGTTTGACTGCATCGCCAACAGAATATACGGATGGATCCAAACCGGGTGCATGTATAGGAGCAGCAGTATATGGCACTTGCATGAATCATATAGACTGGCAGAGAAATGCTATGTAATCCAGGCCGAAATAGATGCGAATCACCAAGCGACTCCGCTAGTATCTACGCGTATAGAGTTATTAAAGGTGGTAAAATCGAGGCTAGTGCAATTGTGCAAGAGCCCAGACGTGATTTTCAGATGTCACGGGGTGACCCTATGCTGCGTGTCCGGATATCCTAGTCAATGAGAGAGCGGATAAATTGGTGAAAAAGAGTGGTAAAATGGAAACTCTGACGCGATCACTTATGTAAAAATTCCAATCAGCACTCTTAAGGTAGGCATTACAAGTGAAGCGTACAAAAAGGCTAGACAGCGGTGGAGAAACCGGGACATATGTTTGCCAGACAACTGTGGCCTAGGTACAATAAGAGGAGAACTAAAGTACCCCTTAATAGTAGCAGAGCCGAGACTAGGAATCTGGTAGGGGTTTTAACAGGATACTGGGTCATAGGTGCCAGAATACCGGGTCGAGTGCCAAAGAATTTTTACCGGAGCTATAGAGATCCGGAGAAAATTGAATCAGTTCGACATAAAGTACCCCTTAATAGTAGCAGAGCCGAGACTAGGAATCTGGTAGGGGTTTTAACAGGATACTGGGTCATAGGTGCCAGAATACCGGGTCGAGTGCCAAAGAATTTTTACCGGAGCTATAGAGATCCGGAGAAAATTGAATCAGTTCGACATATACTATGCGAGTGCACTGCATTGGCCTCAAGTAGAAGCAAGCTACCGGATAGTTACTTATTCTCATGGCTTGTCGGGTACAGAGCGGAAAGCCTTGTTGAGATTCCTTAAGGAAGCAGGATGGTAATAGAGCAACAGCTGAAGTAAGGCCAGATTCCTATGTATCTATGGGGCACAATGGACCCTTTCGTGGTAAAAGTGATGCAGGCTGAAGGTGTTTTCAGTAGCATCTCTCTGACATTAACAGCATTTTGAATTATTATTTAAACACGCTTTTTTATACAGAAGCAAACAGAAGGCCCTAATATGTGAAATGAGACAATCTTAACTTATTCCTCGAACTTTGTGGAAGCCTGCAGGATGCAGTTGGTCGAGTCTCGATGTGTTTTATTAGTTTGCATGCGTTAGCATGGCTTTGGCCGCAGGAGTGTTAGAGTAAGGGGAGTGAGGACACTTGAATGCCTTGTTTTTGCATTGCTGCGAGGTAGGCAACAGCCTAGAGACGGAGTGGATTTTTTAATTCTATTTTAAAACCCACAGGGAGATCGAGTCTTGAAGACAGGAACTATGGCGTGGTGGTCGTGCCGCTCAACCAATTGAACCAACTCCGTTTCAAATTGCTTAGAATATCATATCCTTATCACATGTTACATTTTTTTGATTTGCTTTCTTCTTAATATCCTGTGGTTCATTTACTTACAAAAAATTGTTTTCTTATTTAGATTCATGGATTGCTCGTTTTTACTCACTGTGCGTCAAGTATGGGGCAAGCATGTGGCATATTTGTGGTATTTCATTTAAGTGAAAATGTTTGCGAAATGATCCAGCAGATGTTATCGGTTATTATTGTAACAGAGAAGTAATTTTTTAAAAGAGGTATATTAAAGAAAGTCAATTTAATTGGTATACCTCTAATCCCTGCAATCGACCACAGCATTAAAGTTATAGAGCTACAATAAAAATTAACTAAAATAAAAGGTAGTAAACATGCGACCTTATGACTAGTGTTTCCAGAACTTTGATAAAAGCAAGGATAATTGGACTTCAGTTCTCGCACAATTGAATCAATATTTCCCTCCTTATACAGAAGTCCCCGTTTATGTACCTACTTCTCGCTTAACTGCATAACCCGCATTAAAGCTCAAAAGGATTATCCCTTTAAACGTTCTTTTAAATTTAATACAAGTTGGCCCTGTTTAGCGCTTTCCATGAATGTGCCAAACCCTCTTATGCACCTTCTGTTTTCGAACATTTCAATCTTAATTTAATAAAGTTTAAAGGCAGGTTTATACTTGACATAGAAGGCTCCAGACTTTTCTCTCAGATACTAATTTACAGAAGTGTCAAAACATTGCTTGGATATAAATGTCAGAAGTGTTTTGATTTGACACAAGGTGCCTCGAGACTTAAGAAGTTTTATTCATTTTTGAGGTAGACGCAAAGGGGCTTTCAAAGATGTATGTAGGTCGCAGCGGCAATAATTATTCTAAATTTATTAAACCAAAAAAAGAAAAGAAAAGAAACTTCTATTTGGGTAAAGGATTGGATAGCAAAATTTGGAACGTTCCACCAGTTGCTATCAGAATTAAGAGTAGAAAACCCTGGGCAGTTTTAAAGTTGTTCAGAATAACTCCTTCAACCTTTGAAATTTTGGTTATTAAAATTGCTCCACTCATTTGAAAAAGGGATACAAAAATTAGACCAACAGTACCTTTCGAAGGATATCTTGGAATACATATTTTCTTTTTTGGCATCAGGTAAATGAAAGTAAAGAAGCAAATAGTATTCAAAATCATGAATTTTAATGTTTCAGAAGCTTAAAATATTTATTTAGAATATCAAAGAGTGCAGTAATTCCCGTAGTATGCAAAGCTCTTTGCCTGCCCTTGCAGGATAACATGTTGGTAAGTGAAAAATTACCCTAATCACTATTAGATTCAACAACGCCAATAAAACTTGCGCTAGCATTTTTTACTTACTGTTGATGATTGAGAAGTTTGAGTACGATTTGGAGAAAATGGACTGAAAATAGTTCCTCTTCTTCTTGTTTTATCTGTATGATAACTTGTTGAAGTTTTCTGTTCATCTTTCGACGCAGAAGATCACTTCTGAGACTTCTCATTTAAGAAGCAACATATTTCCCAAAAATGTCGTATTGGTCATTTGGTTTATTTATGCGAATTGCTTTAGGCATCAGAATTTCGTTACTGGGGCTTGTACACTTTGCTTTTTTCTGTAACGGTTCTGTTAACATAGATGCAAATTTATGCTGTACTGAACTTCCATTGATATTACTTGAAGTAATTTTGTTCTAAAGTACGCAAAACTTATCAATTGCAGGAACCATCTACCTCTGAGAAATAGAAAACCATCAGTGACAAATTCCGCAACAGTTGAAACTATCCCAGGTGCTTAGGAGCAGTTGACAGCAAATACATATGTGGTAATTCATTGTTCTCCAGTCAAGTATCCTAATTTTATATATTCTCACACTTTTAACCCCTCGGTTCCACTTACACCGAAACCCTCGAACACGTCTATCCCAACCGTCAACCCTGTTTTGAGTTCTGTATATCCAGCGTATCCACCTAAATATGCACTCCCACCATCTTCCGTGTGTCCACCTACCCACAAGCCATCATTTTCCGACCACCCCACCACATCTGTTTCGACTTCCGCCTGTCCTGCCGCTCCACTGTATACAACAAACCTGGCACCCGCTACTTCCTCCGCATGCCCACCTAATTACAAGCCTTCATCCTCCTTCACTATCGCCCCATCCCAAACTACTTCTAGCTCCACAAATTCGCCCCTTCCGCTAACCAAAACTACTTCATCCCAACATCATTCATTTATCGATCCCCTAATCCACCTACAGTTAAATTGACTTTGCGCTCTGCGGATTCCAACGATGGACGATAACTCTTATCCTGTTCACCGGACTGCCGAATTTATGAAAACGTTCGTCTATTTCTAGCCTATCTGCACGACAAACCGAATTCCGTCTGTATTGACGGTAAAACCAGCACCAACGTTATGTTAAGTATACAAGAAGGCCTACCCACAGACCCAACCGTCTTACCCCAACTTTTCACTAAGTACCATGAATCATTCAATATCCCTTCCCATAACGTTTCAGAAGATCTATCCACCAGAAAAGTCGCAACGACTCCTTAAACTACTTTCGCTCCTAACCCCCCCCCGCTTTCTCTATTTCTGACTTCCCCCTAATGCACCTGCGGTCTCCGATCCAGTACCTCTCCCCAGCAGCTTGACAGTCTATTAACAGAACGTAAGAGGACTTCGCACAAAAACATCCAATATTATTCTTAACTCCCACGAATCCCCACATGATATCTTTGCCTTAATTTAAACCAATTTAACACCAGGAATTCTCGGCAACTAACTATTCCCTCCAAACTATACCATTTTCCGTGTCGACGGTTGTGTAGGCACCAATGATCCACCAGGTTGCGGGGTTCTCATAGCTGCTCACAACCGTTATGACGCCACCCTGCTTAAGACCTCCGACTATACAATATCAGAATTTGTATGTATCAAATTCGTACTAAATGAGTGTCTTCTGTACATTATCTGTTGTTATATTCGTCCCTCTCAACCTCTAGGTGCCTACGAGCCCATAATTGAAGAGATCGACACCCTGATTGAGAACGCTAACGCCTCCCATGAATTTATTTTATTGGGTGACTTTAACCTCCCCCGTATTCAATGGTCATTGTCTGAGGACTGTTCTCACTTTGTCCCCCTTAACGCATCTTCGGCCAAAGAAGCCTTTTTTACCGATCAGCTCTCCGTTTCTGGCCTCTTTCAAGTAAGTGGAGTCAGGCACTTTCTGGACAGACAATTAGACTTAATCTTTGCTTCAGACCCAGTTAACTCGGCTGTCGCGGAAAGGAGATGGTTCCTTTCCTCTCTCGATCGTCACCATCCTCCCCTGATTCTTGTTTTCTCGTACGAACACCCTCATGCACTTTCAAGCTCCGAGTCTTCTCTTACCTTCAATTTTCGTAAAGGCGACAAACTTTTCTTCTATCCCAGACCGAGTCCGACTATTCTTCCTGCCTATCTGCTTATACCTCATTTTCTGAATGTTGTGATATCCTCTACTATGAGTACCTCCAACGGATGTAAACTAGCCTCATATCTGACCCCAAGCGATTTTATAACTTTATTAATTCCAAGAAGAAATCCAATGGTTACCCCTCTACCCTAAAACTTGAGAATACCTCTTCGTCTGATCCTAAGGTTATCGCCAACCTCTTTGCACACTTCTTCAGTAAATCCTTCAGCGACAATTCCCTACAACCTGACCTTAACTACTTTTCATTCTTGGACAAATGCACTGAAACGTCGTTTACGTCTTTCGACCCTGATCCCGAACTAATCGCCGCCAGTATCAACGGGCTTGAGGACGACTTCAACCCAGGTCCTGACGGCATTCCGGCCATCGTTCTGAAAAAGTGTGCCATGCATCTAATTCAACCCCTTACCTTGCTTCTCCGCCTTTCGGTCACTAAAGGGGTTTTCCCTCATTTATGGAAAAACTCGTATATTATTCCCATCTTCAAAAAAGGTTGCAAGAACGATGTGTCCAACTACAGACCCATCGGTCTATGATTCCATGTTCTTCCACTGTAAGTCTATCTTCTCCCTCTCCCAGCATGGCTTCCTAACTTACCTACATTAACTTAAAATTAAGTTTCTTAAAGCCACAAATAAAAAATGCAAGCTTGTTGCCTGGAAAGTAACGCGGGAGGTTGAGATTGCCAAATCTGCCATAGTAAGGCTAATAAGAAACTTTTCCAGTTAGCTCCACAAATAACAGGGAAATGCTGTAGTTTCTGCAATTATTGTCCAAAAAGTACATTTGTTTTGGCTCCGGATGATGCACACCTGTCGCAAAGTTATTCGGTAGTGTAGAATTAGAAATATACCTGCCTTGATGGAGATATGATTTCTATGAATTCTCTAAAGCAAAGCCGGATAAAGTTACAATGCAGTGCAGCAGAAAGCTTGTAACGCATTTATGGCAGTAACGAAGTTATGAATTCCTCGAAGGATTCATACGTGGCATGACTTTGTTTAGTACATACGTACCAACGCACTGCAAAAACCTATCCTGCTGCTAGTCGCTGTTTCGTTTGTAGCCGAAGCATGGGAACGCACCTAAGGCACAATAAAAAGAAATTCAGAGCAGGCCGGGAAGTACAACAAAATAAAATAAAACCTTATCGTTGTTCGTCGTAGTGCTCCGAATTGAATCCTTTTACCTTTTACTACCTAAAATCTTGATAGCGATGTGGAACTCATCGTTGTGAAAGTTACAATTCACAAAAAGCAGTGTAGAGAATGCAATAGAGTAGCTCATATTGCTCCTGTTTGCTTACTCTCCAATTATATTTATCGGTGAACTAAACAAAAATAACCCGCTGGCGAAAATATGACCAGAATCAAACGTTCGAAGAAATTAACTCGATAGACAGCGAACTGCGACGTGAAGGACAAAAGCCGAGGGGTAGAAATAAAGTGAGCAATATTCCCAATACATTTCAGGTAGAACAGTCAGAACGTGTGCTACGAGCAAGTGCCGCCTCTAATAGTATCCTCAGGATAAATTTTAAAAGCGTATGGAACCCTATATGAGAAACATTGTGCGAAAACAAGTTTTCAAAAGCAGTTTTGTAATTGAATTACTACAGCAAATGCAACCAGTATTGCCAAATCAGTGAACTTGTCACCCAATATGGTGTTTTTGGACACCTCCCTAGTTGCAGATTTTTTTTCACTATGACACGGCGAAAACGTAGTGATTTTTAATCTCCATCAGTGACTTACTTAAGTTGAATGCATGTGTTACATAACTCAAACAGTTTCCTGCCATAGTTTAAAATTTTCCGGCGGGACCAGGTTTGGGTGTGGCTTTTATTTATTTTTATTCAGTACATAGTCTACTGTTCTCAATATACAGGCTGATAGATCTCACCTAGCCAAACAAAAAATGGTATGGTGGGGGGAGAATCTCAACCATTTGGGAGTTAAAGGATGATTCATAAATTTGCAATTTTCATTGTATGAACATCTTAATTTTATTTTTGTCCTTAGATCTACTCAACGCGGCGACATCAAACTTGCGTCAATACCTACTACCCCAATGGCAAAGTTGTCAGCAATGTCAATTGCAGGTACACTCATTTCCAAAAGTGTTTTGCGATTACCTACAATACAGAATTTTTCCAAATTTTCTCCGGTATTCATGTAATTAACACAACTGTTTTTTATTTTCATTAACTTGCCCATCATATTACCTTTCCAAAAAGGTGCAACCTACGCAGGTAGGGAGAGGATTAGAAAAACGGCATCCTTAAAAATCCCTGACTATTCTTAAAATTCTTAAAAGAAGCAAAATTTTTAAGATAAACGGCCAAAAATGTTTGTTTTGCGTACACAGGTAATAAGTTTTAATTACTGCTGAAAAAAAGATATAAAAAGGTTAATGTAAATTATTTTATTGTCGTTTTTGGATTGTGTTAGCCAGAGTTCACAAGTATGCCGGCATTGCATAACTAGTACTTAATGGAAATTTTGCTATAAAATAAGAAGCAAGAATATCGATCATTGTTGAAAAACAAATCAATAACAATGAATTTTCTTAAGTTAAAATTATTAAAAATTGGCAGAATTTACTTCTGAGGAATAGTGTGAAACGAAAACGCGGCTGTACAGGTATATGAAAGGAGGTTCCCCAATCGGCGTGTACTCAAAGAGGGATATCTTCGTGGATTTTCCGAAGGTGAAGAAAAACCGGAAGTGTAACTTTAAACAGCATGGAATTGCGATCTGAACCATCGGGAAATTCTGCAGAAGTCGAGCAACAAATAATCACCCTTCCGGGCGAACATTAGAATTTTGCATTTGGTCTCTTAAATGCGACATTGAGAAGGGGGCGTTTCTGGGCTGAATTCTGCGGACGGATGAATTGCAGTTCACCGGGGGTAGTATCACAAATTTTCACAAACTCCAGACTTGGGCGGATAATAGTTCATACAGGACAAGGGGATCTGCTCCTAGAGGACTACCCTCTGGATAATCTCAGGGTAGGGATAAGCGATGTTGACAAAACATCGATATTGACATCGATGTCAACATCGATAACTGAACATCGATGATCAATAATAATCGAACTCAAAATATCGATGTTCCTTAATATCGATGTTATATAGAAGAGGTTTTTACGCCAATTGCGTAGAAAGACAATATACATACTCGAATGTTGCTTTTTCCTTTTTCTTTTTGTGATATGGCCAAAGCCCAGGAAACAACCCTATGATGCGTTTTTAGCATGGTTACGGCCGGAAGGGAATGAAGTAAATTGAACGTCTTGTTTTGGTATTGAAATGCCCAGGGACGGAGTGAACTTTTTTATGATAGGAAAACTTGTCGGCAGGTTGAGGCTTGAATTTGCATCCAACCACATCTTCAATGAAAACTGTAGGATTTTTCCGCCCTGTAAGAAGGACGATAGGAACGATGAAACTAACTATCGATCTGTTGCCAATATATTTGGAGTTGGCAAAGTCTTTGAACCTGTGTTATCTGATGTCTTTTATAGTATCACAGGTTAACAATTTAGTACCGTTATTATTTAACATTTACATTAATAACTTACAGCTTGCCTCACACAAAAATCTTGTTATACTAACGATACGAAAATATCTCGTACTTTCGCTGATGTCAACGACTGTACTTTGTTTAATTCAGACATGAATATCTTTCACTCTTGGTGTTTCGAAAATTTTCTTTCTCTGAATAGATAATTATGTATCATTGTCATATACTATTTATTTATTACATATTAATTCTCTTTATTACATATTAATTCTCTGCTTTCTTTGAGTGAGTATTGGGATGAACTTGACTTAAACTTGTCTAAAACTCAAATGAAACAAAATAAGGTGACTACTCAAATTGCATAGCCAGCGTGTTTCATGTCACCTCTTTTTTCTGATATATCAGTTTTTTATTTACTTGGTTTTTATATAAAGGTAGGTTTTGTTCTTCTATAATTGGCAACAACTACTAGTCTTCAATTTTAAAGGAATATTCAAAATACAGTGGACTCTCGATAAGTTGAAAATCGTTAATTTGAATCTCTGGATTATTTGAATTTGTTTCCCTTTCCCTTGAAAAATATTTGATAAATTGAATGAAATCAATATAAATTAGTCCCCTCGGTAATTTTAAGTTGAAGGAATAGTATCTTGCCCGCCAACATGCAATAATTTGAAGTCCGGGCTTCCATACTCTCTATAATTTGAAATTCAAATTATAGAGAGGATGGAACTCTTGGTAATTTGAAATTTTTCCCTGCTCCCTTGAGTTTCAACTTATCGAGAGTCGACTGTATTGAATAAAGTACGTGTCAGTTCTTTTCTGTCAATATCGAAGGTCGATGTTTTGTTCGTAACATCGATTGTACGATATTTTACATACTTCAACATCGATGTTAAAACAACCATGTTTAGACTCTCAACATCGAAGTTTCGTGAAAATCGATTAACATCGATCATCCTTATCTCAGGGCAATGTTTATCATTATAAAGGCAATACTGAATGAAAAATTTCCTGACCGCTGGCTGGCCTGGACAAGGTGCACCGATTCCTTGGCCTGATAGATCAAGGAACTTACTACATTAAGCTTTTTCTTATTGGGAGCAATGGAGAATGAAGTTCACTTTAGGCCAGTTAACAATAGAGAGGACATTTCAAGCTGGTTTTGTATCATACTAAGATTAATTGTAATAAGTTGCGAATTCAATAAAAAACATTTTATATGAGTTTATATTCTTTAAATTGCAGATTTTTACAATATTTTCCAAAATGTTTTCTACGTACAAATTTCTACAGTCAAGGTATAACATGTTGCCAATTTTTGAAATGTAATAAGATGGGCAAATTAATAAAATAAGAAACAGGTCTATTAATTACCTGATTTTCGGAGAAAATTTGGGAAAATGCTAAATTTTAGGTAATCGAAATTTTTTTTCATTTTTGAAAGTGACTGTACCTGCAATGGTAGGAATTAGATCAATATTCTTGACAATTTTCGAAAGGTAATTGAGGTAGTAGTTTTTGTCGTTTGTTTGATGTCGCTGCGTTGAGTAGATCAAAATATAACAAATAGTTATCTGAATACTGTGAAAACTGCAAATTTAGGAATCACACTCTAACTCCGAAACAATTTTTGCTTGCATAGGTAAAATCTATCACCCCACACCAGATCTAAAACATACTGTGCCTTGTCAGTTTAGAACCTTAGAGGACTAAGGAAAAAGTGCCAGTACCAATACCAGGTACCAGGTGCGAGTAGCAGAAGAGGAGCTTAATAGCAAGGGCATATAAATGGCCGCAGTAATGGAGACTGAAGGAGCCTTTGACTTCGAGAGGCTGCAGTATGCTCTTATTAAACGTGGAACTGATCAAAAACTGAGGAGATGGATTATTGGTAATATGTTAAAGACAAGAGAAGTAAATATCCACAGTAAATAAGGAGAGGCCTGTGGATGGTGGAGCAATGTTGCGAGGAACAGGGGCTCTTCATAAATGCAAGGAAGTCTAAGCTCATCATTTCCACTAGGAAGAGGAAGAATCTAGACTTTAAGTCGGTAGAACCGTTTGGAGAAGAACTTACTGACTTACAAGTCTCTGGGGCTATTCCGAGATTCGATACTTACTTGGAAGAGACATTATGAGGAAAAAATCCAAAGAGCAAACAGAGCTCTACAGCAGTGATGTCCAAACCTATGCCCGCTGGCAAGTGAGCTTTTGAGCTTTTGAATTCGTATATGCACTTGTTTGGATGTATTCGGTTTCCTGTTTTTGCGTTTTTAATTGTTAAAGCATGCAAAAGTTAAAAGAAATTGTCATATTTAAGTAGTTTTGTAAGCAATTATACAATATCTTAAGATATACAACCTTTTGCAAACATTTTAAGGTTCTAAATTAAACAAACAGTACAAAATGCTTCGGGAGCTTTTAAGCATCCCTCAAATTAAGTAGTGTGAGTTTGGCCATCACTGCTCTACAGCAATGTGGGGGGCGTGTGGGGTGGATCTACACTATGATGGTGAGACCCATTATTCAATATGCCTGTGGTCTGGTGGGCAATTACTATAGAGGCCATAGTAAAAAGGTCAGAGGCTGGCTTGTGTGAGGATAACAGATGCCTTTCGACCCACGCTGATATTGACATTAGAGATGATAATAGGTTTGCTGCCATTAGGCATATATATGAAGAGAACTGCTGCATCAGCGTCCGTTCGCATGGATCGAGGCTCAAAGTGCTATGTGTCATGTGATAACCATGGGCATAAGAAAATACTGGAACTTTTCGAACAATTGGGAATGCCTGTCGACGGTATAAGCAAAGTGAGGGTAAGTGAGATATACCATGAGACGCTTATAAGGGATGGGTCCCCCCCTGAAAACAGTCTATCTGATTTTAGAATTTCGCGGATGGATCCAAAGTTGATGGAAGAGCAGGTGTAGAAATCTTGAGTGAGGACCTGAATTTGAATACCCATCTAAGGCTGAGGGAGTATAGCTCTGTCTATGAGGCGGAGATCTTGCCTCTGGTCTATGCATAACCTTGGATTACCTGCAAGACAGTGAGATTTATTTAAGCTTAATGCAAGCTATTACATTAAAAATACAAAATAACAAAATAAATACTACAAACTAAAATAAACAATAAGGGTATGAGGATAGTGGTGGCACTCGACAATCAAGGCTTGGTCAAACGTCGACTCCGAAACATTTGCAGCATCCGAAGGTGATTACTAGTGAAAACCTAAAGAAAAACAAACTAAGAAGGCAGAATGCACCAATTTTGACGACTCTTCTTAATGGACGTCCCAAAACTGATACTTAGGGGGAGGGTGGGAGAGTGTTAGTCTAACTTCCGCGTGGGCTGATTCGAATAATTAGAATAAGGACAAGTTTTAATTTATAATGCAAAATAATTCTATGCTTGGGATTTTAAGAGATAATAAATCGCACAGGACATTAGGTTTCAAAGCATTATTTCACATGAAAATTCGTCGTTAAATTTCCAGCGGTAAAAAAACAATTTCTTGATTTTTGAAATTATTTTAAATTGGAGAAACATACAATAACAAACATTACAGTATTTTAAAAGTTGTTCCCATTTATGCACTCAAAATACTTTGTCAAATATATTCCAATCATTAGTCATACGTCATACCTTCTGTCACGACATGGAGGCAAACTAGTGGCCTTGATTCTTTAGATTAATGGGAAACTAAAAAAAGGTATCAATATCAAAGCAGGGTAATTTGTGCTCGGATACTGCCATTAATACAGAACAGAATGGTGTCATTAACTTAGTCAAAAGCATTGCCTGTACTTGAAGTTTTCCCCAGACAATATTATTTTAATGGTGAAACATTTAACATTTATGCCAATTATAACTCCCTTTGAACCATGTATTATATGGTTATTATGCAGCGTTCAAGAGGAGTTTTTTTAACAATTTGTGTACATTAAGTTTTCTATCTCAAATTACACAACTCTTCAAGATTATGTTGCTGGGCAACTGGGGTCATTTTTGAAGTAATTTGCTGCGTAGAATCCAAAACCGAGGTCAGAATTGGGCCATCTGGATTTTGGGATATTTGAGGTTAAATACACGAAAAATGGTTTTTTTTTATACGATGTGGCCAAATCCTAGGGGACAACCCTTTGATGGTTTTCGCCGAAAGGGAATTAGGGTAAGGGAAGTCAGGAAACTTGAGTCTTGTTTTTGCATTGCTGCGAGCTAGACAACAGCCCAGGGTCGGAGTGGATTATTTTAATTTCTTAATAAAAGCTCACGGGGTCATCTGGTCTCGAACCCGGGACCCATGGAATGTTGGTCTTGCCGCTCAACGTATTGATCCAACTCCGTCTCCAGTTTTTAGGCTACTTTTGAGGTTATGTACAGGTTGTACAAGAATTTTTTGGTCTTTTTTCTAATTGCTTAATTTAATACTACTTTTAGGTACCCTACTAATATTAAATTATGCAACTAGGAAAGAGATCAAAAACCCAAACCAAATATCTTAAAATTATGATGTGATAGCTCAATTCTGACCTTCGGACTGCAGACACAGTGACTTTATCGATTATACGCTTTCTTAGCTGACATCGACCAGTATTCAGGCCAAACCAACATTATGAGATCCTTAGTTCTATCACATGAGGAATAGGATATAAGCCATTACTTAAGAAGGTTATCTATTAACCGTCTGATCTAGCAGTGCAGATAAGGGAAGATATGACCGCAGTCCGGCGATTTCAAACCGCCCTTTAACTTCAAGTGAAACCCTGGTATCCAGATTATTTTTCTCGATTTGTAGTTCCTTGTATGGAGCCTCAAAACCTATTGTTTCTTTGTTTCTAAAATATGGGAAAGCGACATATTAGTTATTATTTAAAAAAGAACAGTATAGCTGATCTAGTTAGACTATATTTGAAATCACAATATTTTTAGTTTGAAATTTTATTTGTATAGAGTACAGTATTTATTTGTCTATGCAGAAATGATTATTTTACTGTTCAAAAGCTATCGAAGGGTACAGATTGACCAATAATGTTTGACATTTATTTTTTACGTAGTCAATTGAAAATGATCAGTGAATTTAAAATATTTTTTATCAGGATAGTATAAGCAAACTAAATTTTTTAAAGATAAGTAATAATATTTGTAGCAATCGCTACAATGACATGGTTTTAATAATGCAAAAGCAAGTCATAATTTTACCGCCACCGTAGTGGTTCTCAACCCCGGTTGAAAGAAGAGGAAGAAAATCCACTCGCCAGCCAGAATACCTCGGAGAATATATGCCCCATATAAATACAATATTGATGATTCCCAAGAGCAGCCCTCCATCTGGGTTAGGAGAGGAAAGTTTTCAACCCATTTATCTGAAAATACCAACCCATACCCACGAAACGTTTAGTGCACCACGGAAATCTCCGACTGTTTTTGTGATGACGACCTTTGTAGTCTAACTTCCGCGTGGGCTGATTGGAATAATTAGAATAAGGACAAGTTTTAATTTATAATGCAAAATAATTTTATGCTTGGGCTTTTAAGAGATAATAAATCGCACAGGACATTAGGTTTCAAAGCATTATTTCACATGAAAATTCGACGTTAAATTTCCAGCGGTAAAAAAACAATTTCTTGATTTTTGAAATTATTTTAAATTGGAGAAACATACAATAACAAACATTACAGTATTTTAAAAGTTGTTCCCATTTATGCACTCAAAATACTTTGTCAAATATATTCCAATCATTAGTTGAACAAATATTTACTTGTGGAAATATTCACACCTAACTCATACGTCATACCTTCTGTCACGACATGGAGGCAAACTAGTGGCCTTGATTCTTTAGATTAATGGGAAACTAAAAAAAGGTATCAATATCAAAGCAGGGTAATTTGTGCTCGGATACTGCCATTAATACAGAACAGAATGGTGTCATTAACTTAGTCAAAAGCATTGCCTGTACTTGAAGTTTTCCCCAGACAATATTATTTTAATGGTGAAACATTTAACATTTATGCCAATTATAACTCCCTTTGAACCATGTATTATATGGTTATTATGCAGCGTTCAAGAGGAGTTTTTTTGACAATTTGTGTACATTAAGTTTTCTATCTCAAATTACACAACTCTTCAAGATTATGTTGCTGGGCAACTGGGGTCATTTTTGAAGTAATTTGCTGCGTAGAATCCAAAACCGAGGTCAGAATTGGGCCATCTGGATTTTGGGATATTTGAGGTTAAATACACGAAAAATGGTTTTTTTTTATACGATGTGGCCAAATCCTAGGGGACAACCCTTTGATGGTTTTCGCCGAAAGGGAATTAGGGTAAGGGAAGTCAGGAAACTTGAGTCTTGTTTTTGCATTGCTGCGAGCTAGACAACAGCCCAGGGTCGGAGTGGATTATTTTAATTTCTTAATAAAAGCTCACGGGGTCATCTGGTCTCGAACCCGGGACCCATGGAATGTTGGTCTTGCCGCTCAACGTATTGATCCAACTCCGTCTCCAGTTTTTAGGCTACTTTTGAGGTTATGTACAGGTTGCACAAGAATTTTTGGGTCTTTTTTCTAATTGCTTAATTTAATACTACTTTTAGGTACCCTACTAATATTAAATTATGCAACTAGGAAAGAGATCAAAAACCCAAACCAAATATCTTAAAATTATGATGTGATAGCTCAATTCTGACCTTCGGATTACGACGACCCGTTTTTTATGGTTTGACTTAACCTCAGACGGGATAGTGTATGATTAACTATAAGCATCCCTACATTAAAACCATATTAAATACATAAAGAGTACTTGGGTAGTCTAGAAGTAAGGACTGCAGACACAGTGACTTGATCGATTATACGCTTTCTTAGCTGACATCGACCAGTATTCAGGCCAAACCAACATTATGAGATCCTTAGTTCTATCACATGAGGAATAGGATATAAGCCATTACTTAAGAAGGTTATCTATTAACCGTCTGATCTAGCAGTGCAGATAAGAGAAGATATGACCGCAGTCCGGCGATTTCAAACCGCCCTTTAACTTCAAGTGAAACCCTGGTATCCAGATTATTTTTCTCGATTTGTAGTTCCTTGTATGGAGCCTCAAAACCTATTGTTTCTTTGTTTCTAAAATATGGGAAAGCGACATATTAGTTATTATTTAAAAAAGAACAGAATAGCTGATCTGGTTAGACTATATTTGAAATCACAATATTTTTAGTTTGAAATTTTATTTGTATAGAGTACAGTATTTATTTGTCTATGCAGAAATGATTATTTTACTGTTCAAAAGTTATCGAAGGGTACAGATTGACCAATAATGTTTGACATTTATTTTTTACGTAGTCAATTGAAAATGATCAGTGAATTTAAAATATTTTTTATCAGGATAGTATAAGCAAACTAAATTTTTTAAAGATAAGTAATAATATTTGTAGCAATCGCTACAATGACATGGTTTTAATAATGCAAAAGCAAGTCATAATTTTACCGCCACCGTAGTGGTTCTCAACCCCGGTTGAAAGAAGAGGAAGAAAATCCACTCGCCAGCCAGAATACCTCGGAGAATATATGCCCCATATAAATACAATATTGATGATTCCCAAGAGCAGCCCTCCATCTGGGTTAGGAGAGGAAAGTTTTCAACCCATTTATCTGAAAATACCAACCCATACCCACGAAACGTTTAGTGCACCACGGAAATCTCCGACTGTTTTTGTGATGACGACCTTTGACTATAAACATTGGACCACGATAGGGCTATGGAACGTGAAAACTCTGTGGAGCGAGTGCAGATATGCTAAAATCATAGAGGTGAAGCGGGAAATTGCCAAGTATAAAATATATCTTAGGGATAAGTGAAACTAGATGGAGAAACACGGTGCTGATCTACTATGGCCAGAAAGAATCAGAAACACCAAGAATGGCAATGTAGGCTTCTTGCTAACAAATCGTGCCCCCCGATCAACACTGGTCCGGTCACCAATACCAGACCAAATTATCATCACCAGGTTCCGGACCAGGGTACGTAACATCTCAATAATTTAATCCTATGCGTCGACCGAACAAGCGGATTTACCAATCAAGGAGGCCTAGTACTAGCTCTTTGGTGACACATTTGATAAGTTTCTCTACCAGCGCTAACATTGGCTGTAGCAACATCGAACTGGAGCATATAATGCGGACGTTTGGACTCGGAGGCAGGAACGCAAGTGGAGGAGTAATTTGTTGAATTTTGTAATTCATGGTATCTTGTCATCGGATCCTTCCTTAGACACAACAAATTCCGCTTAACATCCTGGGCTTACCAAGACGGCAGAACTGAGAATCAGATCGGCCATATTAATATTCCGAAAAGCTGGAGAAAGTGTCTTGTCGATAAGGTCTAAGCGGTCGCAGATATTGGTAGCAATCACCATCTTGTTACAGCTAACTTTCACTTATACACGGCAGCATTACGCCCAAGGAACAGAACATCTAATATACCACGGCTCAATATGTAGAGGCTTAAAACACCGAACATTCGCAGCTAATATTTCACCACATTGCGCCAAAAAGTGGATGCGTCTTAAATCGACGACTAATGGTAAAGGATAAGAGCATGATTCGCTAGCTTTTGTACAGTACACGTGGGACGATTATAGAGAGAAAGACGACCACTGATCAGTGACGTTGCACGGTCAAAACACAAGAACCGAAGCAGATTAAAGACCACATTAATTCTGCTACCGCTGTTGCAGTCAAGCAGTCTAACTGAATTGCATACCGATTTCGAAAGGCAGAAGAAGCGGCCTACCGCACTGACAGTTTAGGTCTATTTAAGTTTGTCCAGGAACTGGCAGGAAATACTCTTGTAACTAAATATCCTGTCAGAGATACCAATGGATTCCTACCTGTTTTAATTATTTATTTAAGATTAATACAAGCTATTACATAAAAATACAAAAAAATACAAGCTATAACTTAATACTAATTCTACAAACTAGAATAAATGATCAGTAATAATAAATAAATAAGTAGTATAAGCTATAATATGAGCTATTAATACAGTAGATACTGGCAGAAGGCGTAAGGAAGAAGAATTAACGTAAACGATCAGGATCAAGATGGGCGGGGTCAAGATATAAGGCTTTATGAAGGGATGATTTACTCAGATGGAAGTCAAAAGAGGAAAGGTCGGTGACTTTTCGTAACATAATGGTAATTGGCTCGCTTTGACCGTAGTTTGTGCGATGGCGGTCGAGTCGGAAAAGGGGAGTGGACCTAATGTTACGGGGATTGGTATAGATGGGTAAAGATTGCAGGATTGAAGGGCAGTCTATGGCTCCAGCTAATAATTGATAAATGAAGAGAATGTCGGAAACACGACGTTTGCTTAGAGGTTGTAACTCGATCAGTTTCAGGTTTTCATAGGGTGGAAGTTTGAATCTGTCAGCCCACGGAAGATCACATAGAGCGAAGCGAATAAACTTACGCTAGACAGATTCAATCATATTAATGTGATATGTTTGTGTAGGTGACCATACCTGGCTGGCATATTCAAGGAAAGGTCTAACGAAGGAGATATAGAGAGATTTGGAAACATAAGGATTGGAGAACTCTCTAGACCAGCGCTTCACAAACCCTAGCGCGGAGTTAGCTCTGTAAATTATGCTGTCAATGTGGGAACGGAAATTGAGTTCACTATCACAGATTATTTCTAAGTCACACAAAGAGGTAACGATAGGGACTGGCACGTCGATTAACATATAGACTCTCGGGGTGGTGGTAAGACGCTTGCGGGAATAAGATATGGACTGACATTTGGAGACATTGAGCTCTAAAAAGTTTTTCATGCACCATGTGGTGAATGAATCGAGGTCTTTTTGCAGGAAAAGAGAGTTGGTTGTGGAGGAGATATGTTTGATTATTTTTATCTCATCAGCATAAATGGACAAATTCAACATCATTTATTGTAAGGATAAAAATCAATGGGCCGAGGTGGCTGCCCTGAAAGACGCCGGAACGAGCGACAATAGTGTTAGAAAAGGATGAGCTGAAAAGAATATCGTACTGACAGGAGATGAATCTGGGGGGGAAGCCTAGGCGATCAAGTTTGAAAAACATAACGTTATGGGAGATCTTGTTGAAGGCTTTACTAAAGTCGGTGGCGATAACATCAACATCTTTACCGTTTTCCAAGGCACATAGTGTTTTAGAGGCGAAGTCCTGTTACAAAGGAGGAGAGAATATTTTGTTGAATTCCTAAACAACACCTTTGGACCATCGAATACTTCTTAAATCGAACCTGACGAAATGATATTAACATCAAACCTACTAAAAGACCAGAGGTGCCAGTCGCAATTAAGTAGATGAACCACGGTGAGGCCCTAAAAGCTGATGGAATACCCAAGAAATTACAGACTGTATTACTGCGGCTGATATTCTTCTTCCCGCAGCCCAGGAATGTTGAGAAACCAAGGTCTATTGCACTGAATGAAAAACAGTCGTAATTGTGAAATTTTCCACGAAAGGCAACCTGAGGTGTTGTAACAATTGGCGTGGCATTTATCTTTTAACTGCATTCTCCAAATTGATAACACCCTGCAAATTAACACCGAGAAATCCGCCAAATGGAGATCTACTTTACATCGAATGTTCGTCGATTTTCCGAAGGCGTTTGACAGCGCTGATTGCGAAAACATATGGGCAGCTTAACATTAGTGACGTATCCCATAAAAAAATAACACCACTATAAAGAGTCAGGAGCTCGGAGTGTAGTGAAGTATTGCGCAGCGCCCTAGATGATCACCCACCTTGATGGATGGAAACTTTTTAAATATCTTACAAATCTGGACTACGCCGACAATATATGTCTCCTTTGCAGCAAGAAGCCTAAACATTATGTAGCTCAAATGAAGGCACCCAGCAGGGCTTAAAATCGATGCTGCTAAAATCCTTATGAAGTTAAACTCCAGGAGGCAGAATTAAATTTATCTTGAAGATAAGCAAATTGAACAGGATGGCGGAGCTGAGGCTGATGTACAAGGCTAGGGTTGCATTGGCATTCTGCTGATATATGGCGCCATAACAACATCTCCAGACGCACAAAACTCGATAATCGAATCTTTTCCGTTGTACGGCTCTATAGAAAGTTACCTGTCAAATAACAAATAAGATACACTTGACTTGACTTGACTTGCGTCATATTACATATTTTTTTCTAGACATTGTGTCTTTGAATTTGAGTCGCTCATATAAACACATTCGCGCAGCGCAGTTAAGGGATGTGCAACAATCTGTCTACCGAGAAGCTTCTGACTGCCACTTTTTTCCCTTAATATCCTTAACACTATGTTACACACCGAAATTACTCTGCAACCCCTGAATGACTTCTAATGTAATCTGTTGTCAGTAGAAAACAACCATGAGTCAACGACGGTGGGATTCGAACTTGAGACGTTCGAGAAGGATAAGGTATAAAGTGGTATTTTTAATTAAAACATTTTCTAACTGAAGAGTTACATACATTTTACCGAAATGATATTTAAACAACATTTTTCTAACAATGTACGACAGTGTAGTTTTATCTGGGAGCTGAATAGTTGGTTGTCTAAATGACACAATGGGTGTGGAAACTATATACATAGTTATATGCAAGGATAAGATTTGCACTTAACCGCTTTTTGCATTACCATTTAGTTTAATTCTATCAGTTACATTTTATATGATAATAATAGTGGTCATATATCCTTCAGTGGAATTTATGAAAAGAACTTATGCATTTACTGCCACTTGTAAAGTTGCTGTATACTTCTCGATTTATTAAAATTCTTCAGTAAATTCTTCCTGCAGATCTTTGATTTAGACCACGCGCCGGTTTTACAAATTCTAGTCACGGCATACTTCACAAGGTGGAGGAAATTGAATAGATATTGCTTTACTTTTGGGAGAGAGCAGAATTTCGAGTGCAATGCAAATTTAACATCTCCAAGCTTTGGTATTCCAACAAAAATATTAATATATTTCAAGTGAGCTTCATCGGCATTCCAACAAAATAATGGAAAGTAGCAGCAATTGTAGTTATTTGCTGAGCTAAGTATTTTAGAGGTGTGAAAATAAGATTATCCTTGACTGGAAATACTTCAGTGAAGTTAAAATATAAAATATTTCCGTCAGTGGCATTCGCTGCCACTTTTGCGCAATATCAAAACCATGTGCTGTCAGTCGGAATAAATGAGCTATTTCACTTCTTTCCTCTTCAACACAGGATGTATACAACCTCGACAACGAAAAGATTTTCAGCGAAATAATGAATATGTATTAGAAAAGTAAGTTAAATTCAATTTCCTAAAAAACTTTTCGAAAATAACACTTTAAAAAATTCTAAGAAATCTTGAATTAATTAATGTAAATAAGAATAAGCTGGCCAGCACGTGGTACTCGAATTTTAACATTGTACATTTGGGTTAGGTATCTCTTAGAGAAAACGGATAGGAATACTTCTTTTTATTGGTTTCGTTTTCAGATTCGGATACAGATACGAAATTATTTGCAATACAGTTAAGAATATCCAATGTGTTAGTTAGAGCGTCGATAAGTAAGGAAAGTAATTATAGAAGATATAGGTAGGGTACATTGTTTGCATTATAGTATGACAGCCCTTTGCAGCTACTCACTTTATGTAAACTTCCGATATTCACCAATACATCTTTTACTTTGTGCCCGACTTTAGGAAGGAAACACAGAATTATTTCTACTAATTTGAGTGTAATGGGGAATTATATTCGAGGCTAGGCCTGAAGTGGAACTTATAGATCAGCACCAAGTCAGATGGAGTGAAGTATTTTTTACATCCTGTAGAAAACCCAAGCTCTTTATCGGCTCTTCATCGCAGTTGTAGCAGTTGCAAATATTTTACCGTCCAAGATTGCTGGATATCTCAATACCCAAGATGCTTAGAGATGGCGAATTGAATTTTTTACTTCGTCGACTGAAATAAGTGTGTTTAAGGAACATTAAGCAGTATTGTAAAAATTATGAATAGAATTGAAACCAAAGGCAATTACAAAAGGCAGAGAGGCGAGAGGAATCGCAGTACCCTTTCACATTTCCCTCACTTCACTTCTGGTAATCCAGAATTCAATTATGTCTAATAATAAATGTAATACTTAAACTCCATCAGCGCATCATTTCGTTTTGCTTTTGCCTGATGCTGATACTGTATATTCTTTTCATAAATTGTCTTCAGAGAAGATTTTGGATATATCTCCGTCTTCTGAAATCGTTCTAGCTGGCGATTTCAAAGTCCAGAACATACCGGCATTCTTTTGCTACAAACACATTTGGAAAACAAGTTGCTTCATTAGCGAGTCTTTAACTTTGCAACAACTGGTTGACTGTCCGACTCCTGTTCCTGATATTATGGCGTGTAACGCGCATACTATGTTTCGGTCTCGGCTACCTTGACAAATTAAGACCATTGCCTGGTCTCCGCCCAATTTTACATCTTTTTTCTGAAACCGTTAATCAAAAGTTCACCAAAGAATTAGTGTGGCATTATAAAAGTGCTGATTGGGCTGGATATCTCAGAGAGATGGTAGACTTTAGTAGACCATGGCTGGAGTTTCCAAGAGCGAAGATGGCTTGAACCAGGCATGAAATGCATTCAATTTATGTCATTGGACGTACATTTGCGTCTTGTTAACATCCGACATATGATTGTCTAGGTCTTTGAAATATATTTCTTTTAGAAAAAATGGGAAAATTGTATAATTATTGTGTTGCCAAAATTGGTTTAAAGAGCCATCGGAACTATGTTGCTGGGTCAGATAGGTATAAGCGATGTTGACAAAACGTTGATATTTACATCGATGATAATAAAATATTAATCGAACTCCAAACATCGATGTTATATAGAATGGCGACCACTGGCGTAAAAGAATAAAGTACTTGAGTATTATGGAAGCTGAGATTTTTCCGCCCTATAAGTAGGGCAATGTGAACGATGTAACTAAGTAGTGACCGCTTGCCAATATATCTGGAGTTGGCAAGGTTTTTGAGGCAATTATATTTCATTCGTAGCATTTCCACTGTAAAAAATTTATAAATGCCTTCGAACATGACTGTTTAAACTCCCAATTTATTAGGGTTTTCTTAACACTGCGTATCGGATTTTAATGTGGGTAAACGAGTCAGCTGTATCTACATATCCAGAGTTTAAGTATTTCATATCACTTGGTTTTCCGAATCCTTTTGTATCTTGGGTTAGTTCCTTTTTGTCTCATGGTGCACAGCATCTTTTCTGCCGCGGTGTGTTATCTGATGTCATTTGTAATACCTCTGAAGTGCCACAGGGTAGCCTTTTAGTACAGTTATTATTTAACATATATTTTTGGTCAAACAAATTACTTATTGGAACTAATCCAAGATCAATACATTTTCAGTAGAATATACGGAAAATTTGACGGTTGTTTTGCAATGAAAATTTTTCAGGTAAAACAGTAAGATTTATCAAATACAACAGCACACGTTTAAAAATTGCAGTTTCCTATCAGAATGTGTTTTGCTATGACAGTTATGACCGCGATACACGATGCTAGAAAGCGGCTCTGGCTTTGTGCAAACAGAACTAGCTTCATTTCTAGGCCAGTAAGCTAGTGAAAAGCTAGTAAGCTGCGCCTCAAGCTAGGAAAGTTTAATAATTCTATTTTCTGAGCTAGAACTTTTGGCCGTCAAAAAGATTTGTTCGCGTTGGATACCGCATAAAAAGAGACTCGTGTCGATTCGTCCAAAGAAATGTTGAAAAAATTGCAATGGCGCTGCTTCAAAAGACGTATATAAGGTCGTGACAGGCGAAACTAAGGAACAATCGACTATATGGGTCTTACAAGATGAGCCAAATCCAACAAAATTTGATCGCGCACGAAGTACTTCGAAGCAAATGGGCGCCCGTTTTTTCGGAATAATTAGACATATCGAGACCATGCCATTTCAGAAACGTAGAACGGTCAATTTTGAATGGTACACAACCATTTGTTTGCCAGCAGTGTTCGGAAAAATAAGGGAAACCAATCGCAGAAGACAAATCATTCTCCACCACGACAATGCAAGCTCTCACACATCACCTCAAACAACTGAATTTTTCAGCATTCAAAACATCGAATTGATGGGTCATCCACCGTACCGTCCTGATTTGGCACCCAATGATTTCTTCTTATTCCCGTAGATCTCATGTTATGGAGGTACCCCAATCGGAGTGGAGAAAGTGCTTCGAAAATTGGTTAAACGGACGCAAAAGTGAAGTGGGGGTGGGGGGGGGGGGGGGGGGAAGGGGGGGGTGGGAAACTAGGCGATCAAGTTTGAACAAGATTACGTTATGGGAGATCTTGTCGAAGGCTTTACTAAAATCGGTGGTGATAACATTAACATCTTTACCGTTTTCCAGGGCACATAGTGTTTTAGAGACGAAGTCAGTAAGGTTGGTGGTTACAGACTTACAGTGGAAGAACATGGAATCATAGACCAATTTTTCGAATAGTTTAGGTATGGATGATAAATTAGCAATGGGGCTGTAGTTGGACACATTGTTCTTGCAACCTTTTTTGAATATAGGAAAAATATACGAATTTTTCCATAATTGAGGGAAAACCCCTTGAGTGACCGAGAGACGAAAAAGCAAAGTAAGGGGTTGAACTAAATGCATGGCACACTTTTTCAGAACGATGGCCGGAATGCCATCTGGACCTGGGTGAAAGTCGTCCTCAAGCCCATTAATACTGGCGGCGATTTGTTCAGGATCAGGGTCAAAAGATGTAAACGACGTTTGAGTGCATTTGTCCATGAATGCAAAATAGTTAAGGTCGGGTTGTAGAGAATTGTCGCTGAAAGATTTACTGAAGAAGTGTGCAAAGACGTTAGCGATAACCTTAGGATCAGTTGAAGAGGTATTCTCGAGCTTTAGGGTGGAAGGGTAACCATTGGATTTCTTCTTAGAATTAATAAAGCTATAAAAACGCTTGTGGTCGAATATGAGGCTAGTTTCCATCCGTTGGAGATACTCATGGTAGAGGGTATCACAACGTTCAGAAAAAGAGATATAAGCAGATAGGTAGGAAAAATAGTCAGACTCAGTCTGGGTTAGAAGAAATGTTGGCCAACGTTTATTTCTCCTGTTGCGAAGAGATCGTAATTCTTTGTCGTACCATACGGGGGATGAGGAGTAGTTTTTACGAGGAATAAGACGGATAGACTGTGTAAGACAAGCGTGTATTTCCGAATAGAACGCCTCTAAAGCAACGTCAATTGGGAGATGTTGAGGGATATCGCCAATATCAGAGTTGAGGAGCAAGTGATTTAATTTTTCATAGTCGCCTTTACGAAAATTGAAGGATAAAGAAGACTCCGAGCTTGAAACGGCATAGGGTGCTCGTAGGAGAAAACGAGGAACAAGGGAGGATGGTGACGGTCAAGGGAGGAGAGAAGATGGTTGCTTTCTGCGACAGCCGAGTTAACTGGGTCTAAAGAAAAGATTAAGTCTAATTGTCTGTCCAGGAAGTTCTTGACTCCGCTTACTTGAAAGAGACCTGAAACCGAGAGCTGATCGGTAAAGAAGGCTTCTTTGGCCGAAGATGCGTTAAGGGGGACAAAGTGAGAACAGTCCTCGGACAATGACCATTGAATACGGGGGAGGTTAAAGTCGCCCAATAAAACAAATTCATCGGACGCGTTAGCGTTCTCAAGCAGGGTATCGATCGCTTCAATTATGGGCTCGTAGGCGTCTAGACTTAATTACTGCTATTTTTATACATACAAATTCTGATATTGTAGAGTCGGAGGTCCTTAGCAGGGTGGCATCATAACGGTTGTGAGCAACTATGAGAACCCCGCGAACTGGTGGATCATTGGTGCCTATACAGCCGTCAACACGGAAAATGGTATAGTTTGCAGGGAATAGTTCGTTGTCGAGAATTCCTGGTGTTAGATTGGTTTCAGTTAAGGCAAAGATATCGTGCGGGAATTTGTGGGAGTTAAGAAAAATATTGGATGTTTTTGTACGAAGTCCTCTTACGTTCTGGTAATAGACCGACAAGCTGTTGGGGAGAGGATCTTGATCGGAAACCGCGGGTGCAATAGAGGGGAAGTCAGAAATAGGGAAATCAAGGGGGTTAGGAACGAAAGTAGTTTAAGGAGTCGTTACGACTTTTTTGAAGATGGGAAATACGGCGAGAACTGACGTACGCAGCATAGGTGGATAGATCTTCTGAAACCTTATGGGAAGGTATATTGAATGATTCATGGTATTTAGTGAAAAGTTGGAGTTGTGGGCAGGCCTTCTTGTTGTATACTTTACATGACGTTGGTGCTGGTTTTACCGAATGGTTTGAAATGAAGTTTGCAGTGCATTGTTGCAAAAATAATCGAGAACGGACTCGTGAAATATCTTTTTTCTTTTGACATGTTTAATTTTATATGAAACCATTAAAATTCTTCAGACAAAAAGAGTAACTATAAATATAAAAGTTTCTGTGCCCATTCTCAGTTTGTTTACATTCTGAGGGATTGAAATTCTGTGTCACCTGAGATATCTAGTGGCGGTCAATTTTATGGGGTATCTTTAATATTTTTTAAATTAGTTTTATTGTGCAGATTTCCTTATAATTTAACTTATGCTTTCCCTTTCCCTTCCCCTAAGGTACACTTCTACCACAAGAAGAAAAATGCTTAATTTCCTGATTATGAGGGCACTTCCTGTATTCTAAGCTTGTTATTCTATGTTTATACCATCAACAACTATGGTACAAAAAAACGCGTTCTGAATGCACCGGCGGGTGGTACTACTAATGCAATACGGAATATTATGAATAGAATATTCCCAGCGAATAAATAAACATATTATTGCATAACAAAATCCTCATGGATTATATTTTATGTCAATTTTCTTTATATGACTTAGAGAACAGAAAAGCCAAAGGGCTCAAAAATGTTCGCTTGTACATAATAATAAAATTTATGCTGAACATGCGAACTGTTCTCAGCCTTTTGGCGTTTCTGTATCCCTGAATTATGTACATACAATTTTGAAAAGAGTTGCATTTGCGACGCATTAAAATAAACTGGTGAAATTAAATAAGCATATTCAGCATTTGCAACTCAAGTTTACCATTAGGTTTTTCATATCTATGATATTCGATGCCAGAAAGCAGCAAACTCTCATTGAATTGCAAATTCTAAAATGCTCGCAGCTTTTTACTAGTTAATTTTATTGCGTAGAAAATGTAACTTTCCTTTCATTGTGTTGGCTATCGGCAAGTTCGGCCAGTCGATTAATATATGTTTTCCAGAGCGAATTACTACGCGTAAAACATCTTATTTTCACGAATCCAACACAAAGAAATCTCCCTTAATCAACTTGTATAACATATGTATAAAAAATATCTAAAATAAATATTAAAGGTATGGTCGAAATTGATTTTATAGCTGCATGATTTTGAATTCGTTTAGATAAACACTTGAGATGCTTGTAACCGTCTTTTCACCAGAAACTCTTGCCATCAAAAAGAAAGCAAAAAAACAATCTAAAATAGAAATAAAGGAGACATTTTCTTATCTGAAAGGTTTTTATTAACACTTAAAAAATTTTCGATTACGCGTTAATACAAATTGCAAGTTCGTGTAAATAATCCGTGTAAATTTTCCGATTGCTACGTTGCCATTGTAGAATTAAAATTCGTCATAAAATTATGAAACGTATTGACAAAGCTTTCAGTAAGTATTTGTTTGTCATTACTTTGCGTCGTGTAAATGGTAAGCTATTATCCAATGACATAAAGTCATACCTATTGACACGTTCTGTCATTCGTGTAAATCGGGCATAAGCAATGGTTAAGGTTTCGGATGACAAATTGGCTGGCACTGGTAGATCTCTACATAGCAGTACATCCCAACAAAGTGGTACATATCAACAAAGCAGTATACAATCATAGTACATTCATCTGGAATCAATACAGAGATTTCAAAAGTATCCGTCAGATTACCCGCATTTTGGCGTGCAAATCCTAGATTCTGGCTGGATTCGAGTCTCAATTTTTCACACCTGGAATATCGTCAGACGCAACAAAATACCCTACAGTGGTAGCCGCCATCAAGAGCAGGGTACTGGCAAGGAGACATATCATCCTCAGAGTGCAGGAATGATTGTCTAAAAAACAGCTAGTCGACCGTTTTGCCCACTCCAAACAGAAGCGTATGAAACGACTTTCTCAGGAAATGCACGTCGGAGACAAAACACCAGCGTTACCAATGCTACAAAATATTTTACCCACAAATTTACCGCATTGATCAAAATACCCGCCCCAAAAATCTAAATACACGCATTTTACCCGCAAGGATTTTGTTATTTTGATTACATGATTGAAGGTATTAACTACTATAAAAATAACAAAAATCCGCAAAAAGACAATTTATTCGTAATAAATAAACATTTGACATATAAAAAAAAACAAAAAAATATATGCAACAGAAAACGAAGCTGTTATTCCATAGTAAATACTTTAACATTAATCATTTTGTTACTACGCTCAAATGATTTAAATTTTGAGTAATGTTGTCATTAGAGAACTAAAGATTGTAAAATTTAACCTGTTTGAAGCCTGGTTTTGATTTTAATATTTAAGACCGAGAGGCCGGTGGAACCGTTTGCCATGTTATTTGTCAGGAGTCAACTTCCGCGTGTCCTGCACATTTATTTGCACTGAATTTTTTTTTCTGAATTTAAGAGTTGCCTAGTGCTTTGAAAAAAGCTTCGTACATAAAAATAATTTAGGTTTGTTGAAAAACTATTCCAAATATCTTCCATTTTTTGCCTCAAAAATCAGAACAACCCCTTAAGCTAAGGCTAAGATTGGAAATATATTTATGAACGTTTTACCCGCCATTACACGAAAAATTACATTAACCCGCCACTTTACCCGTGCTAAAATAAATTACCCCGCTTTGGGGTAAATACAAACCATTTGGCAACGCTGAAAAACACCATTGCAGTAATTGAACGAAATGCGCGGGGTAGCTGGAAACAATATTACAGAGAAAACGTTAAAATCACTGTGCTCTCAGCGTTTACTCACACAAACATGTTTAATTATACCCCTAGCAGCTCTTGCAGGTAAAATAAGACCGTTCACGTACCTGCAGGAATTATAATTCCTGCGCAGGAAACTGCAGAAAGTCGTTTTCGTACTCAGTTTGACAGCAGATTTTTGCTGACGTCACCGCTTCCCCATCTTCAGGAATTTGCAGTAGCCTTAAACTGCCTTACTTTTCCTTACTGTCAAATAGCTGAGTTGTGTATTTTTTAGGTTATATTTGTTGCTACTTTTGCAACTCTTCTACTTTTTCAGGAGATTTCAGAAAACTGTTTTCGTACTTTTGACAACTGCATTCCCACCACATAAAGTAGGAAAATGCAGGAATTTTCAGCTGCAGAAGTACGTGAACACATCTAATTAGTTCGCTGACAGCATACAAGTGAGCGGAGAATCGAGAGCGCATACTGAACAATCGATGGATCTGAATCAGTGATGGTCAAACGCACACTACTTAATGTGAGGCATGCTTAAAAAATTTAGAAGCATTTCGTACTGCTTGTTTAATTTACAACCTGAAAATGTTCGCAAAAGGTTGTATATTTTAAGATATTGCATAATTGCTTACAAAACTACTTAAATATGACGATTTTTTTTAACTTTTGTATGCTTTAACGATTAAAAACCGCAAAAGTAGGAAACCGAAGACAGCCAAACAGGTGCATATACGAATTTAAAAGCTCAAAAGCTCACTTGCCCGCGGGCATAGGTTTGGACATCACTGATCTGAATACACTGGCGGAACAATTCACTGTCCAGCGGGAAATAAGTCAAACGCTTCCAAAAGGAGCAAGACCGAAGCGCTTCGGATTCATATCTCCTGGAAGCTTTTTGGAAACACGTACGTACTCGTTTTGTTTTAATTTTTTGCGTAAAAGAAATAAGGCAATAGCACAGTTATTTTCAGTGCATTGCTGGACGTGTTCTTAAGCGCAACGTAATTAATTTTTATGAGCGCAAGTGGTGTTTTTTTTATTTTATTTTGGAAGGTAAGAAAAATGTATCATTGAGTTTTTTTTTTATTAAAAAGTAAGAAACAATTTTGAAAGCAAAAATATTGATTAGAAAAATTTATTGCTAAAATTTTTAATACCACAATACGATCGTAAGATCGAAATTTTGATGTATGGTGCACACGCAAACCGTACTCCCAGTACACCTCCTGCAAATTAGTCAGTACTAGTCTTTTTTGAAGGTGATGCTTTTGATAATCGATTCTGCGTTGATTCTGGGATGGTTCTTGTTCCTGTTCATTCGCCTTTTCATTTTTCTTCACAAATTTAACGTTGTGCTGGGGAACTCCTCCACAATTATTAATATTTCTTTTTTGCACATATATCTGCTTCACTTTTTAAATATTTCTCGTCTAAATGTCTTCTATGATTAAGTTTTTCCTCATTAAGATATAGAAAACAATCATTAAAAGAGTTGAGTACAGCCTTCTTGTCAATGAAATGTGACGATGCACGATTAACATCTTGAGAAGGACTTTCCGTGGTAGTTTCCGGCATTTCACTTTCTCCTGAATTTACAATCGGCAACGACTTCAATCTTTTTCTGAAGGCAGAACAAATTTTCCGGTTTATGTTCAATGATGGTATTCTTTGTACCATCTAAGGCAATATTTGAATTTAGTCCTTTTCACTTGGTTTGTACATTCAAAATTACACAAAGAGGATTGCAGGATTTTAACACCATTTTTGCAGTTTTATTTAAAAGTCCAACTAAATCTTCACTCTTGTCACAATTTATAGTTGATCGCTGATGTAAATCGCTGAACTTCCGAAATACGAATGCCATTCCTTAGTCCTTTCTCCAAAATTATTTCCTAGTCTTTTCTATCGTCTTTATTAAGTATCATGCATTCATTATGATCCCCTACTGTCTATATGAGTTTTTCTTACAATTTTATGAGGTTGGGAGATTGGGGTACGTGTAAATTAGTATTAATTGGGTTAAATGAGAACATTATAAAGGAAATCCTCATAGGTCCGTTCAGTAATTTAAAGAATTATGAATTAAACCATAGAATAATACACTACCATAAAAAAATACACTTTAAATTTCAGAACTTATTTTTGCTTACTTTATCTTTCCTTCCAGCATTTTCCCTTCTTTATAGTTTTAATCACCACACCTCAGGTAGGTGTCATTATTAATACTTGCCACCTCATTCAAACAGCGAGAGATTTTTCCGAACTAAAATAATTGTAGCATATAAACCCATAGAGATTCCAACTTAAAATGTAACCTAGTAACCTAGTTGTAGACCTTTAAAAGTCTGAAAATCGCTGTCCCAACAAGTGCTTTTTCAAAGATAAAGGATATGTTATTGTCCTTTTGGTCAAAAATATCCCCGATGATATTTTGTTTAGAAAATATAAACTCTAACCCTTCTAAAATGCCTTTTGCATGAAAATTGACCTAGTAGAGTCGGAGATATAAATTTTTGAAATAATATGGAAATGACAAAAAACGGATTTTTTTTGCAATTTTAAAAGGCCTGCAGCTCCTACAATCGGCGAATTTTTGCAAAATATTTTAGTTGTACTAATAAATCATATAAGGCAACCAACTTATCAACTTTAAGCAAAATCGGTGAAATCGCTGCATAAAGTTATTACGGAGCTTGGCGATCATGGAATGACCCAAATAGTTTTTAAAAAATAGATGAACCTCACAGAAAGTGTTAAAAGGAATAATATGGTATTTAATATTTATAGTATTACAATATTTTGAAGTAGATGGAAAATAAACAAACAAAACAAGAAAAGATTTTAAACCTGTCTTACGTATATATAGTATCTTTGATTGTGGATTTGTTTTCCTTGCTTAATTTGCACCGATTTAAATTAAATATTATTTTATGCTTTTTAACGATTTTTGTGAAGACGGCTAACTTTTTTTAAGAACTATTTTTTTTAATTGGTTTATATTGGAGATGGAGTTGGATTAATTCCTTGAGCGGCACAACCTCTATGCCATGGGTCCCGAAACCAGGTCTCCCCGCGAGTTGTTATTAAGAAATTAAAATAATTCACTCCGCCTATGAGCTGTTGTCTAGCTCGCAGCAATGCAAAAATAGTTTTAAAAAAAAAATTGTGAACCGACTTCATAAAAAGCGCTAAAAAGCAAAAATAATTTTTCATTTTATATCTATTACGATATTTTGAAGTCGGTGCAAAGTAAACAAACCAAACAATTACAACAAAAGTATATAATCGTCCTCCCTTATTATTCCGTGAGCGGACACGTTTAAGTAGTTTTCTACATATGTTATCTTCAATTGTGGTTGGTTAGTTGTTTTGTATTTTTAATTTGCACCGACTTACAAATGGGATCATATAAATCACAACAAAAGGGAAACTTCCAAATAGGTGTGTGAATAACGAAATTGCGTAGCGACCCCAAATTATTCCCTATTAGCAATATGGGGTCACACTCTCTACACCATTAAAAAAACCATCCAAATCGGTCCACGCGTTACAAAGTTAGGTTCCACCCCTACCCCACTAGAATATTTTCTCGTGGTATTAACCAGGGAACATAGTCTACCCAACAGAAAAATTATTATCCAAATCCGTCAACGCGTTACGAAGTTAGCCTACTCCTCCCCCCTCCCCCCACCCAAGGTCACATTTTTTTCTTCCTATTCGCAATTGGGAATCATCAAAAAAAGAACCATCCAATCGGTACACGCGTTACAAAGTTAGGTTTCAACCCCCCCCCCCCCCCCCCTCTCGTGGTGTTAACCAGGGAACATACTCTACCCAACAGAAAAAGAACTATATAATCGGTCCACGTATTATGAAGTTATACTAACCATCCCCCCACCCTACGCCAAATTGTTTCTCCTATTAGGAATGGGCGATCATACTCTGTACAACAAAAAAAGAACCATCCAAATCGGTCCACGCGTTACAAAGTTAAGTTTCACCTACCCCCCACCAGACCCAAAATTTTTTTGACATGGTACCAATCGGTGAACATACTCTACCCAACAAAAAAAGTATCACCAAAGTCGGTGAACGCGTTACGAAGTTATGTCCGGTCAGACATAAAAAAGAAATCTACACGTCGAACTTATAACCTCTTTGTTTTGGGAAGTCGGTTAAAAACAAGACATTCAAGTTTCCTCACTTCCCTAACCGTAATTCCGTTCCGGCTAAAACCATGCTACCGCATCAAAGGGTTGTACCCTAGGCTTTGGCCACATCATCGTATTAGAAAAATAAAATATATCCCATCAAATCAGTCTAAAAAATAGCTTTTAAATAGGAACAGCTCTGGTAGAAATATATTGGTGAAAGATATTAGTATCGCTTAAACTATAAACCCTTCTGAATATTCGCTAATTAAGTTATTCACCCAATAGTGATAAGAATAACATACTACGGAGGAATATTTCAGCCAATGCTTCTTTTTATATTTATTAATAAATTAGAATACGACTTAACTTAAATGAACTCTTTCCTAATATCTTCAAAAGTTTCGTCCTCTATATGCAAATAATTTCAAAAATTTTGTCTTCCTAGTTTCTATTTCATTTATGCGCCTTCAAGGGAAGATTCTGTCATACGAGTGTAAAACCTACACGAGAATAAGGAATAAATATCATAGCTGCTTTTAATTTTTTATTTTCTTTTATTGGATATTGATTGAAACCAAATATCTCACATGCGAATTTAATATGATTAAATTGTGTACACGCGCTAACACGAAAATTCTTTCAAAGAAACATTATCCTCTTACTTAACTTATTTGCATTACATTCCTGAAATAGCGTAAGATAATATTGTTTACTTAGGTATGAAATGCAAATAGGAAATTTTATACCCTTTGGTAATATAATTATATAACTAATAAGACCAAAAACATTAATAAAAATCAATTTATCAATTCAAGTTAAAATTTAGCACAAAATATATAAAAATAACGAAAGCGATGACAAATTTCAAGAGGAACAGTTCCTTGTGCCATTAATTTCATAAATTTTATTCTATTTTGATTATCTCCATCATTATCCACCTGGATTCCACCGAATTCTAAAAATATAATAAAGTCAAATAAAGTTAAGTATTGAATTCATTGAGATTTACTAGGCAGTGTATGATTTATTTAAATTATCGACCGATTGAACATTATTCCACCTACAGCAGTGTCCTCCCCCGCACTCGCTCGCTTTAAATTAAGTGCTATTTACTTTCGGAAACATAAAAAACAACCTGAACTTCCCTGATCATCATCTTTTTTAGAATCAATAAGTAGATTTATTTTTACCAATATTTTTTAAACCACCCGTTGCACTAAAATAACAACTAGAGAGGGACGAATTAATGATTGGAAAGCTTTTGAGTCTATTAATAACTTAAACTTGGAAAACAACAAGTAGGGAACTTTATTTGGTGATTTATCAACTTTATTAACTTCCTAGTATGTAGAGAAGTAATAACGAGTAATACATCGAAATCGAACTGTTCGATATATGTATTTTTATTTTTCAAGATCACTAGGGTAACATAAAACTGGTCAACATTTAGTTTAAAAAAAATACCACCTAGGTACAAAGGGGTTGTGGGGTTGCTGAGTCTGAATCTGGTGTCAGTTGACCTCAACCACGTCAGTTTCAAGTCAGTTTCAATAATTATTGATGACAGTATGATCTAAAGAACTTTTATCAAATTCGGTCTAGCCATCTTCTCCCTAAACGATTTTATTAAATTTTATATTTGTCTAACTAACAATTAAATTTTGTGATCGACTTTTCAACCACTTCTATTGTCGTATTGATTTGAAACTTCGCTAAGTCATGCAATTAGTGTTGAACTTAAAGTGGCGGCGGGTGGCCTGAACCTAACGTGTGTATGGGATCGTGTTTTGTTATGTTGTTATTTGATGGAAACAGTTATGTTTTTCCTCTACGGTTTTTTTTAAATATGGGTCAACATGCACATAATGCATCTCAAAATAAGTCACCTAGCCAAACAAAAATTGTATGGCAGGGGGCCGTTTGGGAGTTACAGGGTGATTCATTAATTTGACATTTTTACGGTATGCGTATCACTATTTCATTTCTAACTTTTGATCTACTTAACACAGAGACATCAAACAAACGCCAAAAAACTTCTATCTCAACGACCATTCCAAAATTGAAAACAATGTTGGTCTATCTCTTATCATTGCAGGTACAGTCACTTCTAAAAGTGAAATAAATGTCTTGCGACTATATAAAATCCAGCATTTTCACATATTCACCCGAAAATTTATGTATCATGCTTTTATTTTTTGTTAAATACCCCGCCTTACTACCTTTCCAAAAAAGTGCAACATGACCAGGAAGAGAAATTACGTACGATGTATTTGTACGTAGAAAACCCTTTGGGGAATATGATAAAAATGTACCATTTAAATAAATTACACTAAAATTAACCCTAAATGCTTTTTATTGAATTCGAACCCCTTACAAATTTTTGAAAAATTATGCAAAAAATTTAAATTGCTGATAGGTAGTTGTTTTGCTGGTTTAATTTACACCGTCTTCAATTTCATAAAATTAAATAACATTTTATACTATTTAACACTTTTTGTAAATTAGGTCCCAATTTTCTTTAAAATACTTTATAGCAGCAGAAATACGCTTGGCATACAGGAAATAGAATAATCCAAACCGTGTCGAAGTAGGGCCCACTACCGTCCTAAGTCAAAAGTTTTTCTCATAGTTACAATGAGAAATATATTCCATACAACAGAATAAGAATAATCCAAATCGGTTAGGATGTTAGGTTCCATGTTCTTCTCAACTTCATACATTTCCCATACTTCATATGCGCATCCACGCATTGCAAGTTGGCTTTCACGTGAACGCCACCCCGCCCTTCACCAAACCCTAGGTGCAAAATTTTCTCTTAATAGCAATTTCATTTCATTTCATTTCATTTATTCAGATTCATCACATAGATTACTACAGCGTAAGTGAAAAACTTATAAATTAAACTACATACTAGAGTCGAAAAAAAAAGCCAATGAAAACGATCAAGGACCGCGATTCACACCATCCACAACCTCGCGTCAACCAAGGCACTGTCTGAGCAGGTTCCTCAACTGCAGCCTGGAGAGATTTAAGTCGAAACTGGCGAAGTGTTGGTTGAAGAGGCGAGACATCGAAGTGATGGGCTCGTGCATCCCATACAGAGTACGATGACTTGAGATGTGCAGGAAGTTGCGATTCCTCAAGGAGCGTTGCGGGATAGAGATGTTGACGGCCGCCAGTAAATCAGGTGAATTTATTGTTCCCTGCAATAAATCAAACAAAAATAATAGTCTGGAGATGTTACGCCTCTTTTCAAGGGAATCAAGAGAAATCAGCCCCAGGCGATCAATATAGGAAGGAAGTAACCAGGGATCAATCCAGGGAAGTCCACGGAGAGCAAACCTAAGGAATCTGCGCTGCACTGCCTCAACGCGGCTGACGTGAACGGCGAAATAGGGAGCCCATAAGGGGGTAGCGTATTCCAAGACCGGTCTGACGAAGGTACAGTAAAGAAGCCTAGATAAGTAGGGATCAACGAGTTCCTTAGACCATCTTTTAACGAAACCCAACATCGAATTGGCCCTACCAACGATCGAGTCCACATGATCCTCGAATGAAAGGCGAGAATTGAGGACCACACCTAGGTAGGAATTTAGAAACACACTGTAATAATAAAAGAAAAAATTTTCCTAATAGATCGACCTTTCCTCACTCTAATTCCAACTGCAGGTCTTTTTTTTAACCGACTTCCCAAAAACAAAGAGGTTCTAAGTTCGACGCGGTTTTTTATTATTTTTTTTTTATGTCTGATCGGAGGGTTAGGGGAGGAGTTGTCTAACTTCGTAACGCGTGGACTGATTTGGATAAATCTTTTTATTTTGGGTAGAGTATTCTCCCTGGTTGATACCACGAGAAAAAAAAATTTTGATGGGTTTGGGGTGGGGGAAGGGGGGTGGAACCTAACTTTGTAACGCGTAGACCGATTTGGATGGTTCCTTCGCTGTTGTACAGAGTGTGATCCCCCATTGCTAATAGGAGAATAATTTGGTCCTATGGTGTTGGTGGAGGAGGGGGAGGAGTAGAAAGTTCGTAACGCGTGGGCCGATTTCGATGATTCCTTTTCTGTTCGGAGTATGTTTCTTTATTGATACCAGGAGACAAATTTCGTGAAATGTAGGTGGGGTAGGGGGTTAAACCTAACTTTTTTAACGCGTGGACCGATTTGGATGGTTTTTTCTTCGGTGTATAGAGTAGAAGACACTAAGAAGTGGAAAATAATAAGCATGAAATAATTTTTAATTTTATATCTATTACGACCTTTTGAAGTCTGTCAAAATTAAACAAATAAAACAACTACAGTCCCACAATTGAAAATAATACATAATACTACCTGAACGTTTCAGCTTACGGGATCATAAGAAATGACGATTAAATATTTTTGTTGTAGTTGTTTGGTTTGTTTGATTTGCACCGACTTCAAAATGTCGTAATAGATATAAAATTAAAAATTATTTTATCCTTTTTAGCACTTTTACTGAAGTCGGTTCAAAATTTTTTTTAAAAACTATTTTATTTTATTTATTTTTTATTTTTATTTTGTTTTGTCTGACCGGGCATAACTTCGTAACGCGTTGACCGATTTTGATGATTCCTTTCTTCTTGGGTAGAGTATGTTCACCGATTGGTATCATGTTAACAAATTGGAGGGGGGGGGGCGAGGGTTCGAATCTAACTTTGTAACTCGTGGACCGATTTGGATGGTTCTTTTGCTGTTGTATAGAGTGTGATCACCCACTGTTAACAGGAGAATAATTTGGTCCTCTTGTAAGGGTGGGGAAAGGGTAGTCTAACTTCGTAACGCGTGGATCGGTTTCGATGATTCTTTTTCTGTTCGGTAAAGTATGTTCCTTGAATGATAACACGAGAAAAGTTTTAGTGGTATGGAGGTTGTGTAGGGGGTTGAACTTGACTCTTTAACGCGTGGGCCGATTTGGATGGTTCTTTTTTCGTTGCATAGAGTAGAAGATACAAAAATGTGAAAAATGAAATAGTTTTTTAAAAAAAAAGTTGAACCGACTTCCCAAAAAGCGCTAAAACATAAGATAATTTTTATTTTATATCTATTACGACATTTTGAAGTCGGTGCAAATTAAAGAAACAAAACAACTACCCAACCATAATCGAAGATACCATATAAATTTACCTAAACGGCGCATGCCGTACATCGAGTAGCAGAGTTTGTTCGCGAAGATCACAAAAACGTAAACATACTGATTTTAAACATGAAGAAAATTTTCACAAATTAAATTGTAGTTGAATGAAAATTGAAATATTAAGTTAGTTTTTGTTTTCATTTTTTTCAGGCACCAGTCCGTAAACACAAATTCCAAAAAGTGATTCGAGGCTGCGGTAGGTTATCAATCGAAGAGTTTGTGGCTGAGCTAGATGAAGATGATGCGATATCGATAGTAAAGGCCAACACAACGATCGCCATGCGAAATCTGAAGGAAGACTTAGCATTCATCAAAGGTAATACTTCTTGCATTGTCACTACCATTAAGAAACTACAAGCATGGGGACGCCCTTTAATCATTCGAATCTGTACGCGCAAATATTAACAGGGGTGCGCGGAAGACCAGAGTGCACTGCCAAGTTCGACAGGGTTGTTTCCCGCAACAAAGGATTTTCCACAGAAGTAGGGATAGGCGATCTTCGATTCAATCTCGGCGGATCGATCTTTAAGCCTTCGATCTGCCGATTTCTGAATCGATTTTTCGAGGGGCTCATTCGGCTTAAATCAATTTATTTATTTCCTATACCCATCCATTTAATACAAGATGCAACGCTCTAATAAAACTGAGCAACCTCACGTGGACATTTTTTCACATCAACATTAATTTGTGTAATGATACTGCAAATTTAAAATTTCGTACCTAAAATATTGCTAATGTTAGATAAATGGAATCGATCTATGAACATCGATCTTTTAAGGGCGATTAATCGATCTTTGAAATCGGAAAAAAATTACGGATCGATTCGTTCTGATTCGATTTTCTCAGTTCGATCCGCCATCCCTACACTTAAGAATTGCGACAATTTTAAGCACAGGAAAGGCAACACGGCAAGACAAATTCAGTAATGCATTGACACCAGACGAATTGAATGCCTATAAATTTGCTCCAATTACTGTGTGACGTCAAACGCAAATTTTCTATATACAACAACATGTTGCAGGATAACCGCCGATCATTCTCGTTTATTAACTTGCAAAAATACGTTATCATATATTGCAATAATTTTGATTAAGAAACTTATCTATTTTCGTATTTTAAGTTCATTTCAATTAAAAAATGAATAAATATATTGATACTTTCTGCGCCTTACATAAATATTTTTCTCAAATATTATCGTAAATATTTTCAGGTTTTTTCGTGCATGAATAAATAAATATTTTCATCTTTTTCGCAAATATTTTTTTCTACCCTGGAAATGAATGGCTTAACACATAGTTTTTAATATTGAACTCTTAGAGTTTAAAATCACATTGACCTTATCGATGATGTTACACAGGGATGTTCGATGCCTTTGATATTCAAAACCTGGATGTGCAGAAACGAGTGCATCATATGAAATATGCATTCATTTAAAGAGCAGCGAGATAACGGGTAGCTATGTAAAAATTATTCAACTTTTACGTAGTCACTCAATTCATTTAGGTCACAATTACTTGTCAAAAAGCTGATGGTACTGTAGAAAGGAAGGTATCTGCAATATGCACAGTTGAACTTTGGCTTTTAGTCGACATAAAGTGCTCTTCCGGTTTGTATATTTCATAATTAAACAGCCCAGAAATTTACTTCCATACTTTAAAGAGATTTTAAGTATTTTCTAAAGAATCTATCTAAGCTATTTTATGTTAATTTCGTCGAAGTTCATTTACCCGCACTATGTCGCGTACCTAATTATACGGGCATATATAGTATGTAATACCCAACCGACCCGCGATTACTGGTTCCTTTAGCGACCTACTCTCTCCGATGGTAATCAACGAGTTTTAGAGAAACTGCATACAATCTAGTCCACTAATAATTCACTATTACGCAGGTTTTTGCCAACCAGTTTTAGCACCCATCTAGTGGAAAAAGTATAAGCTATTTTTGATCTTCCCAGCCACTTCATTGGATTCACTCCGCACCCGTCAGGGAAAGTAATGTCATGCAAAAACATCTGAAAGAAGAATCTCCCAAGTATTAAAAAATTTTCAAATCTGCAGTTTTTTATTCTTTTTAATACCATGTGACCAAATCCTAGGGGACAACCCTTTAATGATTTAGCATGGTTTTGGCCAGAAGGGAATTAGGGTAAGGGGAGTGAGGGAACGGGAAAGTCTTGTTTTTGCATTGCTGCGAGCTAAACAACAGCCCAGAGACGGATTGGATTATTTTAATTTCTTAATAAGAGCTCGCGGGGAGACCTGGTCTCGAACCCGCGACCCATCAAATCGTGGTTGTGCGGCTCAACGAATTTATTCAACTCCGTCTCCATTGAGCGTATTGCACGGTATCAACAGATACGATCTACACAAGACCCTCTGCTGCTGATGATGAAGAGCAAAGGAATTTAGATTTTCTTTATTAGAAATGCCGCCCTTGTCAAGAAATTTCTTTAATATTTCTTGCTCGGCTCGAGTTTTGAACAGTTTGTTTTGAAATTTTTTACAAAAATTTGTTAACATGATCGGTGTCTCTAATAAGGAAAAATTAATTTTTTAAATTTCTCACGTTGCTCTTGTTTTGAACAGATTGTGGAATTGTATTTTATTTTTTGATAATTCAGTCGGGCTATGTGAACATTTCGTATATATTTTATTTATCCCCGTACCGTGGTAATGCATGATTGATAAATCCTCCACTATACGATCGTGATTCTTCAGTATGCAGCTTATACTTGCAGCCCACGATGGCCAGCACAGGGAATTTTCTATATATAGATCAAAATCCATTCAACAATCTTCGAAAACTAACCAGTCATATGTCGTGCAGGGAAGTTGAAGCTATCGTTACCAGAGAGAGAACTATCTGATCTATAAACAGCTTCACTCCACAGAAACTACCAGACATAGTAGCGAAGTGGCTGCTGGCTATTTTCAGAGCTTAACTTCATTCCTCTGACCTGAACAAATGTCAAGGTAGTGTTCATTCCTAAGTTTGGCAAACATGGTAACGAACTTACAAAGGACTTCAGGACGATCAATCTGATCTCCCTTATTGTTAAAGATCCTGGAGCATGTGCTCGAGGTCCACCTTAGATAAATTCTGGACAACAATCATATGTCTAGATCTCAGCATGCCTACTACAAGAGAAGATCCACAGAGACGACTCTTCATGATTTTGTACGCACAATTGAAGACTTATTAAAATTTAAAGAATATACTCTTGCGGACTTCTTGGACATTGAACGAACCTTCAACAATGTTCGCTCTGAGTCTATCCTTGAGACTTTCGGCGGGCTGGGCGTGGAGCAAAGACTCGGATTTTGACGATACTAGTACAATCCGAACTGGGTACCAGTTGTTTTGTAAGGCATGTCTCTATGGGTACGGACGTTCTGTCTTCTTTACTTTGGCGGACCATAATGAACATTTTTTGAAATTCGACCAGGAAAAATTTTAGACTGTCGCATATGCTGACGATTTAGAACTCCTGGTATCGGGGAAATTCCTTACCGTACTCAGCGATATTGTGGATAACACTCTGAACAAGGTTAACAGACGGTGCAACGACTGTGATATTTCTGTGCACTTCAGAAAGACCGAGCTGATAGTCTTTACCACTAAAACCAAAGTACCCAACTTTACCTTGCCCAAACTAAATGGACATATGTTCTCATTATCATCCATAGTCAAGTTCTTGGAAGTGCTTTTAGACCAGAATCTGGCGATCTATGCCTGCAATCGCATTTTTAGTAAAAGGTGGGAATTGTGGGCTAAAATGACCCGCGGTTGTATACAGCTGTGGTTCTATCCCCACCTTGGATCCCTAGCTTGGTGGTTAGCTATGGGGTAGGGTTATAACAAGGCCAAATTAGGTAAGGAGCGAAGAACCCCTTGTATCGGAGCCCTGACCGATGCTCTTAATATTCTGCTATACCTCCTACCTCCTGACATCGACATTGGATATGAGGCGTCATGCAACGCATTCAGACTAAAAGAAACTGTATGCTGGGTGTCCAGACCCTGTGGCTACATCAATATCCTTAGTCAGGCACCGAGAGGATTATCTGCAATGGTGCCTGACTATACAATTCCCAACTTTAATTCTACCATAAGCTTTAGTGTAAGAATTCCAACGAGGAAAGAATGGAAGAACACTGAACTGTTTGACTGCTACGACACTATCCTATTCACTGACGGCTTCAAAATGGACTGTGGTGTCGGTGCGTTTGTTTTATCTGAAACACTAAATATCGGAGTACTACAGAATGCCACACAACGCAAACGTATGACATGCTTTATGCTTGGGATCATTTCAAATAACGTTCGACGATTTTAAGAAGGCGTTTGACAACGTTGATCGCAAATATATATATGGGCAGCTTAACATAGAATAGGCATTCCAGAAAAAATTATCATCACCATAAGGGAGTCCTACGTTGGAACCCAATGTCACGTCCTACGCAAGGGAAAACTGTTAGAGTCCTTCCAGGTGCTGATCGGACTGAGATGAGGATCCATACTGTCACCTTTGCTTCTCCTGATCGTCATGTGCAGCGCACTAGATGACCACCTATCGCGATGGATTAAATGAAAATTGTTAAACCATCTTACGCAACTGACTGTGTATGTCTCCTATCCAACAAATAGAGATATGTAGCCCTAATATCTAAGCAGAGAAAGTCGCAGAGCAGGACATATGATCAATGCTGCTGAAACCAGTAGAATTTACCTTGAAGAGCAGCAAATAGAAGAAGTGGATAAATGTTGCTATCTGGAAGGTATAGTTACGACAAATGGCGGAGCTGAGGCTGATGTAAGGCTCGCATTAAAAAGGCTTGAATTACATTTAATAATCTTGCTGAGATCTGCCGCAATAACAACATATATCAAAAAACATATATCAAATAATATATGACAACTATCATCTAAGCTACAAGCCTTTCTTAACCGGTGTCTCCGGCACAATGAATGAACAATACCTGCCCACACCTTTAAATACCAACTTGTTATGAGCTCTGAATTGTTTTTTACTTCCTTAGATCGTTATAGGGACTATGAAGATAAAATTTCTTTTATTTTCGGAAAATATTTACAAATCTGCAATAAATATTATTCTCTGTTTCTTATGTTGGTTACTTTGTAGAAGCTTGCTCTGATTTTTTCTGCTTTTCAAAATAGAGCACAATATAAAACTTTTTTAGTGCTTATGCTTTCTCTCACACTAAGTTTGTTTTTAATTTGAGCACTAGTAGATCTTGAATTACGATTTCTTTTCATAAACCGTTCCACAAGCTATAATTTTATGGAAAAATTCCGTATACTGATAACAGGAAAAATCAGAATTTGTTTTGAGCGGACTGTAAAGAAAATGGAAAATCGATTAAGTCGTTCTGATTTAATTTTCACAATGAATATCATACTCATCCCCATTAATACTCCTTCCCTCCGGAAAAGTCCACTGTGTCAGCTGTATCTTTTATCTATCTCTATCAATCTCTGGTTGCTTACTTGCATCACTGTGGGTTAGAAAATGCCCACAAATTCAATTGCTAGTTACTATCCCAGAGCAATTGAACTGCTGAATTACGATTTCAATCAGAAGGAAATTAAATTTCGGATGCAGGTCAAAGGGGTGCACTTTGGACTTGTTCTTAATTAGGGCTGCTGGCGCACAAGTGATTCTATTTTCATTTAAAATAAGATAGGATTTAAACTGAAGTGTTCTCTGGCTGCTGCTACACACCATTTCGGATTACGAACTTTGAAATTTACATAGATTTACCCTTGGATCGAATTCGACGTAGGAAAAGGGTGAATCACATTAGACACTCTTCTATTACTAGGTGCTTAATTACTAAGTGAACAACATGTAAAAGAAGCCCACAGAATTTCGCCGCGGCTGCCACCTTGCCTAAGTAAGGAAAAACTAATATTTCAAAAGCTCAAGTTAAACCTTTCATGTGGCGATAGGACCCAAAAGTGTTGTAATACATAAATTTTCACGACAAAGATATAATTCTCAAAAATGTTAAGGGTACGGTTCGCAAAGGAAGTCGCAGTTCAGTTATTTTAGCAAATTTTATCGTTCGTTATGGTTTCTTACCTGTAAAAAATATTTCAGTTCAAGGTACCTACTCCTAAACCCTTTTTCCTAAGTTTGTTTACTTTATCGAGCGGGTCCTTAATTGAATAAAAATTCGTAACGTAATTAAAGGAGTGGAAAATATGTACACAGATTTTATTTATGTTGGGGGAAAGCAAAGACATTTTTCGGACATTTTGTTTTAGGAAAAACAAGCCCTTTAATACCTTGCGGTCAATGAAGAACGAGTTTAGTTCGCTGAGCTTTATTTCAATTTGGACCGACCCAGTTATGAAGAAATTTGTATGTTAATTAATTAGGGAATTATCTGAATATTCTGAAAAGCAACTCGAGTAGATTGTTATCGACATTCTTATCCATATTTTCCCCAAAAGAGATTCAAAAGAAACTAACACTTCCAGGTTTATGTTTTATTTTAAATATAAGTACACTTCTTTCAAATTACCTAACAAAATGCTTCTTATCTTTTTTAAGACAAATCTCTCCAAACTGGGGACAAAGTAAAATTCTTGATTTGTAAATCTTCTTCTAGTTTTGCGGTATTTCCTTTCTAGGAAAGATAACAGTTCAAATGCTATATGGCCATTTATTCTCGTATCTCAAATAAAACAATTGAATTGGAAAATTGAATTGAAAGTCAAACACGTGTGTGCAGATTTGAATGTCGCGAATGATTTCCAATTCCGCTGAACGAATTTCGTCAAAATTTATGAGAAAGATTTGCATTTCTGGCGGTACAATGTTAGATGTTCTTTTATTTAGCTGTTGCTATACAGATCCATGTATTTATTTTTACAGTGGGAAGTGAGAATGTGAAGTACTAATGGAAATTGTGGGAGTAGATTTTGAATGGTCTCAAAATTCAAGGCCGCGACATAAAGTTTACATTTGGCGAATCCAGGTTAATTCGATATTTAAAGTGACCGTAATAAACCGAAAGTGACGCAATTTAGGTGTTCCTAAAGTTGTCTTAAGTGATATCTTAAAGCACCACCATTTTGACTGTTTGAGAAGCTTACGAAAAATCTCTTGCCTTGAGGAAGACTAACAAGGAAAGGCGTCCCGCTATACTCTTGAGTGGTCGAGAGACTTACAAAAACATTTCTAACTCGAGAAAGGCAAACAGGAGAATATTCTCAGGTGGTCTCACCGATTAAAATAATTTTTAAATGCATTATTCTGCTGAAAAACGTAGTAACCCTTTGCACTCCAAGATTATTTTCACATCTACATAATTACACTCGCGGTCATAAAATTCGCACCACATAGTTGAGCAGGTCCTTATAGAATATTTTGGTACCAGCCATTGAAGAGCACTTGTCGTATTTTCAAGATAACTGACTCTGCATGTTGTCATCGAGCAAAATCGGGATAAGTAAACGAAAAATGGCCTTTCGAAAGTCTACTCTTATTTCGATAAATTTGAAGTGGTCCGGTTTTTTTGATTACAAGTGTATATATGTATATACATTTAATCATGAAAAATTTTGGGTACCTATTTAGTTGAAGAAATAAAATATTAATTTATATAATTTTTACATAAATTTATTGAGAAAATTTAAAAAAATTTCACATCTTATCGTTTTCTCAGTTTGATGCCCTTCAAAACAACCTACTGGGTGAAGTCTGTGCTTCCTTTCACATATATCACAAAAATAACTCGTCCGTCGTTTTTCTTTCAGCTATTTGAAATATGAAATGTGGAAAGTTTTCTAGGCGTTGCGGTGCTCTTTATCACCATCGGATGCTGGCCCTGGTCGGAGGTACACGAAAATCTCCAATTAATTCCTTCAACAAGTCTTTCCGAAATTGGACATAAGTTATGGTTGTATTTTTATTTTCATTGTGCAGTCTTTGTATAATATATGTGTATTCACTCGTTGTAATTTTTCCATAATACGAAACAAATGAGTACAAACAGCATGTCCGAGCATCGGCCAACACGTATACTAGAAGTCCCCATTTTGGTGGCTTAAGCGGGTTATAAGTGCGAAAACAAATTCGTCCTTTGAACCCCACTGTAGACTCATCAAGTGATAACTCCTTTCCTGGAATGTAATGTTTCATAAATTGTTAATGGAGAAACTCTAGATAGGTTATTCTTCTCGTCCTTGTCGTCATGTTCGAAATTGATATTGGACTGTTTCTAAATGTAATTGCATGAATCGATTACGTGAGAATGCCTTTCGAAAAAAGATATTTTCCAAAAAAAATGTTTGCCCAACGTCTATCCAAGAAGATCCATTACATTCATCGAAAAATGAATCAGAATTTGCAGAATGTTCTTCTCCACTATCACTGTTATATTTGTGGAAAAATTTATCTGATCATGTGTTTAAACTCTCCCATCTTCCTAATAGGGTTTTTAAACTTTTCTGAATTTCTTGGTTAGGAAAAATTTTACTGAAATACTAATAAAATAGTTTTTAAAAAAAAAGTTGAACCGACTTCACAAAAAGTGCTAAAAAGCATAAAATTATTTTTAATTTTATATCTATTACGACATTTTGAAGTCGGTGCAAATCAAACAAACCAAACAACTATAACAAAAATATTTAATCGTCATTTCTTGTGATCCCGTAAGCTAAAACGTTCAGGTAGAATTACGTAAATTTTCAATTATGGTTCTGTAGTTGTTTTATTTGTTAAATTTGCACCGACTTCAAAATGTCGTAATAGATATAAAATTAAAAATTATTTTATGCTTTTTAGCGCTTTTTGTGAAGTCGGTTCAACTTTTTTTTAAAAACTATTTTATGTACATCAATTTGTTGGTAGTTTTCTTTGTATAGCTGCATTATTTTTTCTTGATGAAATTAGGGCTTCCCGCAAGCAAAATCTGCGCACACCCCTGGCCAGCAGAATCGGATTTACCAGATTACTAAAATAAAACGTCATTCCAGCAGTGCCAGCATTCGCAGTTGAAACGGTTAATGACGTGGTACAGCCCTGAAAAGTTGAAAGTACGATGTTCATAAAAATTAGTTCTCACCAATACCACTCACAAAGTTGGAAAATTATGTTATCTAAAGGAACAACAACTGCATTTCTCCCGTCTAGTTTTGACAAGTATCCTTACATTAGAAGTAGGTAGGTTTCAAGATGTGCAAACTTATATATTTTATAGAAATTATTTTATGATGTTCTACTTAAGAAAAGTAAACTTTTCTTGTAAATTTTCGTTCCAAAAGTTCTTTAGACGGTTCTAACTTACTTTTTTGTGACCGGTAATTCCCTGGAAAATGCATAGTTACAAAAAACGAAAATACACAGAACTGATTTAACATTTGATTCGAAGATCATGTAGAACCAAATGTTAAATCTGTTCTTTTGTACAGCTGTTCAATGTGGAAAGTGCTAAATACCATCTGAGCTAAAAGATTTTGTTAACCGGAGTCTCCGGAGTATCCTTACCATTCATTTTCCGGAGGTAATTATCAACAAAGACCCATATTTCCCTGCACGACAAGACGGGATAGACACAAGTATTTGCAGATGAAACTGGGAATATATTAGATAGGCCCCAAGCTAAGAAAAGAGCGAAACAACATTGCTCAATAGGCTTTAGATTGCAACTCGCATGGGACCCAAGAAAGATGCCGATTTAGATGACTCCGCATAACATTGAAAAGATCTGTAGAGCAAGATGGCACCCAAATCAACCATGGTGTAAACAGTTAAAGGCAAATTAAAGGGCCAATCCGGAGGCCCCAGGTTCTAATCCCACCGCCGGCGACCCATGGTTGCTTTCTGCTGACAACAGAAAACGATAAAAAGGCCATGTGGGTTGCAAAGAAAATGGTCCCTATTGTAATTGTCGAACCATATACTACTCGACTTTGAATTCGCAAAATTTGTATTGTTGTATTGTCATTGTCGTATGCGAGCGATAATAGGCGGTTGAATGTCACTTTTCTATCGTTATCTTTTTGCTCATGACTGCGTAAATTATCTTCCGGCAAATTCGTTTTGAATAAATAAATGCAAAATAGTTGAGAAAAATCCAAAATAAACTTTTTATAAACTCGAGCGAAGTGAGAAATATAACAAAATTTCTCAACATCATCAGCGTTTCTGATAAGGAAAAACTAAACTCCTTTGGCTCTTCCTCTACAGCAGCTCCAAAGGGTTAGTTTTTCTTTTGCTGTTGGACGCTTTCACACGTAACCGGAAACTAAATCTTAAGCCGACAAATTTAAACAGCGATCTGGACAGTTGTATCATATTCTGATCACACCACTTTTGCGGTAAGATATTTTCAAAATATGCACAAAATTTACACTTGATTGACCCTTTCTGGTGTACTCAGCAGTGGTATACTTTTAACTAAATGGTTTTCCAGGATTTCTTGGTATTTTATTGCATTGACAGTTCCATCAATGAAAGAAATAGACCGAACACCTCTGGCAGACATGCATCCCCACACCATGAGCGATCCTGAAAAATTTACCCCATATTGAGACAATCTTTGCTAAAGGCTTTTGTAGCAGTTCGCAGTACCCGTTTCCTTGTATCTCCTGGAGAAACTTCAAACCTTGCTTCATCACTCCATATAACTGAAGCCCATTGCCGATTGGTCCAATTTAAATTACTTTTGGCCAATTCCAATCTTCTTTTCTTTTGTTTTTGCGTGAGGTGAGGTGTTTCTTTGGCCTTTAAAATAAATGTTTTATGAAAAAAATTTCTACAAAAAATTGTAATCCATGTTAAATTTCGCGCAATTTCTATAGATTTTGAAATTTCGGCTACAACCTGATCAGAACTCTAACCACAAGCCCCTACGTTAAGAATCCGAATTTTTTTGATTTCAGATCACTGGGAGGGCTGAAACTCTGCACACCGTGGATAGACGTTTCTTTGGAGTGGTGAACATTGTCTTTCTGTACTTTATGTCCTGAATAAAAAGTCGGTTAGGTATCAAAAATAGGTCAATTAAATCAACTGAATACTGTGTGGGCACTTGGTGGAACACTTTCATGATTAATATAAAAAAAAAACAACAAACTTTTTTGTTAACACTTGTTTACTATTCCACTAAAAAAACAATATCTTAAATGCCTACGCGTTTCGTTCTATTAGAACATCATCAGGGCTAACTGGCTACTAAAACAAATTTTACAAATTTGGTTCTATATTCTTACAATCTGCGGATTAAGTAACGGACTTCTGTTTTGAAAATCTAACTGATCATTAACTAAAAGAGACCCAGCACTCCGCTCATTTCTAATTTCAAATATCTCGTAACGGTCCAGTATTCTACCTTCTTTTAGATTATGAAGTAGCTTTATATTTTCTGAAGTGACATTATGATTAAATTCACACAAATGTTTCGCAATTCCAGAAGTTGGTTTATTCAACCTTGCAGAGCATATATGTTCGTTTAACCTAACTCTTAAAGATCTTTTTGTTTTTCCTATGTATATTGCTTGACAATCGGAGCAATTAATTTTAATTTTGTACACACCGCTTTTTTCAACATCGTCAATTTTTGGTTTGATTTTGTTATTGAATAACAAATGCTTTAAAATGTTTCTGTTGAAAAAAGCTGGTTCAATGTTATTAAATCTCAAAGTTTTTTTAATCTGTTGTGAAATTCCTTCAATGTATGGTACTTTCCTGTAATTTAAGTCAATATTATTTGAACTATCTTGTGTAGGGAAAACCGAACTAATAGCCAATTTCTGTATTTTGATTTTTAAAAGGTTTTTAATAGTTTTTTTTATTATAACCGTTATTCTCCGCTATTGTGTTAATAACATTTAATTCGTTTTCAAAACTTTCACGACTAAGTGGGACTGTCAATAGTCTGTTTAACATAGAATGGAACGCGGACATTTTTACGTTCCAAAAATGACAAGAAAATTTAGGAATCACAGAATCCGAGTAAGTATTTTTTCTATAAATATCAAATGTGATTCTATTATCAACTATCTTTAGCGTCAGATCTAAAAAATTTATTACATTATTACCTAATTCAATAGTAAATTTAATATTATCGTCCAATTTATTTAAAATGTTAGTGTTGAAATGTTCTAATTGTCGTTCCGTACCCGTCCAAATACATAAAATATCATCGACATATCTCGTCCAAAAATAAATATTATTAATTAACGGATTATCACAGTTAAACAATCTATCTTCTAAAGTATCCATAAAAAACTCAGCTAAAAAAGGTGATAAAGCAGATCCCATAGCCAAGCCCTCTTTTTGTAAAACTAATTGTCCATTAAATTGAATATAACTTTGATCAACACATATGCATCGAATGATACCAACTTAGCATTGCTAGGTAGGATCAAAAATTGTGTCTTTTGGACTAAGTCAAAAGTATTTTTTATAGTATATTTCGGTTGAAATTTTAATAAGCGAGGTAATTTTTTACTCAATATTTTACTTAAATTTTGAGCCGGGGCATTATAGGAGGACGATACTGGACGAAGTGGAATACCGGTTTTATGCAATTTGGGAAGTCCATACAAAATAGGTGCCGAGGGCTCAGAATTCCTAGCTAGAAATTGTTCTTGCTTATCTAATAACAAACCTGCTTTTTTAACACTATCAAGAACTATTTTATTGAATTTGGTTCCGTGTTACTTCAAGATATTTATCCAATTGCCTATGCTAGCGGAACCCTAAATGAACATGAAATTAGGTACAATATCACTGAAGAGTAACTACTAGCAGTCATATGGGCAAGAAAATATTTTCGACCCTATCTCTATGGTAAATAATTTATACTCAGGCATTAAAATGGTTACACACCAAGTACTTAGGGAAAGATCTCAGCAATAGACTACAAAGATGGATATTATTTCTTGGTGAATATAATATTAAAATTGAATATTTTAAAAAAAAAGAGAACGAAATAGCTCATTTTGTTAGTAGAATCAATACAGAAGAACATTAAATAAATGGACTGACCGAGACGTTCAGTCTTTACGAAGGAAGAGACCCTGCAGAAAATATAGATGACAACAGTTCCCTACAGCCTACATTCCACTCTCAACAAGAGGAACAAAGCGATTATATTCCAATTTTAGATTCCATAGTTAATAGATTAAAAACCCAAATAATAATCACCCCAAACTTAAGTCATGAATTTGAAAAAATCTCAGGAAATCAAAGAATATACTTGAATCCAAACTTAACCCCCGAAGAGTTAGTCCAAATATTAAAAAGCTATATATCGGGAAATAATAAACTAGCTATTTACTATGAAATTGAATACCATGACTTTAACGTTATTCAGGAGATACTAATAGAAGAATTTGCGATCATTAAATTTGTAAAATGTAGTCATTTCGCTCAAAACATTGAGACTGAAGAAGAACTGATCAAGAAAGTATTTATTTAACACAAGCAGCAAAAATACCCTGATATCATTGATCTCTACAAAAACTAAGATATATCATAAACAATTAATAATACAATCCCAAGACAAAAGACTAGGTAAACATAAGAAAGGTAGGGAAGATTACGAAGAAAAAAGAAATCAAGGTTACATTTTAAAATTATAAGTCTCTCAGACATAAAGAAGAATTCAAATTCAGAAAATATAATCTGTCCAATGTATGTATACCCCGTTAATATTGAACGTTCTCTTAAATTTTTTGGTAATGATCCCTTTTATAATACTGACAACTCTGCAACCGTCAACAGCACAACTACAAGTAGAGAAAATTGAATCAAGTGCAGGTTACTCTAAAACAAATTCTAATAAAAAAACAAATTACAAGACAAACTGGTAGCATTACAGAATGGTCACCATACTATACAAAAGCGAGGATTATTCACTTTATAGGAACCATTAACAAGTCGATTACCGGAACTATGGATGACGAAGATAGACAAGTAATTAATGCACATCTAGAAGTTATTGACAGACACACAACACACACATAATAACAAACATGAACCAACATACATGTCTTTTACATAACGAAATTGACAAAAGCAGACACAAAATTGCAGCACTAGACATTCGACTAAGCATACAAAAAGCACACAAAATGGTAAGTGAATTATAGGACAACATAGTCTTTTTCAACCTCAACATTATATATCCATCACTCCTAACCCATGAAGAAATTCTTGACTACCAAATCAATTCAAATAAGCTACAAAATAAGCAACTTTAAACAAGTAGATATTTTTAATGAGAATTCCATTCAAAATGACCCTAATTAACATGAAATTGATCATACCACTAGCAGACGTAAATACATGCAACATAATAAATTCCCAAGTTACGCCAGCATTAAAATATCGAGGCGAATATTTTGAATACAATGAAAATAAAGCACTTCCTCAGCTCAATTTCCTAAAGTAGTATAAAAAAAAGTAGTATAAAAATGTGTAATACGGAAGTTTACAATATAGACGATAGTAGTGTTTTAATTCAGTTAGCAAACGATGTAATGTTATCCTCAAACTATGACGAAAGACAATTTAAACTAAATGGAAATTACTTGAAAATTTTTTATAATTGTAGCATTAATATAGATAAGAGAAATAAGAAATAAATATGTCATTCAAAATTTAGATTACAAACCCAAAAATAGTACTTTATACTTTAGTGAAATTGTGTTATAAACCAAAAGAAATATTGAAGAGATTCAAGGATTGACATTTCCGAAAGTTATAGGAATCAGTTTGACTGCGGTAATTGTACCAATAATATTAGTAATAATTTTGTATATATATTGTAAACAAGGAAAGCTCAAAGTAAAAGTTGTTAATCGGATCCAGGAGAATCTGAATCCTAACGGAGGCAGAGTTACATTCCCATTATCTTCAATTACTCGAAAAATAAACTCTTCGGTTTTATGCAAACGAAACCGGGATAAAATATCGCATAAAGTAGAAAATGGGAATATTCCCGCAGATAGTCCGACGCAAATAGATAGGTCATATTATTTTAAGGTAGACAATTATGAATTTCGTGAAAAAGCTTTTCTGGACAGTTTGTAATTTTATTCCGTAGTGTAAAATTGTGTCTCAAGACATAACTCGAAAGTAATATTGTACTGCAAAACCAAAGTTCTGTAATTAATTTTTAGTGTATATAGTCAAGTAGAATAAAAGATGCAAAACCTACGTTTTGTGGTTTTTGTTTTTTTTTTCAACCTTACCTAAAAACAGAAATTTTACTCGCTAGTAACAATTTGGCACAAAAAATGTTCATTTTTCATTTATTTTAAGTAATTAATTATGTATACCGTGGTCAAAACACACAAAACCGTAGCATTAAGCAGGAAGTGATAACGGCAGAGAAAAGTTCATTACGGTGTCAAGTCAATAAATAACGCTGGTATTCATGGCAAGGACAGATTTCGATGCCCTTTTGATCCAGATGAACTTAATTCTGTCTTTACTGCAACCAATGTGAACCCGATGAATTCAACAAGTATCTTTCATACGACTTGCCTGATGCCTCAGTGAATGACCTTGCTGACCTGTTTTACTTTCGTAATGTAAATCTAGATGAATTACTATATGTCGTGGGCTCAATCAAATCCACAGCAATTGGACCTGACAACTTATCGCCCGTTTCATTACCGATTACATCCTCCACATTGTGAACACATGTTTAATGTCCTCTTCGTTTCCTGTAAGTTGGAAGTCTGCCACTGTATTGTCCATCGCTAAGAAGTGTTCTGCAGTATCGATAACCGACTGCCGTCCAATAAGCATTGTGTGCTTTTTCTCGAAAGTACTTGAAAAGATTATGTCCAAGCAAATACTGGCTTATGTCGAGGGGAACGTATTCTTATCTTGTTGGCAATCTGGGTTCAGATCTTTTCATAGTTGTGAGACGGCTCTCTTGAGGGTATCCACTGACATAAAAAAAGCCATGGACAATGATCACTTCACACCTTTAACATTACTGGATTTTTCTAAAGCCTTCGATTGCGTTGACCACAGCTTACTTATTCACCAATTACACACGTACTTCAACTTTAGCAAATGTGCTGCCTCTATGATAGCATGTTTCTTGTCAGATCGTTCCCAAAGAGTACAGATCGATGGCGTAATCTCTGGTCCATTGGTTCTTTCACGGAGCGTACCACAGGGATCAATACTGGGAACGCTTTTATTTAGCCTCTTCATCAATGATTTGCGAAGTGTGGTGCGTGATGTGAAAATCCATCTTTACGCTGATGATGTTCAGATCTATTTGGGTAGGCCTATTGGGCTCCTTGAGGACTGCATCGAACGTATAAATGCCGATCTTGGTAGAATATTTGATTGGTCAATCGTGAACAGATTACTTTTGAACCCCGGAAAATCTCACTCTATCATGTTTTATACTAATCCTCTTGTTTTAAGTAATGCTCCTCAGATAATGTTAAATGGTTCTCCATTGCCAGTCCCAAGTAAAATAACTAATCTTGGTATTATTTTGGGACAAACAATAAACTGTTGTGCAAATGTAAGTGCGAGGATTGGCAAAATATATGCTGGTTTACGAAGTCTTTGGTTGTCAGCCTATATTATCCCGAATATTACACGTCTGTATTTGGTTACGGCATTGATACTGCCCCATTTTACCTTCGGTAGCTTGGTTTTTCCTCACTTAGACAGTCACTGTGCACGTCGATTAGATGTTGCTTTTAACGACTGTATTAGGTTGACTCACGGACTACGAAGGTTTGACCATATCACACCTTTCAGATTAACTTTTGTCGGGTCCAGTCTGGAGATTTACCTCAAACGACGAGCGTTGCTGTTTCTATTCAAGCTGCTTAAATGGAACAAACCATCATACCTCCGTGAATACTTCCAATTTACAACATCTCAGCGAAACATAAATGTACTAGTACCGCGGTTTAGGAAATCAGTTATGAATAGTTCTTACCCTGTCCAAATAATTCGCTTATGGAATGGTCTTCCTCTAAATATTCAAACGGCTGGCACTGCCAGAGCATTGAGGCGTCTTTTAAACAATCACTTTGCTTGGTACTTTTACTCGAGTCTTGTCTCTCTACACTGAAGCATTTAAAGTAGCTATGTAAATTAATTTTAAATTTTTTTTTCTTATTTCCTGTTCTATTTATCTCTTCTTTTTTTCTCAATTAATATTTCTAGCATTTTGTTTTTGTTGAAATAACTTATCTAGCACCATTTTTAATTGTACAATAAAAGATTTTAAATCTTGTGTATATTTACCTGTAATAAATGAATATGAATATGAAGTCATTCTCTTGATTCAAGCTAGAATATGTGGTTTTCGTGAAAAAGATTTCCCAGAACCACTTTAAGTAGTACAAAAGAATATCCTAAACATTAGGAGAATAACATATTTTTTGTATAAAGAAATTGGCTCAAAACAGAAATGTTCACCATTCAACCGGAATGCAGAACACAAAAGTTTACCACGTGAAGCAAGTAAGACTGAGCCTTAAGCCTTTGTATGGTGCTCAGTTCTTTTTCTCCTTACTACTACAAAACGATGGATACAACAGAGTACAATAATTCCTTTAATGACAAAATCTGTAATTCTGAACAAATTGCTCGACTGAGAATGTTTGGAAAGGCTTATACCAAACTATATAGCCAAGCAGGACCTCAAAAGATGTTAAGACTCTTTAGCCTTAAGCTGATATAAAGAAATAGAAATAAATAAACAACACAATTTAATAGTAATATCTTCCCCCACTCATATGACAACCTAAATTATATGAACGTCATCCGTAAAAATAAGTATATACTATAATATATAAGCAGATATACGGAAACCTTAGCTCACAATTTATGATAGTGCGAAATAAAAGTACAAGAAATTCTCTCTAGTGGCAAGAATATAATTTACCTTTCTTCTGGGCACGAATTAATTTCCTTCCCAAAGTTTGCTCATCATAACAATCACATGTCATCGCTCAAAAGTATCTTTCAGGATTAATGGCATTTCACTTGAGTCCTGCGAACATATTCTCAGACTACCGCGTAAGTAGAGGACAAATGGAAACCTATATTTTCGCGTTAAATAATGCAACAATCTTATCTGCTTGGTTTAATATATCTTTTCTATTAGCCGCAATGTTATAAAAACAATGGCGCTAATATTTCAATTCTTCAAATCTGTTTTTGTATGCTTAGTTTATTTATCTTGTTTACTATTGAATCGCACGTAAAAGGATTTTCCCACCCTTTTACGACGGATTTCAACATTGTGGCATCTTTGCAATAAATTTTCCAAATCACTTCACTCCTGGACTAAAATTAATATCCTCATAAAATGCTCTTTGGAATGGATTTAAGCGTGAGTGAATACTTTAAGTCACATATACATACAATGTGGCCTGTTTTCCGGTGGGATGTATTTGCCTCAATGTGATAAGTATTTCCCACATTAATGTTGGACAGCGGCAATTAATCACGGCCTGGAAAAGCCTGATAAGCAATTTGCAAGTGTACACAGTTTTAGAGTGCTAAAATGGATAATTTTAGGGCTGGCAACTGAGAGCTTATAAATTTTAAATTCAAAGCCATCCATTACTGTTGAATTTTGCACAGTTAATATGGGGGGAAAACAAAAAAAAATACCTTAAACAACATCTTTTTCAGATAACTTATGACTGCTTTGTTCAAGGGAGTAAATTTTATTGTGTGAAAATGGTCTTTATGAAACAAAATTGGGAGTTGCAGTTGGAGCTGAATATCGTCAAATTTGGATTTCGACTAAAACTTTTCGCAACATTGGCAATTGGCAAAACGCGAAGTTGGGGTTTTTATAATATTTTCCACTCCGATGAGCTGCAAGAGCAAAGTTCCAGAAAAAATTAAGAACGTAATCTTATCTTCTATTTATGCTTTTTTTTAATATTCAAGAAACAATTTTAGCTTACAAACATCTGTAGTTATTAAATTGTCTTTCAATTATGATCGATATATGGACTCCCCGCCATTCCTAGTCCAAAGTCTATTTTTGTCTCTCGTCTAACTCCTGGAACCTCTTGTGACCTAATGTTGCGTTTCTTTCGGTCTAGGAGTGTTGACACGTCTGAGGTGTTCTGTTGTCGACCCCTTCTCAAGTGGCTGATACTCTACTCAGTGATAATTTCTGGCCCCAGGATGTTTTTTGTAAGGTCTTCGTACCCAATTCCCACCGCCGCACCAAGTCAGGAGCAGTTCAGTCTCCTAGTCTAAAACGGGACAAGCTCTCTCTTTATTACCAGAATGTGAGAGGACTGGGGACCAAAACAAATAATTTTATTTCTCATCTGCTAACTGCGATTTTGATGCGGTAGCTTTATCTGAGACGTGGTTACACCAGAATATTTCGGACGCGGAACTATTTAATGGCTCTTATCAAGTTTTCCGTAGGGTTAGGCATGCTGCCTCGACCGCACGCGGTGGTGGGGTTCTCAAAGCTTGAAGGAATTTTCTTAATACTAATCATTTCGACACCCCTTCATTTTCTGACCAACTGGATCTGGAACAGGTTTCAGTAAAAATTCAGAGTCAGTATGATCTTCTCATTCAGCAAATCAACTACATCTATGATCGAATGGGATCTAAGGATGAAATTTTCTTAGTGGGGGACTTCCCAATGTATGATGGGTAATAATAATAATAAATAATTTATTGGCTCCGTACTGTAGATTACATTATCTCTGATTGTACAAAAGTGAATTGGTAAAAAAAATATTCAACAAAAGAAATAAAAATATAATTATAATAATTTATATAATAAGAAAGATTATTCGGTAGCGGATGATGATGACGATAGCTTTCTTCCCCATAACTTCACTGAAGGACAATTGTTATTACTCGACACCATGGCTATCTTAGGATTTTGCAAATTAACAATGTGAGTAATAATATGGGAAGACAGCTTAATCTGGTGTTCTCTACGAACTCCACTCTCACTTTTGTTGAACCCAGCCTCCTTGCCTTGACAAATCTTGACGTGTTTCACCCATTCATTTTAACTTTAGAGCGGCAGACTTTGAGGCTTTGAATGATTATCTTGGTGAGAAAGACTTCCACATTTGTTTGTCTCGTGACGATAGCGACAGAAACGTATCAGGTCTCTACGACATTTTGTATGAAGCTTTCGGGAGGTTTGTTCCCTTAGTCCGGGTTAGAGGTAGAGACTCCGCTCCACCCTGGTTTGACAGGGAATTGAAGACTCTTAAGAATAGGGGGAATAGACTTTGGAAAAAGTACCTTCGAGTTGACAGTGTTGACTCCTGGCATGGTTTTAGTATTTGCCATGAACATTTTTGGTACCAGTTCCATCTATCACGGAGGAGAAATTGTTGAGGCATAATACTGCACTTCCAACTCACTATTCTATTGGTTCTGACGGAGGTTCTGCTGCAGTCATAAACAAATGTTCTTTTTATTTACTATTACTATTCAGGAAGTCTCTTTCACGGGGCCATTTCCCAGCACTCCTTTTTAATTCCTATTTTCAAGAGTGACAATAGAAGAGACATTTCCAATTGCAGGCCAATTGCTAAATTGTCCTGTATTCCTAAGCGCTTCGAGCTATTAATTCAATCCGAATTATCCGTAGTGTGTGTGCTTAATCTCCACTCGGCAGCATGGTTTTCTTCAAGGTAGGTCCACGGTTTCAAACTTGGTTGAGTTTGTTTCTTGCACTGTGGCCGGATTCATGGATGGTTGCCAAACTGACTCTATTTACACTGATTTTAGTAAGGCCTTCGAGAAACTGTCTCACTTTATCATTGCTTTTAAATTGGCTAAGTTGGGTTTCCCGCCCTCGCTTATTGTTTGGATTAAGTCATATTTTTCTAATAGGAATTATAGATTCTGGCGTTCCCCAGGGCAGTCATCTGGGTCCATTGTTATTCATCTTATCTAGTCATGATATTTCGTATTTGCTTCAAAGATGTAAAATTCTTATATATGTTGACGATATTAAAATTTTTCTCCCAATCAAATCTAATGCTGATTGTGTGACAAATTGACACTTAAAAGGAGCATCTACAATTTGTAATTCATTCTTACCAAGGATTTGCTGTAACGATCTCTGTTGTCTGTGCACCCCTGATTGGAGTTGTGTGGGCGTGTTTTAGTGTTTTAATTACTAATGTTCTTTTTTGCATGTTGGTGTGGGAGCCTCATTCGCCTTAATATATTGTTATATTCTGGCGAATTGGTCAATTGATTCTAGGCTTCTGCCTAAGAAGTGCGCCTTCTGAGTTAGAAGGATCAATTCTAATTCTATGATATTCTTTCCGACTTTGATCATACATTAATAACTGACCGTCAGGATACCTCAAAACAGACCTAAACATCTAAAAAATTAATGAATACCTGTTTTCGACTCTCCGAGTATAGTACAAAGTTAGGTAAAAAAAATAAAAAATAAATACATTTTGACAGCACCCTTTACAACTTCAATTGGTTTATTTGATACAGATTGAGCCAAAACAAACATTTTTATTTATATATTCATAGATTCATCAAAAGTATGATTACTACAGTTTTGATCCTTTTCTCGATTTCTTGAAAATATAAATAAAGAAAATATAATCAAACTTGTCATTAAATAGACGCGACATCGATGTCAGCGGCTTGTTCATACTATATTTGGTGCGATGATGAAGAACTTGGAAGAAACTGTAGGTTCCGATGCAATACGAATTCGAGTGACTGGAACGGTCGGAAAGAACATTTAGTGTAGCCGGATTATATTTCTTAGCAGTAGGTTTGTAGAAATGCTTGAATTTACACATTAATTGTTTTAAATTATTTATTTTGAATATGTATATATTTTTTGTTCAATGTTGCACAGCTGTTAATAAAAAAAGCCCTAATGAGTCGTTATAGATTCACAAGAAACTTGTTATATTTACATGCTTTTGATATGGCAACCCGAGTCCACGAGGAAACATCTGAAAATGTTCTGAGTTGAAATCGTGGCAACAGCGTGCTGAGGAAGAGAGATGGATGGATGCATAAGAAAATGATGGGAAAATAAAGCAGACATAAGAGCGTGTACTGCCAATATTTTTGGAACAGATTATAGGGGATGATTTTCATAAAGGGGCCGATTCTCTTAAAGTATTGCTTGGGGCAGCTACCCCCATGAACAAATTTTGTTCGAACAAAACCTCTGACACGTAACTTAAGTTTTCTTTTTTTACGTAATATATATTTTTTTCGAAGTTTTCTCGCAACTTTTGACTCTAATTTTGGGAATTTAGAAAAAATTCAGTCACCTCTGGAAATGAGTGGGAATTCAACGAGCTTTGCACGGTTTTTATTTAGCTCGGTTAGGTACATATTGATATTGGTTTAAGCCCCCCAGTCGGGGCCCTTGCACGTGTAGTCGCGAAATAAGCGTCTGACATGGCCAACGTTAGGAGGTGTTTTCACCCTCAAGATATGTTTTTCCGTCGACAAAAAAATACTTGTCTTCTATATTTCGATGCAAATTAACATATATGCAAATAATGGAAATCGATGAGGTATGCCTTGGATAGTTTCCTTGTCAGAGAAAAGACGCGCCAGGCCCCAAAAATATAATAAGAGTAAAAGTGTGTTTTAGAATGAACTTATTTTCTATAATCAAAGTGAAAGGGATATAATACTTTTCTAACATCTTTTGTTAAGTTGTGAATAAATAAATCTTTTTTAAATGTTATACCGACTTCAGAAAAAGCGTTAATAGCACAAATACAATGAAAAATATTCAGTCGGTATAAACACATATTAGTCCTTCTTCTTTATGATATATTTGGCTGAAATGTTTAGATATGATATCTTTGTTTGTGGATGGTTAGTTGTTTTAATTGTTCACTTTACTCCAACTTCAATATGTTGCAGTAGATGTGAAAATTAATATTATTTCATATATTTTAGCGCTTTTTAATAATAATAATACTTTATTATAAAGCACATTTGAGCTATAAAGCTCTTTTACATGCGCAAACTCTAAAGAAAATTCTACTGGAAACAATTAAAATCAAAAAAAGTAACAAAGCAAACTAAGCATTAATGAAAGCTGATGAAAGTAAGATTAAAACATATTAACGAAAAAGAGAATCATAGTATAGAAAGTGACTATAAGTTAAGAGAATAAACTAGAAAGAAAATTATGAGAAGTATAAGGTCAAAAAAAACAAAAAAGAAAGAAAGGAAAAAGCAGATCCTGCATGCATATAAGAGAAGGAGACTATCTATGTGAAGAGCAGAAATATTATAAAGTCTTTAACTTGAAACTTCCGAGGCACCGAAGGGTGCGGACACCCAAAGGAAGAGAATTCCAAATTCTGACACCATGAATAAAGAAAGTGCGTGAACCGAGTAATGTGTGAAACCTTGGTACCAAAAGATACCGTGTACGGCGTGAGGACAAAGACATAGTACATAGTCATGACGCGTAGCCGATATCTGAGGTAATCATCGAATGAGCATCCAAAGATTTGCCTGGAAATTTTCGAAATATGATCATACCTACGCAGACCAAAGATATACCTAAAGCAAGAATTAAACGCAACGTTCAGCTTTCTGCGACTCCGGGAATCCACATTACAAAAAACAACATCTCCATAAGTTAATATAGGAATAAGCAGAGCTTTAACTAACCTTAAACGAAGGTGTCGCGGTGTGCAGTCAGCATGGCGCCATAGACTTCGTAACCCTCGGTAAACTCTTGAAACCTGGGCGTCAATATGCTGATGCCAAGTAAGCTTAGCGTCAATAGTCATGCCCAAACTTCTAACAGTTTCCAAATAGTTGATACGCATATTATTCAGATACAGTGGGGGGATCGTAGAAGATAAATCAATCGATCGATTATGCAAAACAATGCTCTGGGTCTTGACTGGATTTAGTGATAGCTTATTGTTAAGAGCCCAAGAGCTGATTCGCTTTAAATCCTCGTTAAAATCAGCTATACAGGATGGTATATCATTTAAAGGAGAGGAGTGGAACAGTTGCACGTCATCTGCATAGAGCAATACAGTACAATACTTGGGAATTGTCACAAGATCATTAATATACATGATAAATAATATAATTTATGATGTCGATTCTAATTCATTGTTTTTTTTAAACATCATTTTTCACTTGTCAGTGCTTCAGATATGCTTCTGGAAAAGTTGCAGAGGTAGTGTACTCTAAACAAAGAAAACGCCACCTCTTTCTATAATCTCAATCTAGATACAATATTTTCATTTTGAGTCCAACATACCTCATAAAGGAAAAAATAGTCATCCAAATCGGACCACAGATTACCAAGTAAGACGACTACTCCTTCCATTTCTATTCTTACTCTACGTTTAAAATTTTCATAGTAGCATTAAGGAAAAATATTCTATAAAAGAACAAATCAAAATTGTTCCACGTGATATGAAACTCGGTCCCGCCCTTACTCCACATTCTTGAGATGCTATATACAGCAACAAAATAATCATTTAAATTGTCCCAAGCGAGGTGGAGGCGCACGTCTTCCTTTTACCGAATATTGAAAGAATACATTTTGTACAAAAAAATATTTGAACTCAACAATTATAATTTGCCTTTTTAAAATAGGGAGATAGGGTGCTTGGAGGAGGGGGAGGGGGGGGGTAAAGTTCTTGGCCAAATTTATACCCTCCCCAACCCTCTTTCTCGTCCCCAATCCATCTACTCACAATTTTCAAAGGAGTGGAGGGGTGGAGATGCCATTTGTCACCTCCATGCCCTGTTCCTCCAACTCCCCGCCCGAACTTTCTAAGCATCAAAATAAAATCATCCGACCCCCTCTACCCTTCCACCCCATATGCTTCCTCTACGACAGACGGTCTATTCATCTAGTTATTTACTATTTTTCATGCCTATCAAAAATACCATCATTTCCATCAGTGATGGAAACCTCCAGGCTGGACAATTAGTAAAGAACCTTTTCTTTTGCACGATTTCCTTTTTAACCGACTTCCCAAAAACAAAGAGGTTCTAAGTTCGTATTTTGTTTTTTTTATGTCTGACCGGGCATAACTTCGTAGCGCGTCGACCGATTTTGATGATTATTTTTTTGTTGGGTAGAGTATGTTCACCTATTGGTACCATGTCAAAAAATTGTTTGGTAGGGTGAGGGTGAAACCTAACTTTGTAACGCGTGGACCGATTTGGATGGTTCTTTTTTTTTGTTGTACAGAGTATGATCCCCCATTGCTAATAGGAGAAATTTGGGGTAGGGTGGTGGTGGAGGGAGGGGTAGTCTAGCTTCGTAACGTGTGGACCGATTTGGATGGGTCTGGTGGGGGAGGGGAAGGGTTAGTAACTTCGTAACGCGTGGACCGATTTCGATGATTCCTTTTCTGTTCGGTAGAGTATGTTCCTTGATTGACATCATGAGAAAAAATTTTTAGTGAATGGGGTAGGGTGTTAACCTTAATTTTTTAACGCGCTGACTGATTTGAATTTATTTTTTTTCGTTGTATAGAGTAGAAGACACTAAAAAGTGAAAAATAAAATAGTTTTAAAAAAAAAGTTTAACCAACAAAAAGCGCTAAAAAGCATTAAATAATTTCTAATTTTATATCTATAACGACATTTTGAAGTCGGTGCAAATTAAACAAACAAAACAACTACCCAACCACAATTTAAAATAATACATAATACTACCTGAACGTTTCACCTTACGGGATCATAAGAAATGACGATTAAATATTTTTGTTGTAGTTGTTTGGTTTGTTTGATTTGCACCGACTTCAAAATGTCACAATAGATATAAAATTACAAATTATATAATGCTTTTTAGCGCTTTTTGTGAAGTCGGTTCATTTTTTTTAAACTATTTTATTGTCAATTATGCTTTTCGGCCTAACATCCATTTCTGTAATGAACATTAGCCATACAGTTAATACCCGTGTGTTTAATACATTTGCTTCTGTTAGCTGACAATATGTAAATTAACAGATGTCCCTTAAAATCTATATTAATTAAAAACACAAACTTATTTTAATAAAGTTTAATCCCAAGAAAAGCAGTACTATTTGTCCGTCAAGGAAGTCACCAAAGCAATGAATTCACCTATTTTAACTATTTTTACTTATCTTTTATGATGAAATTAAAGAAAAAAAAAGTTTTTAAAGAAAACTTGTTAAAATTTAGAGCTAATTTATTACGAGAGGAAAATCAAGGTCGATAAATATTTAATTAACGAAAGGAAGTAAGTTAGAAGTCATCCTTGTATATGTATAATCCACTTATTTCCAGACAATTAATCCATATGCTTGTAGATAAATCCACAAAATTCTCGAGGATGTTGTAAGGAGTACCGAAAGGAGATTAGTGGTTTGTGAGGTTCATTTTCTATTAAGCAGAGTATGCATCTTAACTGGAAGTACTACGTCTATAGTGTTTTTAATCTTTTATAAAAGCTTTTAATAAACACAACTTTCGCAATTACAGTGGAAGAGTCTTATAGATTGTGATGTGATTAACAAGGACTGTCAATAAAATATTGTCTTCTGAGAAAGCTGTTTAAGTTTGTAAATTATCTAAAAATAGAAAGCTTTGTTACTGAGCATTACTTGAACTAGTACCTCTGGATAACCACCCAAATTAAATGAAAAGGATTTACGATAAAATATTTTGTCTCTTGAGGGAATTACAGACGAATGTAAGCATTCATAAAAAATTACTCCAATACGGTTTTCCCACAGAATAATATAGTCAGTCCTTAGAAATTTTCGATAAAATCCTCCATCAGTATTTAATTGAGTCTGACATTTACATAAGATTTTTGAGAAATAAGGAAACCTTTAAGAGCCTTCAGGGCACATTTTAAAAAATGAGTTGACAACATAAATTCGATTTCTTCTTTTAAATGGGAACCGTGACAAACTCTTTTTCAATTGTATAGAATAAAAACGGAGAAAAATATTTTGAATTTTGCAGGATGAGTTTTTTTTCTACCAGCAGCAAGAATAAAAGTTTTATCTCCATTTAGCTTGTCTATGACAGGAAGGAAACACCTTTTTACTTGGAGGAGATGTCTCTGGTGTAAACAAAGATAAAGTGGAAAAAGGTGAGAGGCAAGAAAAATTATTTTACAGGCAATAAAAGATTATAATTTTTCTTGGCAGTGTTATTTTATAATATAAAGGTAAGAGATTTTTATGAGGAAACTTTTTCATGAAAAGAAGCTTACATTTAAGTGGGATTGGTAGATATGTACCTTTAAGGTTATATTTCAAAGTCGAGATTTATTTTTTTTTCAAGGCGTAAATAAAAACACTGAAACTTTTATTTTTTTTTTTGGCGAAATCTAAACTAATACATATAACAGAAAAGGTATCCGGCCTCCAAAACAATTCGTATGAAGAAATCGTTGCCAGATTTCTAAATTTTTTGTAAAGTTCTTAAAATTTCAAGAACTGTTAATATGAAAATCCAATAATCCTTTCTTTTGCGAAGTTTTAGTACGCACGTCGAAACTCTTGTGATATGTCATTTTCTTGTTTTGTAGATGTAATTCTATTGGAAGTCGTATACCGAGTCAAAGTTGTGTTTGAGCATAAGAAAATTAAGATGCATCGTAAGTAAGTTAGAAAATTTTGGATGGTAATGGGTATTATGTGGGTGGGAGTGCCAAGGTGGTAGGTTAATGTTGGTTGCGGGGAGAAGGGACGTAGGCTTGGCACATCCGTATACTAAACCTAACAACCACAACCTACAGCCCACTCCATATAATATCACATACCTCACACATAGTCTCATATCGTTTCATTTCGAAGCGCTCCTTTGGTACGTACGTACGTATATCAATACACACACTCAATTCTATTCAAAAATAGTGTAAAAAGTTAGAAAAGAAAAGAAGTTAACAACAAAATTCCCCATTATAAAGGAACCCTTTTTTATTCCTACTGAGCTCGCACTTCTAACAGATATACATTGCGTAAAATAATTATAACCCGAACTTTTTTTTAATTAATCCACTATTAAAAATATTTGACAAAAATTAGATCAATTTAGAATTACACAAACTGCAAATAATGTAAATCCTTAAAATATTTACTTAGTATTTGATGAAGCTCTTGTAGCTGAATATTTGTCTAATCTTACTAACGACTTCTTTGGGAGTTCAAATGGTACTCCTGCTTCTGTTTTGAAGAAACACCAATCGGCTCTTGCTTGTGTTATCCGTTATTTATTCATCTTGCGCCCCAGCCGCTTTTCTTCTTCTTCTTCTGTAATAGATTCTTTGAGTAAGAAAGATTTCGTGGCCTTTGTCAGCGACATACTTTGCTTTCGTTGCAGACCTTTTAAGCGTTCTTTCTAGCATGGCTTCCTTAAGGGTAAAACGACCACCAACCTTGAATTTCTTAATTACTCTTTACCGACCATTCAGTCAGGCAAACAGGTGACTCTGGAGGACGTCACTGCTTTTGGTCTTGCGCGATCTCTTATCATCTGTCTCTTAACATCTGTGACCCATAATTAAGTTTTTTTTACCTATTTAAATTAATAACTCAGAAATCGCAGGTAAAAAAACTTAAAAATTAAAAAATTTATATATTTATCTTATTTAAATAATATAAACTTAAGATTGATCATACTATCGCCTAAATTCTCTATAGATATTTTCTCAGGTACACCCCAGGCAACGATAATGGCAACTTTTAATTGGTCTACAATGTCAAATTTATGATTGTTGTCATGAACTCACTGCAATCTTTTTGTAGCTCTTGCTTTAAGACCTTGCTTGGACAACCTTTTTTTCTGGCATAACTTTCAGGATTTTTGAAAAATTTCGGATCACCCTATCAGATTGATCAACTTCGAGTCTGGCAAGGTGTTAATAACAATGAAACCGTCTGGCAATAACGAATAAATATTATTGGTAGTTTCATAGACACAATGTCATAAAAAAAGTATTATATTGTTATGTATTTATTGCATTTTTTACCTTTGCAGACGATAGGCGCGCAGGTAAACGCAGCGTATAAAGCTAGACAGTCCCCACGCTTACTTTTTATGTCTCCACAATGGAAGGGATATATCAAAATGAGCCTTACTGAAGCTACGTGTTTTTAGCCGTTGTTCTTAAACTATAAGAAACAAAACGTCAGGATACTAGGGTGTAAACTCTGGCTAACGCAAGCTAATAAAGGAAATAAAACTAAATTACAATAATATTTTTATATCTTATTCGCAGCTATAATTAAAACTAATTACCTGTGTACCCTAAACAAATATTTTCGACCCTTTGTCTTAGAAATTTTGTTTATTTAAAGAATTTCCTACCTAAAGTGCAATAAGATAATTAGGTGGTCATGGATTTCTAAGAATGTGGTTTTCCTAATCTGTTCTCTACCTTGACTTATTGTGCATTTTTGGAAAAGTATTAAGATAGGAAATTTAATAAATATAAAATAAATTTATTAATTACATGCATTTCGGAAAAAGTTTCGGAAAATAGTGAATTTTAGGTAATAGCAAACAATTTTTCACTTTCACAAATGACTGTACAATGGTTGGAGTTAGATCAACATTGTTGACATTTTGGAAAGGTCATTGCGATAAAAGTGTTTTGGCGTGAGCTTTATGACGCTGCATTTAGTTAGACAAACAAAAATTTAAAAGTGATGTGCATACTATGAAAATTTCAAATTTATGAGTCACTCGTTTTGCCATACAATTTTTATTTGGCCAGGTGATATATGGGAGCCCTGCGGTACACAGGAAGTTTTGAAAATAACATCAGACAGAGCTCTACGAAAATAAACTTGCTGAATGCGTTCAAATAAGTACGAATGAATTCAATTCACAAAAACTCGCGGGAACCGGAGAAGGGAGAGTTTGAGAACAAGAATTCTATGATTTATTCTATCGAAAGCTTTGCTGAAGTCAGTAAAAATACAGTCAACTTGCTTACCACGTTCAATTGCAGAAATACAGAAGTTTGAAAATTCAAATAAATTGGTGGTAGTTGTCAAGGTAGAGATTTTCTTCAAAATCGTAACTTTATCAAGTAAAAGGTCTTTGGATTCGAGAGAAGTCGGTGGAAACCTCGTCAAATGGGTAAAACCCTTAAAGCAAATATCACAGGTATCGTCCAAAAACGCAGTTTTAAAAAAATAGGCAAAAAGGTTTGCTATCGTCAAGGGCTCATTCTCCGAAAGACAAAGAAGATGGATAGCCATCGGAATTGCGCTTCAAATTCACGAACCTCCAAAATTGCTTACGATCGACGCGTAAAGATGCTTTAATTCTGTTAATATAACTATTATAAGAAGACACTAAGTCAGATAAAAATTTACTGCGTAAATTGGAATAAGTTAAATAGTCAACGTCACTTCTAGAGGAACAAAACCTCTTCCAGGCCTTACATTTAACATTCTTTGAATGTTTTAAGAAAATATCAAACCAAGGCTGGTTAGAACATAAGTTATTCGATTTAGAAATGGGGACACAGTATGTAAAACAGAAAGTAAATTATAGAAAGATCTTACGGCTTCGTTAATGTCTCGTTCACTGAGGACGCTACTCCAATCAGAAGCTGAGAGCCAGTTGTTGATAACGTAGAAGTCAGCCTTATTGAAGTCATAACAAACGTCATCTGGCACACAAGAAGCCATTATAAATGGATCAATGAAATGAGCAATATGAAGCCCATTCAGGAACAAAGGGCAGCAGGCATCGTCGTACCAGTGTACCAGCAGGATTAGTAGAAAAAACGAGTTCGAGGAACCTTCCATGATCGTAAGATATGCTGCAAGTGTGTGTTAAGCCCGATGAAGCAAGGCTATCTATAAAAGAAAAAGCAAACTGATTGACAGACCGAAAAGAAGAAACCAAGCCATCATCCGTATCAGAGAGCTCCCAGCCCACTTCAGACAGGTTAAAGTCACCCAAAAGCAATAATTCGTCGGAAGGCATCAAGGCGTGTAAGAGGTCATCCAGGCAGGAGGCAAATCTTTCATAAACATTAGACGGAGAACCTGGAGGAAGATAGGCGGTCGAAATGAGCACAGTTTTACCAGGCAGTCCAATAGCGATACATAAAACCTCTCATTCTTCGGAGTTCGGGATGTCAACCAGTCTGCATGGAACATGGAACGAAGCACAGCGCAGAGAACATCGCCTCCGACGGGCGCATCAAGCAAATCAGCGTAACGGTCATGGCGAAAAACAATGTACTCAGAGCTAAACAGCTCCGCATCTAAAATTCCCTGACATAGCCACGTCACGTTTCCGTCAAACAAATTACGTTAAAGCAAAGATCGCTGGAGCCATTAAAGAACCTAACCGTTTTGGAGCGAAAACCAGTTACGTTTGCGTAGTAGATCGAAAGCCAAATCAAGTTCTTGGGACAAATTCACCCACAATGGAAATGCGGGGCCAAATCTCAGGAGAAAGAACTTCATTGAATAAATCCTCCGGAACCAGCACTCAAATTAAGGATGAAGTAAAAGAACAGCCAGAACGATTGCGTGAGGAACCAACCCGTATACATTTAACAGTGCCCGGTGCAGCACCAGTACGAGAAAGAAGATGGGCGATGACCTTGTCCTCAGAAGTCTCGAGATGGATTCTAGATATGAAAATATACTTGGGTTTCTTAGCTGGCCGTAAAGTGCTGTTGTTGCCCACAATCGCATCCGCGTTAGAGGCTGAAGCCGAGTCCGGTGTATTATGCACAGGACCCTGTCTGCAGGCATGTTTATTCCCGGTGACAATACACTATTATGTTATCATCGAAGGGGGTGCGGTTTGGGGTGGTGGGTGAGATGCACAATTAGTCGAGTTGACCGATATTGGTGTTTTATCCATACTCAGTAAAATGAATAATGACAATCCCGATGCGGTTAAAAAATTTGTTAATAAGACACCTCTAGGGATGGGATGGGAAGAGGTGGAAATATATAAATAATCGAAGCGACCGATATTAGTGTCGAATCCATACCTTTTGGGGTCAGTAACTGTAAATGTATGGAAATGTGTCAGAATAATCGAAAACAACCGATATAAGTGTCGAATCCACAATTACTGAGATGAATAATGGCGCTTCTGATGTTGTTAGATATTGCAGTAGTAAGAATCCCCTAGGCGTAGGGCGTGAAAGAAGGGTCAGAAATCAAATTGAAATCAACCGATGTTAATGTTGATTTCTTAGTTGTCGGGGTTACTGAGATGAACAACCACACTCTATTTAAGTATGATTAAACCTCACGATTACTTACGTATTCAGCTGATGCATCGACCCAAAGTGGATCTTGCCCTCCGGCACTAGAGGACGCCACCGCTCTTGGTCCTACCAGATTTGTTACCAGCAGACCGTACAGCTATATCTCGGTAAGCCCCACATCTATTACCCATAATAATTTCTAGCTTTTAGTACATCATCTTATGTGAAATAAAACAGTATAACTTAAAAGTTTTTTTTACCTATATCTTTCGCAGCTATTTTTGGCCGTAGTAACTAAATTAGTAGTGCCATTGTGACCAATAATACATTAACATTTTTCTGGTGGTCTGTACTTGTATGGATTTAGTGAACAATTTTATTACACAAATTGTGGTTTCCATTTGCCGCATAAAATATTTCGGCTGTACATCATGAGCGCATTATGTACAACACAAACTTTTTCTTTTCGCTTTAAGAAAAGGGCGGTGCTTCTTCGTAAAACTTGTTTTTGTTTTTAAATATTTCAGTTTAAATTTTTTTTTACTACGACACAGATCAATTGTCTTGTCTCAACAAACGAATAATAGGGTGAGCATTGATGGCAAGGTGGGGGCAATCACTTAACTTAGGGAAAACGTATAATCGACCAGATAGTCTATATCGGTCAACTTTCAATAATAGAATATAATAGTGGGCCAACAGATATCATATATTATTTCCGTCATTTAAAAAAAGTTTTGTTAGCTTGGGGCAGTACTAAATATTAATATCTTTTACAAATATTTTATATTCTGAAAGTTTAGTAATACTAGTAACTCATGCACAATGAACAAAAGCAAAAAATATTTTTATAGAATACCCAATCAAGTTTTAGTTCAAAATATTTATTGAAAAATTCAATAATTCAAAAATTCAAAATGATAAATAATTCAATATAAACACTTAATCCTAATATCGCAGTCAATTCAACTCAAAATTCAATAAATAATAAAAAAATAAATATAAATTCAAAGAAAAAGAAAGTACTGAAAAGTACTGGTTTGGTGGTTTCCTGAAAAAGAAGAAGAGATTTATTAAAAGAAATTCAAAATTATGTTTTTGAATTGTAAAATAGAATTAATATTCTATTTCGATGAAATGCAGAATTGAGTTTCTGCGACAGAATTATGTTTCTGCGAGAAAAATACAGAAATAAGTTTCTGCGATAGGATTTACATAAATAAGCTTCTGCGACGGGAAATTTTCAAAGTAAGTTTTGAAAATCACGGGTGGGATTGTTTCATTTTGAATACTAATTAAGGAATGAGGTGCCACACTGAAAATCTCGCCGGCTTATATAGCTCCAGGCTAGCGGATTTAAACTTAAATCATTCATGAGTTCGCCTGATATAACTATTTGTTCTTCTTCTTTTAATTTAAATGTTAATGCCATTCACAAGTGGAAATGTCAAGTGACATTTGAAAAAAAACGGAAAAGTGACAGCTGATCAAGTGGCCGAAACTCTGGCTAGGAATTCTCAGTCAATGCCTCCAGACAACTAAACCGTTTCAATACATGAAGCATATGCCCAAAAAATGTAGTGGCAACAGAAAAAAATTTCATATCAACGAATAAATGTGTCAAGTTTGTGCGCATGATCCGTAATTCTTCCATGCCGTTCCCCGGAACTTGCATCTAAATCCTCAGTCGCCTATTTGGAAGCTGGCGTGTGATTTTGACACTTCATAGCGCTTGGACTGCCATGAGTAACAATTTTTGTTAAACGGTTGGCATTCCCCTTCAACCGATTGAACACACACATGTTAAATTCAACCTCAACACATTTTTACATTTTTGCGTACTTACAAGGCAAACAGGTTGTCTGTAAACAACCAATTTCGTGAGAATTCCTACCCTGGGTAGCGATTCTCAGACAATTTGGTTGCCTAACCGTTTCAATAAATTAAGCGCATGCCCAAAAAATGTTGTGGCAACAGAAAAATATTTCATAGCAACGAATAAATATGTCAAGTTTGTGCGCATGATCTGTAATTCTCTCATGCCGTTCCCCGGAGTTTGCATCGAAATACTCAGTCGCCTGGCTGGGAGCTGGCGTGTGATTTTGACACTTCATAGCGCTTGGACTGCCATGAGTAAAAATTTTGTAAAACGGTTGGCATTCCCCTTCAACCGATTGAACACACACTTGTTAAATTCAAGCTCTACACATTTTTACAATTTTGCGTTCTTACAAGGCACAAGGTTGTCTGAAACAACCAATTTCGTGAGAATTCCTACCCAGGTAAGTTTTTGTTTTGAAAAATATTTATGAATTTATTAATTTTTGGTTTGTTTCAGCTAATAAATGTTGTTGGAGGGATGGTCGGAGAAGACTGGCAGATAAATATGCACTTCCGGTACATTTAGATAAGTATTTCAAATTGTAACCCAAAGTTATTTTCACTTTGTGGGTTGTTTCTATTTTCAGATTAGGAATTCTTAGGACGAAGACAGGAGCACTAAGGAAGTAGCAGTACCATATCTGGACAACGGGGGATTGTTTACTAAGTATTTTTTTTATGAAATTAAGTTTTTATTAAATGTTTTTCTTTTTAGGTAATATTTATGGAGAGCCTGAACATCAGCTCACCTACCGTTTAAATTTTTCTACGAACATAGTACTTTTAAGATCTGCTTTTATGAATAACCGCAGCGTATAAATTTGAGATTCAAAATGTGTACTCGGTGATGAAATGCAAATGTTGGCGATGAAAATGAAAGATTCATTTTAAGGTATCACGAACTTTCCGCGCTGAATTACTGGAGTTTGTAGGCATGTATCTATAGTCCCCAAAGGGACAACAATATTCATTTTGAGGTACAGAGCTGGGTAATTCGGTTTAAAATTGCTAGACGTGCCTTTGGCTTAATTATGTGCTTCACAATATACATATTGAGCTCACAAAACTCCCTTTTCACATAAAATGTGATTTCAACCAAAATTGCCATGGGTTTGCCCGTACCTAGCTCTTCCATGTACAATAAAATTCTATCCTTTTACTAGTAAAGCATCTACTCATTTGCGGTTTTTATAGTTTTCCTTTTATACATTTCCGGTCTTTGTTACGACGAGAGTACAAACCTGCCATATTTGATCTGGAGCAGTGTTATGAAAAATAATGCAGTGTGTAGGTGATTTCACAATTTTGCGGTGTTAGCGAAAAAAGAAAAACATTTTGTATATTTCATAAAAAAATCACTGGAGTAAATTGGATTTAAATTGGATAAAAACTAAATAACAAATTTTGTGTTTGTTCTTGATTCAGTTGCTCAAAATTTTGATAAGAAATCTAATCATGTCAAACTCGAAGGCAGATAAGGGATAAATAAACAAGGATTAACTTTACAGTCAAGTCTCCTATAACGCGGTGTTTTTATAGCGCGATTCCCATATAACGCGGTGTGAAAAATGCGAAAGCTCTACTATAACGCGGTCTCTTTATAACGCGTTTTTGATACAAGAACATTCCAACAACTCAAATGGCTTGAAAAATGTATCTATGACAACACTTATTCGATGTGTTAACTTGTTGTATGTATGAACATAGTTAACATTTGTGGTGTATTCCCCTGTTTGTCAATTCTAGTTATCAGGAAATTTCTCTTAAAATGAGCAAAAAAAAAGCATTGAGCTCTTTTAATTTATTCTAAGATTGTCTTTAAATGTGTTCAGACGTTCAGTTGTGTTCAGTTATTAACAAACTTCTTTTCACTTGTTTAAGTTACGTTACTGGAATTGTACAACATTAGGTAACATTTTTTATTTGCTGCAATATTTACCTGGAAAAAATAATTACCCATAGGTTTGCAAAATGGCTGAAATAAATAAAAGCGGAAAATAGAAATAGAAAAGAAAGTTTATATCTCTTGTGGACAAAATCGAAATTTTAAATCGTTTAAAGGATGGAGAAAAAATATCGTCTGTTGCAAGATCCTTAAATCTGAATGAATCTACAATTCGAACTATAAAGAAAAATGAGAAAAAAAATAAGGAGAACTATTGCAGATGGTTGCCCCTCAGGTGCGAAGCGCGCTACTCGTACACGAGACGTTAATATGGTTAAAATTGAACGAGCTCTGATGATTTGGTTAGAAGACTGTATATCAAAAAAGATACCTGTGTGCGGAAATCTTATTAAACAGAAAGCAATTAAAATCTATGAGCATTTTAAAAGGATTGATCATTCTCCTTCAGATCGACACAGCCAGACATTTACTGCAAGCACAGGGTGGTTACAAAAGCTAAAGAAAAGGTACTCCGTGCACAACATCAAATTTCAAGGAGAACAGGCCTCAGCTGAAGCTGAGGCTGCCGAAAAATTTAAAATGGAGCTCCCTGAATTTATCGATAAAGGAGGATATGCGCCGGATTAGATTTTTAATGCTGACGATTCAGCATTGTACTGGAAAAAACTTCCACCTCGGACCACATTTCAACAAGCGAAAGGCGGGCTTCAGGATTTAAAGCGTCCAAACAACGTGTCACTCTCCATATGTGTAGCACTCTATCAGGAAGTTGGTTAATAAAATCTATGATAATAAATTGTTATTCAACTCCTCGAGCTTTCAAAAATATTAGGATGTCTGAGTTGCCTGTATTTTGGCGAGCTAGTAAAAAAACGTAGATGACCTAAGAATTATTTAAGGATTCGTTTTATAATTGCTTTATCCCGGAAGTGGAAAGCTATATGATTCAAAATAATTTTAATTTCAAAGTATTATTGATTCTTGATAACGATAGCAGTCATAGTAAGGAACTGAATCACCCCAATGTGAAAATTGTTTTTCTTCCTCCTAACTGCACTTCATTAATACAGTCACTGGACCAAGGAGTCATCCGAACTTTCAAAATGTACTACATACGCCAATTTTTTCAAACCATTTTCTACAGATTAGAAAATGATGAAGGTAAAACTCTTCTTCAAGTTTGGAAAGAATTTTCTATTTTAGATTGCATTCGAACAGTCTCATGAGCTTATGCAGGAATTAAACCGTCAACACTTAATGCATGTTGGAGGCCTCTTTTACCTCAAATGGTAAATGATATTTCAGCTCCACTTACAGAAAATTGCTTCTGCTCTGGGCACCGGAGGTTTTGCAGATATCAACCATGAAGATATAGAAGAACTACTTCGGAAGAGAATTTAAATGAGGAGGAATTGGTGAAATTAAGCTTTCCCTGCTTAAGCTCAATATATATTTGCTCTGTTGCTATATTCCCCCTAACCTGATAAACGTCATTGATACTGAAGGGCGCAGTCTTTACGATATACTAACCCTTAGTTTAGGCTTCATCCATAATATGACGAACCCTGAAGATGAAATTCTTCTTCTTGGTGACTTTATTTTACCCACTGTTCTATGGGTACCTAACTGTGATGACGATGACTTCCTTCCCTCATGTTATCCCACATCTGTGGTCTCTAAATTTCTTGACACCATCGCTTCCTCTGGTTTGCACCAAATGAGTGATGCAAAGAACTCTATGGGAAGGCAGTTGGATCTTGTGTTTTCTTCTGATTCGACTAACACTATAGTTGAATTAGCTTCTGATCAGCTATCTGCTATTGATAGTTTTCATCCGCCCATCTTTATCTCCTTCTGTTACGATGGTACTAGTATTGCGGATCCCAATCTCGAACACCATGCTTATGACTTTGGGAGATCGAACTTCTCTGAGATAACGTCTAATCTCCTTTCAGTCGATTTTTCGGCATTACTGAATAATAACGATATTGACGTCTGTGCCTTATTATTTTATAACAAGATATATGATTTGCTTGACTCCCTTGTTCCATTAAAACGGATTAAGTCTACATGCTCCTCTCCCCCATGGTATAATGCCGAACTCCGTAGTCTTAGGAACAGGAAGAACAAACTCTGGAACAATTACTTGTGTTGTAATAGCGCAATAGCGTATTCTGACTTTGTGACCTGTTATGAAAGATTTAAGGCACTATCCTCTTCGCTCTATAATGAATACCTTCTTAGTGTTCGCGATAATATGCACAATAACCCTCGTAATTTCTTTAAATTCGTTAATATGAAAAAGAAATCGAACAACTATCCATCTACGATGTGGTATGAGGGGTCTTCCAGTAATAGCGTGTCCGACATATCAAACAATTTTGCTTCATTCTTTGAGAGTGCCTTTTCTTCGGATAACTTTGAGCCATGTGCGAATAATTTTGATCATATTTTGGATCGTCCCGCGTCACCCGATTTTTTGCCGTTTATATCACGGGATCATATTTCGGAAAAAATCAATGAACTTAAATCGGACTTTTCCTCTGGTCCTGACGGCATCCCTCCAGCCTTCGTCAGGTCCTGTTCCGATGCCCTGCTTACTCCATTGGCGATTCTCTTCAATAGGTCCCTTCAAGTTGGTAAATTTCCTACATTGTGGAAGTGCTCTTTTATAGTCCCTGTTCATAAAAAAGGCCATAAGAATATTATAACCAATTATAGACCTATCGCAAAGTTATCTTGCATACCTAAATTGTTTGAATCAGTAGTGTATTCGCAGCTTATGGAGCGTTGTATTGGCTTGATCTCTCCCAATCAGCACGGGTTTTTGCCCGGTAGATCAACGACTACTAACTTACTTGAATTTACCTCCCACATTATTTCTGGCTTCCAGAGAGGTTTGCAAACTGACTGCATATACACGGATTTCAGTAAGGCCTTTGATAAACTCCCTCACTCCCTAATTATATTTAAACTCGGGAGGCTGGGTTTCCCCCTGTTCTTCTCGACTGGGTTTCATCCTATCTAAGAGACAGGTCTTACCGTGTGTCGCTCCGCGGCTCTACCTCTAGAATTTTCAAGGCTTCGTCTGGTGTACCACAAGGCAGTCATCTCGGTCCTCTACTATTCGTTCTTGCCATCGACGACATTGTCCGTCTGATCTCGTACTCTAATGTTCTAATCTACGCTGATGACATGAAGATCTTCTCTTATATTAAGGATGGTGGTGACGCCGCCCTTATTCAAAAGGACTTAGATACGTTTCTGGCGTGGTGCGAGCATAACGGCTTACACCTCAATTTTGAGAAATGTGAAGCTATGTCTTTCTCCAGGAGTCCCAATCCTCAAGGAAGCTTGATTTTACCCTGCATATTAATTATATCGTGTCTAGAGGCAGTTTAATCTTGGGCTTTGTTAAGCGATGGTCTAGAGAGTTCTCGGATATTCCAACATTGATGCATTTGTACTGCTCCTTAGTTAGACCTATTCTTGAGTATGCATCTCAGGTCTGGTCGCCTTACTACGCTGTTCATTCCAAGCGTATCGAATCGGTGCAGCGTAATTTTCTTAGATTTGCGCTTAGAGGGCTCCCATGGGACGATCCATTTAGACTCCCGCCCTACACCGAGCGCCTACAGTTGCTCGGTTTGCCCTCTCTTGAGAAAAGGCGCAAAGTCGCTGACTTGGTGTTTGTTCATCAGCTATTGAACTCTAATATAGACTCAGGCTTGCTTGTTAGCAGGGTTTCCTTCAGACAGTCCCAACATAACCTTCGAAGACCGCCTTTGTTGCATGTTGAACCATCCAGATCAAATTATGGCATGCATGAATCAATTAATCGTATGTGTAGGGCTGTTAATTCTTGTCCTGATTTTGATTTAACTCTTAGTAAGGTGATGTTTAAGAGCTATCTATTTTCTGTGCTCCCGTGACTCTCTCTTTGTATGGTGTGTTGCTGAGTTTCCTTCCTTGTTTTATTTCTGTTTCTTTGTTTTATTTTTTTTTGTTGTTGTTTGTTTGTTTTTGTTTTCCTCTGCATGCTGGTGTGGGAGCCTCATTTCATCTTTTTGATGGAATAGGTGAAGTGTTTCTTGGCTCCTTGCCGAAGAAGTGCGCCTTCTGTGTTAGAAGGGTTAATTCTATTAATTAATGAGTCTACCTGCAATGCATTTGAGGAAGAAAATGCGGATAACGAATTATTTTCAAACCTCAGTTATGATTTAAAAAAAGGGTTGGATTCGGCTAAAGAATTAGAACGTTACTTAACTCAAAATGATCCTTCAACTATACGCAGTTAAAAATTTAAAAGATAATTTAAAAATTGCTTGGCTCCATATAAAGAGGTTTTGGAAGAACTTCTAAATAAAACTACATTTGAAAACCAAGAAGAAAATTTGCAAAGTGAAGATGATTTTCGGCCAATTAGAAAAAAAATGCTAGACTACAAATATTTGGCAGTGATGATGAATAATAAAACAATGTAATATGTATCAAATTAAGTTTTTTGCTGGAAACAAGTTTTTAAGTTTATAATTTTATTATATGAACTATGTACTATATTCATTAAACCCAAGTTTAAATATGTAAAAATCTACATATTCATTGTCATTTCTATTATAAAATTTTATTTACTGATACGGTTACAGTCACAACTTGTTACTTTGAGAATGCAGTTTTTATATAGGTCTGATTTATATAGAATTTATTTATTTCTGAGATTCCATATAACGCGGTACGAATTCATTTAATTTGTATTAATTCTGAGTTTCTTATAACGCGGTTTCCATAGAACGCGGCGGTGGTTTCCATATAACGCGGTATAGATTAATCTGATTTGTCTTATTTCTATGTTTCTCAAAACGCGGTTTCCATAAAGCGCAGATCCTGATTTGAATTAATTCTAAGTTTCTCATAACACGGTTTCCATATAACGCGGTACGAATTAATCGCGTTATAGGAGACTTGACTGTATATGGGTTGAAAAAAAAACAAAAAATTTTCATTTTCATAGAACGTAGGTTTGTTTTGAAAAGAATAGTATAAAATGTACAAAAAAAGCAGAGAGAATTAATGTAGAAGAATTTCCACTCACTTGGCATCTCTTCTCTGCTATTATCTTTCCTACTTCGGGGTAAATTTTGTTCGCTTTCAAAAGTGACCTAAGGCGAATATTAGTAATTCTGGATCTAACAGAATATTTATTTATTTCATAAATGTAAATAACTGGTCGCACTGATAGGTACTTCCAAACATGGAAAAGTAACCAATTCCATTTAATTCATCCCTCTCAATTAATCTAGCAATTTAAAATTTAATGCAATAAAGAAGGTATATAATCAATTCTAAGCTTTACCTGAAAGTACAGTCCGTGAAAAATTGATTTTAATTAATTAATAGTAATTTTGTGCAGGACAGTACTAACATTTTTACTGTAATAGATTCCTTCTATTGTCTTAAGACAATTGGAAAGCTTCATTACTACTTCCTCCCACTGACATCTAGAATTTTCTTCTAACCTGAAATTAGAGTGCGACAAATGGATAACGCATGTTATAAAAAACATAATTTTAAGTGATCTGTCACTGTGGTAATCTACAGTTTGTATCTAAAAAGTAAGTAAAGATAGTAAAGCACAAAATATCAAATTATTAAAAAAAAAAGTCAGATTATGAGACGCGGAAAATGCTTAAATGTTACGGAGATTCAGAATATTGGGCGAATGAGCTGCGACGGGTGCTCCGTAAATCAAATTACCAAACATTTAGGTCGAAGCCGTAACGTTTCCAGAAAAATACCCCCCAAATCACATTTCATGCAAAAAAATGCCTTTTCTACTCGGGATGAGCGGGCTTTGCTGCGAGAAGATTTAAATTCTTGTTGGTAAAGGTAAAGCAAACAACCCCAGGGTGCAGGAAGGGGAAGTGGTGGGGTGGGGAAGTGGCGATACGCTAAAGTGGTTGCCGTCTTCCAGGAGCGCAATCAATGTTTTATTAGACTTTCTGGGAGGAAGAGGTGTTTTAATCAGGATTTTAGTTGTTTACTAACCCCGCCAATAATAGTATAGGCGGGGGTAGGGGGCGGCAGCACCCCAGTTAATAAAGCAACTAAAATGCTCTTCTTCCTCCCAGAAAGTCTGATAAAACATTGATTGCGCTCCTGAAAGGCGGCAACGGAATGGAATTGCGCGCCTGGAAGACAGCAACAGAATTGAATTTTATGTGAAATGAATGTGAATGATGTCACCATTGAGGCATTTCACGATCCAAAATTTGCGTACGAATATTCGTTCCCTGACCTCAGGCAGTAATTGCCTTCTGATGGCGGTGCAGTTATTTCGATTTTTCCGCGTGATTGACGATTGGAACGCGCTCCTTGAATGGTAAGCTATTTTACAAAATTCAAACCACTTTAGCGTCCCGCCACTTCCCCCAACCACTTCTCCCGTGGTTGGGCATGGGGTCGTTCTCTTCAGAAATGAGCGGGGTCCACATAATGAGGTGAGCGGTCCTCTCCCTCTTTTAAGGTTTGTAGGGCATACAGAGACAATTAATGCCCCTGGATGCATAAGGGTGAACCCAGAAAGTCCAGCAACGACTTAGAGACGGAGTTGGATCAGTTTGCTGAGCGGCACGACCACCATGCCATGAGTCCCGGGTTCGAGACCAGGTCTCCCCGTGAGCTTTTCTTAAGAAATTAAAATAATCCACTCCGTTTCTGAGCTGTTGTCTAGCTCGCAGCAATGCAAAAAACAAGACATTCAAGTTTCCTTACTTCCCTTACCCTAATTCCCTCCCGGCCAAAGCTATGCTAACGCATCAAAGTATTGTCCCCTAGGCTTTAGTCACATCGTATTAAAAAACATGTATTTATTTTTATTTATTTTATATAATATTTTTTTGATATATTTTTCTTTAAGTTTTTTTGTGGCGAGTTTCTTCAAGTTTTTTTTTCTTCGTTTTCAATCTTTCCCATCCTAGATGAGATTTTCTTAATTACGCGACCTGGAGCGGAGATGGCATCCCTCTAGAACTCCTCCTCCCTCCCCTCTCTACACTTATACTACAAGCCCTAGCCTGCGAGCATGCCATCTCCTATCTACCGCTCGTACCTCTGCTTACAGACGAGTTTTTAGATGAGGCTGTGATTTCAGAGAATCATGGCTTGATTGCTGGTCAGCTGATGATCTCTGGAAACATAGACTGCGTGAGACACAGCAGTGGCGGCGGAGAGGTCCGGACCGCAACAAAATGCATTTGAAAGAAAGCAAGAAATAAAGAATTTATATACCTTCGAAGCGAATGATTAAAAAATTGAGTGGGGAATTAGAAAGTAAATAAGACAGTAGGTGCTAATATAAGATATAGCAAGAATAAATTATTGTAATTTAACGTGATAAATTAAATTAACAAACTCGGAGCTTTCTGAGCTCTAACAAAAAATTATCATGATCACAACACTCTAGGCTTGACCAACTACTACCCCAACGTTAGCAACCTTATCTATCTTCTCTTCTATCTCGTTAACGGGACTCTGGAAGAAATAAATGAACTGAGAATTATCTACATGTAGGATCAGCTCGTTTGCTCACTCTACTAAGATCATAAGATCAAAACCTAGCACACATTTACGACATACCCGAATTTTGCTTTCTTTTATCAAATTGTGATGGTATTGCTGCTGATTAGCAGTTAGGTTCGAATCTTTGATAGGTATGAACTTAAAGGCAATTAAATCTATACAAAAAGAAATTTCAGCTTATTTGACAATTTGTGGGTTAGAGTGAATTATAAATTGAATTATATATGACTATTGGAAATTAGAGGACTACCTAATTATCCTTCAGGAATTCCTTTTATTTTTTGGGAACAATACATGACTCTACGAACATCCCTCGCCTTAATATTATGCTGTTGCATAATGGCTGCATTTGACTTAGTATCAATTTTGTTACTTTCAATCTAGGCAGCAGTATTAGTCGTAGTAAATGTTGTAACAACGCTTGTACAAATTTTTGGCGCAATGACATTACTTAGTATAAAGTTATCAGCTATTCCAGCGGTGATTTTAGTATTAATTGTTGGTCTGTTGTATGTTTCCTCACCTCTGTAGGAAGCAAGGAACGTCGAGTTTGCTTATAAATGCAAATTTCAATGGCCCATTATTTCATGGAATATTAACATCAACTCTAGCTGTCATTATGCTTTCAACATCTCCATTTGAATTTGTTGTGACACATTTTTTCTGGTTATTATTGGCAGTTCTATTCATAGGAGGAGCTAATGCGCTGATATTTTTCCCAATAATATTAAGCCTTCTAGGACCAGAAGCGGAACTAATTCCTCTTCAACATCCCGATCGGATTTCAACACCATCACCAATTATTCAACGAATTAAACGAGCCAATAAAACAGTAATTGTTAACGGTCGTTCAGGCTGTAATAAACCGCACTATCATCATAAACATGTCAACATCAACAATGAACCCTCCCTAACAACTATAACCGAGGAACCCCCGTCCTGGAAATCATCATCATCGTCAATAACAATCAACAACGACAAGTCACCGAATGGAAATCAATATCATCAGCAGCAGAGCGCTCAAAATAAACTAAGTGGAAGCGGAAGTTACTCGGAACTGCAAAGTATTGTCGTTCAACCGGAAGTCACTGTAGAAACACATCACAATGGATCCGATGCAAATACAACAAAAGTTACAGCGACAGTCAACATCAAAGTCGAATTGGTTACACCCAGCGGACGGTCGCGAAATTACAACTTTTCAAGTTAGCAATAAGATCATATCGAAGTAGTTAAATATCTAGAAAAATATTGGCTGCATATATATGTACATAGGGTGCTCCGTCAGCACCTTCGCTGAAGTTATTTGATTGTCGTAAATATACGACTGACTTATTAGAGTTAGCTATACCTCTTTACATAAATATTTTTATATAAAACTTTGACTTAAATTGTATATGTACTTATATTTGTTGTTTTCATTCACTTAAATTAATGATAAATTCTCAAAGTATTTATTTTATGAACCGCAGGATAAGAATTATAAGACTGAGTTTAAGTAATCTTGCTGTTATTCAGGTTTGTTTAAAACTGTCCAAATCGTGCTCAAACTGAAGATGAGCGAGGGTGCCACCAAATTATATGTGTATCTATCTGAATAGCAAACATCAATTATATTATTTTACGTTTATTTTGCACCTGTTAAGTGTTAGTGGTTAAATAATTCGTTTTCCAAACTCTTATAAAACCAATGCAGTAAATTTAACTTATTTAATGCCAAAATGTACAAATCTTTATGTATAACGCTTTTCGTCCACTGGTAGATCTTAAGAAGTTCTGTTACGAAAAGGTTTGAAACATTTGTGTAGAAAAATAGTTTAGTTATATAATAGAACCGAAACAAGTGCTCACAATTTAATTATCCTTAAAGTTTAATGAAATAAATGACAAAAACTCAGCAAATACTTAAACGTAATCTTAGCTTAGGCGTGATGTGATATCTTGGGCAACGAAATTGAAGTTTGATAAGTTCAATGCTCAACGCTAGTACGAATCGGTTGCATCTAGTGCTACGGCTTACTTCGAGCGATAAAAATTATGCAAGCGATTAGTCGGGATAAATGCATTCAAACGAACAATACAATTATCAATACGTCAAATCGGTCCACTTAAAGTTGCAAATCATCAGCTTAAAGATGAATTTTGACATCTTTAACTACTTCGGGCAAGTCATTTATAAACAAAATATATACACCCCGTGCAACAAAAAGAGCCGCACGTTTAAAGTTATATAACAACAATTTATTATGTAATTTTTCTGTATTTTACATTATTCACATATAACCCAATTAAAAAGTATGTTTTATGCAATATGTAATTTGTTTTCAAAAAAAAAAATTTAGTTTTTCGTTCGAAATCAAAAAATGCTTCATTTTGTTCAAATTTTTAATGCAATGTTATTTCATAAAAAATTAAAAATACAGTAAGCCAACAATATCTCTTTATTTCTATTAAACTTAAAAATGTATTTTCAAAACTTAAAAGTTCTAAAATTGAGTTTAAAAAAAAATTAGTACTTTGTAGTACCGTCCTTTGTCTTAATAACGTCTCGAACCCTATCGATGTATGCAACTGTACATAGTGAATATTTCTAGCAGAAGAGTGCTATTGCACAGCAACAACCGTTAAAAGCAATTTGGACATCTTGGAGACTATTTAGCACGAATTGAGCCGGGAAGATATGAAAAAGGAAACCACGTGCGGCTCTTTTTGTTGCACGGGGTGTATATAATATAATTTTGTTAAACGGTGGTCAAGGGAGTTTTCTGATCGACTGACCCTTATTCACTTATTTTTCTCCTTGGTTAGACCGGTTCTCGAGTATGCATCTCAGGTTTGGTCACCTTGTTATGCTGTTCATTCCAGACGCATTGAGTCGGTGCAGCGGAACTTTGTTAGGTTCGCACTAAGAGACCTTCCATGGAATGATTCACTTAGGCTTACTCCTTGTGTAGATCGGCTCCGATTGCTTAATATGCACTCGTTGGAAGAACGACGTAGAGTTGCTGACCTAGTCTTTATTCACCAGCTTTTGAACTCGAACATAGACTCTTGCACTCTCGCAGGTATGGTTTCTTACAGGCATACCGCGTATAGCTTAAGAGGACTGCTTTTACTGCATGTTGTTCACTCTCGGTCTCGGTCTGCATGAACCTATAAATCGCATGTGTGGAGCCGTGAATATGTGTCCTGTTTTTGACCTGGCTCTTACTAAGGATTTGCTGAAACGATCTCTGTTGTCTGTGCACCCCTGATTGTTTGTGTGGGCGTGTTTTGGATTTTTTTGTTTGTTTGTTTGTTGTTTACTAATATTTTATTGCATGGGTTGTGGGAGCCTCATTCATCTCAATATACGTTATATTCTGGTGAATAGGGCAATTGCTTCTAGGCTTCTGCCTATGAAGTGCGCCTTCTGAGTTAGAAGGATTAATTCTACAAAAGGATTAATTCTACAAATAAATAAAACAAACATAAGAGCAGAGGACCTAGTCCTGACCTCTGGGGGACTTCTCGGTGCACAGGTAAAATATCAGAGAGCTACAAACGATCCGACATGAAACTGTTAATAAGTGTAAGAGCTGTTGAATCAAAGTTGGCCAACTTCCTAATAAGAAGCTAGTGGCAGACGGAAGGAGAACCCGAGCACTAATTTAATTTACATCCAAAGAAATTATGATATCCGTAGTAATTTTCAACAGGGCAGTTTACACCTATGGCACAACCTAAAACTAACCCGCCAACAAGTCAAAATAGTGTGTTCATTCAAGCAGCCCACTACGAGAGAGGAAGTAGCCTTTTAATGAATCTGGGCGGGATATTATCTGGCACACATGTTTCAAAGTTTATTAAAAATATATCAGTAATCATTTCATCCAGCTCAACTCGTCTAAAGTTAAATGCGTTGTCACGTGTAGGATTGAACTTATCAAGGTTTGTATTTCCACATCTCGCAGTTTTAGTAGCAAGTCACTGAAAATTATTAAATTCTTGAAAAGCAAAGTTCCTACATCCGGAAATATATCGCAATATTTCTTTGTTTAAAATTTTTACGTGCTGGTGACATATACCGATATTTTATTAATCAGCATTCTTTGAAATTCTTTCAATTGCAATAGGGCTTGATTTTAATCCATTCCCTACTCTCAAGATCAACTTATATTTGTTAAAACATGATTTAATTTATTTAAAAGTAAATGTTCGAGGTCATTTAAGAGTACTAAACAAGGACTGTATTCTTTTAAAATAAACATTTTACAGTAAAAGTGATATAAGTAATAAGGAAATCAAATTTCTTTTTAATTTTCACTTGAAACGAAAAGTACAAAAAATAATTAGGTATTAGGCAAATATTTTTCTGTTTAATTGTTCAGATTTATAGACTATTTACTTCCCTCTTCCTTCAAAATTCCTTAAATAATAAATACATCTGAGACGCGGGACTAATAACACAAAAAAATATTTTTGTTTTCTTTTTTATACTTTAATGCTTAAGAGAAACAGAACTTGTTCAAGCTTTACTTAGAAACAACATTAGAATGATCGTAAATTGTATTTAATATCTCAAAGGAGGCCTCAAGAGAATTATATGTTGTATGAAGCCTTTTTCAGTTTTTGAAGTGGATAAAAAGTGTACTCAATTTTTCTTTAAAAAAGAAGATTTAGATTTAGACGAACCAACGTATTAAAGGGTCACTCCGTTTTGTCATACTTGAGGCAATTAAATAAATTAAATTGTAACTGTTGAATACCTTCACTTACCTGAAATTAGTAACAACAAATCCGAGATAGCCAAACTAAAGAGATAATAGTTGGTCGCAGTATGCATTCCTCTATTCTTTGCTATCACAATACACGTTATTATGTTACCTAATAAACCACTTATGAATATCAGACCGTAAAGTATAGTCATCGGAATGACCACAATGAGGGGATCACGTTTCATGTAACTTCGAGTATAATTGACCACTTTTGTAGCATTATCAGTATAATTAAAAGCGTAGCCAATCACATCACTATAATTAATGTTGGTTAGGTTAAAATTCACCTGCACATAATTTATGTTATCTATCATTATTGGTAGTGTTGTATTCATTTTTCACATTAAAAGGTATAACTTTGGATTCACATTTCGCATTATCACTAATCACCTTTCAATTAAGACTTAATTTAAATTTATTTTCTATTTTACACTAAAAGCACACATTTAAATGACAACCACCTTGTAAAATTTTTACGTCTGACAGGCTTTACGTATCGCCAAAAACTGAATGAAATTCATGTCCTGACTCCATTCTATTCAAAGGATTTGAAGGAATGCATTCAGTGAATTGTGCTTGTCCTGCGCAAATAAACGAATTCCCCTCCTAAATGCCGGTGAGTGAAAATCTGAGTGGTTTTTTATTGACTCTCAAATATAGAGCTGATAATTTGGCGATTTTCCATTGCTTTAGTAAGGCAGAAGTAGTACCTCAGAAATAGCACCATTTTTATACAAAGTACTAGGAAGTAGTGCCTAGAATGATTAACATGTTCCTGTTGACAGTGATATATTGTTCAATCGTTGACGTTTTTCTGCAGAATTCCTCAAACCTGGACTCTGGTGATTTATAGCAAACCCACCCACAACACCGAAGGACTTTCCAATCATTCAGGAAAAATTTCAAAACCCACTTATATATGCATAAAACCTAAATTGGACAGCTAAATGTTTTTCAACCAGAAACAAACAATTATTTCCTGAAACTGATAAATGTCTTTTTCACTACATTTATTTTTAGATTAATTGAACCAGAAGAAAATTTATGGAAATTCTACTTGAACTCTTTGAAAAGTTTTTGCTTTAAATTTAACTGCTCCAAATTATTTAACTTTTTCCTGCCGGTCTGTGAATTTAATTTTCTTCCTCGGCACGCTCTCAATTATATTAGATTTACTGAAGGGTGGTTATATGCTTACTTTTATGATGAAAGTATTTATAAGTCAGCTGTTCCGTAGTCAACTTAATGCCAATTGTACTCACAGGAATTCAAGTGATATTGAAAAACTCATTAAGCGTGAAATAGAGTGGAGTAAAGTGAGGAACAGAAAATTCTGTACTGATAGAAGGACAGTAGTTTATTTCCTGCAAAATTATTTGAGTTTGTCACGAGTTTAATTAAAAGTGGTCAGAAAATTGACCCTTTTGTTTCCAAGTAAAATGCAATGGAATAAGTTGTAAATTGAAACGTGAAATGGCTTCAGATGAATTAACTAGATTGGCTCATGTGATCAGTTCTTATTAAAATCAGAAAATAAGAAAGAGACCGATGGTTCCAATTGGACCAAAGCTATTTACGTGCAAGTATGGGCCAAGATAGACTTAATGCCCTCGCATTATATCGAGGCTCAATTAGTGCAAAAAATTGATTATATAATCGACGTTTTCGCGCGAACCAAAGCGAGAAAAAAGAAATTGATATCATAAGTTATTTAAAAAAATGTATTTAATATTTAATACAAAAAATTATATTTAAATTACTAACTTATATTTGAAATTATTTTTAAACAATACATGTAAACCAATAAAGAGTTATATTAAAAATAATATTTGATAATTTAAATATTTTATAATTAAATATATAATTTTGACAATCACTTTTACATTAAAAAAAAGGGCGACATATCGACAAGGGCCTAGGGCGTCATCGAACCTAAATCCGCCACTGCTGCTTAGTAAAATAAGAACTTTGCGAGATTCATTAAATCTTCTAGAGTTGGACAATTTAAGGTATTTTGGTGTTTTAAAGTATAAAAAAATCCAATATTTTTAGCTTTTACAAAGCCTTTCGGTTATCAAAGGAGCAATTTCAGACTATACTGAATAAAATTGATCCCAAACTCAGGCCTATAACAAAAGTGATATCAGTACCAATTATTTTAAAACTAGCCGCAGTGTTAAGATTTTTGCCGAGGGAAGTTATCAACACAGAGCAGGGAGTGATTTTAATGTAGCGATAGTAGTGCCAACATTTTAATAGTGTAATAGGTTCTTTGCATGGCACTCATATAAAAATAATAAGTCCGCGTAAAGATATCCAACATCTCTATAACAATAGAAAAGGGTTTCATAGGGTGATTACAGTGACTGCATGTGATCACAACATGAGAATTCGTTTCATAAATGCTAATCACCCAAGATCTTCTCATGATTCCATGGAATTTATTCAGCTTAAAAAATATTCTTCAAGGTGAAAGGCGATAGAAATTCATGGCTTTTAGATAATTTTGACATGCGTATTGATTTACGGACATGCCACTTTAATGCTCAAAGTCTCTTTCCGAAAATTGATGAATTTAAGGAGATTTTTAATTCCTCTATGATAGATATTATTTGTGTAACGGAGACATGGCTAAAGCCTCATATCTGTTAACAATTTTAAATGTTTTCGGAATGATCGAGTGAACCGTGTGGTGGAGTGGCATTGTATCTGAGGGATTCACTGGCGGGGCGTACTGTTTCGCAGTCCAGATGTCGAATATATTTTCGTCGAGGTACTAATAGCCAATGCAAAGTATCTAGTCGGAGCTATTTACAAACCACCCCACATATCTTGTCTGAATTCTATGGAGTTGGTTTTCGTTGAAGTTTCTGTTTCGCACAATCATGTCATAGTTGCTGGGGATTTTAATGTCAACTTGCTAAATGATAATCACCTTACTCGTCGATTCACCGATTTGATTACGACTCTAGATTTTTCTGTGATTTGCAGCTTCCCTACTCATTTCACAGCTACATTTTCTTCCTTATTCGATCTATTTTTAGTTACTAACTCTGAATCTGTGATTTTTTATAATCAAATATCATTTTCAGGCTTTTCTAGCCGCGATCTTATGTTTTTAACTTATGACGCAGGGAACGCGAATCGTCCTGAGAAGACCTTTTCTTATCATGATTTAAATCCGTTGATCTAAACTCTCTGCTGAATGAGGCATGTTCTTTCGATTGGAAGGAGGTCTACTAGCTTACATCTTCAGATGAGCAACTGTGCTATTTCGAACACCTTCTTAGTGAACTCCTTCATAAGCATGTAACAATCAGAACGCGAAGAGTTATTGATTATAGCTGTCCTTGGTTTAATCTGAGAATTGGATCTTTAATTTCTCAGCGCATCTGAGATGCGTGAACGTTTCAGCTACTTACGAAATAAGGCGCATTGCGAGATCAGACGTTCTAAAATAAATTTTTATAACTCCCAACTAGACATCAAACTTACCACAAATAAATTGTCGAATAATTTGAGAAATGTGTGTATAGGTCGATCAAAGGATGCTCACGTCTCCAAGGATGCTAATGAACTTAATCGAATGTTCACTGGTCAATTTTCGAGCTGCAATTGTAATAACGACATTATCCAGGTCGGCTTTCCTTCATTGAGTAATCTTTACGAAGGTTTCTCGTTTGCTTTAGTAACCACTCGCAATGTTAATAACGCGTTTTTCTCTATCAAATCTAAGTCGGTTGGTCTTGATAATGTGCATCCTACTTTCACTAAAACGCTCCTGCCGGTTGTGTTACCATCTCTTACTCACATATTTAATACAATAATTGTAACTTCAATTTTCCCTGAGAAATGGAAGAGATCCAAGGTAATCGCAATACCAGAAAAACTGGTACTAATGTTGAAGACTATCGCACTATAGCTATATTGCCATTTTTATCTAAAGTATTTGAGAGGCTCTTACACACGCAGATGCTATCCTACATTAATTAACAAGATCTTTTGTGTCCACTTCAGTCAGGATTTACACCTAAACATAGCTGCGTGAGAGCATTAATTAAGGTGACCGATGATATTCGCTGCGCAATTAATCGTGACTTGTTATCATTTCTTGTTCTGTTTGACTTCTCTAAGGCTTTCACATATTACTATGATTGAGAAGTTATCTAGCCAGTTCTTCTTTACGGAATCTGCCTGCAAATTGACCTGAACTTATCTTGTGGGCCGCACGCAGAAAGTCTTCTGTAACGGATTGTATTCGAGTTTTCTTGACATACATATTGGTGTTCCTCAGGGATCTATCTTGGGTCCGCTTCTTTTTTCCCTTTACATCAATGACCTCCCAACATGCATAAAGAATTGTAGCTTTCACATGTATGCCGATGACGTTCAGTTATATATTTCCAGGCCTCTTGGCTTGATGGAGGATGCCGTCCACAGGTTGAACGAGGTATCTCATCTATCAATGACTGGGCTGTTGATAACAAACTACTACTCTACGCATCCAAGTCCGACTCAATTGTTATCTACCGAGAGTGCATTGATACAACGGATTTTCCTAAAATCTTTTTAATGGAATTTAAGTACTCTACAAGGATACGGTAAGGAACTTAGGAATTATCTTTAACAAAACGCTCTTGGTCTCATCACGTGAAGGGCATTGTTTCTAAAATATATGAAGCTCTTCGACGGCTCTGTTTATCTGCGCCTTTTACGTCACTTGAGACCAGGATGATGTTGGTCAAAGCACTGCTGTTGCCCTTGTTTGTTTATGGATGTGAGATTTTTTGTCGACTGGAGTCTGACTCACAAGAAAGAAAACTTAATATGGCTGTCAATTCTGCAGCGCGTTATATATGTAATATTAGACGCATTGATCATGTGTCCTCTTACACTAACTCAATCATTGGGTGCCGTATATTAAAATATATTGAGTTTTGTACTACTCTGTTTTTGTGGAACATTATTAAAAATAGGACACCAAAGTATCTAGTAGTAACTTAGTAGATTTCAATGAATTGTACATATCTACATACTATGCATATGTATATGATTACCCATTACTTTCAGTATTTTTTTTCTTTTATTAATTATGTTTGCTTTTCTGCTAATTTGTATTTGTAATACGTTGCCTTCCATCTTTTGATTTTAAGTTTTTAATTTTCAATTGCTTTTTTCTTTTTCTTTTTACTTTTTTCTCTTGCTTTCTTATTTCCTGCACATACATAGAAGTGTTAGCTTAATTGTGTAGCGTTATGAATTATCATGAAACTAAATAAATAAAATAAAATAAATAAACTAACGTATTCATATGCCTTTTCTTCAACTAAAGGTGACTCGGGTTACCCTTTGGATCCCTATTTAATGAGTCCTTTTCGCTCGGCAGAAGCAGGAAGCTTACAGGCTAGATGTAACCATCATCATACCAAAGGAAGAAACATTATTGAAAGGGTCATTGGTGCACTTAAAAGCAGGTTCAGATGTCTTTTAGTCGCCAGATAACTACATTATTCCTGAGAAGGCTTCCCAAATTGCGAATATTTGCGTAGCTTGCATAATATTTGGATAATGCACAATATATAATTTGAGGAAAAAGACGTTAAAATATTTCCCGATAAGTTTTCTACTTATAAATTTCTACACGCTTTTTCTACCTGGGCATATTGTACCCTTTTGGAAGGGTAATAAGATGGACAATCCAATAAAAATAAAAAAGTGCTGTACTAATTACATGAATTTCGGAGGAACTGTGGAAAAATGCTGAATTTCAGGTAATCGCAGACCATTTTTTTAAAGTTTTAGAAGTTATTGTACCTGAAGTGGTAGCAGTTAGATCAACATTGCTGACAATTTTGGAAGTTCCATTGGGATAGTAGTTTTTTAGCGTTTGCTTGATATCGCTGTGTTGCGGATACCAAAAGCTAAAAATAAAATAGTAATGGGGATATCATGAAAAACTGAAATGTATGAATCACCCTGTAACTCCCAAACGGTTGAGATTGCCCCCCACCCAGCTATAACATTTTTTGTTTGCCTAGGTGAGAGCTGTCACCCCACTCATTTTGGCACGTCAGATCTGAAACACTCTGTATTACGTAATTGAAATCATATACATATATGCCTTTAGCACACGTGCATGAATATATTTCCTAAGGTCGTTAGTTTTGTTCACACTGGAAAAACTAGTTCAAAAAAATCTTTTGCTCATTCCTCATCATTGAGAATTCATTCGTTTTTTTAAAGACTTTGGTATAGCCATTGGTATAGCTTTAGAACATGAAAGCATTTTATTATCCATACTTTTTCCACAACCTTAAGGAAAAGTTTGTTTATGTTTTTACATAAAGGTAAAATCCTGACCCTTCTATTCAGAATTGATTGCCACAAAATGTGTGATAGTACTGTCGGATCTGAAGACAACAAATTTTCCTGGTAAGCCTGTAAATCCTGAACTGCTATGGACTTGGAATGAATTCATTTTATTTCACCACTATGTTGGTAGAAGAAATCTTGTTCATGTTTTCCTTTCAATCTGTAAACAAACGATGTTTCAGAGATTTTAACACAAGAAATCAATTCTCGGAAAATGGGTGATACAATTTCGTCATTCAGTGTCCTAAATTTTACTTAAAACCATTTGATCACAACCACTATATGGAAAGCTTTGAATAGAAAAAAGTCAATAGCTTTTTCTCGTTCCAATTTCGCGTTCTACTGGCAAATTAGGTAATGAAAATCTGATTTCATTTCAACTTTGTGTTATCAATTAGAAGAAATTTTCCACTCAATTGAAGTTCCGTGTTTAGGGGCCAGAAAAAAGTCCTATTATATTACTAGGAACGGTATTAGAAAGTTTGCTACGATGGCTGGCGTGAAGCAAAATTGACTCGACAAAATCCTTAAAGTTGTTTTTGCCTTGAGTTTTTTCTCCTTTTACGTCTCAGTGATTTTGTTTCTAAAGAAACCCAAATAAAATTGATAAAAATTGAGATTGAAAATTAAAAAGTCCTCAGTAAGTTGCTCTACGACAAAGTAGAAAAAATGTCGTCATTGATTTTAATCTTTAAAGAAAGCTTCAAGAAGTTAATTTTTCGGCTTTTAGGTCACTGAAGAAATGAAATAACAAGAGAGGATTACATTGACGGTAATAGTCGTAAGTTTGGTGTTTTGTATTTTGTTTAATAACATAAGCTTTTGTTGTGAAATTATAAATAGTAAAATTAGGTGAAGTGCACAAGATGTTAATGATTTTTATGTTTATTTCAGAGTTCATCATAGTGGTCTGGAAGTTTATTTGGAGCAGAAATGTAATGTAATATAGTTGAATTTTTATGCTCTGTAGTTCATGTAACCAAACTTTGCTTTCATTATCTTTGTAGTTCCTTATTTAATTAATTTATCTCTTAATATATGTAATTATTGTATTTCTCTTTTCATAAATTCATTACCAATTCATTCTAATTAACAATTTCATTATTAATTAAACCACTTTTTATTTCAGGTGCAGTCCAAAGTCCTTGGATCTGTCGAGTTACCAGGTAAATATACGGGTCAGGTAACTTTGTATCACTTTAATTTCAGTTCTTATTATTAATCAATTCTATTTGAAGGTGAATTACGTTAACGCATATACAGGGTGTTTCAGATCTGACGTGCCAAAATGAGTGGGGTGATAGATCTCAACTAGACAACCAAAAAATTGTATGGCAGGGGGGGAGGGGGGGGGGGAGTGGGCAATCTCAACCGTTTGAGAGTTACAGTTACATTATAAATGTCAGTTTTTCATGGTATTCACATTACTCTTTTATTTTTATCTCTTGATCTACCCAACACAGCTACATCAAACAAACGCTAAAAAAACACTATCCTAATGACCTTTCCAAAAATGACAACACTACTGATCTAACTCCTACCATTACACGTATAGTCACCTCCAAAATTGAACGAAATGGTTTGCGATTACCGAAAATTCAGCATTTTCCCAAATTTTCCCTTAAATTCACGTAATTAGTACACCTCTTTTTTATTTTAATTGGATTTCCCATTTTATTACCTTTCAAAAAGGTGAACCATGCTAAGGTAGAAAAAGGGTTAGAAAAACCGTATCCTTAGAACTCCCTGAGTACCTAATTATTTTATTGCACTTTAGGTAGGAAATTCTTTAAAGAATCAAAAGTTTTAAGATAAAATGTCAACAATCTTTGTTTTGGGCTAACAGCTAATTAGTTTTAATTATTGCTGCAAAAAAGTTATAAAAATGTTAGTGCAATTTTGTTTCGTTGTCGATATTAGATTGTGTTAGCCAGAATTCACACCCTTGTATCCTGGCGTTCTGTTACTCGTACCTGATGAAAATTTTGCTATAAAAAGAATCAGTCAGCAAGAATACCTATCATAGTTAAAAAAAAACAAATCAATAAGTACGGGTGCTTTTAAGCAAAAATTATTATAAAATAGTAAAATTTACATTTGAGGAATACGCGGTGTAGTCGGCGGAAAAGAGAGAGCGGCTGAACTGGAATATCAAAAGTGATTTCCATACGAGCACCCCAAAGAGGGGTATTTACACGGACTTTAAAAAGGTTAAAAGAAACAGGAACTGTAACTTCACACGACAGGGAGAAGCGACCCGAAACTTAGGGAACTTCTGCCGACGTCGAGCAGCAAATAATCATCATATTGAGGCAGGACCCTGAGACGAGCACGAAACGAGTCGCGAGGCGCTTAGGAGTGTAGTCATCTAAGGTTTGGAGAGTTATTCATCGAGGGGGATTACCCAGCCCAAGGACTACTGGATGGAGATTCTGAGAGAATACTGAAATTTATCACGCGACATTGACGACAGGGCGTTTATGGGATGAATTCTGTGGACGGATGAATCTCAATTCAACAGTGGTGGTATCACGAACTTCCATAACCTCCATACCTGTTCGAAAACTAACCCACACAGGACAAAGGTGACCTAATTCCAGCAGAAATTCAGTGTCAATGCTTGGGCTGGTATCATCGGCAACCATTTGGTAGGACCATTCATTTTACCGCAAGTGCGTAATAGTGAAATTTATGCGGACTTTTTGGACAAAACATTGCCAGATCTAATAGAAGAGAACCCTATGGATAACCTTAGGGGAATGTTCCATCAACACGATGGAGTACCAGCTCATATGGCTAACATTGTGAAGGTAATACTAAGTGAAAACATTCCTAACCGCATTGGACGAGGTGCACCTATTTCTGGACCTGCTAGATCTCCACACCTAATTCCCTTGGACTTTTTTTCTTTTGGGGAACAATGAAGGATGAAGTTTATTCAAGCCCAGTTAACAATAAGGAGGATTTAGCTAGCCGAATTGGGAATGCAGCGACGAAAATACGGGAGGGGCTGGCTGCAATGCGCCTTAAAAAAGGCATTAGAAGGAGATTGTTGAAATGGATCCAAAGTGGCGGTGGACATATTGAACAGCTTTTGTTACTTATCAAGATTAATTGTAATAATTTTTAAATTCAATAAAAAGCATTTTAGAATTAATTTCTGTAATTTGTTAATCTTTATAATATTCTCCGATGGGATTTCTAAGTATAAATTTCTACATATTTTCTCTACGGGGACATGTTGCACATTTTTGAAAAGGTAATAAGATGGGCAATCCAATAAAAGTGAATGAGAGTTGTACTAATAACATGAATTTCGGAGAAAATTAGGTAAAATGCTGAATTTTAGGTAATCAGTAAAATTTTGTTTTCACTTTTAGAAGTGACTGTACGTGCAATAGTAAGAGTTAGAACAGTAGTGCTGACATTTTTGGAAAGGTCATTAGGATAGTTGTTTTTTGGTGTTTGTTTTATGTCGTTATGTTGTCTAGATCAAAAGACAAAAATAAGTATATTGCATATCATGAAAAACTGAAATTTATGAATCAACCTTTAACTCCCAAACGGTTGAGATTGCCCCCCCCCCCCCTGGCATACAATTTTTTGTTTGTCTAGTTGAGATCTATCACCCTACTAATTTTGGCATGTCAGATCTAAAACACCCTGCATTCATCTTCTAAGTTGATATATTACATATTGGCCCTGATACAAAAGTGAGCAACTCAGAGTTAATATTTTATATGAAGATGTGAGGTTGGTCCCGACATCCATCTTACTTTTTCATATAAAATACTGAGTCTGAGTGTGTGGAAATTTTTGTTTTTGCCATTGTACCGTCAAAATTGTTTTTTAGTTAGTAAATTTATATATAAAAATTATCTAAGTTGCAGAAATTTCGGAATCTGGCCCAGGTATCTTAGCTATACATTTAAGACGGAGACGGAGTTGCATCAATTCGTTGAGAGGCACGACCAACATGCCATGGGTCCCGGGTTTGAGACCAGATGACCCCGTGAGCTTTTATTAAGAAATTAAAATAATCCACTCCGTCTCTGGGCGATTGTTCAGCTCGCAGAAATGCAAAAAAAACAAGACTCAAGTTTCTTCACTTCCCTTACCCTAATTCCCTTCCAGACAAAACCATCAAAGGGTTCTCCCCTACGTCGTATAAAAAAAAGCAGCTACAAAGTTAAAAAATAAATTATTGTAGTGATTAAATATAATAGTTTTTATGAAATAAAGTTAAATAATTCGGTTTTGTCAAGTTTACTTTAATTTTTCCGGAAAAAAGGGACCGTGCGATAATTAGAAAATTAAGAGTTACTTTTGTAAACAAGATCAAAAGAATATAGACTTTAAATCAACAAAGAAGACGATCAACTAAAAAAATTCACCATCTTTATTGACTGATTTAAAAAACAAAAATTTTATCAGATAAGAAATGAGTGAAGTGTTAGAAAACATTGCAGTTTCTAACAAGTAAATATTTAATCGCTTGCAAAAATAAATCCTCCTCAAAATCATGTTGATCCTGAATTACGCTATATCGCATTGAATTTAAATTTTTTATCCTCAAGAGCATATTCCTACGTTACGGAGCAATTCGGAGTTTGTTTACTTCATTCACGCACAATTCGACGATGGTATGAACACTTAGATTGCCAGTGGTGTTACAAAAGAGGCGTTTTTTGCAATTAAAAGTGCTTTCACTGCAGCACAAAAAGAAGGGGGAAGATTTGAGTGGACTATGACGCTTGTTTACGTTAGAAATAGCAGTCGAAAAGGAGTAATTGCCACACACTGTTCATGGTGCTTTGATGGTGCTGCCGTTAGCCTTACAGCAAGCAAGCTATTAAAAACTGATGTAAGAAATATTAACTCTAAAGGATTTTTTCAAATTAAAGGATGCAACGACAAACGCATAATAAATCCTACCATATGATTAAGCTAGTGTGAACCAGCTAGTGGGGGACTTGCGGGTGATAATTAATGGGTAAAGTGAATGTATAAAATGGTAATATTTACAATTCCTGGTAGATCTACAAGAAAAACATGAATTACATCTCGGGAATAAATTAAAAGTTACATTTACTTCGCACAATGAAAAATTATCATAAAACTGGCGGTCAAACAATCAGCAAATCAGTGGCAGATGCCTTAGACATTGGCAGGGAGGTTTTAAAGAATCCGAAATTTCTAGGAAGCAAATCAACATCAGATTTTATTACAATATTACCCGTCACTTTCGACCTACTAAATAGTAGGAAAGTATCTGATTATCAATAAAAAAAATTCGAGATTCAAATTCATATTAAGCAGTCTATCAGATACCTTTACAGCCTAAGGCGACAATCAGAGATGCCAGACGTATGGAGCAAAAGTCGCCGAGCCGTGGCTCTGAAAAATTGTAAAGCACCTTTTATTAATAAGGCAGTGAAATGAATATTAAATAAACGGGTTATTAACTAATTTGCGTGTTTTCTTTCTCTTTGTTTTGCTAACTCCTTGACAAGGATTTTAATTTATATAATCAATCAGGTTTTTCAATTTTTGTTTTTACAACCTTAATGTACAGAAAGTCTAATAAATTTTTGACGTACATAAATACACGTAAGTACACGTAAGTGCAAATAGTCACAAACTTGAATATTTTACCCAATCGATTCCAATTATTTATTACGCACATTTTAATCTTATAGGAATTACAATAATATATATACAAAGGATAGTAAAAGCAACCGCAGGGACGACAGAAAAACAATTTTGATGTCGGCTATATCAGAATCAGATATCCACGACGTAACGACGGCATTGAGCTGTGGCGACGGTCATATTCACCTGCACAGTTAGAGAAACAACTAAACGAAGTGTGCGACAGTTCATAGTCGCATATACACTTTACACACTTCACAAACTTTTTAAAACTTAGTTACCTTATACTTTTGTTTTAGGAGGAAAAACTTTGTATATAACCAGCTCATTTCATAATTGTCCAGAGTTAAGACGTTTTAAATTATTAAATAAAAAATACCAAAATTTAATCCGGTTTATTTAAAAATGGTAAGACCAAAAAAAAATGGTAATGGCCAACAATAATATTTAAATTCAAAGGAGGTTAACATGCGCCCTCCTCATTTCGTAGAGGTAGTAACAGTCACTTGCTACCTCCACTTTGGTGACCCCGACTACGTCAACACTTAGTGCACCCCCCGACGACCGGAAGATCTAACTAAGCCCACTATCAAGAGGACGATACACCGCTGCATCAACCTGAGCCTGTAGCCATACAATCAAAAAAGACGACCCAATGTCTCATCCCTTACCTGCAGCAGTGCCAGCCGTACTAACAAGAAGACGACCCACTGCCTTGGCACTCACAGTAGCTGTACTATCAAGAAGACGACCAACTGTATCATCACTTGCCTGCAGAAGTACTAGCTAGAAGACAACACACCGTCGTTTGCTCAATATACAACTACATAAACTCAGTGACCTTTACTTCGTTAACACAAGGATGTTTCTTAGTATACTCATACCCACAATCTGTACCTTCTTGCACAACATTTATAGAAAGAAGCCCGACAACAACAAAACGGCTACACAGCAACACTCCAAACTCCCACTTCTGTATTTTTAATGTAGTATAAGATGACTTGCTACCTCAACCCCGTCCTGCAGAAATGGCCTCAAGAGGACGACACACCGTTGCCTCAACCTGAGCCTGCACCCCAACAAAGGGACGAAACAGCGCTGCCTCACCAAGAGGACGACAAATCGCTGCACGATAAACCGTCCATCATCCGTCAATATTTAGTGCACCTCTCCATTGGTGACTCCGACGGCACCCCAAGGTCTCTGCCTCAAACGGATGTCCCACCTATCAAAAGACGCCGCATTCAAACATACAAGTCTCAGCAAAAGAAATAACTAGGCGTCCACACCATACAGGACGTCACTACAAAGAAGGGACGGCGCAACAGACGTTGCCGCTACCCAATGAAGTGGAGAATAGAACTACGGAGGTTAACACGGGCCCTCCAAATTACAATAGCAAGACGCAGTAACTATTACCTCCTGCGGAGGGACGTTACTACGCCACAATAAAAAATATCAACTAAATACAATTCAAAGGAGGTTAACACTCGCCCTCCACATTTTTTTCTTCTCGTGTTATTTTAGTTATTACACATCATTCAACGTTTTACAGGACCATTCACACAACCTGCAGAAAAATATCTAACAGCCATTATTCCCATATCGGCTATACACCACTAAAGAACAGTACCAGTGCCCTTACATCGCCAGATCGAAGGACGCCACTGGGACTACGATCAGGAATACTAATCATAGACACATCATTATGATGTCATCTCAACATTTTGAATTTCGTTAAACCTATGGTTTAACTGGCAGTTATGTGGCGACGGTCATATTCACCTGCACAGTTAGAGAAATAACATAACGAAGTTGGCGACAGTTCATAGTCGCATATACACTTTACACACTTTACAAACTTTTTAAAACTTAGTTACCTTATACTTTTGTTTTAGAAGGAAAAACTTTGTATATAACCAGTTCATTTCATAATTGTCCAGAGTTAAGACGTTTTAAATTATTAAGTAAAAAATATAAAAATTTTCTCCAGCTTATTTAAAAATGGTAAGAGGGAAGTATGGCCAACAATAATATATAAATTCTAAGGAGGTTAACACGCGTCCTTCTCATTTCGTAGAGGTAGTTACAGTCACTTGCTACCTCCACAGAGCGTTAGAATAAAGAACTAGAGGAAGCGATGTACCGTGTAAAATTCCTATCCGTGAGTGAAGCTGCTCGAGGAATTTAAAATCAGCTGGGGTTGTTGACTAACAGAGACGAAAGCATATAAGAAAATGGGACAAATATATTTCGTACTGTCAAATGTTGTTTACTTTTGTGCGTAAAAAAGTTTCCTCCAGTGAATTAAGTAAAATTTTGATAAGTTTTTTAAAGTAGCTTCTTTTAAATCTTTATGTAATCATTCCAATAAAGCTATTGGACTATTTTGTGATGTTTTTGAGAACCGACTTTGCCTTAACACCCAGAATTTGTTTAAATTATTCAGAATAAAGTGAAAACTGATTTTAATGTTTTGGGTCGTTGGTAACAGGAAGGCGTCAAACAAAATTTTTAGGAGGCATCAATAGGAAATCTTAAATAAGATTTAATCAAATCCAAAAAATCCCCTTGACCTATAATATAACGTCAAAGTTAATGTGCAGCTTAAATATTTTGTTCAGAGAAGTTAAAATCAAATTATTCTTTAATGAATTATCGAGATGTTAAATGTACTTTTGGCCCCTCTTTAAATCTGACTTAATTTAAGCCTCTATTGTTGCTACCACTACATCGCTCGAAATTCTACTACAAAAGAAATTTGCTTCACTAAAATCGAGTTACAGCTCTTCCTCTAGCTCTTTATTCTAAGCATTGAGCATACTTTTATGTATATGTAAGTTTGTACTCATTCGGAGTTCAGTAAAAAGTTATTCGCGCAAAATTAGAATTTGAGATGACTCCACAGCAAAAATTGTTCTACTGTCACGTCGAGTTATGTGATTTCGATTAGCTAATATGAACTCTTGCTGTAGGCTGCCGTGCATTCTGATTCAGCCTATAGCCCAAAAGCGCCCAGCAAGAATTAAAAAATCGCTCAAACGCGCCCAGCAAGAATTAAAAAATCGCCCAAAAAGTGCCTAGTCGCAGAGAGGAAAATTTTCTCGCCAAGGGGGCGCGGACACAGAAAGCGGAGCTGAACTGAGCTGAGCTGAACTTATCAGGAGTGTGTTCAAGTTTTAGTTGTAGCCGGCTATAGCGGCTATAGCCCGAATGGCTTAAGCTAAAGCTTTTGTTTGTGTGTGTAAATGTCAAACTTGATTTGTGTCATTCCAAGTTTTAAATTTGAATTTTATTTAATATGGCTAGTAACAAAAAAGAAATAGTTACAATAGCAGCCGTCATACAAGAATGGATTCAGTTATTAAATCGAACGACACAGGAGGTCTTATTGTCCATAGTAAGTAACACTACGTCTATTTTATAAGAACGAAGAGAAGTAATTAGCTTAAATTTTCTAGGCAAGTATTACTGCTTCTGAATCTGTGGATGAAATTTGTGTTTCTGATTTAGCTCTACAGAATAGGGATGATGGACCTGTTCGAATAAAAAATTATGTAAGGCGAAATATTCCTGGCTATTCCGGTTTGGAATTTAGGCAGCATTTTCGTATGCCACGCGAGGCTTATGAAAAACTATTAGCTATATTTAATATGAAGCTGCTGGAAAGTAACCAAAAGCCTAGGAATGTTGAAAGAGACCTCTTGTCAGCAATATGGACACTAGCAACGCCAGATTCCTTTAGGTAAGTTGGCACTTTGTAAAATGGTTTACATACTTTTATTTTATATATTTAAGATCCATAGGAGGGAGATTCGACCTCGCGAAGTCGTCTTTGTCAAATGGCTTTTTCAGAATTGTAGACATTTTAAATCTTTTATCGAGGGATATCATAAAGTGGCCAACACCCATAGAAATGGATACAATAGCAAGACATTTTGAGAATAAATGTTATGTTAAAAATATTATAGGAGCTATCGATGGTACATATGTAAAAATAGATGCTCCAAAAGAATGGCCCGAACAGTACATAGACAGAAAATGCTATCATTCGATAACACTACAGGCGGTTTGCGACCACAAACTGAAATTTACGGATTGTTTCGTTGGATATCCCAGTTCAGTGCACGACTGCAGAATTTTTTGTAATTCTGATCTATATAATGATGCCATTCAAAACAGGAATGAATATTTTCCGGGAGGCAGATATTTATTAGGAGATAAGGCTTATCCTCAAATGATGTAGTGTTTGGTTCCTTACAAGGACAATGGAAGGCTGACGACCAATCAAAGAAATTTTAACACCTATCATTCCAAGGCGAGACAAACAATTGAAAGAGCGTTTGCTTTATTGTTTGGAAGATTTCGTCGGTTAAAACATTTATCAATGAAATGTCAAAAATATATACCTCGAACCGTTTTTGCAGCTTGTGTTCTTAACAACATTCGCTTGGATTTTTCAGAAGATTTGTCCTACATTGAAAATGATGACATGCATACAGGAGACGACAGAGGTATTTATTCCATTCGCAGCGTAGAAGAAAATTCTACACAGGCTCTAAATTTAAGAGATGCAATTGCTGAGGAAATTTCTATTTTAATATCAAATGCAGCAGAAAACTAATAGAAAAACATTCGTAAAAACAACTATAATATATTTGTACAGCTTATTTGAATAAAAAACATAAAATATTTCATTTCAAATTAACAAAAATTAAAATTGCTTCTCGCATTATAAATTAAAAACTTTTCAAACTTTTACATTTTGTCAATCAATTTTTCCAACAAATTTGTGAATTTGTCACAATTTCTGTCGACGCTATCTCTAAGGGCATTTACACTGCTTAACAATTTCGCTTGAAATTGTTCATTTTGTGATTTCTCTTTTTTTTTAAATTTTCCATTCTTTCATGGTGTTCTAGAAGACTGTCGATGGCCTTTTTTCTTTTTGTTGGAGGTGGCTGAGTCTGGCTCCTCTTCGACCTCGGAATTACATGTCACAGCTTCAGCCTCTTCATGTTGAGTTGCGCTATGCCTTATTTCAAAGAAGGCAGGGACTCTTCTGTTACCGGATAGTTCTACTGGCTGCACTGCCGAACAGCAATGAAAAATTTCGTCCATCTCATCGAAATACTCAAAGTTCGGGCAGCACCACTGGAGCATGGACCTTTGTTGTCTTTTTTTTATGTACTGCGCTTTTAGCTTGCTAAACTACCACTTACACTGCCCACCGAAAATGTCAACCCCCTTTGAGGCCATTTCAGACGCAACCGTGCTCCACGCATCGTCTCTTTTAATTGTGTTGCTTGTCAATTCCTTACGGAATTGTTTATAGCCCTCCAACAATAACAATGTGTTGTTTCGGGTCCAGGTCAATTTTGACAAATTTGCAGTACTTCCCGAAACAACTCCAGTGGTAGATTTGATATTTACTGCTGCAATTACGTAAATTAATTTAATTATAATTAACATTCTATATTACTTAAAATACCTACCAGTATTGCTTTCTATAGAGTCCAAATTAGGTGAATTTGTATCTGGAGTGGTTGTTAACAAATTTTTTTCTCCTTCTACCACTTGCTCGATATAAATATTCCCTTCAAAATAATGAAATTTATAATATTATTACATTATTTTTTACGTTACCTCCATTGTCAGTTAATAATGAGACGTTATTTTCACAAATAACTCTTCCTTTTTCTTCTACACAATAAAATATTTAGCCATTTTTATTTTGGTTATATTTATTTCAAATCGCGAATATACTTTTAACCGACTTCAACGGATGACATTCAAAAAATAAAATGGACATCAAAAGCTACTTTGGCTTCACCTCGAGAGCACAAACCAATTTGGCTACAGCCGGCCAAAACTTGAACACACCCCAGCGCTGAAAAAAACAACCATAGTGCAATAATGCAAATGCGCACACAGCAAGCTTAGCGGAGCCTATCAGCATGCAGCTAACGAGAGCTGAATTTAGTTGCTTACTTTGGTTGTTTAAATCAGTGCGTATAAGCTATCAGCACGTCAGTTTTCATGTGATATTCGGTGAAAGTAGTGAAATGCAAATGGAATTCTTAATCAGTGAAATTTGCGTGCGTCCTGCATTGTGGGAAAAGTGCAATAAAAATTATTTTAATCGAATAGTCACAAATAAATTTTGGGACGAAATAGCGGAGCAAATAAAAATAGATAGTAAGTAAATATTTTTTATTTTGCTTTTACCAGTTATTTCTATATACAGGTATAAACATATATTTAGATTTAACTCATCTTAAATTCTTTCTTTCAAAAAATAAAGCGAATTTCTCACGGGCCTCCTTGGCAATTTCTTTTGCCCAATTATAACTCTTTGTAGGTTTTTGACTTCTATCTTCATCAATATTTTCATCTGTATCATATGTATAGTAGTAATCATATATTTTCTGAATGTTAAGAATTATATTATGCAGCAAGCACATCGTCTTAATAAAGATTATTGCTCTTTCAGTGGATGTGTCCATTTCTCTTTTCAAAAGGCGTCATTTTTCAGTTAAAATACCAAATGCACACTCAACACAGCGTCTTGCGCGAGAAAGGCTTTCATTAAATAAAGTTGTTTTACCGTTAAGCCTCTTTCTTGGATACGGCCTCATCAAGTAAGAAGTTAATGGATAGGCTTCATCAGCTACAAAAACAGATCATATCACTTCCTGGTAGGTTTCTATCTGGAGGTATATTAAGTTTATTATTATTTATAGCGTGTAGTAAATTTGATACAGCAAAAGTGCCGCCGTCACTCTGGCTACCTTTGCTTCCAAATTCAATAAAAATAAATTTACAGTTTGTATCTGCGACACCTTGCAAAACAATCGAGAAGTATTTTTATAATTAAAATATTCTGATCCAGATTTTGGTGGACATTTTTCTCTGTAATGTTTGCCATCAAGTGCTCCGACACAATTAGGGAATTGACATTTATCATAAAAATCCTTTGCAATACGTAAAAATTCATCTTTACTAGGCATAGGCATATGAACATTTTGCAGGTTTTTCCCAATAGCTTTACTAATTTCCACAATAATTTTTCTCAAAGTACTTTCAGCAATACGAAAAGAAAATGCAAGGTGTCGAATTGATGTGCCACTGGAAAAAAAACCTAAAATGAAATTAACATCTTTCAGTATTTTAATAAGAAAGGTTGTTTTTATATTGAATTATTAACTTTATATTTCAGAAGAAAGCTGTACAAAAAAAATGTAAGTACTTAAAAGACGAGTATAGGAAAGCAATAAGAAGGGAGCCAAAGCCAGCGTCTGGTTCTGCAACCATTGCTTTCAAATCTTCCTTTAAATATTATGATTAAATGTCTTTAATGAAGAGATACGTAACTGATTTATATGGTAATGTGCAAGCTTCAAATTAAGGTAGTGATGAAACCGTAATAAATGAAGACGATTGCCAGATATCAGCAGAAGGTGATTGTGAAAATGAAATCGTATCGCATGAATTAATTAATAACGAAGCGTCTACATCTAACAATCCAAATAATAAAAGTGTAAGACAAAATATTATTAAAAGAAAGAAAACTCAAACAGAAGATTATTCAGAACTCGAAAGGAGGAAGATGAAACTATTAGAAATGGATATCCTTAAATTTAAAAAAGAAGATTGCGATGACATGCACTTTTTCAATAGTGTTCTTCCCTTTATGAAGCAGCTTTCTCCAATTGAAAAATTATCAGCTAGAACTGAAATTCAAAACGTTTTTTTTAAATATATCAATAAACTACTTTCTGCCACACCAACGCCTTCTCAAAAATCCTGGCATGAAAATTACGTGGAGCCATTTGAACAAGATATTGATTTTGCCAAATTTTAATAAAATGCAGTTAAAATTCAGTAAGATGGATATGTTGTTATTTAACTTTGTTATGTTGTGAATACAGTTTTATTTTGTTTTAATATACCTTTGTATTGAATTAGTTTCGTTAATAAAATGTGTAAGATTTTTACCTCAAAGTTAAAAATAACCTTTCCTCTGTTGAAATTGGTTCCCGCCAATTTGTAGGGTGCTTTTTAACATCTCTTTTTACTTCTTTCAGGATGTAATCAAATGTTTACAATTCCATTCTAACATATTCATAAAATTTCACTTCACCAAATAATTCAGCTCCGCTTTCTATGTACGCACTAAACAATTTTCCTATGCACTGATAAGCTCACCTTAAGTAAACTCAGATCAACTCCGTTTTCAGTGTGCGCGAGCCTCAATTGACGACTTAAGTAGCCCAATTGGCGAGAAATCGCCCGACTTTTGCTTTTAGATGCTTTTAGGCGGCAAAAATAATCTGTCAGTAAAGTAGTTTAAATCGGCGAGAAGCTTTTCGTTCGTTATCAAATTCGATATGCAGGTATCGGAAACTGTGTGTATATTTTCGACCCAGTCAAAGACATCGGTAGGTACATGATACACTTGATAAACGAGGAATGGCGGAACCTGAAAATTATTTTCAAAGTAAAACTATAGAACACAAGTTTCTGCAAGAACATTCTTAAGCTTCAAATCGTAGACATTTATGTAAATATATTAAGGGTTTATACGCAGTCAGGAAGCCGAAAAAAACCTGTATAGGCATTTTAATTTATTAATGTAAAAATTTATATGCATATTGTAGTAATTTTTAACTTTTTTTCATATTCTTTAGTTGTAAAAATTATAATTTTTAAAGCTGCTATTACCGATCTCTGGGGGCTTCTCTGAAAAAGTTATCTTGTGGTGACCACGATATCTCTGGCCTGGATCATATGAAATGCAAAATGGCGCTTTCTCAAAAAAGATTCGATTTTCAGTAACACTTTTTTTATAAAATTGAAATTACCTATCGGCGAAAAACACCCTTCGATCAATTATTAAAAAATATATTAATTAAACTTGTATACAAATTTGAATTTCATCGGTTCAGCAGTTTCCGAGAAATCTTAGCCACCAACTATAAAAATACAAAATTTGCGCGTAACTTCGAGAATATTTGTTGGATTGTCATGAAATTGTCTGGGTATAACTTAAATAAATGTACATTACGAAAATTATATTTTTTTGAAAATCCTAACTTTTTGAAAATTCATTTACGAATTGTTACATTATTTGCGGAAAGACAAGAAAGCCAACTTCGTCGACAGATCGCCGCTATTGATTCCAACGGGACAGTTTTAACAAAAAATAACTTTAGAACATCGCAAAAGAATTCACTATGTCAAAAATATACTCACTTGCTACACTTAAAACGAATGTAACATGGTTTTTAATATTAAATTCTACATAATTGACATCTACAAAATTTACTACATTTATAAATTTATAAATTTGTACTCACATACAGTATCTGACATCTGTATTCGAACACTATAATATTTTAAAAAAATATTGAAAAAAACTTTAAATAAAAATAATTGGCTTTTCTTCATGAGATATGATGATAATGCCAAGAAAAATTCTTTTATTATTTCATACTTTGCTCGAGTTTTGAACGGTTTCATAAATTTTATTATTCTTATTTAAAGTTTTTCCATTATTTTTTTGTAGTAGGGTACAATCGCCAAATGTCGTCCTCTGTTTGTTTTTTTCAAATAAAAAATCATATTTTAGGAATAAATGTAATAAAAGTCACGTAAAATTTCGGAAATATATCTTTTTATTAGAATTTTGTAATAAAACCAACTTGACATAAAATTAAATAAAAAAAACAATCATTCAATGAAAACTTAAAAAATCAGTCATTAAATTTTTTGTGTCCTATTATCGTCCCCAGGGTCATTCAAGTGTACAAGCAACTAATAATGTGAAGAATTGAAACCTCAAACTTTTAATACAATTTCTTTAATCCGAATGCATCTTTAACCTATTAAAATTTTAAGCAAAAAAAAGTACTACAGTATCTTGAATATACACTACACTACACGTATTCGCAAATATTTGTGAAAACAATAGACAATATTTTATTAATTTTTTTCACGAGCACATTAAACTTGTGCGCGATTAAACTTGTGTGGATGAAGACTGACGGCTAGCGCCATCAATTCAATATTTCGCCACTCGACCTCTTCATTTGAAATCCGAGATATCATAGGGACGATATTAGGCCAGGGGACGATATTTATAGATTGTACCTTATGATAGTGTACGAATACAGATGTCGGATACTGTACGTACATTAAGTAATCAGCTATTTAGGATGTACTTATACCACTTATGAATAAGTTTAAGTCTACAGAAATCTCAATGCCATAAGATGTATGTTATAGTTACTCTAAAATTACACAAGTCTATAGACAAAAAAAAATTTATGAAATGGAAGGGGGGAGAGGGGGGCAATCTCAACCGTTTGGGCACAGCCTACTCTAGATATAATTAATTAATTTGTTGATTTTCATAATAATCTCCGATAGGATTTCTACTAGGGCTTCACGGTACCGAGACAAGACCGAGATTTTGGCACATCTCGGTCTTGATCTTGTCAAAGTAAAGACTATCTTGCTCTCGTTGCAATCTCGGCAAGATAAAGGCCAGTCTCGGTTCCAACTCGCTCTCGGCAAGATACAGAATAGGGAATTTCAGTGGGATAACGGGAAGCGAGGACAAGTGATATATCTATGTATATATGCATTTTCCTCTTATTCTCCTCGCCAAAACAAGGAAGCTAAGGCTCTTCTTTGCTACTGGGGATGAAACATAAATATCTGAAGAAGGAAATAATGTAGAAAGAAGTGATTGAGGAAAGCAATGTATACTTATATGCCCCATAAATCACACAATTGACAATTTTCGGAACGACATAAAAGCTGAAACAACTAAAATAATCTCCACAATAAAATAATAAAAACTAATATCTCGAATATTCTCGTCACCTCAATCTCGCTCTCGGTATCGCACTGTTACCAATGATATTGGTCTCGCTGCCAGTCTCGGTATCGTGTCGAGACTGGCACCGGCAGCGAGAATTATCTCGAGTATCGTGAAGCCCTAATTTCTACGTATAAATTTCTACATATTTTCACTACGTGGACATGTTGCACCTTTTTGGAGAGGTCATAAGATGAGCGATCTAATAAAAATAAAAAAGAGGTATACTAATTACATGAATTTCATCAAAAGAAGAGTCATCCAATATGCCACACGTTACGAAGTTAGACCACAACTCCCCAACCGCATCCGGCCAAAAATTTTTTTTACATTGTACCAATTGGGGAATATACTGTACCCAACAAAAAAAGAATCATCGAGATCGGTCCACGTGCTCGGTCATACATAAAAAAATACGTGTCAAACTTAGAACCTCTTTGTTTTTGGGAAGTCGCGAGTCGGTTAAAAATAGCTGCACTAAGGCTTAACCTAGGCTGTTCGCAATTATATTAAATTAATAATTATATCAAATCTTAATCGCACCAGTGTTTATATCGAAGAGTAGATACATAATTTGATAGTTCGAATTATTTAAACAATTATTGCAACAATTAATAATTAATATACTTTTAATTTCTCTAGCCTTTAGATATAAGTGTACATGCAAGTTAATTAATTGTTAAGGAATACGATATACTACTGAATAAAAACTAAATCTTATCAGCAATAAATCTTTCATTTTTTCGCAATCCAGCATAATTTGTCGGCCTGCAGACTGAACATTATCTTTAGCTTGAAACGTTCCCTTACATCGCATCTGTTTGCTTTACTATTTTTGTAGCCTTAGGCTTGGTTTACAAATGAATAGATAAGGTGAGAGTTTCAGCGAAAATATTGCTAAAGTTTATTTAATATCTTCGTTATGGGCGTGGTTATCATACTAATAAATTGACGTGTTTTTTGAAAACAAAATCACAGCTACGGTTTATTTTTACTTTTTTTCTGACGGAAATTGCTGTCGTGAATACTACGAATAGTTTCAAATTTGTCCTCAAAGAATGTGATGAATTTTGTTTGACTTTTACTTCAGACTGTGGAACATCTTTTTGGTCACTCCTCTTTCAAACGGAGAGTTATATGAATAGTGTTATCAGAAGACGTGACATCAATGACAATTGAAACCATATTCCATGAGTAGAATTTCAATCGACCATTCAGTCGATGAAGTTATCCAATATTTTCTACGACAACTAGTGAATTGGACGCAATATCTTTCAAGATATTACTTAGATACTAGGTCGGTGTTTCTATTTAAGCTATCGCAAAATTAATTGAAAAAGTTGTCAAACTTATTTCAGTTGAAAAAGACATCAAACTTTTTGTATGAAAAACTGGTAAAATAAAAATGATGAAAACTGAAATTCAATAACAAGTAATTGAATACTTTGCGGAAATGTTTTAACGCAGAAAGTACGAGTATAAGACATCTGATCAAATCATAAATAAAATTAAAAGAAATGAATGAAAATTATTTTAAAGAAAGGAAAAGGTATATGATATTATTAGTTTTATAAATTTAGTGTATTCCGCTCATTAAATCGGCTTTAATAATAAAGCTGTTTGATATTCTGCAAGGTGGTTTTATTGGTGCAGAATGTAGCAAGTAATTAAGTAACTTATTCCAGAGTGATGAACATAATCCTGATTAGAGCACCGGAAAGTAACTTTTCCGATTTTAATTTAATCTGAATTAGAATTTCAGATAATAACTTTTTCCTGGAATTTCGAATTTGTATTTACCCTAGTTACAATTGCAATAGAAGAGTTTCAGCATAATTTTAAAGTTCTGTTTCTGCATCCGGCTCCGCATTAATCATTGGGGATGTAACATAGATATACTCTTTTCACATTAATACATATACTGTGGGGGTAGATGGAGATCTCCGTGCGTTCCAGTGAACCGCGCCCAATAACTTTAATGATTATTACGGTATTTTGAAGTCAATGCAGACTTATTAAAAGAAAGAACTACCTATCACCAATCAAAGGATATAATAATAACAATAAGGAAGGAGATTTAAGAATGTTTGAATAGATAGATTATCTCTTATTGTAGGTAGGTCGTTGTGTTTTTTTAATAATCAGCACCAATTTAAAAAAAGTTATATGCATAAAATTTATTATTATTTTAGGCATTTAAGTGTTTTTTGTTATATCTATTGAACTATTTTATATCTCACTGTCTTAATATATGAATCTAAGAAAAATGCTTATATGAACAAAGCTGTTGAAAAAGTTGCAGAGCTAACGCAAATCAAATCACTTTTTTGCCCATGACTTGTTGCTCCTGCAAGTAATACAGAGAATATAACAGGGCCAACATCTGAGCTTGATATACCGTGATGTACTTCCCCAAGCTTAAATGACATTCCAAATTTAGTTCTGTACTACAGATTCCTACTTCGGTTTTCCCGTCAATTCTGGATCCATCTGCGAAAATCGTGACATCTATTCGTCTTTTCTTAGGTAATGGTATCATTTATAAGTGTTTCGTCTTATCATCTTTCGATAACCTATGTATACTAAGCTGATCTCGTCCATTTCCAAAACAGGTATGTTACATTGAATTTCACCTAGTATCTTCTTATAGCAATCGTTAATTGCTAACTTGTACCAGTTTGCAGCACAGTCCATATAGAGCGATGTCATGGCCAGGACCAGATTAATTTGAATTGAGGCCTATAGGCAGAGCTTTGGTGGAGGCCTACCTCTCTAAATGCAATTATTTGCGGCTTTTAAATATAATTTATTAATTATGTTTATTATTTCAATAGAATATACGAAATAAGTTCAAACGGATCAATTGATTGGGCGGCACGACCATCATGCGATTCTTCCCGGGTTCAATACGAGGGCTTACCGTGGGTTTTAATAAGAAATTAAAAAAATCCGCTCCGTCTCTGGACTTTTGTCTAGCTCGCAGCAATGCAAAAACAAGACATTCAAGTTTCCTCACTTCCCTTACCATAATCTCTTCCGGCCAAAGCCATGCTAACGCATTAAAAGATTGTCGTATAGGTTTTGGCCATGTCGTAAAAAAAAGACGGGACAATGCAGAAATGCAATTTAAATTTTTACAGCAATAATGAAATTTGTATATTTTTGTGGGTGCAGTACCCCGTAAGAAATTATCCAAAATGAAAGTATAATACCTAAAAGGTTTTTAGCGACTCCGACCAGTGGGTTGAACATTTTTTTTTTTCGAATTTTTTGATATTACCTAATTATGACTTTTATCATGATTAACATGCACAAATATAGAGGATGCTGAAAAAATCATAATTAACAGTTATAAACAAGAAATTAAATTAACATTTTCGAACAAGATTTTTTAATTCCTTTAATGTTGGTTTTGCCGAAAATCATCTTAAAAACTTTTATTTAACATCAGATAGAAGCTCTTTACAAAATAACAGATATATAGGAGGGCGTGATTTTTTAAAAAATTGCAGGAGTACTATTGTGGCGGCTCCATTTAAGTGGTGGCCCTGAGGCAGTACCTGGGTAATCCACCCATGATCATAAATATAAATCTGACGGTAGCAAGCTCAATATCCCCACTGACCTCTATAATTTTTTTGTATAGAGTATATATACTCACACATTCTTCCTCTCACTCTTTGTGGGGTTGCAAGTACACTTACAATTTAAAGTGAATATCACACTCCTCATGAAATTTCTAGAACTATAAAGCCTTGCCGTGTGCCTTCATACTAACAGTAGGACTACCTCCATACCACGGATACCCCCTAGTCGAGGTCGATTGTGAATAGAACTGAGGTTACAATTGCTTCGCCCACCCAGAAAGTGAGGCAACCTGCCACCCGCTTTAAAGCTCTAAAGAGTTTCTTCTAGATCTGGGATATTCTAGCCATAAGGTTATCGCCCACGCAGATGATATCGCCCTGGTGACCCCGGATAAACACCCTAATACCTAAAACCCTCTGCGGCCTCCACCCTGCGGTAAGGAGTTTCTGCTAGATCTGGGATATTCCAAATTTATCACCTACGTAGATGTGGTCTGGGCATAGACCTAAACAAAACAAAGTCGATTACTTCTCACGGAAATATAGAGTGCCCCCTATCAACTGCCCAACACTTAATGCGGTCAGACTGAAATTAGGTGACCAAGTTAAATATCTAGGCCTTGTTCTGCATATGAAACTTAGCTGGAAATGGTCTATACTTACACACGCAGTTGTCGCGCGGTGGAACTCTGCAAAGCAAACCGTATCTTCGATAACCGTAAGGAACAGTTCAGTCCAGTCCGTACCAACTACATGCATTACAAAATTGTGGACAGTAGAGAAACAAATAATATCGACTATACTACACCCAGCATCGACTATATTACACAGCCTTCTTTGAACACCAATTTCGTCTCCTTAATTCCTACTAGATAGGGATGGCTATTTGGAGAATCAGTGCATCTTTACACTGGCGGTTCCAAGGTGGAAGGTAAAGTGGAGGTATCTAGTCGGAACCTCTGGCTCTAAGCACTTCGTTTCGTTTGTAAGATTACTGTAGTCTTGTTCAAGCGGAAAGTTTGGATATGCAGGTTGCCTCAGATTGTCTAAAGAACAGAACATTGTCTTCGGATGACATCTGTATTTTCATAGAGAGTAAGGCTGCAATTAAATCTATCTCGGGGGTGTACACGATATCTAATTCTTCCATAACATGCCGCTCAACTCTGAATGACATGGATGAGCGCCTTAACGTACCCCTTGTTTTGGTACCGTCGCATGGTGACATTCCGGGCAACTGTAGAATTGGTGATATAGCGAGAATCGGCACTACTCAAATAGATGATATAAAGCGCTTAAGAGTGGTAACATCGCGCAAACGTAACATTATAACCGTTGGCGTGGCTGTCATTTCGGGGCATTGCCTTGTAGGTAGACCTGCTGACAGTCTCGGCGTGCACTCGAATGACATCTGTACGACTTGCCAAAATTAGGAAGAAGAGGAAATCATCCCTCGTTTCTTCTGTAAGTGCCCTGCCCTAGCTAGCAGCAGGATCCAGCATTTGGACTCATCCTTTTTTAAGGAATTAGCCATTGATTGCATTCTTCCGCTAATTCGCTAGGTCTACTGATGGCACTAACCTAGTTCCTTCGTGCCTGGACTTAGACAGCCGCAGGAATCGGTACTTGAACTTCACCAAATTTGGGTGCTATTGATGTCAGGAACCTAGCTCGGTTCATCAGGAACTCCTTATTTTATTTTTAGGTTTGTAATAAGGCTGAGAATGTAGCCGCAATAGGGTATCATAATGGGCCACTTTGGTCTAAGGGCGCCTTCTTCATCGGAATAGCAGCCACTTTAACCTATCCTGACCTAAAACCTACATACTTAAAATTTGACAGGTAGGTTCCTTATACGAGTATGTATAACTATAAACGAATATTAAGTGCGGACGAAGTCGCCGGTATCAGCTGGTTTTACACCAGTTTATTTATGACAACTAAAAAAGAAAATTGAATTAAAATTTGGACTGAATTATTTGAATTGTGTGACGAATTAAGAAACGAAGAACCTGTCAACAGTGAAGTCACAAAAACGCCACATTTTCCATATCAAAGTAAAGGAGTTATGTGTGCCGCCAGAACTTCGCCAGACTATATAAAGCATCGGCATAAGCTAAGTGCATCGGAGAGTCATCGATCTGCAGTGGGACTGAACGGACCTAAAGTTACTAGCAGCAACAGAGGAAAATTAAATATTAGAGAGGGAATTGGGAATTGTTGAAAGGAGAAGACCGGCTCAGGGCATTTGGCAGTTGCCATCCGGTTATTAACTATACCACAACCAACCAAGCGAGGAGTCGACCTGTCATCAGGATGGTAAATATTCTTTGTAGAAAAGCTTGACGAATCTAGCTATATAGGTGGGACTAGTAGCGCATTCGAGTCAGTCCTGGACCAAGATCGAGTCCATTGAGGTTGCGTAAGAGGAGTATTTTTATATCTACCGGGTTATCTAGTTCCTGCTCTCATATTAGCTTCCCTAGTACAAGGCACTCATATAGCTATCGTACCTGTCTCGATATATTGTAACGTAAATGGGGCTCTTCGGGCTCGTCGGATTAATTAAGACACTTATTTTCAATTCAAACGTTCAGAGTTTTATTCACTTCACTTAATTAGTTCATTCCACCATTTCCTTTACACGTTTTCTTCACAATATAACGTTTCAATTTTCTAGTTAACACTTATCACTTCGCTGGTTAAAGTAGAACTAACTATTCGCATTATTACATGTAAACTTTTCGCAGTCTAAATCACGACTAAACTATTTAGGCTACTGCTCAGCCCTATTTATACTACTTAGCTTAATTCTAGAAAGTTGAGTCACTTAGTTCTAGATATTTCCGTTACACATTTTCACCTCATATATTCAACATGGGTTCGAGTCGTCCTTACTTTCCCCGTTTGGCATTTCCTTTTCTTGATTTCCCTTTTCGTGACCTACCTCGTGCACGTTACACTGCCCCCTTCTTAGAACTTCCTTCCTTTGCCTTTGTACCTCGTGGCAACTGTTCCTCAGATCTCAACTGCTTCTCTAGTTGTCCATCAGACTTCACTTCTTCAAACAAGGAACTAAGGTCACTTATCTCGAATTCCTTCATGTTGGTCCTCTCTTCACGCCTTGCTTGCATATTTGCACACTTCTCTTCTAGCTGGCTAATATGTTGCTGAAGATCCCTGTAGCACCATGAAAGCCACTCCTGTTGAGAACGTAGCCATTGATTGCATTCTTCCGCCTCCTTTAATTTCTGTCGTAGTTGAATAATCTCATCTTCTCCAGCATGAACCGTTGGCATGTTAGTTTTCTCGCTAACGTCACATTCTTTAACTACTACCTCCTTAGTCGTTTCAGAATCGTCTTTTATTGAAGTTTCCAGTGCGTCCGCTAAATCTTGCATTTCTTGAACAATAGTCTGTAGTTCCCGCTTTCCTTGGCTGGATGTCGCCAAGACAGTCAATCTTCGCACAGGTTCAATCTCCTGCTGTGGTGATACATTCCCATGTTTCAAATGTCCAAATTGGTCTTGTACTCGGCATTTCCGGCTAAATCTTGACTCGTTTTAACTTTGTACTATTTCTTTCTTCATTTGCTTCGTTAGTCCTTCGCCATCGATGTCCTCTCAAAACACCTCCATCGTTTCGGGCACTTTCCATTGTACTATGTTTCTCTGACAAGTGATCAAGGCTCTTCCTTCGGTAATCATTTTGCAGGTAACCTTCTTTACCGCAGGACCAGCATCTGTACTTGTGACGGGGCACTTTAGCTTCGTTGTTCCGATCGGTACCCCTCTTCAATCTGAATTCTCCTTGTTCCCTTCTGTTGTACTTTATACAACCAGTCTTCCTCGTGTCATATCCCGGAGGGGTTGATCTCCTTTGCTTCCAGCAATCTCGTCGGAGATGACCCTGCCCGGAAGTCCAGCAACTAGGACAACAACCATTGACCTGGGTATTGATTCGGTTACAAATATCTTTTATGTTGGTTTCTTCTCTTTGGTAAATAGGTCTTCTGGAGGCTTGTTTTGCTCAAAACCTCAGCGTTGGTGTTCTTTCCGGGCAGTCGTACAGCTTGTTGAAGGTCACGATCTGCAAGTGAATCAATAAATACTTCTGTGGCTACCTCATTGACATAATCTTGGCTAAACGTTGGATAAGCCAAATGAGTCAGCCTTTCTATGTCCGCACATAACTGCTCTCCAGGCTTCTGTGTTCGACTCCGTAGCTATAGACGGTAGATCTCTTGCATGTGTTGGTTCCCGTATCGTAACTCTAAGGCTTGTATTAAAGATGAATAATCGTACCTTAGCTCTGCCGGTATAGTCTGCAACAGTTCAGCTGTTCTACCTCTAAGTGCCAAGATAAGAGCTCTAGCTTTTTATTCGTCACTCGAAAAGTTCATTGCTGCTGCCGTTTCGAACTGGAGTCTGTATGTTTCCCAGGGCGTTTGGCCGTCAAATGTTGGAGGATGAAGACTTTTGTTCACAGTCACATCTGAAGATAAAGTCGATAAATGCCGTTTCTGGACACTTTCTAGTTCAGTCCTGATTTCCTCGAAATTTGTCTTCAATAACTGTTCCATTTCGCATTTTACTTGTTTAATATTCGTTTGTCCAGAAATTTCGACTTCTTCCAATCTTTTCTCTATGTTTTCCAATTTCGTATCAACAGCTGATTCTAAAGCCTCAACCTGTTTCCTCACGGAAATTTCTATTTCAGCTTTCACTACTTCAACCGAGGCTTTAAGTTCCACTACCGCTGCCATCTGTTCTTCCATTGCTGATTTCAACTCATATACGGAACCTTCCATTGATGCTTCTATTGATAACTTCTGTTCTTCCATCGATGTCTTTAACTCAGTTATGGACGCTTCCATCGCCGATTTCAACTCTGCCGTTGATGATTTCTGTTCAGTTATTGATGTTTTCTGTTCAGCCATTGTTGCCTTCAACTCAGCTGATGATGTTTTCTGTTCTTCCTTGGAAGATTTCATCTCACACATCAGAGCATTGAGAAGATCTGTTATGCTTGGAGTACTTGTTTCTTCCTCTTCTTCTAGCTCGTCTTCAAAAACGAAAGCCTCTGGATCCTTTCCTTCTTTTTCCATAGCTTCTTGAAGTAACGCTACTAGGGCACATTTATCTCCAATTGTAGGTAGGGAACGTTTATTTAATTCCCCTTTCAAGTCTTGAACACGTAAGTCCTTCAATTTGCGACCCATAAAATTAAATTACTCACTGCACTATTTCACTTTAATTTCACAGTCACTTTTTCTTTTTCTTTTTTTTTTCTTCTTTTTCTAAGTTCACTTTTAGGTATTTCTTAATTAATCCCACTTCTGACACCAATTGTAACGTAGTGTAAATTATCCCTTGGTCCAACAGCTGAATTAAAGCTGTAGAGTCGTAAAAGAAAAATATCCACTTTGAAATTACTCAATTCAAAGATATTTTTATAGTCATCCAAGCTTTATGATTGCATCGCCAGAAGGCACTAAGCACTTCTAATTTGTTTGCATTGCTAGGGAATTGAAAGAGCGGTGCATTATCATTGGTTTCAACATAAGACTACCAAGTAATTTGCGGCACATAAAAATCGTGATACCATCCTTACAAGCTTTAAATCCTGGTTCACGTTTTACATTTTCAGAAATCTATGTTCGAGAAGGCATTTTTTTAGTACAACGCCAGAATGCGTTGAGAATCTGTCCTGCGGTATACTTTGCTCTGTCTACAGGGTGTTTCAGATCTGACGTGCCAGAATGAGTGTGGTGATAGATTTCAAAACAAATCTCTCGACAAACAAAAAATTTTATTACGTGGGGGGGGGGGGGGGGGGGCGGCAATCTGAAGCGTTCATAAATTTCACTCCTACCATTGCACATACAGTCACTTCCAAAAGTGAATAAAATGGTTTGCGATTAACTAAAATTCAGAATTTTTCCAAATTTTTTCCGAAATTTATGTAATTAGTATACCTCTTTTTTATTTTTATTCTATTGCCCGTCTTATTACCTTTCCAAAAAGGTAGGAAATTCTTTAAATAAACAAATTTGTTACGATAAAGAGTCGAAAATGTTTATTTAGGATACATAGGTAATTAATTTTAATTATTGCTGCACAAAAGTTTTAAAAATGTTAGTGGAATTTTGTTTTATCGCCGTTATTAGCTAGAATTCACAACCTTGTATCCTGGCGTTATGTTACTCGTACCTGATGGCAATTTTGCTATAAAAAAGAGTAAGTCAGCTACCTACCATAGTTGAAAAACAAATCACGTACGGGTGATTATTAAAAAATGATAGAATTTACATTTGAGGAATACGCGGATATTATTTACATTTATGGTGTAGTAGCCGGAAAAGAGAGAGCGCCTGTACTCGAATATTAAAGGAGATTTGCTAACTGGCGAGCACCCCAAAGAGGGGGATTTACATGGACTTTCCAAAGGTTAAGAGAAACAGGAAGTGTAACTTCACACGACAGGAAGACACGACCCGAAACTTCGGGAACTTCTGCCGACGTCGAACGCCAAATGACCACCGTAGCGAAGCCGGACCCATAGACGAGCACGAAACGAGTCGCAAGGCGATAAGGTCTGTCGTCATCTAAGGTTTGGAGGGTTATTCATCGCGGGGGACAACGTCCAAATCACCATCACCCAGCCCAAGGACTACTGGAAGGAGATTCCAAGAGGAGACTGAAATTTAGAACTTGGCTCCTGGAAGGCGACATTGACGACATAGCGTTTCTGAGTCGAATTCTGTGGACAGATGAATGTCAATTCACCAGGAATGACATCACGAAATTTTATAACCTCTCTACCTGGTCGAACACTAACCCACACAGGGCAAAGGTGACCTCATTTCAGCAGAGATTCACTGTCAATGTTTGGGCTGGTACCATCGGCAACCATTTGGTAGGACAATTCATTTTGCCGCAAGTGCTTAATAGTGAAATTTATGCAAAATTTTTGGACAAAACATCACCAGATCTAATAGAGGAGAACCCTATGGATAATCTTAGGGGAATGTTTTATCAACTGGATGGAGTACAAGCGCATATGGCTAACATTGTGAAGTAAATACTCTGTGAAAAATTACTTAACCGCTGGATTGGACGAGGTGCACCCATTCCTTGGCCTGCTAGATCTCCAGACCTTACTCCATTGAACTTTTTCTTAGGAGGAACAATGAAGGATGAAGTTTATTCAAGCCGAATTACTAATAGAGAGGATTTAATTAGCCGAAATGGGAATGCAGCAACGAAAATACGGGAGAGGCTGGCTGCAATACGCCTTAAACAGGGACTTAGAAGGAGATTGTTGCCATGCATCCAAAGTGGCGGGTGGCATTTTGAACGGCTTTTGTTGCTCATCAAGATTAATTTTAATTATTTTTAAATTCAATAAAAAGCATTTTAGAATTAATTTGAGTTTAATTTCTTTAATTTGTTGATTTTTAAAATATTCTCCGATAGCATTTCTACGTGTATGGACATATTGCACCTTTTTGGAAAGGTAATAAATTGGGCAAACCAATTAAAATAAAAAAGCGGTATACTAATTACATGTACTTCGGAGAAAGTTTGGGAAAATGCTGAACTTTAGGTAACTGCAAACCATTTTTTTCACTTTTGGAAGTTACTGTACCTGTAATGGTAGGAGTTAAATCAGTGGTGTTGACATTTTTGGAAGGGTCATTGGCATACTTATTTTTTAGCGTTTCCGTGATGTGACTGTGATGGGTGGATCAAAAGATAAAAATAAAAGAGTAATGTGCATACCATGAAAAACTGAAATTTATGAATCCCTTTAACTTCTAAACGCTTGAGATTATCCCCCCCCCCACTCCTTCCATACAATTTTTTGTTTGCCTAGTTGAGATCTATCACCCTACTCATTTTGGCACGTCAGATCTGAAACACCCTGTATTTACAGCTTAGGTTTATGGGCATATACAGAACAATGTCATTCAGAACAATGTCCAATTATCTTCATCTGTTTGTAAATCTAAAGAGCTTCATGATAAATTATATTTCCATTTGAAGGGATCCTTTTAAATACACAATAATCAAACCAAACCATTGAAGCCATTTCAATTCTAATTATTTCACACACATTATTTCGGGGCACACATTTTGCACTGAACAAGGACACTTTTTCTAATTTAACTCTTCTTTATTGTTCTTATTGCAGCTTCGTTTACATTTATTGATTTTTCTACAGATGAGTGTTTTTCTCTATCTTTAATCGATTTAAGATTTTAATTTTGTCTTCCATCGAAATTCACTTTCTTTAAAATTTTTTTTTTGCTTGTTTTCGTCAGGCATTATGATAATGTTCCCACATAAGTATTTAAATTTCGTCAAATATCACATAATACCTACGCAAAGTATTACTGCGAAAGTAATAAAATAAAACACGCCAGAAATATCGTTACCTAAAGTTTCCAGAAAAACAAACTGAGATACACAGGTTGTCTTACTAGACCACGTTCTATTTTAAGCGACTGTTACGTGACTTAAATATCGAAGAAGCAAATCTATACTGCTTATACTATGTACGGCGAATTCCAGACTCAACAGACGGGATGCATCCTTTAAGGCTGTAATAAAAGATATAATCATCGCGTGACCCTTTACTATTTCAGGATAGATCACGAAACCTGTAAATTAAACCTAACCTAAATACTATAAAGGAATTCACAAGAAAAATATCGTCTTCCCTGCAACAACAAGTTGGTACGATGCTTGCAGCAAGCAAACTAGGGTGTGGCTTTAGGAAACCATGGTGCAAGGGATATTTTTCGAAATAATTCTAAAAGCTTTTAACCAGAAATCGCCGAAACTATATGATTTTCTTGAAGTGGTTTTGGTTTAATCGTTTGTTTATATTAAGCCGACTCTCCTACTTTTTTGTTGAAGAAAAACAGCGTTATTTGGGGAATTTATTTTGAATAAAATGTTCAAAACAATGCGATATGCTGTTTATGACGTACAGTGTTTTAATTAATACCTGTGATCAGCTCAGGCAATTTACTTATCCTGACGTCAATCATATTGACAAATCTAGTCTTGTCGTTGAGTGTGTATCCTTGCTAGGGAATGATCTCTTCTCCCACTCGTCTGTAGAATCCCAGGTGCACAAATTCAATGAATTAGTATCCTAACTGTTCAACAAGTATATAACGCTTTAAATCAAACATGTTCGGGAAAATCATTGTCCCTGGTTTTGTGAAAAAATTCGCTGTCTAATTTTGGAAAGGGCACGTTTATATCGTCAAAGCGAGCGACTGAATACGGATTATTGCCGTTTTCTATATAAAGTAGCACGTAATAAGCTTACGTCTGCGATGTAAAAGGCAAAGCGTCTTTTATATTTCAAAATTTCACCCCAACTTAACCTTTAAATTCCTGTGGGGTAATCTAAGGAGAGCAGCTGTTTACAGTGATGAAATTCCTAAATTCACCTATGACCCTGAGGATCAAAAACTGCCCCATTGGTTGGATTTGGTGTACGGTATACTGAACTTTATAGATCAACCAAGTCAATAAGATTTCACGCGGTTGGATTTGATGAAGTCAATCCTTGTTTTTAACAGACTTCCCAAAAACAAAGAGGTTCTAAATTCGACACGTATTTATTTTTTTTTGATTTTGATTAATAATTAATTAATATTTGATATATATTTATAATTAATGTTGATGCTTTAAACGGAGGCAAAAATTTCATCAGCATGATCTTTATTGGTGCTGCTATTTCCAAGACATAGATATTGTGGAGGACACAAGCCCTCACAACACAATTCGCAATGAACCCGAAATCTGAGCTTCCAAAGAGCTTAAGTCTGCGAAAACGAGTCACAGAACGTAGCTAAGTAAGAGTTCAAGGGACCACCGTATGATTCCTGAGAAACAGTCCGAACAATCTTAGCATCACCCGCCTAACACAGAATTTTACTACTGGTCAGGAGAATCGAAACATCATTAAAATATAAAATAAAAAGATGCGGGCCAATGATACTACCCTGAGGCACCCCGAGGTGATAAGGATTTGGGTGGAAAGAGCACCCCCCAAAAGGGCGCGCTGTGTACGACCTGACGCTTAAAGGGGACAGACAATCGACGAAGCAAGAAGGAAACCCGAGAACAAACAGTTTATAGAAATCCGTAAATACACAGTCCACCTGCTTGCCCGCTTCAATGGGTGCGACTAATTAAAGAATTCAAGAAGGTCGGTGGTCGCCAATTTCCCCTTAAGGAAGCCATGTTGGAAAGACCACAGAAAAGGACTATAGTCAAATCGGGTTACGTCACCGACGAAGGATTCAAAAACCTTCGCAGCATGGCTACTAGTGTTCACAGGCAAAAATGGCAACGGCAAGATCACACAACGAAAAAAGCCAAACATCATCGCTCAAAAGACTCTAGATTGGGACCCCACGGAATCAAAGGAAGACGGCGAATTGGATGACCTTGTAACAGCGTACTCATGTATTTATATTCGCCACGTGCTGCCATATCGTCCTCTCAGACATTTTGCATCGTAGATTCATAGATTTGCATTTCTAAACTTTAAAACATATCGGTATCAAAAATCAGAATTTCTCCGTACAAAATTATATAAAAATCATGCCTAGCATATATGTACATATCTTACATCTACAATAATAATTGCATCCTTTCAAAAACATTTTTGTAACGATTTCATAAGGGGTGTAAAAATATAGATAAATACCTCACCTCTGGCCGCGAAGTTTGCTCATCTTTTATAATTTCAAATTATCAGAGAGAATTATAAATAACTTATTCTCAAAATAATGCAAATTACTATTGTGTGCCTGTTCTTGACTTTCTATTCCAAAAGGATTTTAATACAAAACATTTAAGCCATTCATTTCATGCAAGATGCTGCAAGCACTTTGCTCCCAAAGTCATATCCTAAGATTATTTAACCAAGCAGAATACTGTCGTATACTGCATCATCAAGAAAATAATCCTATCCTTGCAAAAGACGAACTTTGCAAACAACACCATCCTGTCGTAATTGTTGAATTAAGTGGTACGTAGCGTATTTTAATAAAACATGGAAGTTTTATTTACTACTGAAACAACTTCCAGATTCGTGATAATATTTACCCACAGAAAGATCCCTTCCGTCCTCAGTTAAAAGAACGGGTTGTCTCTTTAACCATAATACTATTTCAAAAGCTTGAACGACATGGAAACCAAATATATGAGGTTGCCAGCAGTACGGGCAAATCCGAAATTCTGTTATTTAGCAAAGAAAGTTTCACTAAGACCCCATGGTTTAATTAGGGCAACCAAATTTGTATTGTGATAATGTACACATTTGACCCTTTCCTGGATTTAGTTATAATTATATCACTCGATATACTTAGGCATTTACACAACTGGCCGCAAAATTTCACGCTATTGAGGAAAGAAATTCACATTAAAAGACTGAGAAAATCTGTAACAGAAAAAGGAAAATGTAAACAAGTTTTAGAACACGTATTTACGTGGAAAAAATTTGGTCAATTCCAAATAATGAAATTGCTTGCTAAACCTACCAAAGAACAGAGCGGGAAAGGAAACTAGTTCTAAAGAAGTCGATAGTGAGTTCTCCACGTTCAATTTATTCTTAGATTCTATACAATGTAAAGAGTTTATACTTATGCACAGACATGTCTTAAGAAGGCAGTGAAGGTTGGCGTTAATGAACTAATTTATCCGGTACACTTTAGAAATGTGATTTTCACCTTCATTCAAAAGAATGAGAAATCGAATCAATTCCATTTTCTTTCAATTTAAGAATAAATTATTTTAGAATGTATCTAGGGTAAGCAGAATCATTCGATTAGATTTGTCCGTTTTTCGATTCAATTTAAAAGCTTTTATTTAACTTCACTTGTATGTATGTCCTGGAATTTTGTAATCAATATTTCACCCACTTCCACTGAAGCTATCGGGATGAAATTTGTCACACACGTTTGGTTCTCGTGACAATGCACGATCGATTTTGTACTAATATGGCGGACGTTACAAAATGGCGATTTATAATTTCCATAGTAACCCCTATGATATGGGTATCAAATGGAAGGGCTTGATGAGCGAAACACAATAAGTAAAGTGACGTCATTCTAAATCCAATATGGCGGACGTCACAAAATGACGATTTATAATTTCCATAGTAACCCCTACGATATGGTTATCAAATGAAAGGGCTTGATGAACGAAACACAATAAGTAAAGTGACGTCATTCATAATCCAATATGGAAGACGTCTAATATGACAATACAATATTATTATGACATGGAGCAAATCTTCACCTTCACGTGGTGGAACCTATTAATCCGAAACATTCATTGGCAAGGAGACCAACGCAGATGTATAGTAAACCTAACAGATGTCAGGTAATTGATAAGAATCAGATAAGGTTGCAAAAGTCTCAAGAAAGTATAAGACACTGCCTAGTAAACAATACCTGATTTACGGATGCAATTTCTAATAAATAGTAAAATTTCTGTGAAAATGGTCGTAACAAATTTTAAACAACTTAAAAATGTTGACAAATAATAGATCTAATATTAATTACAAGATTTCAAAAGACTAAAAAGTAAAAAATAAAATTACACAATAAAAAAATATTCAAAAAAAAGCTTTTATTTAACAATAAAATATAAAAATGTACTTAAAAGGAAAAAATATTTTTTGGCTATAATAAATTTAGGTTAAAAATAATATTTTCATAAAATAATGTCTCATTTTTAATATTTTGGGTAAAATAAATTTTGACTTTCATTAATATTTTGTTTGAAATAGTATATTAACTTTGATAATTTTGGTTTTACAAAGGATATAAGCACATAAATTTTTGGCAAAAAATATATTTCAACCATAATATACCTTTAACGTATTTCTTCACGGAATTTCGGTATTCGTCTGACTATAAATAAAAGCTTGGGCGTGCATTAGATATTGAAATTATAAAATAGTACTAGTGAAACTAAGCAAAGCGAGTCGAAATTATGCTGAAAAATATAAAACAAACAAACAATGTTGATTTAGCTCCTACCATAACAGGTAGTCACTTCTAAAATTTAAAAAAATGTTTTGCGATTAGCTGCAGAATTTTCCCAAATTTTCTTCAAAATTCTGTAATTATTACATGGGCTTTATATTTTAACTAAATTGATCATCTTATGAAATTCTTTAAATAAACATAATTTTTAACTAAGGGTCGAAAATGTTTGTTAAGGGTACACAGGTAAATAACTTTAATTATTCCTGCAAAAAAGTTCTAAAAATGTCAGTATGATTTTATTTTATCTGCGATATTAGCTTGCGTTAGCCAAATTTCACACCCTAGTAATCTGGCATTTTGTTACCAATACCTACTGGAAATTTTCTTATAGAAGAGAGTCAGCAAGAATATCGATTGTAGTTGAAAAATAAATTGCTACTATGTACAGGTGTTCTTAAGATAATATTATTAAAAATTGGCGGCATTTATTTTAAAAAATACGAGACTATAATATACATTTATTCTGAAGTAGACTAAAACGAAAAAGGTGCTGTACTGGTATATGAAAGGATATTCATAATCGACGTGCACCCCAAAGAGGGGCAGAGTTGCCAATTCGGGCGATTTCTTGCCGATTGGGCTACTTGAGCGATCAGTTGGGCGGCAAAATTTTGCTCTCGGCGACTAGGCACTTTTTGGGCGATTTTTTAATTCTTGCTGGGCGTTTTTGGGCGATTTTTTAATTCTTTCTGGGCGCTTTTGTCCTATTTGCTGACACAGAAAAATTTTTGCTATCGAGTCATCTCAAATTCTAGTTTTGCGCGAATAACTCTTAACTGAACTCCGAACAAGTCCAAACTGATATTTATCGCAATGGCATTTTTTCGCTCAAACTCAAAGTATGCTCAATGCCGTCGTGTTAATATCTGAAATATGTTCATTTTTAATCCCACCAATTGCACAAAGACAGTTCTTGGTTATGTTTTGAAAAGGGGCATGCACGATTCAATAAATAATAATTTTCGTTTTCCTTTATATAAATAATAATTCGTGAATTATTTAAGACTGTGACTATTTGTACTTACATGTATTTACGTGTACTTACGTGTATTAGCGGCAACGTTTTATTAGACTTTCTGGGAGGAAGAGGTGTGACTTTTAGTTACTTCATTAACTGACCTCCCGCCAAGGAATATATTTGTATAGTAGTAAATAAATGCGGAACTTTCCCGAATACAAAAGTACACGTAAGTGCAAATAGTCACTTCCATTACGAAATATTTAAGAGTATGTTTTGTTTTTCACGACGCCTCTACCAAAATTATAAATTTGTGTTACTTGTATCTCTTGTTGTTATTTTGTAATTAATATTACATTAAAGTTGTAAAAACAACAATTTTAATGAATATAAAATCAAAAGGCGATTTTTGGGCGATTTCAAATATTGGCGCGGCGACTTTGGGCGACTTCAGCAACACGGCTCGGGGACTTTTGCTCCATACCGTCTGGCATCTCTGAAGAGGGGATATGGGAAACCGGAAGTGCAACTTCAATCATCACGGAATGGCGAGTTGAAACAACGGAAGATTCTGCCGACTTTAGGCAGCAAATAATTACCCTAGTCAGACAAGACCCTGAAACGAGCCCGAGACAAGTCGCAAGACGATTAGGAGTATCTTGAGTTAAAGTTGGGTGGGTTATTCCTTCAGCCTGGTGACGTTAATATCATCATATTCCGATCCAAGGACTACTGGAGAGTAGAGATTTCTAGAGAAGTTATAATTTTGCATTTGCCTTCTGAAATAATACGGGGCGTTTCTGGGCCGAAATCACAAACTTCCACAACCTCCATACCTGGTCAGGACAATGGGACCTCATTCAAGCCCAAATTCTGACCCAATATTTGGGGTGATATCACCGACACCCATTTAATAGGACCACTCATTATGCCGTAAGTGCTTAACAGCCAAATTTATGCGGATTTTTTGGAAAAATACACTGCCAGATCTACTAGAACACACCCCTATGGGTAATCAGAAGGCAATATTTTACCAACACGACGTAGAATGAAAAATTTCCTGAATGCTGGTTTGAACCAGGGGCACCGATTCTGATTTCCTCATCCTTTCTAAGTAATAAGATGGGCATTTTAATAGAAGTAAAAAACAGGTGAATTACATGAATTTCGGAGAAAATGCTGAATTTTATGTAAGTAGTAGGTAAATTTTTTTCACTTTTGTTAGTGACTGTACCTGCAACGGTAGAAGTTAGATCAATGTTGTTGACAATTTCGGAAAGATCATTGGAATAGTAGTTTTTCGGCGTTTGTTTGATGTCTATGTGTTTTTGCTAATTAAAAAAAAGTTATGGATAAAATCAAAATCCGCTTCGTTAAAGTACAATCGATATATATATATATATATATATATATATATACGAACGGATTAGTTCTATACTATTTAGTTCACAATGGAAGAAGAAAACGAGAGAAAACTCCCATTTCTTGACTTATTGCTAATAAGGGAAGGAGATAAAATAAATTTTGACCAACCAGGTAATATACTCTACCCAACAGAAAAAGAATTCTCCAAATCAGTCCACGCGTTACGGAGTTAGTTAGGAATGGGGTATTATACTCTGTATAACAAAAAAAGAACCATCCAAATCGGTCCACGCGTTATAAAGTTAGGTTTCACCGCCACCCCACTAACATTTTTTTTCTCGTGGTGTCAACCAGGGAACATACTCCAGGTGCTTGCTATATAAAAAAAAAGTTGAACCGACTTCACAAAAAGCGCTAAAAAGCATAAAATAATTTTTAATTTAATATCTATTACGACATTTTGAAGTCGGTGCAAATCAAACAAACAACAACAAAAATGTTTAATCATCATTTCTTATGATCCCCTTAGCTGAAACGTTCAGGTAGTATTATGTATTATTTTCAATTGTGGTACTGTAGTTGTTTTATTTGTTTAATTTGCACGGACTTCAAAATGTCCTACTAGATATAAAATTAAAAATTATTTTATGCTTTTTAGCGCTTTTTGCGAAGTCGGTTCAACTTTTGTTTTAAAAACTACTTTATTTTTCACTTGTTAGTGTCTTTTACTCTATACAATGAAGAAAGAACCATCCAAATCTGTCCACGCGTTAAAAGTTAGTTTTAACCCCCTACCCCACCCCCATTCCACTAAACTTTTTTCCTCATGGTATCAATCAAGGAACCTACTCTGCCGAACAGAAAAGGAATCATCAAAATCGGTCCACGCGTTACGAAGTTACCACCCCTCCCCCACCACCACCATAGGACCAAATTATTCTCCTATTAGCAATGGGGGATCACACTTTAAACAACAGCAAAAGAACCATCCAAATCGGTCCACGCGTTACAAAGTTAGGTTCCACCCTCCCCCAACCATCACACCTCCAACATTTGTTTTCTCGTAGTATCAACCAAGGATCATATTCTACCCAACAGAAAAAGAATTATCCAAATCGGTCCACGCGTTACGAAGTTAGACTAATCCTCCCCCCACCATGGGCCAAATTATTCTTCTATTAGCAATGGGTGATCACACTCTATGCAACAGCAAAAGAACCATCCAAATCGGTCCACGTGTTACAAAATTAGGTTTAAAGTAGGGGTATCCACTGTCGCAGCGGTAATATTAGAAACTTGCAAACTAATGTAAAAAGAACTGGGAGCACTTTACTTAGCTGTCCCAGATACGGAAAAGTGGAATATTATCGCTGAAGGATTTTTAAGCAAAACAGGAATGCCAAATTGTGTTGGTGCTCTGGATGGCAAACACATTAATATAGTTTGACCTCCCAAATCTGGGTCCAAATATTTTAATTATAAAGGACGTTTCAGTATCGTTTTAATGGCAATTTGCGACACAAACTACTAATTTACTGCAGTTGATGTAGACGCTTTTGGAGGCCAGAGTGACGGTGGAGTTTTTGCTGAAAGCACTATTGGAAACCAAATACTAAACAATACTCTACCACTTCCGGCAAGTATGTTTTTAGATAGAGATTAAAAAACGCAATTGAGTAAGAAAATATAATCTTCATCCTTTAGGTAAACCTTTGCCGAATAGTGGAGTCGTTTTCCACACTTTTTCGTAACAGATGCGGTTTTCCCGCTGCGGAGGAATTTAATGAGGCCATTTCCAGGGAGAAATATTTCACCACAAGAGTTTTTTAATTGAAAACACTTTTGGAATATTGAGTGCGAGATGGAGGGTACTGCTAAACAACATCCATTGCATTCCTCGCAATGCAGATAAGATTGTAAAAGCCAAATTGGTTTTACATAACTATCTAATTGCACTTGATTCAAAATATTGACCGCAAGACTTCCCAGATTCTGAACCTACTGGCCATGGTAACACAGGCCGTTGGAGAGAGAACATCAATCCGTTAGTATCTTGCTCTTCTGCACATGGGGCTCATAATGCGTCCCGAGATGCATTTCAACTACGAAATCAGCTTTCAAGTTATGTTAATGAAAACTTTAATTTATCTGAGTAGTATATATTTTTATTTAATTTTATTTAAACACAGACCGATATCTCACCAACCATTTTTGTCAAAGGCCTTTGAGCTTATACTTTCCTTACAAATCAACGAACACCTAAATGCTCCCTCTATGTTGATTGACTTTCAATCAGGCTTCCGCGCTCAGCAAAGCTGTATTTCGGCCTTGCTCGCTGCAGTATTTCCTTGGAACTGATTACTGTCCCTGCATTGCTTGACTTCTCCAAAGCATTTGATAAAGTTGACCATTATCTCTTAAGGGGTTATTTACAAAGATGGGGCTCAAAAAATCGAAAATTTTTTGATTGCATATTCTGAAAGTACATACTTTGTGTGAAATTTCATCCAGATCGGAGCATTAGATTTCAAATGACAGCCGTTCGCAGCGCGCTAGTTCCATCCATAAGCAATTGGCGAGCGGCGTCCAAAAACTTTGAACGCAATGATCTCGGAATAGAGTTTTTTGAAAAATACCGTTGCGGTGAACGTGATATCTGAAAAACTGTTGAACCGATTTTTATAATTTTTTTTAAATTGTTCATATTGACAATCTCGTGCATTTGAACGGTTCCTTTTTCATCTAAAAATTTTCGATTGTTTGCAATGAACTTTTGTTTAGAATTTTGAACACCTCAAAAATCGATTTTTTTGTCAACATGGTTTTTTTTATTGGAAAAAAATAATTTTCGGAAACCGAACCGTTCAAGTTCACGCGGTTCGCCTTGGAGAGTGTTCACCGCAAGACTCTGCAAAAAAAAAACGCTCTTCGGGGTAGGGGCCATAACTCCGACAATTTTTAATTTTTTTTATAATTCAACTTGTTTTTTTTTTCTTCAATAGTACTACCAACAAATTGTCTTTCGCTTTTTCTAATAAAATTTGCATAAAACCCTGAAAAAAAAATCACCAACTTAGCTCACTTTTTCCCCTCAACTTTGTATATAACCCCTTAATAGATAAACTTTGTGGTAGGTTTGGCTTTACACGATGCGCTGGTAGGCTTATTTGGTCCTACTTAAGGGGGAGATCTCAATGTGTTGTGTGTGGCGATTCTGTGACCGGGCTGCTTCCTGTTTTCAGTAGCGTGCTGCTCCTTTCATTTACTGATTATTTTTTCCTTTGCAAACTCATTTCATCGTTTTGATGGAATAGGTGAATTTATTCTGGGCTCCTGCCTAAGAAATGTGCCTTCTGTGTTAGAGGGGTTAATTCTATTCTAATATTCTAATATAAAGTTGGGCTGAGAGGAACAAACTCATATTAAATGTGTCGAAATCTAATGCTATTGATATTTATAAGTCGAACTTAAATAGTTCTTGTTTACCTCCCATAGTTATTGATAATGTGGTCATCCCTTACATGATTCCGTACCCTTTAGGAAGTTACAAGTCGCTCACAATACCTCTGTACGATATATATTTGGACTTCGGATATATGGTCACATTTCCCAGCATTCGAACTCCATTTTCGGTTATTCTCTAAAGACTTATTTTAATATCGCTCGCTATGTTTTTTAAATAATCTTCTTATTACCCGAGTTCCCGGTTACCTCAGCGAAAAAGTTGCTTCTCTGCGATCTTCTATAAATCTTTCGCATTTTAATTGCTGAGAGAAAATTTTTTGTTCAGGCAATTAAAATGTGGAATGCGCTAAATATTCAAAGGTCATACTACAGCAGCAGGTTCAAACACATTTTGTTTTCTTATCTTTTAAATGAAGTTGAATAAATAGGTAAACTCTTTTTTTTTACCTTTTATATCTTTGCTATTATATTCTTTTTTACTTCTTTTTATTTTTACTTTTATACTAATATTACTATTATTTGCCTACACTTCGAAAAGATTTGTATCTTAATTGTGTAAGGTCTGAAATGTAACAAATGAATGTATAAATAGTCAAGAAAAACTTTATAAACGTTTATGTAGTAAATAAACATTTTTTTTTTCAAACGCACTTAAAGTTACAAAAATAACATTACAAAAACACTTTCAGGTACAAAAATAACAAAACAAAAACAAAAAGAAGTTCATTTAAATGAATAATAAGGTGAGATATAACTAAATTTGGCTTCTAAATCCATTAATTGTTTGGCCAAATACGTTTAGGATAGCCATTTGGACATCAATAAACTGAGAAGTTCTTAAATTTTCTTTCTTGCATTTTTCCGCAAGAGATAAGAAAAACTTCACGTACTCGTCCTTATATTCAGTCTCTTCGTTTATTTTTCCCAGTGTCTTTAATACTTCACCCAAAAGTTCGTCGATCCTTTCTTCTCCCCGTCTTTTCCGAGGTCTGCAGAAAGATGATGTGCCTGATAATCTGCTCTCCTCTGCAGAGTCAGGGGATTGAATTATCAGAAAACACTTTATCAAAAAATAGTTTTTAAAAAAAAAGTTGAACCGACTTCACAAAAAGCGCTAAAAAGCATAAAATAATTTTTAATTGCATATCTATTACGACATTTTGAAGTCGGTGCAAATCAAACAAACCAAACAACTACAACAAAAATATTTAATCGTCATTTCTTATGATCCCGTAAGCTGAAACGTTGTATTATTTTCAATTGTGGTTATGTAGTTGTTTTATTTGTTTAATTTGCACCGACTTCAAAATTTCGTAATAGATATGCAATTAAAAATTATTTTATGCTTTTTAGCGCTTTTTGTGAAGTCGGTTCAACTTTTTTTTTAAAAACTATTTTATTTTTCACTTTTTAGTGTCTTTTACTCTACGCAACAAAGAAAGCACCATCCAAATCGGTCCACGCGTTAAAAGTTAGTTTTAACCCCCTACCTCACCCCCATTCCACTAAACTTTTTTTCTCATGGTATCAATCAAGGAACATACTCTTCCGAACATAAAAGGAATCATCGAAATCGGTCCACGCGTTACGAAGTTACTACCCCTCCCCCTCCCCCACCACCACTATAGGACCAAATTATTCTCCTATTAGCAATGGGGGTCACACTCTATACAACAGCCAAAGAACCACCCAAATCGATCCACGCGTTACAAAGTTGGGTTCCACCCCCCTCCTCCCACCACCATCCCAGCAACATTTGTTTTCTCGTAGTATCAACCAAGGATCATATTCTACCCAATAGAAAAAGAATTATCCAAATCGGTCCACGCGTTACGAAGTTAGACTACCCCTCCCCCCCAACCCACGCCTTTCACCATAGGACCAAATCATTCTCCTATTAGCAATGAGGGATCATACTCTATACAAGAATAGAAGGAACCATCGAAATCGGACCACGCGTTACAAAGTTAGGTTCCACCCCCACCCCACTCCCACCAAAATTTTTTTCACCTGGTAGCAACCACGGAACATCCTCTACCCAACAGAAAAAGAATTATCCAAATCGGTCCACGCGTTACAAAGTTAGACTACCCCTCCCCCCTCCCCCACCCTAGGTTAAAGTTTTTTTCTCCTATTAGCAATGGGGGATCATACTCTGTACAACAAAAAAAGAACCGTCCAAATCGGACCACGTGTTAAAAAGTTAGGTTTCACCCCCACCCCCCACCCCCCCCTACTAAAAATTTGTTTGACATGGTACCAATCGGTGAACATACTCTACCCAACAAAAAAAAAAAAAAAAAAAAAAAATAAATACGCGTCGAACTTAGAACCTCTTTGTTTTTAGGAAGGCGGTTAAAAAGGTCACAGTCGGTGGCTGCGGATTCCAGAATTTCGCTATAGAAATAATATTAATAAATATTTTCCACATTAATTATATTTCCAGATTTGAATTTTCAAGATAAAAATTTCCTTCAGTAAATCTTTCAAAAATTTCATTTGATCAGCGAATTTAAAAGAGGGTTGCTTTTGACGCAGTAATTCCCTATTAAATTGGTCCCGCAAATTTCGCCACCTCTCTATAAAGAAAGTGTCTATTGTGTCTAAGTGACTATTTTTGAATTAAGATAAGTTGTTAAAATTACCTGATCTACTGCATTTTTACGAAATATTTTGCCATAATTGATCTTTATATTTGTTATCTTTGTATTTCTTTGACTTTTTATTATATAGGCATTCATATTCTCTTACAGAATTTATTTTTGTTTCTTCAAATTCGCTCATTTTAAATATTATTTATATTTTCTTGCTAACTTTCAAAGTGTCGCAATGTCAAATTCCAACAGTGTTGAAAATTTTCAGCAAGCAGTGCGACACGTCAATGTCGCATTGCAACCATTGTGTTTTTTTTTGTTTTGTGGGGGAGGCGAAATGCTTTATGCACGCCGGGGCACCCCCTCCCCGATGTGTCAGACTCCTGTGGCGCAGTTCACCGACTAAAACACTTCCCTTACTCTCCGGACATTAGCCTGGAACCGTTTTCCACATTACTTCAATCTAGATCCTTTCCATTAGCCCGTCATTCGACCATCTCCTCTGCTGCGGCCTGTTCGTCTAGGTCTTTCTTTTTCCTGCGCAGGACATCTTCCGCGTACCTGACTGTGCGATTCCAGGTTTCTTAGTCGGCGACCATGCCTTGGACTATAGTTTCCGGGGCGATCACCCCTCCTAGGTGGACTCTTAGCGCTCCCCTCACGGGAGCCCATCTCTGACACTCAAAGAAAGTGTGTTCTGCGGTGTCCGTTTGGACTGGGCAATAGAGGCACTCCGGTGACACTACCTTTCCCATTCGGTGAAGAGACGAACGAAAGTATCCGTGGCCACTCAGGAGCTGGGTTATGTAAAAACCTACCTCCCTATGCCCTCTGTCGATCCAGGGGCCCAGATCACTGATGAGCCTCGCTGTCCATCGTCCCCTGTTCTCCTCTCTCCATCTTTGTTTCCACCTTTCCATGGTGTAGGACCTTTCCTCTCTGCGTACCGTCGCCTTGTCCATTGTGTTGGCATCAATGGTTTTGCAATTGTTGGAACTTTTGACAGTCGCATAGGTGTCGTGTCGCATCTCATTGTGTTTTTGCCTTAACGTGCCAAGGCACGATTGAATTTATTACATGCGTGAAAAGAACTGAATAAAAGAAACCTTTCTAATATTTTCCACCTCATGTTTTAAAAGTATTTTATAGTGTTGTATAAAAATGGCAGACAAAATTAATAATTCCAAGGAATTTATTATAAATTTCATAGAAATTTATACAAAGCACCCGGCTTTGTAGAAAATCAAATCCAATGAGTACAAAAACCGTTACCTAAAAATAGAGGTTGCGAAGAACTCTTACTATAAAACGTATTATACTCCGGCCGATAAAAACAGTGTTTTAAGAAAGATACAATCCTTAAGAGGATCATTCAGAAAAGTAAGTAAGAAAAGTGGAATCGTCTAAAAGAAGTGGGAAATCAACAGATGAAATATATGTTCCAAATTTGTGGTACTACGATTTACTTCTGTTCACTTTAAAACATGAACTGCCAACGAGTAGTGTCGATAGCATCGGTGAAGACAGTTCATTTCTGTTTGATGAAAGTGAACCTTTTTACAATGAGTTCCAAGGTGAAGAAGAAGATTCAAATACAAATACTCAGGTAAGTCAAATTAAAATTAAAATAATAAAATTAAAAATATAATATAAGTTTAATTAAATTTTTCCATATCGTAACATATTGTCCTGCCATGGAACTTTACCATTATTATTTAAGTAATTTTAATATTTATCCCTGTTCGTAATACAATCGGAATAAATCCCTAATCCTGCTCTAGAAGTAGTTTTTAATGATGTAAGCGAATAAGGATCATCATGTGTAACAGGATTTTCTAAATCAAATGTATTTTTTGACACATATTTACTTTTCGACTGCATCAAGTAAATATGTAATACACAAATAGCACAAATTATGTGTTTAGTAAATTTGCTTTTGAAAATGGTTTTAAGATATTTGCATGTAATGAAAAAGTTCATCACACAATTTGGCATTTGCCATTTCTTCTCAAACTGTTTTGCAATTTCAGTCCATTCCTGTGTAGACGCTGGTAACTGAAAATAAAAATAATTTTGTATTATTCTACAGATAATTCCATCTACATTTACATCGAGTTCTCCTTCACCTTTACCATCTACATCGAGTACTTCTTCACCAAATAAAAATATTGAAAATAAATATGGAAGAAAAAGAGGAAACAGATTTCTTAAGAAATTGCACCGAAGTATTACGTTGGAGCAGAGCCGAAAGAGACCAATATGATGCCTTGCGCCAATATATGGCATCTAAACTGAAATCACTTCAGAATGAGCACCAAAAGATATTTGTGGAAGGGTTAATAATGCAAGATCTACAAAAAGCAGCATTAAATAAATTAACAGAAAATTCAACTATTACACAAAATCCATCAAATTCGCAAATAATGTGTATAACCCCCCCCCCCCCCACAGGATTTCTACCCTGAAGATTCATCAAATATTTTTCGGCAATAATTTGTTCATATCATATGTATTTTATAAATTAAATTTTTTTAATAAATGAATTGAATCTCAAATTAGCTTTATGTAATTAACAATTGTATATACATACCTTCATATATTTATTTTGAATTACTTTATAAATGGATATACATACTTTAGGTATAATTTTACCAAGAGCTTGAGGTGATATTTCTGCTGAAAATTTTGAGCACTCGTAGAACGACCTGTAGCCAAAAATCTTAATGTTGCTATAAGACGTTCTTCTGGTGGGATACTAGTTCTCATGTTAGTGTTTTCTTTTTGAATATACGGTCTTATTTCTTCAAGTAGATTTCTAAACTCATGTGCATCTATTCTTAAATAGTTATATAAATCAACTCCTTTAATAATTTCATGTCACTATATTTATTTCTTTAATGGGCCGATTTTAAAAATTGTCAGTTTTAAAATTCTTTTAAGATTGCAAAGTCACCATAGTGTTTTACGCATGTTTTTGAACACATGTATGTGTGTGAGTGTGGGTGTACATACGTACGTTCGGACCCACTTTTTTCGACAATGAAATCTCGCGAACAAAAAATGATAACGACTTCACTATGGTGCCATTCAGGGTCGCCAGACTTTCCACAGACAATATCGCCAGATGGACACTAAAAAGTCGCCAAAATCGCCAATCTATAAATTGTTTGTAGCCATGATTATAGCCAAAATGCCAAAGTGGAAATCAAGATGGCAAATGTGTGTGTGTCCTTTAGCTTATCGCGATAATATTACAATAAATTGTTTTTTTATTGGGTATTCAATATACTGTGTTAAGGTACGAGTAATTTATTACATTATTTATATTTTTGAACTCGTTTTTACAAGCTCAATTTCATTTGATTCCCATTTCATTTCTTAATGAAAATTAGACCCAAACATCAAAATTCAATTCCTATCTTCGTGCCAAATATTAACTCCCTATATGAAAGAGTTTCGGAAAAAACGCCAAACAATTAAAGACTTCCAATAAAATGTTTTTCATTATCACCTAAAGTTAAAGTGGTTTTCAATTGTAGATACTAACGCTTTCATCAGTGATGCCAACGCTCGTAGCACCTTATTATCTTTTAGAAGTTCAATTGTGTTTGAATCGTTTTGCAGTGATTGTACATTTGGGTACAATAGATCGGATTTTGACTCCGTTATAGATGACTTATTGAGGATGCTTAGAATTTTCTTCTGCAACTCGATCTCTGGATCAGGTTCGACAATTTTCGGTTGAGGAGCTGGAAGATCAGCTGCCTCGCCTAACTCAGCCTTTAATTGTTACTCACACCTTTTTTGTAAAACCGTTAAGGAACTTTTTCAGCAAGTGCGTTTAATAAAGTTTGAATCGCGTCTCGATGACATTCTTTTAAAGGAGGAGCAACTGAGCTATTTGGAGGAATGATTGGCAAAGCTGTCGCCAGTAATTTCTGCCTCTCTGCGCGCAATTTGATTTGAAAATCATTCCGAATTAAAATTCCGACTGATCAACTGCAACTGAGTTTTCAGTCGAAGTCAATGCCAAAATAAAATTTGAAATTAAATTGTAGCTTCAGCTTCTGTGATTTTCAGAGATATTTGCATGAATCGTTCAAATTATTATTCTCTATAAAAGGTAAAAAAACGTAATGAATCTATACATATTCAAAAGTCCAATTACGTGTACCTGGTTAACGACAATTATCTGTAGGATCTCTTACTTTTAATAAACCGTTTTCTATTATTTAACATTTATTAAAAATCACAGAATTAAACTGCGAAAAAGCCGGCAAATAACTCATTAGACGTTTTCTTAGACGTTTCTTTCAAGAAAAATCGCCATATAAACGCCTAAAGTCGATGAAAAATCGCCAAAAAAATCGCCATCGCCAATTTCATATTTTTTGTCGCCAGGGTTGATGAAAAATCGCCAATTTGGCGAAAAATCGCCACGTCTGGCGACCCTGGTGCCATTCAAAGCGTATTATTGTCAATAAGAGCTGAAAGAAATTTAATCAATTTCGGTTCAGCCGTTTTTTTTGTTTAAACAAAAAAACTGGAAAAAAGTTGATTTTAGACTTTCTTAAAAAGGATTTCTTCGATATAATTTGTTCTGATGACGGTCGGGACATCAAAAAGTCGGATAATAACAATTTATTATGAACAGAAAGTGTTTACAATGATGATATTTTTTTTATAAAAATAAATTATTGTTTATAACAATAATAAATTTATAATTATAAAAAATGGTTTACCTTAGTTGAAAATTGATTATGAAAATTGGAAATTGAATACAAAATTGAAGATTGTTCATAGCAATTGAAAATTATTATAAACAATGAAAAATTCTTATAAACAATAGATATTTTTTTCCACAAAAAATTTCTTTTATGAATAAACTTTGTTTATATCAAGAATTGTTATATCAATTATAAATTGTTTATAACCATTCGAAATTATTAAAAATATATAGAACTAACCCTTCTAACTCAGAAGGCGCACTTCACAGGCAGAGGCCTGGAATCAATTGACCTATTCACCAGAATATAACAAATATTGTGATGAATGAGGCTCCCACAACCCATGCATTAAAAAATATTAGTAAACAAGAAAAAAGAAAACAACAAAAAGAAAAAGAAAAAAAAAGTCTAGAACAATCCCAAACACTACAATCAGGGGTGCCAAAACAACAGAGATCGTTTAAGCATATCTTTAGTAAGAGCCAGATCAAAACTAGGACACGAATTCACGGCTCTACACATGCGGTTAATAGGCTCATGCATACCATAGTTAGAGCGAGAATGGATAACATGTAGTAAAGGCAATCTCCTTAAGCTATACGGGGTTTGCCTATAAGTAACCAAACTTGCAAGAGTGAGAGAATCTATATTCAAGTTCAAAAGCTGATGAATAAATACTAGGTCAGCAATTCTACGATGTTCCGAGAATCTATATTCAAGTTCAAAAGCTGATGAATAAATACTAGGTCAGCAATTCTACGACGTTCCTCTAACGAGTGCATATTAAGCAGTCGGAGGCGATCCTCATAAGGAGGAAGCCTTAATGGATCATTCCGCGGGAGGTCCCTTAGTGCGAACCTAACAAAGTTCCGCTGCACCGATTCAATGCGTCTAGAATGAATAGCATAGCAAGGAAACCTGATATGCGTACTCAAGAATTGGTCTAACTAAAGAAAAAAATAAGTGAACAAGAGTCTGTCGATCACAAAACTCCCTTGACCACCGCTTAACAAAGCCAAGGACTGAATTACTCCGAGATACTATTTGGTTTATGTGCAGAGAAAAATCGAGTTTCTTGTCTAGCATTACACCGAGGTCAGTAACGGACTCCACACGACGGATATTAGTTTCCGCAAAGGTATCATCAAAGCCGACCTGATTGATGTTCCTAGAAAATGACATAACTTCACATTTATCCAGGTTAATTTGCAGTCCATTTGTGGCACACTAACTCCTAAAGGTATTCAAATCATCCTGAATGATTCTTCCTGCATGAGAAAATCTTCATATCATCTGCATAGATTAAAACTTTGGAGTGCTTAATCAAAGGGACAATGTCGTCAATGGCTAGAATAAACAGCAGCGGCCCCAGATGGCTACCCTGCGGTACACCAGATGAAGCCCTAACGACTATAGATAAATGCCTTACTAACGACTATAGTAAATGCCTTACTAAAGTCGGTGTAGACACAGTCAGTCTGGAGTACCTGTTGGAAGGCAGAGATAATGTGTGATGTATATTCCAGAAGGTTGGTTCTTGTTGATCTACCAGGCAGAAAGCCATGTTGATTAGATGAGATTAACCCCTTACACTGCCCAACAAGCTGTGAGTATATAACAGATTCAAACAACTTGGGTATGCAGTATCATAAAACACGGAAACGCAATCGTCGATATCGTTATCATGAAAAAGGGATGGGAAATCAATTGAGAGAATCCTGTTCGAAAGATCAGAGAAGTCCGCCCTTTTAAAATCATGAATGTACTGATCTACATTGGGGTCAACAATATTAGAACCATCGTAACAAAAAGAGATGAAAATGGTCGGATGTAAACTGTCAATAGCGGATAAATTACGAGAAATCGGTTCGACTATAGTGTTACTCGAATCAGAAGAAAAGATAAGATCTAACTGCCTTCCCATATGATTCTTTACATCACTCATTTGGTGTAAACCAGAGGAGGAGATGGCGTCAAGAAAATGGGAGTCTTTAGCAGTAAGACAATTTGAAGGAAGGTAGTCATCGTCATCAGCGTTGAATACCCATTGAACGTTGGGTAAGTTAAAGTCACCAAGAAGGATTATTTCGTCCTCAGGGTTTGTCATATTATTAATAAAATCTAGGCTAAGAATTAAAATATCGTAGAGACTTCGACCATCTGCATCAGCATGGTTTGTCAAGTTGGGAGGGATATAACAACATAGAAGGAATATATTCATCTTTCCCAGAGCTATCTTAAGAGCTAAGAGCTCGATTGTGAGCGTGACGGATAAACCAGGGATATCAACCAAACTGCAATCCAAGTGCGATTTGCATGCAACCAACACGCCACCTCCACGTGCCATGGAGTCAGAGTATCTATCCTTTCGAAAAATCTGATAGGACTCGTTAAGAATTTCTGCATCAGTAAAACCGCAATGAAGCCAGGTTTCGGTCAGAGCGATGACGTCGTAACAGCAGGCAAGAGAAGCCTGAAATAACTGGCTTGATCTTGAATTCCAAACAGAGTGCATTTATTTGGTTTTCATTAAAAAATAGTGCTATAACGGAATAATTTTTTAAAAAAAATTTTGCATCTAATTACAACGAAATTATAATGATAAATTAAATTCATTGATTTATTTACTTACAAATTTAAAATATAAATTTTTTAAGTATTTTTAAATGACATAAAAGTGGGCGAAAGTTTTTTTTGAAAAGATTCATCTGATCTAATTGGTTCTGATACAACTCGATAATTTAAAAAAAAATCATATATTTTTATCCAGAACTTTTATAGTTTTTTGTAACATTAAAAAACGGTAAAAAAACTATAAATAGTTGATATTAATGATGAATAAAACGATAAACCGAATAATATGAATTTTATTGAGTTTTCACTTACTCGTTTGTACTATGATCCTGAAATTTATCGCTATTAACAATTAAATATTGTTAATAATAATTGAATATTGTTAATAACAATTGAAAATTGTTATTAACTGGGAAGTTGTTCGTGTATACTTCAAGGGTCGCACCAACAATGCGACACCCAGAATCTGGACCGACCCCACAATTTTTTTTTATACGATGTGGCCAAATCCTAGGGGACAACCCTTTGATGTGTTAGCACGGTTTTCGCCGAAAGGGAATCAGGGTAAGGGAAGTCAGGAAACTTGAGTCTTCTTTTTGCATTGATGCGAGCTAGACAACAGCCCAGAGACGGAGTGAATTATTTTAATTTCTTAATAAAAGCTCACGGGGTCATCTGGTCTCGAACCCGGGACCCATGGCATGTTGGTCTTGCCGCTCAACGTATTGATCCAACTGCTTACTTGCTAGAAACATCATTGAACAAGTATTTAAATTTTCCGTCATTTTAAAACACACTTTTTATGCACTTTTATACTCTTTTTATACTGCTGACGTTCCGGTGCTTATGGCGTGTATCGTTGAAAAAGATGACACTCCACACGCCGAGTCAAATACATATATATGTACATTTTGTTGTTGTTTTTCGAAAGCACTTTAACTGCCACGCGATTCGGCAGTTTATCTTTTACAGTGTGTGGACAAGCAGCTTTTTCAAACACGCAACGTAAAGTGACAGTTTTTTTAACGCGCCAACCGACAGTCTTTTAGAAAAGAAAAACTCTTAGTGTACGGCTTAATATTACATCAACTTCATCATTTGTTAGTTGCGTTCCACTGAGCTATGTGGCGTATGTCCCCAATGAACCGCATTTTCTTTACCTGAGTATGATAAGCTACTGTTAGGTTTGGCATTTCATAGGTTGTATTTGCTATTTTTTGATATGCTGCGAAAAATATGGTAAATTATGCGATAATTGCAGTAATTTTGTAAAAAGTGTTAAGGTATTTGATATTTACGTGAATCAGATGCTTGTTTTTAATCAATTTTAATATTTGTCGCAACATAAAACATCAAAAAGCCACCTACAAGCCAAAAAACTAGGCTTAAGTACTCTACCTGTCATCTAGTGTAGCTGAGCTTAGGTGGGTGTACGCCGAAGTACTCTGTATGGCTTAATGGAACGCAGCAGAAGTTTTCCATAAAAAAAGTGCAATGAAGTACAATCTGGAAATCTAGCGCCCAATCCAGGGATCAGGAAATTTTTCATTTAATATTGCCTTCGCAATATTGGCAATGTCCGCTGGGGCTCCGTCGTGTTGGTAAAATATTTCAAATATTCCAGAGGTTCTACATTTGGCAGTCTATTCTCCAAAAAGTCCACATAAATTTGTCTTTTAAGCACTTGCGGCACAAAGAATGGTCCTATTAAATGTGTGCTGATTGTACCAGCACACAATTTGGCACATAATTTGGCCTGGAATAAGGTCACCCTTGTCCTACGTTGGTTAGTAACCAAGTATCCCAGTTATCCAAGTTTGTTATACCATCCCCGGGGAACTACGATTCATCCGTCACCAGAATTCTGTCCCAAAGTTCTCCACGTCGCATTCCTAAAGCCACAAATTGAAATATCTAGAAAATAACCATCTTATCAACGATTGGCAGTACGGTTTCCGTGCTGGCCGCTTAACCGGAGACTTACTAACGGAGCGTCTCCCTAATTTTGGTGTCATTGTCATTGTCATCCATAATTTTGGTGAGTCCGAAATCGTCGCTCTTGATATTTCAAAGGCTTTTGATAGAGTCTGGCATGCTGCCCTTTTAGCCAAACTTCAAACATTTGGTCTACACCCTACCCTCGTTAAATGGATAGAGAGTTTTTTGTCAGGCCGTTCAATCCGTGTAGTAATTTACGGAGTTACATCTGATTTCTAGAACTAAATACCGGTGTACCTCAGGGTTCAGTTCTTTCACCAACCTTATTTCTTCTTTTTATTAATGATCTCTTATCCCTTACTCTCAATCCTATTCCTAGTTTCGCCGACGACAGCAGCCTTGATTTCGCGTACTCATTTGATTCTGTAATGAATTCAAGTGGAAGTGCTACAGAAGTCAATCGGGAACGCATGTTTAGATAATTAAACAACGACATTTCTATAGTCCTCGTTTGGGGCAGAGCAGATCGTGTCACGTTTAATGCATCCAAAACTCAATGCTGTTTAATGTCCCTTAAAAAACGCCCAGTTCACCCCTAACCCATTTCAGTCGACGGAGTGAATATACCTAATTCGCCTTTCCTAAACAGCTTGGGTATTGAGATATCCCGCAATCTTAGCTGGACTGATCATATAATTGCAATCGCTAAAAGTACGATGATATGTTTGGGTTTTCTACAGAGATGTAAGAAATATTTCACCCTACCTGACTTATCGCTGATCTACAAGTCCGACATTAGGCTTAGACTTGAATATAATTCCCATATTTGGGCAGGGAACCGCATTGTCCGCGTTAGACAGAGTCCAGCGTAAGGCTATTAAACGTATTGGCGATTCCTCAATATCTCTCTGGAGCATCGACGGAATGTCGGTTGTCTCTCACTCGTCTATAGCGCTATTTCCATGGCCATTGTTCTAACGAAATTGCTAGCCTAATTCCTTATAGACACATGACAACGCGCGATACAAGATCAACAAGTCGCTCCCACCCCTATACTCTCCAGGTCAAATTTGGACGTACCGTCAAATTTCGGAAATCTTTTCTAAGCAGAACCACACGAAAGTGGAACAGTTTACCATCCTCTGTTTTTCCCTCATCTTATGAGCCTGAAACTTTCAAACGGGGCGTACATCGACATCTCCTTCACTCAATCTTCTTCTTTAGCATCATAGGGCATACCCTGAGCTTTGGCAACATCATATATAACAAACAACAACAAAAAACAGGGACTTGAAAGGAGATTGTTGGCATGCATCCAAAGTGGCGGTGGACATTTTGAACGGCTTTTGTTACTTATCAAGATTAATTGTAATTATTTTTAAATTCAATAAAAAGTATTTTAAAATTAATTTGAGTTTAATTTCTTTAATTAGTTGATTTTTATAATATTCGCCGATACGATTTCTACGTTTAAATGTCTACATATTTTCTCTACGTGAAACGTTGCACCTTTTTGGAAAGGTAGTAAGATGGGCAATCTATTAAAAATAAAAAAAGATATACTAAGTACATGAATTTTGAAGAAAATTTGGGAAAATGCTGAACTTTAGGTAATCGCCAACCATTTTTTTCACTTTTGGATGTTTCTGTACCCGTTAAACGCAACCTCTCCCACTAGCCAGACTGTCCCCATGCCTACCGTGATAGTCAAAGAGGCCGGATATCAAAAAATCAGCCTACCTGAAATTCTTTGTCAAAAACGTTGCCAGCTCTTATACTATTAGGAAAATCAAACCAAGTTCAAATATGTTTAAGGATATAAACAGGCTTGCAAATTGTTAACAAGCTATGCCAAATAAGGTTAAATTTAATGGAGAAGACACAAGAAATATCCAACATATTTGTTGACCAGTTCTGAGGACAGTTCACGCCCAATCCTATTGATCCACAATTTAAGGAACTAGTTGAAACGAAAGTTGACGGATTTTTGGAATCACAAACTTCCACAAGTAACAACAACTTCAAGTCTATAACCACCTTCTCTAGCTCCAACTCGTCAATCTCTCCGAACACATCTTCCCGTAATGTATTTGTCCTTGATCCTTGTCCTGATCACGTTTCCAATTTCATTCTTAAACGTCTACCTGAAATCAATCTAATCTTCTTAACAGTTATTTTTAATAACTGTATATATAATGGATACTTTCCAAAACAGTATTTCCAATTTCCAAAGGAACCAATTCTAACGATATCAACGATTTTCGGCCCATAGCGTTAATATCAGTTATTGGAAAGATACTTGAGACCATTATTAGAGATATGGTTTTAGATTTTAGTTATGAGCACCAACTAATTCCTCACAACCAGTTTGGTTTCAACACAGGTAATTCTTCATTTCATGCTCTACTAAAATTCCGGACTGATCTTGCTGAGAACCTTAACTTGGATCGCTTAACAGCTGCCTCCTTTTTAGATTTTTCAAAAGCTTTTGACAAGGTTTGGAGTAAGGGACTCATTTATTAAATACTTCACTAAAGATTCCCACCGAAAGTAATCAGAATTGTTTATGATTTCATGTCATCATGGATGAGTTGTAAAACTCAGATTCTTGAAGATCTTCAAGACAAATCAGTTGTAGAACTCAGATTTTCTTAAATGTCAACAGTTGTAAAACTCAGCTTTAAGAAAAAATCTTGAAGAATTATCCAGTGCGCTTTGATTGCACTGAATTGCCTTGACATTTCATTTCAGATTAGTGGTATGACTCTTGTCAATTATTTAATTTATTAAATTTTGTTGCAAATTTTTAAATTTTAATTACAAATGATTGTTGTTTTAATGGTAAATTGGAGGAGGGCTGAGGTGGAAATCGGTAGTAATACCTATAAGGAGCTTGTGGACAAAGGCAAGTTATCACTTTTCATAAAATCTTGGAGAGGTGTTTAATTAATAATATTGTTCAATTTATAGGGGGAGACGAACTTTTGAAATACTGTTCGTTCGTCTTAGGTATAGACGATTCGACGTATCCATTGCCAGAATCACGCGAAACTCCAAGTCAGAATAATACTAGTCCAGAGTTGAACAATTCCTTCAGTTCAGATGACGTTCATCCACTTACGGATGTTAGGGATACTTCGTTTTGGGACGATAAAAAAATTCGATTACTAATATCTCTGCGACTGGAGAGTGAGGCAGAATTTAACCGTCCCGTTTGCAAAAAATCGAAGTTGTGGCAAACCGTTGCAAACAATTTTAATTCCAAAGGCTACAATGCGTCTACAAGGGATATGGAAAAAAATTTAGCAATTCAAAGCAGACATATATGAGAAACCCGGAAAAGAAAAATAAAACGGGAGAAGGGCCACCATCGTGGCCACATTTTAAAATTTTTGATGGTGTGCTTGGCGTAAAGAAAATTGTCCAGCCTCCGGATGGTACTGTAGGTGGCGTCATTTCCGACGACGACGACACTAATTTGTCCGTACCATCAACAAGCAGCGGTTCAACTCAAATTCAAGAAAGGAAATCCAATATGTCGGAAGAGTTATTAAAACTTAAAAGAGAGAAATTTGACTGGCAGAAAGAACAGTTTAAGAAACTGGAATCGTTAGAAGAACGAAGAGTAAAGGCCATTGAAGACCTCGTAGAATTGTTAAAAAAAAAAATTTATAAATTTTTTTTTTTTTATTTATATATGATGTTGCCAAAGCTCAGGGGATGCCCTATGATGCTAAAGCATAGCCTTAACAGGAAAGAAGTTAAGGGTGAGGGAAATGTGTTAGGAGGTTGAGTAAAGAAGGTGTCGATGTACACCCCTTTTGAAAGTTTCGGGCTCTGACTACTGTAGCATTTCCACGTGAATTCATTACAGAATCAAATGAGTACGCGAAATCAAGGGTACTGTCGTCGGCGAAACTATGAATAGGATTGATAGTAAGGGATAAAAGATCATTAAGATCATTTCTAATATAAACCGCGATTCCCTCCTGAGGAGAGAAGAGCGGCACTAAGTGATATCCAGGAATGTGATACTGATTAATATCAGAATCGGAAACAACCTTGGTCTCACTCAGTGCAAAAACAGCCGGATTTTCCGCGATCAAGTGGCGGTAAACCGAAAAATGGAATGTTGGATGGAAAAACACGATTTTAAATGGAACGGTATCACCACACTGTGCTTTTAAATAGAGCATAAAAGCCCTTCCCTTTGGCGAAGATGGCACAAGCACTTAATAAGTTTAACTTATTTATTAATTTGCTTTCGCACGTCCGTCCCCGTCAGCGGTTCAACTCAAACTCCTAATATTAATTAAAAAAATTAAAACACTTTACATTCAAAACAACTGTTTCATTTATTGTATACTAATTAATACTATTGAATACTAACTGCGCTAAATCTTCCCTCTTTGCATTCCCTGCTCTCCTTTCTACTTCATTTCCACGGTCATAAGGGAACACTAGTTTCTTCCAAACTTTCAATTTCTATATTATTGTCAAAACCTTCACCATTTAATATTATAAAATTATGTAGAATGCACGTTGCCATAACTAAAAATTTAACATTTTCTAATTTCCTTATTTCTAAATACTTCAACTTTCTAAATTTTCCTTTTAGTTGGCCTAATGTCTGTTCGATGACAACCCGTGTGCTACTCAACCTTTTAGTGAATTTAAATGGCCGTGATCTTTGTAAGGCGTCATTAAAAATTTTGAAACTGGATAAGCCGAATCACCCAACAAATGCATATCTGATGGTAAAAGAGTTTGCTCGGACAGTTTCTTATGCAGTGTGCTATTACGCCACACGCGAGCATCATGTACACTTCCGGCCCATCCCACGTATACATCCGCAAATATCCTTTCCGCGTTGCATGCTGCTTGCAATTGCACAGAATGTTGACCATGTCTGTTATAATAACTATTGTCAGACAATGGACCATTTATAAGAATATGTGTACCGTCAATGCATGATACCACATTAGGGAAGGAATTGCTTCCTCTTAAGATATTAAATTTTTCTACTGTCTTTCTCAAGCTGTCTGCTTCTGGCCATTGAATGTATTTCTTTTTTTGCGCATATATTAATTTTGATATTTTTATGACTGTTCTTTGTGTCATCCCTTTTTCTAGATCAAATCTATCACCTTTCGTGTAGCTTTCCAAGTTGGCGAGGTACCAAATTGTCGTTAACATGGCTTTCTCAAAACGACATTTGGATCTTCCAATACTGGGTTCTTCCCAAAAGCTTCCACAATTTTTTTAACAAAATCTAAAATACAAAATTCACGAGTATTGCAATAATTAACTAATTATATTTAAAGGTACCTCAAACGTAGACCTATTCATTCGTAAATGACTTTTGAAGTCGTCAGCGCTATAGTCAGGTACAATTTCGTATACATAATTTTCAATCCTCCTTCTCTTGCGCTAACAGATAACTTCATCCTCCGATTCCGATGAACTGCTTGAATCTACTAACATGTTTCTCATTGACATTAAATTAGAGTTATCAAATATTACTTTGTAAAATTCTTCACTTTTCACCAAGTTATCCATCTCCAATTATATTTTAAGTACAATGTTTAACTCAGAATTAAATCAGTGACAATGACAATATCTTTATTGTTAATAGCTTTTGTTATTTTTTTTGTTCATAACCTACTACCATTAATTTTTCTTATGATAATCCTAAGTTATTTCTTCTTCGTAGATGAAGTCGTCGATTTTGTTTGAAAGAATTCTTTCCAGAATTTGTTTCCAGTGTTGTTTTCCATAGAGTTGTTTATGCAATTGTTAAAGATAATCGTGAGAAATGTTATTACCAGTGTTTTAAGAATCGGTTTGGAATTTCGTTGTCTTAAATCGGGTGAAGTTTTTCTCCCTCAAACACTACCCTAGAAAACAAATTTAGCCGTTACGTGAAATTTCCATAAACCAGTTTGTTTTCCCCCTTTCACTAGACCTAGGTACTCAACCACACGTGGCAGCGAACTCGCCATTTAGAAACTAATTTGTACTTCTACTATACCAAGTGTAGTGAAGTAAATTGCATAGATAGATAGTGGATAGTTAAATAAAGATAAATAGATTTCTGTTCGAGAAGGCTTTAGATTAAGGTCAAGGTAATCAAGGTTTGAATAACAAATGACAATTTAATTATGATTTATCAAGCGAACGAGTGAGGACCTGAGAAATAGTTGATTGTAATGTTAGTAATGGAATTGGGAATATCTAATGTGTGAGCTAGACAGATTTATTTTCGTCTAAGCTTTAAAAACTTACTGAATGGATGCATAAGGATATTAGAATGGTACTAAAATTTACTTAAAAGTATTTTATTCATCAAAATAAATAACAATAACTTCTGTAAAGGAATCAATAATAACTTCATAAATTCATGCGATTTCTTCGTCGTCTAATCTCTGGCCGCGGTTGCTCTTCTGAGCTAGCAAATGCTTAATAAAAGATATTTCCTCCAGCAGCAATGTAGAAAATCATCCTTCATTGACTTAATGTAAAATATCGCGGTATAAAGCAACAAAAACCTTTTACTTTGGATTGATCACAATAACTTCTGTAAAGGAATCAATAATAACTTTACCTGTTAAAATATCTTAAAGGTGTTTATTAACTTCATCAATTTATGCGATTTCTTTGTCGTCTAATCTTTGGCCGCGGTTGCTCTTCTGAGCTAGCAAATGCTTAATAAAAGAAATTTCCTCCAGCAGCAATGTAGAAAACCATCCTTCATTGACTTAATGTTTATTGGAAACTGTCAAAATGAAATGCTGTACTTATGCCAAATGTTAATCGTTGTAAAATTCAGCCTCAATCAGATTCGGGAAAATTCATTTGAGTTGCCTGACATCTAGAAATTTTCTTAGTTCTACAACTCGTCCGATCTCGTGAAACACATTCAGGAGTACCGCAGAATTCAGTGCTAGGGCCAACCCTTTTCAAACTATTTACTTCCGATCACCCTCTTCAGGACACACACTGCACCACTCTTCTGTATGCGGACGATTCGGTTACTTATGCATCCGCACACAACCCCCGTTACGCCATTTTATGGCTTAAAATAAAACGAAACAGCCTCATAGAGTATTACCAGAAATGGGGCTTTCAAATAAATTATGGTAAATCTGGATTTATAATTTTTCACAAGCCATGCATTTTAATAAATTCAAACCACGCATCATCCTGCCACAGAGCGTCCCTAATTCTAAACGAAAATGAAATAAAACCTATAGATACCGCGAAATACTTAGGAGTGTGGTTTCATAAACTCCTAAAATTCAAGGATCATGTCAACGCAATTCTGAAAAAAGCCTGCAGGTGCTTTATAAGCAACTAATTGGACCAATAATTTCATACGGGTTCCCAGTATATTTTCCAATGAAGAAAACAGATCTTAATCGTTTACTAACCTTTGAAAGAAAAATCCTAAGAGCTGTTACTGCTTATATTTTTTAAGCCCATTTTGCATTAGCTTAATAGTTTTAAGTCAACAAAATTGTAAGTAGTCGCCATATAAAAAACTTTAAAACTTTAAAAAAAAACTTTAAACATTTTACTTCATTACGCTGCTTGCAATCGACAAGAATAGGTCGGCTGGCATGAAGCCTATCTCGCCGCTCTAATGTACGGCAGTAGTGACATTGAAATTAAGATGGGGCGTAGATAGAATTTATTTTGTATATATAAGGTACGATTAAATTTTACCTTTCTATTGACTAATTTAAAGTCAATATATATCTAATTGTGCTACACTAACACATTTATAAATTTGCATAATTTCGTGTAAACGTGGACTTATTAAAGCCAAGATTATATTACTATTCGAATTGTGATTTGACCAATTTTCACGTTGTTATCAGCTGTTTTGAAGCTGATCATTACTGTCTACAAACTCACTATTATAGTACTACTCACCTTCTCTCCATCTCTCTTCTTTTGGATTCTGCTTTCTTTACTATTTTGTTTTGAATTCTAATTTCTTGTGATATTAGATATAACTCAAACTAATAATTTTTTGAAAAAAAACAAATACATTTACACAAGATTTCCAATTGTTTTAATTTTTTGACCCGACAACCATTTTTTTCGCTTGACGAAATTTAGGGCTTATTGAACCCCACTTTTGGTTTACGCGTCGATATGATATTTCAAAACAGTCGCTAAATTGTAAATTCTAATTGCTAAGTTCAGTTAGTAACACAACGCCAGAATACTTATTTGTGAACATTGGATACAAGAAGATACTAACGACAATAAAATAAACACACTTACCTTATAACTTTGTTGCAGCAGTAATCAAAATATGGTACCTGTGTACCCCGATCCTCCCCAGAATTTTTCTCACACGGGGAAAACCCGTATACGAAAAATTACAGCGGAAGTCACTTTTAAAAGTTACTATACTGAATCGGAGTGATGGAGTAATTATAAAAATTATTCCTTTCGGAATAATAAAGTTTTGTCGTAATTATGATATTAAATTATTAATCGCTTGGCATTTATAGTTCTAGCGTTCTGCTTCCTGAGTGGAGTTCGGTTATAGCCGGCAACGAATCGTGTTTTAGGAAATATTGTGAACACGTGAAATAAATTTAGGATAGTGGCGTCGTTCGCCAAATAGGAAATTTTTGCAAAAGTGCTTATTGATTAATTAGATAATTAGAGATAGGGACTCTGACAGATTAATTGAAATAACCCTGAATAATACGCACACATTTAGTCATTAAAAAATTGCGAAATTGAATTATAAAAATTGTGGGAAAGTGCGTAGTACAAATTTTAAACAAAGGAAAGTGACGTCGGTCGCCGGCTTGGCGTCTAATTAGTGAAAGTTCATTATAATTACCCGAGATAGGGACTCATAACAGTGGTAATTCAGTAATTACGTTAAAAGTGTACACATTTCTCAGTATTTGCTTGAGAATAAACATAATTTTAGTGGAAACATTTTTGAAAAGTTTTAATGCCCAAAGGGAAAAGCACCTGTTGTTATTACCTGAGGGCTCGTTAATATTGAAAGACCTTCGTACTTAGTGCTGTAGCGCTAATTTCGTTAATTATTTTTGCGTGGAAAGTCCCACCTATGCTGGAGGTGGCGTAAAGTCACAAGAGCAGATTCAGCAAGAGGCTGAAAATGTAAAAAGCCTAGTGGGTCAGTGCGACATGACTGATCTTCAGCAGAATTCTACAATCAATTTGCATAGATATAAACAACAAGAGATGGATTCGGCCAAATACATGCTAAAATTATCCCATTAACAATCAGATGAATGTATCGTCCCATAGGGACTCTCAAAATCTAAATAACGCTTGCCTTCTCAGCGAAAACAAAAGTGATAAGCACAGAGTGCAATAAGAAAAATATCAGCTTCAAACAACAGGCTGAATTCAGTATAAGTGCGAGCTTTGAAGAATACCTCGGGGAGAAAAAAGACATAGTAAATGTGCGAGCTGTGCGCAAATAAGGGGAGGTGACGGAATTAAAAAATGCCCAATCAAATTTCAATTCAAAATGTTTTATTAAAAAATTGAATAATTCAATAAATAATAAATAGTTCAAAATAAATTCAAAAAAAAGAAATAAAATAATAATTTAAATAAATAATCCAAATGAATCCAAAGTTAATTCGGTGCTGGTTTGGTGATTTCCTGAAAGAAGAAGAAGAAGAGGGAGACTTATTAAAGGAAATTCAAAATTAGGTTTTTGAATTGTAAAATAGAATAAATTTTCTATTTCGATAAAATGCAGAATTAAGTTTCTGCGGGAAAATTACAGAAGTAAGTTTCTACGACAGGATTTACAGAAGTAAGTTTCTGTGACAGGAAATTTTTCAAATCAAGTTTTGAAAATCACCGGTGGGATTGTTTCAGTTTGAATACTGAACAAGGAATGAGGTGCCATACTGAAAAAATCGCCGGCTTATATAGCTCCAGGTTAGCGGAATCAAACTCTTTTCATTCATGAGTTCGCCTGGTAGTACTATTTGTTCTTCTTCTTTTATTTTAAATGTTAATATCATTCACAAGTGGAAATGTCAAGTAACATTTGAAAAAGTAAAAAGGTGACAGCTGATTTGGTGGCAGAAATTCTGGTAAGTTTTTATTTTGCAAAATAATATTAATTTTTTTGTTTATTTCAGCTGATAAATTTTGTTGGAGAGATGGAAGGAGAAGATTAGAGGATTAATTTGCACTTCCTGTGCATTCAGATAAGTATTTTAAATTGTAACCCAAAGTTTTATTTACTTTGTGGGTTTTTTTCTATTTTTAGTTTGCAGAGTCGAAAGACGAAAAAGGAGTACCAAGGAAGCAGCAGGACAACATTTGGACAACGGGGGATTGTTTAATAAGTATTATTTTAATGAAATAAAGTTTCCATTAAATTTTTTTCTTTTTAGGAAGTAATTATGGAGGGACTGAACAGTAAATGTACAGCAGTTGATAGATGCATGTGAAAACACCGGCATGGAGTACGAGATTTCACAGGAAGGATTCATAACACCACCGAAAAATCACATCAAAAGGAAAAGCCGGGAATCGCCCAGCAAGACAGCTATAAAAAGCAGATCACCATTAACAGGTACGAAGTCTTTAGTAAGCAAGTGGGAGAAGACTATATTTCATTAGATAAATATGTAGATAAAAACTTATATATATTTAAAAATAACAATATTAAATGTTCTTCTAAGATTAATGAGCCCTCACAGGGTAATATACTAAATAATGGCAAAAGCCAGAGTGATAATAGTAAAACTAACTTAACTGAAGAAAAAGTAGTACAACACAAAGCAAATATAGTTAGGGAACAAAAAAAATTAAATATTTACCATCAATCACAGTGTCAGAGGAAAATAGTGAAACTCTGAAAAAATTTTTATAATATGAAACCAAGGCTGATTTTCTATGCCAAAAAATTTACAAATATAAACTAAAAAATTTTATAATGTCTGGGAATTTTATTATGTCAGATGCACTCGATTTTTGCAGAGAAGTTTTGGCTCTTCCAGAATTCGCCGACAGTAAAGCGACGGCACAATTTGTTAGAATATTTAATGACGTTTTTGATGCATTAAACAGCAGAAAAGTATCAGAGTTTGAATATTATAAGAAAGCTCTGTATCATAATAATTACTCATTTGTAGCCGAATTTATACCTGGTGTAATAGATTACATTAGTAAAATAAGATCGCCTACAAGGTACTTCATTATCAAAAAAGTGTTCTAAAAGTGTTGGTTGCCTTTGTTTGATACGATGTCTACAAAATACTGAAATTATTTCTGAAAGGTTTATTCAAAAGGGTACTTTATCATTTTTCCCATTATACAAAATTAGCCAAGACCACATAGAAGTATTTTTTTCTTGCATTCGAATTGGTCGTAGCAGTAATAATAATTCCTCTATAAAGCAATTCATTTCAAGATATAATAAGTTGCTTTTCCGTTGACAGATTAGACAAGGTGGTGTAGGAAATTGCTTGCCTTTGGAGATTAGCCTATTAAGTGCTACTCCAAGCCAGCCCTTAGAAGAAATTAAGAACAGCCTCTTCAAATCGATTATCAAAATCTAATTGAGTAAGAGCATAATGACCCTGACTGTGAAATAAATGTTTCATTTTTAGAAGAACACAGCTACGTTCAAAACCCCAGACAAATAACAGCATACACAAAACACGTTGTACACTATATTGCTGGGTTTGTAGTATTTTCATTATGTAAAACACTTTATTGTTCGAATTGCTTAAGTGCTCTTCAAAGCAATCCCTCATATTCTTCGTTAATTTCGTACAATACTAAGCGCAAGGGCTTTTTAAAAGTTCCATCCGACAGTGTACAGGAAATCTGCGAGGAAATCGAAAAAGAAATCCGATGTGCAATTAAGGTATCAGACAGCCAGTACAACATATTAAATAGCAAAGAGCACAAAATATTGTTATTAAAAGCGCAAACAAAATTTTTTGGTAAGGACTTATTTCAGAAAGAAAGTCAACATTTGGTACAAACTGGCCATTGCGCACTGCTTGCGAAACTTATATCTGAAAAGTCTCTAAAAGTAAGCTTTCACTTTATTGCTAAGTCAGCAAATGAAAAAATATCTGTAAGACAAAAGTATACTAAACTTGTATTGTTCCAGGGGATGTAAATATAAATAAATTTAATTTACTTTAAGTAATTTGTTAAGTTTTTATTACAATAGAATAAGTGAAGTATCCGAAGTACCTGCTGTATATAGTTTAGACGAAAAAATACTATTTTAAGAGGTGGTGATAGGCCTACTGGGGAACCGGCCATCAAAAATAAACGGGTAACGCGCCTTGATGTATTACTTCAAACAGTGTATTTGTAGTATACCAAAATGTAATGCTCTTTAAACATTTATAAATTATAAATAAAAGATCTTACACATGTGCTGCCATTGCAAATACGTAGACTTAAAGGTGGTGTGGAAATATACAATTATACAGTTAAGATATGTTTCTGGAAAACATATCAAAGAGGTAATTAGGTACTTCGTGCTAAAATCGTTATCCTGATTATTATTTTAAATAATGCTAAGATTAAAAATAAAGAACCTCTCATTTTCATATGTGGAATTTGTATATGAATATTGTTTAATTCAACATGTGTATGTCGACTACAATTTAAAAAACGCGCCAAGACCCGTTTTCACTAAATTAATTTTGCGCCGCCTGCAATGCTATTTTTCTTAGTGTGTGAAAGACAACCGCATACCATTAAAGTTGCCACGATTTTTCGGGTTTAGAGGGCATCTACATTAGTTTCTTCATCGTAGGACTGTACAGCTGTTAACAATAAAGATATTGTCATTGTCTGCTACCTGAGGGGGAAAGAATTATAAAAGAAATAGAAATCAAAAAGAATCGAACAAAACTTAACATTTTATTTTCGAAGCTTCCGCCATCTGAAAGAAGAAGATGGAAGATATATCGAAGCAGCTTTGCCAAGTGGCATGTAATTACCCCAATTACTACGTCTTATAAGGGTTAAAGGGACTTAAAGTCACAACTAGTGACTTCCATAATTACTCCTTATGTAGTACTAACGATATCGTGGCGATCCATATGCGACTAAGTGGAGAATATATACGACGTCGCCTTGACGTCATACAAGGTCATACAAACCGATATGCTACCATTCTATCTAAAGTTGCAAGAACAGGTAGTGTTGTGGTTATAAGTAGTTGAACTAACCACGTGACGACCATGTTTGTAAATTATTATTACTTGAATTACGATCTTTGAGACATCATTGTAGGTACACATGCATAAATTTTTGTATACAAATGAATTCACACAGTTTTCTATATACATTATCATTATGCATTGTCGCACTTCTACGTTTTTGAAAATGCAAATGAATTCAATAAAAATCTGAAAATTACTCCATAATCCTAAATTAATCTAAAATTTTTCGTATAACGTATAGTAAAACGAAGGCTTAATTTCATGTGCCAAGCAATATTTTCTGTAATAATGACTATTGTAGCCCCGTAAAATTCATTCGCCTTAAAATTATATTCATTTTTTGAAATTTTGTATAAATAAAGACATTTTCATGATTCCAATTTTGAATACTTTCTGCTATTAAGTATTAAAAAAAGTTTTGTAATTGGATATATTACATTAAAATGGTAAATGTCAATAAAATTATTCCATTTGAAATATTTTAATTTGATTTGTTTTCGCAATTAGCTCCTCTATTTTGTGAATTACATATTTAATGTGGTAATTATTACTATATTAATACCGACATACAACTGCTAGCTTTATAGTCGTATATAAGTTATTTCGCAACCGTTGTTACAACGCAAGTAATGACTTATATTATCAAGTTGCATTATATTATTATAATTTAGTTGGCTTAACTGACTCATGACTTAAATTTTAACTAGTCGTATGTAACTCTTGCAGTAGCCAGTATGACTAGAATTACAACTAGTCTGTATGAAGTTGTATATTAAGTCCTTATAACAATATACTAACTTAATTGACAACAACATTACAACTGGCACCTGATTATCGATATCCGACAGTTATACAACTTTTCGTGAATTAATAACTTTAAAATCGTACAAAAGCAGTTGCCACGACGTCGTATAGATTATGGTAAGACTTTGTGCTACTTGGACGTGTAAAACGCCAAATAAGATATTTCCTATGTTAATCAGAAAATCGGCTATAAAGAACACTAAGAACAGTGAATGTAAACAAAAGGCAGACAACAGTCGACAAGACATGACTCGAAAAGAAAAACAAGGGGAAAACAATGGTTCCTTCGTGTACCCCAAAAGAGAATCGTCTCGCGTCGCCAATAACTTTCAACTTTTGCTTCAAGTTTTTGATTTCAATTAGTACAAATTGTAAGCAAATGCAATTTTGGCTACATCATAAAACAATAATGTGCCGTCGATCGTCGTGCGCCTCTGGTTTTCATTCATCGTCATCGGTGTCCGCCTTTGAGTTTGGTTTATATTTTCTATAGGTATTTTGCTCAACACAACTGATTTCATGTTTTCATATTTTCAATTTCTTACTTTATTTAATTCTATCTGTGCCACAAATTTATCAAATGGGTGTTTGTGGTTTACGTCTGTCTGGCCAAAACCACCGTAAACTACAAGCCATGAACTGGACTTTTGAATGTGGTCGTAAATGGTCTTACCGAATTGTCCTATTTCCATTGTTTTTTATGGAAGCCAGGGTGTGATTTTTCCTTAAACTCGCCCTACCGCCAAAACAATTAGCTCTTTTGAAAAAAATGGCTTATATTAACTTAAAGCAGACTAAATTATCTTTTCAATAAAGTAAAAACATATACACTTTATCAACGGAAATAACAAGCAATCTTTGATTAAACGTAAAATTTTAGTCGCAAAACAAATTTTCATTCAAAACGCAAGCATTAAGTCATGGTCCTACCAACGCCATCTTGATAACTGCAGGCCGTAAGGTAGAGACTATGACGTCACACAAAGTGGAAATCAAGATGGCGATGATCCAGCTGTTCAAAGTGACAGAAAACTAAGTAAACAAAATGTTATCTGTCACTGCCTGTGAAGAATGATCACGGGAAATTTATAGCAGCTCATAATTATTTCTATTAAGCAATATTTGCGCAAACATAACGCAATATATTAGCAAACAGTTTACGAAATTCATGAAAAATTTTAATAATATTGAACAATGTTTTTGCGTAATGTTACTAGGTTTTCACATAATAAGACAAGTAAAATTTTAGGAAAATCAATATGAACAATTTTCCTTTACTAATTAGTTCTATTCAATTTATAGTATTATTATTTTTGTAAAACGTATATCGCAGATGAAATGTCATCGGTGAAAAACTTTTATATTTCACGAAGGTTTCAAGCGAGGTGTTCACGATCAGATTTACATACACTTACCTTAAATTATCGTTGATGTTATTAGGAGCGTGGTAGTTGTCTTCAGTGGAAGATAAATTGCACTGGGTGGAAATTGACTTGAGATTGAACTGACAGTTCAATCTGAGGCGACAGTTTACCTACTTGAGAGCTTAACTTTACTTACATTGCTTTTGTTCAAGTCGATCCAAAAAAATTGTCGGACCGACTTGACTCAAGCCGAATTGAAGTCAATCCGATGTTACATGACTATCGATTCGACTTGAAGCCGGCTTCGATTTTGCATGTAACCGTGGTACAGGCAGTTTCAGATCTGACGTGCCAAAATGAGTAGGGTGATAGATCTCAATTAGACAAACAAAAAATTGTATGGCAGGGGTGGGGCAATCTCAACCATTTGGGAGTCACAGGGTGGTTCATAAATTTCAGTTTTTCATGGAATGCCCATTACTGTTTTATTTTTATCTTTTGATCTACCCAACGTAGCGACATCAAACGAACGGTAAAAAACTACTTTCCCAATGGCCTTTCCAAAATTGTCAACAATGTTGATCTAACTCCTACCGTTAGAGGTACAGTCACTTCCAAAAGTGAAAAAATGGTTTGCGATTACCTAAAGTTCAGCATTTTCCCAAAAATTTTCGGAAATTCATGTAATTAGTACACCTTTTTTTATTTTTATTAGATTGCCCATCTTTTTACCTTTCCAAAAAGTCGCAACATGTCCACTAAAAAGTTATAAATTAAAAGAACCAAAACTGCATAATAACTCGTATAATGATAGCTCCGCGGTTGCATCGGTTGAAATATCTGGTGTATAACTTATCCGAATTCTCTGCTTTTTGTATTCATTACATCATTGCCAATAGAAATTTTTGCTACGACATTTAAAGTAGAGCCAGTTTTATGATCCAAAAGTTCTGCATGACTTTTATCTGTCAATATAATATGCTTTTCCCGGGCATGTTTGTATGCAATTCTTCTCTAGAAACGGCAGTCAGCTTATTCCAAGAAGTAACGTCGCATCTACACAAACAATTAGGATAATTTCAGAAATATGTTAAGCATATCTACCATCAGGAACTGGTTCTTATTTGTAGGAAATTTAAAAACTTGGTGTCACGTAATTAGCTATTTAGTTTAGCTCTGCGAGCATTCTTTTTAGTAGCCTTGAAACTTTTAGGGAAGACAAATGTATGTAGGTACCTGGTAGAAGACTTCATATTTATCTTAAAATTTGTAGTACAATGCTAGCAATTAAAGAAAACTCTAAGCCAACTCTTCAGTTGTAAAAGTTGGCAGTAGATTCCACCCCATTCACCAACAAAAATTTTTAAATAAGCTACAAAATGTACAAATCACTAAATTTACATACATATATTTTATCACCACAAAACTATTATCCTATTATTTATAATAAAGATAATTTAATTCCTTTCACTTTTTAAGCAATTGAGCAGATGTAAATAACACATTTGTTTACATCTGCTAGTTTGAAGAGCCCGACGTCATTATTTTCCGCCCATTTGACATTTCTTTTGGGTATTACCAATATATTTTGACCGACGATAACTTACTAAATCTAAATTAAACTTTCTCATGCCATTATCTTACAAGTTAATTTTATCACACACTACTTATTTCACTTAAATAATTTCTGAAACTCACACAATATTACTTTAAAGTCCGAGGCAAATAAGACGAAATTTTCACCTTAACTAAAAAATTTAAATTAAATTTAACTATTTATAATTTATGTTTTTAGCACAAATAACTCTGTACGGTTCACGGCACGATTTTAGTTTCCGTGGCACGCGGATTTGACGATGAATCTCGATAAAACACCGCAAAATAAAATGAAAATAATAAAAAAAAATATTTTGATATCTGGCTTAGTTTTTGAGATATTCGATTTTGAAGTTTTAGTAACACATCACTACACGACTTGTCAAAACGGCCTTAAAGACTTAAGACGCGAACTTTTTTATGAATTTCGATGAAACACCACAAAATAAAACGAAAATAATAAATAAATTTGTTTGATATCTGGTTTAGATTTCTAGATATTCGATCTTGAAATTTTAGGAACACCACTTGTCAAAACGGCCGAACTTTTTTATTTAACTTTCTGGGAGGAAAAGGTGTATAAATAAGTCTCTTAGTTCTTTTATTAACTTCCCCCTTCCCTGCAGAGGCATATGTTTCATTGGTTAGTTAATAGATACACCTCTTTTGACAAGTCGTGAAGTGATGTGTTTTTAAAATTTTAAGATCGAATATCTCCAAAACTAAGCCAGATATCAAAAAAATTTATTTATTTTTTCGTTTTATTTTGGGGTGCTTTATCGAAATTCATCGTCAAATCGGTGTGCCACGGAAACTAAAATCCCCCCCGGTTCACTCCGTCTTTGCTTCGTTTGAGTTTAAAACTTTCTTTTTCTTTTCTTTTTCTTAAAATTAAACAAAACTTCGGATGACAGAATTATGACTTTTTCAACTTTTTCCACTTTGTGTGACTTTACGCCCAAAAACTTGCTCTACCTTACGGCCTGTAGTTATCAAGATGGCGTTGGTCCGACCCACTGAGATATATAATACTGGAGTGACTGGTGCCATGAAATTTCTTCAAGAAAATGGTATCACTTTTCGCTAGTTGTCCCTTTCTGGGTAAGCATCTTTTTTTTCAACATTGTTTTCTTAATTGCGAACGTCATGTCGCCTATTAAATGCTGGCGTTAGAAATAGATAACAATATTCACAATCATCTTACATCTCTTTCTGGGTAAGCATTATCCAGACTAAAACAACCTTTTATTTATAATTTGTATTCCAGTAATTCCAATGATTTTTACATTTTCCTTACAACAATATAGAAGATTAAAATTAAATATGTCTCTTCGTATATATTTGGTTATTATATTCTACTCTGAATGGCTGCAAATTCACAGTAAACGTTGGAGATTAAAAATTGTTTTCCTCCACTGAAAGTAAAATTGTACCCATATGAGATAGCTTATAAGTCAGTCCAGTTTAATACATGTCAGTGGTCCGACCATGCTCTGTCGCTTGTATTTTTGTTAAATTTCCACTTCCGCACTTTTAGGCTTAAAAATGTTTATTATTTTCTTAAGTAGTTTATGAATATTTTTACTTTATTCGAAATATTGTTTTGTTTACTTCAAGTTTTTCATAGAAGCAATAGTTTAGACACTACGACGAGTTTAAAGAAAAATAGCCCCCCGGCTGCCATAAGAAGCAATCTAAATTAAACAAATTGTCAACACACTTTGCCCTTATGTGTGTGCGAAAAATTCGCCAGTTCATGGCAAAGAATAACTAAGGCAAAGTAAACGCACCTAATAGAGAAGAAAAATGGGAATTTTTACTACACCATTCTCAGTGGCCAGTCGTTTTGTGTAAAATAACCGAAGAGCTTTCAACCCATTTATAGAATCAGCTGTTCAGGCGTAAAACTATACTCCAACACATTTCCATTGCCCAGGCATTTTATGTAGGGACAATGAAATTTTTTCAATACATATGTATGACTTGGCTGACTTAAAAAGGTAAATAAACATTAGTCTTTCAGAAATTTGTTGATTTTATGGCGAATTTTCGTAAAGAATTTTTAAAATCTAAGTAATAAGTGGTTTTAAGAAAAGAAAGTTAAAGTACCTATTGTGGCAAAGAGTGTATTATATTGTTTTGCACTTATTTGTGGTGCTTTATAACAGTTGATAGATAATCAGTTGGCTTCTTTTGCAATTGATTAGGTTGTCACTGGTTTTCTTCCGATTGATAAAAGAATTCAACAGTTTTAGCTTTAAATAAATTTATAGTATAATTAATATTCGCATGAATTTATATATATATATATATATATATATATATATATATATATATAAATATAAATATATATATATATATATATATATATATATATCCAAACAAGGCTTTCCGCTTGTAGAACTTCGTAATTGATATAAACAACCGATAAAGTGTAATTAAAAACTCTTTAATCAAAGTGGGAAAAAATTGTTTTAAGGAAATTGAAATAAAGTGTATCAGTAATACCTTTGTTTACTAAAGCAAATATACAAAGCTATTTTGTTAAGATTTTTATTGACTTTCAGAGCCAATATAAGCTGTAATTTTATAATAATTGCAAATTGCGGTCTTGGCTAATCTTTAATTAAACCATACATATATTACACCGGCATATTTGCAAAGTTAAATAGATCGCGTCTGTGCAATAATATTAATTTATTCCTTTGAAATCTGCAACGTATCGAACCGTGTAAAAACAGAATTTAGATACTCGAAAATTTATTTAAATACTTTAATTTAAATATCAAAATTTTAAACATTAAACCATATAAACATGTTTTGTTTTTAAGCAACTTACATTGGAATAGAAATCACATATAAGATAGTTTTATGAAAATAATTTCAAACAAAACTTCAATTTTCATGAAGAAAGAAACCAAGGGCGTGAAGCTTTCGTACTTACGCCATTTCCAAAATAATTTAATATTTTGTAGGAATTTCTAAAAACATAAATTAATTAAATTTTATTTAACTAACTGTAATTGGCACTATTTTCACCTACGCAACCGATACATTTGGTATTGGCGGTATCATAAAATTTTGTGAAAAAAATATTTTTTTAGAATCGTGAATACCGAAAACGTTGTATACAAATCTGTGACTTCTCGGAATAACCACTGAAGTCCAAAAATCAACTTTGCGAGAATTCGAGTTTTTCACGTTTCATTCGCCATATTCACTGTATGCTATAGTCGTTATATACATAGTGTCTTCTCCGTTAAATATTCTGCTTTTACAGTCTTTGGGATAACTGTATGAAAGGTACTATATACATAGAAGATTTAAAATCCGGAAAAAACGTACTTTAGGGGTTATTCATTTTATTATTATTATGATTACACTAAAGTAATTAGGTTCTTTTATTAGCCGTAGATGACTATGACATTTACAATAATGTTACAATTTTAAAAAGGAAACTAATAATTTGATTTCCCGCATTGCAGAACCTTCTTTTTAAATTCACATGTGTATATTATTATTATACTTTTAATTTCGTTTGATAAGTTATTAAACAAATTTAACCCGTTATGAAAAATTGAATTTTCTTTTCAGTTTAAGCATTCCAACATCCATGCTATAGGGATGTTGGTCTTGAAGCATCATCCCTTTCTCTTACTCTTTTCATGACTCCAATCTTTTCTTATATTTTTATAGCAATATCATCCAGGCCATTCCAGGTCATTCACAAATTCAATCATATCTCGACTTATTTCTAAATATCTCTATAATCGATATACGGTCGATTTTAATATATTAAGTTTTTTTTGTGTTGAATTGAGTGAGGCTTTAAACTAGTTTTTCTCAGAAAAGTTTTCTCCATTATATGTAATTAGTGCAAATAATTGTTTTTTTCATCAAAACTTATGTTATAACTGCGACAGCTCAAGAAAACAGGCTTCATGTCTTTTATATAATACCACTTTAATAATAATCAGCAATTAAACCTAAATAAATAATTATGTTTACCACCAGAAATTGGCGTGGCTTGTTTGTATGATATCAGATAAAATGGTAGATCTATTTCTTTACCCATATTTGAAGTATTTTGAATTTTATTGATAAAATATCATATGAGACCTTTTGTAGAAAAGTGATATTTAATATTTTCAGTCGGCAGAGATGGCTGGAACTGTTAGAATTATGCAGTCAAAGGAAAGTCATATAGGAAAGTCATATATAAAAAAAAAAAAAAGGAAGAAGAGGATCCACATTTGTGTATTTATTTATTTAAGCTTAATACAAGCTATTACATAAAAATACAAAAAAATAAAAGCTATAACTTAATACTAATTCTGAGAAGCATTTCAGCCAGCATATGTTTGGAGCCAGCGGACGGCGTTTGGTTCCGTGGGCCATGCCCATCCCCATTATCATATATATATTTATTCAAAATTTTTAACTTACTTTTTCGTTTTTCCTCATTTTTATTTTCAATCCATATTTTTTGTACCTATTTTTAAAAATTGCTTAGAATACCGTTCCATTTCAGCAGTCCCAGGTAAGCTCACCGCTGCAACTTGACGGCTTAAATTCAGGCAGAGATTTTCTAAGTTTAAGAGTAGGTATGAAAGAATGTTCTCACGTTAAAAAGCCATCGCAGAATCTTCTTCCAATCCATATCACACAACAATTTAGGTTTGAAGAAACTGATTCCGAGGGAGTATCAATGACTGTAGAGGAAAGTGATTCTGAAAGTGAAATAGTTAATTCTACCTCTGTTAAAACTTCTCAGACAGAAAAGTCACTTTCTGATGATACTCCCAGAAAAAAAAAACAGAGAGGTAATCGCACAATTGAGGAAAGAATTTGTGGAGAAAAAAAGATTTTGAAGAATCTTGAAAACCAAGCGCTTTCTGTCGAGCCTTATATTAAGCAGTGCTATCAATTGCTACCTAGAGAACTAGACCCCCGGAAACATGGCATTTAATTTGCAAGCTATGCAGCTAAAATTTCATCAAGTTTCCGAGTTTTCAACATATTGCGTTATTTGCATCGATGAAATAAGTTTAAAGAGTCACCTCGATGCAAAGGAGAAATAGTGGGTTTAGAAGATGATGGGAAAGTTAAAACCGACAAACTTGCCAGAGGGGCTTTTGTCATAATGGTTCGCGGTTTGTGCGAAAATTGGAAATTTCCATTAGATTATACTTTCGTAAATTCTTCCTGTCCACCAGCAACTGCTAGGCGTCTTATTTTTGAGGCGGTAAGAGGACTACGCGCTATTGGTTTTCATCCCATAGCGACATGGGTTCAAATTTTCAATCATTATCTTCGACGCTAGGTGTTTCTCCTGAGAAGACTACCTTTACAGTCGACGACGAAGATATGTTTTATTTTTTGGCACTCCTCATTTATTGAAGCTTGTTAAAAATTATTTATCAAAATATGATGTTATTTTTGAAGGAACTAAACGAGCTTCATTTGATGATGTGAAAAAGTTTTATGAAATCGACAGTAAAAATCAACTTCGATTAGCACCAAGGTTAACACAAGTGCTCTACCCTAATAATTTCCAAAAAATGAGTGGGAAGAATGTCACAATATTTTGGTGAAGTTTGAGCAAAATCGGAGACATCGAATTTTTTGACCTGGTACACTTGAGGAATTTTGCCCCACATAAGTAATCCCATTTAAAATACTCTATAAGAAAGTGAGGCATTTTTTGCAAATTACAGCTAAACCAAGCACTTTAGGAAATAAATGCTAGACATAAATTCTTAAAAATCAGAAAATCTTGCACATAAAGTTGGTTAATAATTGTAAATTTTCTTATTTCTCCGGAACATTCAGAAAAACCACCAATTTTGGCCAAAATCCTGCCATATCTCGAAAATGAACCATTTTTGAGCCTAGTAACCTCGAAAAATCGATTCTTCGTGCCGAAAAACATAAAGATATTACAAGTTACCGAGGGGACCTCAAATTGCATACATAACCCCCCCCCCCCCCCCCCCATTGCGTCCGGACTAATAATAAGGGACCCATAGAAAATAATGAGATTGTTTCCGGTTCGCAAGAAAATAATGAAAGGCGAATATCGAAACGTAAGAGAAGGCGGTTATATAAGTTCAATTTGTATTGGCAGAAAGAGCCCTCCTTGAAGAATTGTCTTGAGTGACGCATTATTAATGGCAAAGAATCCGCATATTGTAAAGATTGTGTAGAAGTCAGTTCCAGGACAGCGGAAAGTTTATGCAGTACTTTAAGAAAGAACTTAGACTCAAAAAATGTTTTTGGTTTTCCTCAGACACTCCAAATGTTATGGAGTTTTTAGTTTCCTCAAAAACAATTTTCGCAATATTGCTTGCATTAAATGTTCTTGTTCTTTAGCATCGTCCAAAGCTTGTCTTGTCTTGCCACGGTCAGTTGTAGATCTGCTAAGAAATTTTGGTAGTAATTTTAGTCAAAGTTAGTTAGAAGGTCGTTCGGAAACTTTTAAAGGATTCTAAGAATTTTTTGGCATTCAAATTCATAAAATTCTTTCTCGACATTTTCGAAAAATCGCAATATTTGAAGACCCATTAAAAAAAAGGATATAACTCTAAAGCCTTTATGCTCTTTAACATGGTTTTTGTTTGAACTGAATATCTTTAAAAACCAAGAAGTAACGGCACGGCGTTTAACACAAACCTCTGTAAAATGCAAAATAGGCTGAGGCACCAATACAAAATGGCGACTCAAATAAAATAGTTTTAAAAAAAAAAGTTGAACCGACTTCACAAAAAGCGCTAAAAAGAATAAAATAATTTTTAATTTTATATCTATTACGACATTTTGAAGTCGGTGCAAATTAAACAAACCAAACAACTACAACAAAAATATTTAATCGTCATTTCTTATGATCCCGTAAGCTGAAACGTTCAGGTAGTATTATGTATTATTTTCAATTGCGGTTCTGTAGTTGTTGCGATGCAACCTAAAAATAAACCAATTAAAAAAGGAACTAAGGCAATGGTATACTTACAAAACCATCATGCCCGCTCCTGTCTTGTTCCACCTCCTCACGTATCCTGCAGTGCTACAATAAAAATGAATTAATTAAATTGAAAATAAGAATAAACAAAATCCTTACCTGCTTTGTTTAGTCAAACAGCCCTGACAGTTCTGTCAACCAAACAGCTGATATTTGGCAAGAGCAATTTGGTTACACGGTGCTCAACAACCGACGTAAACAAATATCGGATTTAATACTTTTGTGTATAATCCGTGTCACCAAGAACTAATTATATATATTAATAATATAATTATATATGATCTCATTTAATATATTAATAGTAAAAATTAAATTTTATCGTCCATTTATAAGTCTTTAAAATAAAAAGTTTCCCGCCAACATCAAAGTTAAAATTTGAATTCCTTGATTCAACGAATGCTAATTTACATGGCGACTATCTCTCGATTTCAACCAAATTCGATATTTTTGTATGCACCGTTTGAATTCGATTATATTTACTTTGTGTAAATAAACCTATTTGTAACAATTTATTCAGAGCCTGGCTGCTCGAATAAATGATTGTGTTGCCTATTAACATTTATTAACATATTTATTCAGAGCCTGGCTGCTCGAATAAATACAGAAGTTTGTTTTGTGTTCCCACTAATATTTTCCCAATACTTATTCAGAGCCTGGCTGCTCGAATAAGTATTATTACCAATAGATTGTCAATATAATTGCAGAACCTGGTTGTTCGCAATTATATCATATTAATTAAGCACTTGTCAAGAAATAATTCAGAACCTGGCTGTTCGAATTATTTCAAGATAAGTATTTAAATAGATAAGTTAATAAACTTTTCAAATTCGTTCAGCAATTAATTATAAGTGTAGAAATAAGGTAGTTAAGTGCTAAATTAAGAATTTGAGTGAATTTAAAGTGAAATATAAAAAGTGCAAGTGTTAAAGACTGCAATGAATAAAACTTATATTATCAGCAATAAATCTTTAATTAATAATAAGTATCCCTTTTCAGCGGGTAGCCTGAACAGTAGTTGTTTTATTTCTTTAATTTGCACCGACTTCAAAATGTCGTAATAGATATAAAATTATTTTATGCCTTTTAGCGCTTTTTGTGAAGTCGGTTCAACTTTTTTTTTAAAAACTATTTTATTTTTCACTTTTTAGTGTCTTTGACTTTATACAACGAAAAAAGAACCATCCAAATCGGTCCACGCATTAAAAGTTAGTTTTAACCCCCTACCCCACCTCCATTCCACTAAACTTTTTTTCTCATGGTATCAAGCAAGGAACACACTCTACCGAACAGAAAAGGAATCATCGAAATCGGTCCACGCGTTACGAAGTTACTACCCCTCCCCCACCACCACCATAGGACCAAATTATTCTCCTATTAGCAACTCTACCCAAAAGAAAAAGAAATATCCAAATCGGTTCACGCTTTACGAAATTAGACTACTCCTCCCCTCGCCCAACCCTCCACCATGGGCCAAATTATTCTTCTATTAGCTATATAACAGTTAAAGAACCATCCAAATCGGTCCACGTGTTACAAAGTTAGGTTCCACCATCCAAAATTAATGAATACCTTTTTTCAACTCTCTAAGTATAGTACAAATTTAGGTAAAAAAATAAATAAATTTTGTCAGCGACCATCACTGGTCGATTTGATATGGATTGACCCAACAATATGTTCACAAAAATTTACTTAGAAATGATGTCATACACATACACATAAAGGGTTATCAGAAAATCTCAAAGATATCCTAAAAAGCCATAAAGTAGAACAAGCTTACTTAATTAAAAAAACTTGAAGGCATTATTATCCAATAGTAAAATTAAACCAATAAAGGATGAATTAAAAAAAAGTGGAAGTTACCAAATCGGCTGCGATGACTGTTCAGGTATATATATTGGCAAAACAAAAAGAAAACTAAAAACTAGGTTTTCTGAGCACATAGCTGGAGCTAAAAATAATAACCCACACTCAGCTTTAGCTAAACATTTGATAAATATACGGCACAGTACAAGTTTAAAAAATGCAAAATTTTTAATTAATTGCGATGGAGGTATTGTTATGGAAGTAAGAACTTGGAAATGTAGCAGTAATTACATTAATAACTCAAGGAAGTGCAACGAATAAAAACTTGCACTTCCTTAAATTAGAATATTACCCAAAAATAAATCTCCTTCGTTCTTTAATTAAAAGTTTTGAAGAAGTAAAAACTATGTTGAGAGAGAAATATGACTACATTTCTCTTGTTAAATTTCTTAAGTAGACCATTCAATTCGACTCTATACTTCTGATGAAATAAACCACCTTAAATTGAGATGGAACGAAACCACTAAAATCTCGAGTGCACTTTCTTTGGTCTTACAACTTTCTATTTGGGAAACTTACAACTTCTTCAGTTGTTCTTTGTTCTAATTTGCTTAATTGTTGAAAGATATCTGAGCTCGAAATTTATATGACCGTGAAATAAAGCAAACGGAGAAGATGAAATAGACATTTAAAGTAGTATGTATTTACAGGGGACTATAAATGATAATTGCTCCCATATTAAGGCAATATCCTTTATGTTAAAATTAATCTGACATAAGTGAAATAGATCGAAATGGAACTTTGCTTTTAAAACGAAAAGCAGAGCACTAAATAGCAGGTGCTTCTATTTAAGATGTCAGTGATGAAGGATGCTATGTACTCATCGATAGAAACAAAAATTGTGTTACAAAGATAGACAACCTTAACAATTTAGAAGTCATTTATTTATTTATTTACAAAACAAAATTTCATCAAGGCTCATCGCTTACAATGGGAAATGAAAAAATAAAGAAAAAAAGAGTTAAACATTTTTACAGATCAAAACATTTACAATTTTAGATTGATTAAAGAAAACTTATACAACATATTTTGGAGTATTGACGTCAACGGCTCATTCAGACCATAGTTACTCGAGCGAAGACGGGCCATATCTAACGGAACGAATAGGAACTTGAATGTCCAGCGATGACAACAGTTCCGTTGAGTCAACAAAACCCTGTAGGACATCAAAAATAAAAGAAGTATACGAGCAGCTCAAGCCTGTTGTTCCACATGGAAGGCCGCGCAATGCAATTCTGAGATATGTGCGCTTCTCAGCCCCAATATGAGCAATGTGCACCGCATAGGAAGTCCAGGATATACATACTGCAGCACAGACCGAACGAAGGTACAGAAAAGAAGCTTAGTAATAAAAGGATTTTTAAACTCCTTAGACCATGTCTTTATAGTATAAGAGCTGGCAACGTTTTTGACAACGAATTTCAGGTAGGCTGATTTTTTGATATCCGGCCTCTTTGATTATCACGGTAGGCATGGGGACAGTCTGGCTAGTGGGAGAGGTTGCGTTTACCTGCGAGCGTTACATTAATACAGGTAAAAATATTAATTTGAAAATCATTTTAGTTACATTATTTTTTTTTTAATTGGGTTTTATTAATTTGCAGCAACACAAATTTATTGTTGCCAGACACTTTTGTTGTTGATAACGCTGCGCCAGACACTATTTTGTAGTTAAAAAAAATTATTTTCAAAGAATTTCAGTATGGCTGAAATTTTCATATGATGTTAGTCAGCTATCAAATGATGTAAAATTAATTTGCCAGACAATAATTCGGTTGTTTAGTTAGGAGCCAGACCGTTTAAGTCTTGCAAGTATTGTGATAATATGCAGGTAGTAAAAGAGAGATAGTTGCAAACAAGACAGCCGAAAAATATGCAGTAAGACATTAAAATTTATTTATTTTGCATTACAAATTTGTTACAATAGAATTTAATTATAGAATTAGAATAAGAATAGATTTAGATGAGAAGCATAAAACAAATTACTTGAAATACAAAAAATTAATTTCTAATGATTGAAATTGATCTCCATTAAACCATACGAAATCATATTTATCCTCGTTGATTGTCCAGCCACAAGCAAGTGGTGACAAAGATGTAGGAGATTTCAAGTCAGCATTTCTCCAAAATTTTGTCACGTAACGAACTCGTAATAAATGCTGTCGTAATTCAGCTTTACACGGCGGTAAATTTGATGAGTCGAAATTTCTAAATTTTTTTTCAAAAATGTCGTCGAAATTTTTAGATCGATAACTATTACAAAATAAATAAAATCTAACATCATTAACGTTAGACCACATACATATTACAAACAAATTTCTCTAAGGTGACAAATGTACGCTCAAGTATTTCTTCGTCATCGGTAACAATATTTTGAAATGCTAACTGATAATCTTCTGATTCTTCGAGTAATTTGAAAGGCCTAAGTTTGCCTTTTCGGAAAAAAGCTGGTATGTGATTACATCCTGTGATTGCGTGAAAGCCCGGTACAGCTTTAGATAGAGAACTACCCAGAATACTGTACATTTCATTGATGTTGATATATCGCTCATAATTCCCTACGCCCATGTTTATCCAAAGTTTTAAAGCATTATTTAAATGGTCCATGTTACCGAGAAGAATAATTAGAATGTAAGAGTCCGAGCATCTTACAACAACTTCAGCGTCAAAATCAATTTGGCAAATATTATATATAATTCTAGAATCTGCTTCTTCGTGTTCTTTACATGATAATGAATTTTCTTTTGTTCTAATTACTTTATTATTTTCAACGCGATAAGAGTAACACTCATTTAAACTTAAGTAAACTGTTTTATGCCCAATAAAAGGTGCCATTTCGTCATTCGACCAATGGTTAATAAAAATTTTAACTATTGATTGTTTAAACCGAATATTTTTGAGTTCAGCAGTAAAATTATGCGGTCGAATTTGATTGAGCCCAATTGAAACATGGCTGGTGGATTCATCCCGACGTGTACGCTCACAATCTTTAATTGAAGGCGTAAAATACTGGTCGAACACAAAATCAATGCGATTTGATTAAAATTGAGATATCAGAGAAATTATTTGAAAATAATTTTTTTTTAACTACAAAATAGTGTCTGGCACAGCGTTATCAACAACAAAAGTGTCTGGCAACAATAAATTTGTGTTGCTGCAAATTAATAAAACCCAATTAAAAGAAAAATAATGTAACTAAAATGATTTTCAAATTAATATTTTTACCTGTATTAATGTTACGCTCGCAGGTAAACGCAACCTCTCCCACTAGCCAGACTGTCCCCATGTCTACCGTGATAGGGAAAGGGAGCGGATATCACAAAACCAGCCTACCTGGAATTCTTGTTTTGACGATGTTGCTAGCTCTCGTACTATTACGAAGAAAAAAAAATCATTAGTTTTGTTAATTATGTAACTGAAGTGATTAACGTAAGACAAATTACCAAAAATAACAGCAAGGTCTTTCACTCTATCAAGTCTGGTTAGTAATTTGCCACTAACAGAATAATCATAGACCAATGGATCTTTTCTTCTAGAATACGAAACGAACGTACATTTATCAACATTGTTCGCAATACACCAAGAATTTAAAGACTGAAAAACAGAGTTCAGTGCAGAACAATCATTAATTTCAGTGACTACACGATAGTTTAGAAAACCATTTTCGAGTTTGCCAAGATGGAACCCATGTCATTGATAAAAACAATACATAGAAGCGGACTCTAATGACTGCCCTGAGACAAGCCAGAAGTGATTGATATTTTGTTGGCAATGGGTCTATAATTGAAGATATCGTCCTTAAGCTGAAAAATGGTAGAAGGCTTCCACAGTTTAGGAATAATACCCCAGGATATGGCCGATTTAAATATATTAGGAAAGATATATAGAGAGATGCCATCGGATTCCACTGGTCGAAAAAACAACAAACTATGTACTGAAACAGTGGTGTCCATTTAAGCAGCTCGATAAAAAATAGAAAGTGAAGGCACCTGCGTATCATTTGAGGCTAATCAGAAAATGATTAATGCGAAAGTATTTAGTCTGTTATAACAGTTTTGTTTTCTAAACTTTTAATTTATTAAGAATAAATTGTTTCTATGCGAATTTGTGTTATTTTTTTAGTAGTTAATTCCTTTGATCATGTAACGAAAACAATAAAGTCCTTGCCGGTAAAATGCGTGTATTTTTAATTTGGGCGGTTTTTTTTTCTAAATGCGGGTAAATTTGCGGATAAAATACTTTTGTAGCATTGACAACGCTGTATAGAAGGTACATATATTAAATCGGGTGGAATTAAGTTTCCACGAAAATTCTGATACCCGTCTTAGACGACAGAAAAGAATGAAGTTTCAATGACCATTCTACTAGAGTACGTTCTGAAATACAACTATAGCTGGCTATAGTCAACTATAGCTAACTGTTGCCGGTCGGTAAGCATAGTGGCTGACTATAGATATTTCTGTTCGGAAACTCACGATAGTTGACTAAATAGCCACCCATTCTTGAATCTGCTCAACATCCGAGCTAAAGTAGATATCACACATCCGTATAAGCCCCCTCCAAGCCCTTGCAAATGAAAGCTAAAGCAATTATTACGCATCTGTTAAGGTTGAGATAATACGTTAATTTAAAATAAATATTTATGGTATCTTTATAAATAAAATATGAAAGAAATTACTGGTACTGTTTAAGAAGTTAAGATGAATGGGAATGGGGAAGGTGAAGTTTCAGTATGCGGCAACGACGGTAAGAAATTTAAGATAAGTTTAAAGTAATAGTTTAATATACCCTTATTTAATTAAGGGAACATTTATAATGTACCACTTACTCCGTATATTGCACAGCAATTTGACTTGCAATATTTTCCTGAAAATGGTGGTATTGTGCTTATATCTGCATCTGCATAACATCGACCATTGAAGATACATCGCCTGCAAATACTGATTTGTTTCCAGCTGGACTATAACATTTTCAGTTAAAATTGATTGTTCCGAAAAAGGAAGAAAAACGTTATGAAGAACGTAACAGGCCATCACCACAGATGAGATTGTTATCGTATGAGCTTTGTTAAAGATTTTTGCCTTTCACTTAATCTTCCATTGTCTATGAAGGGTGCGATGCACCGTTTCATGACAGGGTACGCACTATCTGCAGAAAGTACAATAAAGTCTGAGGAAGTCGTTTCGGTATTTTGCTCAGCAGATTCATAAATATCAGCATTTCAGAAAATGGGAACCATGAACAGAGCTCGGACACCTAACCGAGCAATCAATAAATCTCATAGAATGGGGAATAGAACCTTTTTCGCTTTCTGTAACAGTGCGCCTGGTATTTTTGATCTTTAATTGGTATGTACTCGTATGTGCCGTCTATTGCTCCAGTCAAATTTTTTAGCTTGTCACTTGTTTTCTTCTAAATGTTTGAACTTCCTCTCCGCTACGCCATTTTATTACATCCATAGCCATTTTATTCAAACTGCATATTAAACAGAAAAATGTGTCGGATAAACTAGATTTACCCATAACGAAACGTTTCCTTACCAACCTATAAAATTTAAAGTTTGATTTTTAATAATTAGGTCAGAACACCAAATCGTTGAAAGTACAATACTTCATTGAGGCCGACCTGTATCACATTTTGAAATATTTTGTGCAATTAATGGCAGTAAGAAAAAGGCTTCTCTTGTCACCCTCATGTTCTGCTGGAATTGTACGTCATTATACTTACTTACTACAGTTCCCAATACTTATTCAGAGCCTTGGCTGCTCGAACAAGTATTATTCCCAATTAAATGTCAATATAATAAATTAACCTGGCTGTTCGCAAATATTTATATCCAATTAATTTACTCAACACCTGTATTAATATCGAGAAATAATTCAAAGCCTGGCTGTTCGAATTATTTTTAGATAATTATTGAAATAAATAAGAATAATAATACTTCTAAATTCCTCTAGCCTTTAAATCAGGGGTGGCCAACCCGCGGCCCGCCTTGACCATTTTTCCGGCCCGCGAGATTTAACACTCTCTTACAAAATATATTTATTTTATAATGGCCAAAGAAGTGAATGGCCAAATTAAATAAATACATTATTTGTGCATCCATGTATTCAAAAATAACTGTCGAAATTATGAGAGAAAATTATCTTTGATTTTAAAATAATATTCTTGCCAATATATGACAGATATTTCCTGTTTTATTTATCTGGCGCAAAAAGTTGTTAGCGCTTTTGGTTCAACTTACACCTGCGAATCGTTTTTTTCGAAAATGAAATTGACCAAGAACAAAACACGCTCAAACATAACGGACGCTAATCTACAACACCAATTACGATGTGCAAATACCCAAATTGAGATCGATTTGCAAAAGATAAGTGAAAGAGTGCAGAAACAAATATCGCACTAGTAAAACAAATATTTTTTAATGATTTCATTTTTAGTGTTATCTATTTCTTTACAATGTGCATTTAGTATAATTATATTATATTAACTATGTTTACATGTAAGAATGATAGTAAACACAATAATAATAACTCATTATGGTTCAATTTTTCACCCCAAAAAATTTCTATGGTGGGTCAAAATCTAATATGGGGATATATAATTTTATATGCGGCCCGCGGAGTTATGATGCATTTCCAAAGTGGCCCGCAAGTTTATTTGGGTTGGCCACCCCTGCTTTAAATATTAGTATATAGATAAGTTAATTAAGTGCTAGATTAAGATTTTAAAGTGAAATATAAGAAGTCCAAGTGTTTAAAATAGACTGATGAATAAAAAAAAACTAATAATTTTATCAGCAATGAATCTCTTCTTTGGTAATCCAGCATCCTTTTTACGCATACAGACTGAACAAATGAAATATCTTAGTTATGTCCTTTTAAGCACTGTGAAAGGCGGAGATGTTTGGTGCTCTGCTTGGTAAGTACAAACTAAATCAAAAAGTACCTTTGTTTAGAAATTTAAAAAAATTATTTAGGAGATAGTTTCTTCTGTTTTTCTCTTTTCTTTGCTTATTCTTTTATGAGCAAGGAATGAACACACCTAGCTCTCGTTGCACTGCAAGTTTTGACATGAAAAACAGATCTCAATTCTGACACTTCCAACTTAATTCTTGCAAGAATTAAGGGATCGTCTCAGTGTGACCCTCCGAAAAATCACTGATTTTCGCGATTTTCTTTTAATGTTGCAATAAACTAATCGGCCCGATTTTTTTTATATAAATAAATACATTCATGACGAATACAAAATGATTTTTTTTATGTTTATTTATTGGGTGTATAATAGTTGAATAAATTGTTGAAATGACACGTAAAAAAAAGGTCCTGTACGGTTTCCACGATTGCGGCCGAAATTTTGATCTGAAACAAAAATTTCAAAAAGACTATTAATCTGTAGGGAAGTCGCTATCGCGCTATGGAGGTTTTTTTTATTTTTTTTAATTTGACAAAATGGCGGCGGGTTGAACAAAAAGTATCGAATTTGGCCCTTTTTTTTGACAGTTTTTCGTAAAAAAAATAGGAAGATTAAAAAAAAAAAAGCTTCCATAGCGCGATAAAGAATGACGTTAAAAATGTTCTCTCCAAATTGGAACTAGATATCTTCAAAACTCTTCCTTTGAGAGTGGAAACCGTTTTGAAAAACACCATTATGAGAAAAACGCGTTTAAAGATTGAAGTTGGAAGTTGGTTTCACTCGTATGTCTATCCGTGGTTGTTGTCGAAAACGAACTGAAATGCTTGGCCAGTTTATTTTGGAAAGTTATAGAACGTAAGCACCTTAGAAAGATACACATGCAGGTAGAAAAATAAACAAAAGGAATAACGGTCGAGCGGAGCGCCGAACGAGGCAGATGTCTCGCTCCGTTCCCCACTCCGTTCCCTTTCTACAAGAAACGCTGTAGCGACCGTAATAATTTGAATTTTCGAATTTTTCACTTAAGCATTTTGACCTTCGTTGAATGAAGTAAGAAATTAAGCTTAGAATGAAATTTCGACCAAAAAAAATGATTACTGTTTGTGATACATGTACAAAGTTATGATCATTTACCAAAGAACTCTAATTCCGGGTGTGCGTTTGTCACAGTTTTTGCTGGATTGACGCACGCAAACTTCACAATTAGCTACAGTGTTTTTTTAAATTTGTTTGAAAAACAAATGTAGTTCATGTTCGGAAAAGGTGTTATCGTTTACTATAACAACTTCAAATAATAAAAGCAGGTGTTGGCAGAGAATCGTTAGGATTGTTAGGATCACGTGTACTTCCACTCCATGGAAAGTGCGTAAACAGCTTACGTTCGAAAAGCCTTTCGACAATGATATAGCACATACTAGATCCATTTTGTGGACCATTAATAACCACTGTTCGTAGCGCCTTTTTCTATAACACAAAATTAATTTCTAATGGTTTAAAAAGAAAATGGCATATATGATGCTATATTTTCAAAGTTTTCAATTAAAGATAGATGATCTTCAAATTTGTCACCTCTTCAGTAGTAGCTAGTGCACGGATTGTGGCAGTAAGCGGTACACTTGATGCATTTGATTTTGAAGTTATTGGATAAAACAATAACAGTGTGGAAATTATTAAAATAAATATTCGTAAGCCTTTACCTCTGAAGCAACTAATTTTGCTAATATGTCGACTTTGGCTTCAACTCCTACTAGAGATTTAGAAACGTTCATTACAATTTTAATCAATTTGTCAATCCTTACATTATTGGTGCACTTATTATTTGATGTCAATATTGACGACATATCTATACTATAGGAGGACAAATCATCCGATGAAACGAAAATGGGATGCTCCAAATATGCGGATTGCTGTGATATTTTCTGTTGTATATTCTATGGTGTTGGCTCATTAATTATTTCGTTAAGCGGCTCATGGTGGATGTGTTGGTGTTGAATTATTTGTTTATTCCTTTGCTTTAAGAAAAATTAATTTTATTTGCATATTTCTAATAACTTTTTCTAGGGTGAATTTTGGTTAGTCCCCATTATACTCCTTCAGCCAAGAGTACCCTTTTATTACATTCTTATAATATTTTCAGTAAAGAACACTTTATGGCCACTCTTCATAGTACTCTTTTAATAACGGTAATGAAGAACAATTTAAATTCTTAAATTCTTAAAAAAGTCGTATTAAAGAGAGAGAATTTAATAAGAATAAACTATTGTAGTTGACTGATAACGGCCACAATTACGAGTAAGTGCCTAAAATAAGCTTATAAAGACTTTAATGAAGACAAAAGATTGACCATATTTTCCCTTTCTTGGAAAAAGAAATTAATCCTCCATGAATTTGTAACGAAGTTACAAAACCTGTCAGCAGCACTGGAGCAGAAAACGGTTTTTAGGCACCGCCAGCCCCCCCCCCCCCCCGGTACTAATATAATTAACCTGGATCAATTTCCCGCTCCCAGCAGCCGCTTCAAAGTCATAAAAGTCTTCAAAACCTGTCAACAGCACTGTGGGAGATTAGGGTTTTTAAGCACCGCCAGACTCCCTGGACACGTATATAGTTAAACTACACCGAATTTACCACTCCCCGCAGTGGTGAAATACCCAATTTCCCCATAGACACCGTGGGTAATTCGGAATGCCGAGTGCCGCCAGAGTCCCCTGGAACTATACATATAAGGGGGGCTCACACCGTAGCTGTCAGTCGTCGTGGACCAGCTCAAGAGACAATATTAACTGGAAACAACCGAGGTAAGGTAAGAAAGTTGCAGACCGATCAGAATATAAGGAGGGCTGACTAGCGTGTAAAAGTCAGTCATCACCGTATATAAAAGGTATATAAAAATCAAAAGGAAGAGCAGTTGTTTTGCTTCTACAAATAGGAGTAATAATTTCTTTGGGATGGTGATCATTTTTCTTTGAGCGATCAACATGCCAAAAAAATTATCACTCCTATTTGTGGAAGTAAAACAAGTGCTTTTATTTTTCATTTTTAAATAAACGACTTTGCCAAAAGGAAACTTTCTGATTAAGTAAGGTAGAGTTTATTTTTAGGGAGATCCCAGCACTTGGGCGATATAGGTGGGCCCCATACCGAATCGCCGGCAGCCTACTAGGTGGTTAGATATAAGCAGGTAGAGTAAAGTTTCAGTAGCTATCGTGCCTCCCCGGCGACAAGTTGTATTGGACCAGATTTGGAACCGCTCGTGGTGGGTAATATTAGTATACATATATTTCTCTACTTTGCGGTCTATCTCTTGTTCCAGCGTGCCTCCCTGGTACAAGACACTCATATAGCTGGCGTGACTCCCTGGCTATCTCGTTTTAGCTCCGTCAATAGCGTGCCGCCCTGGTGACGGACACTCGCATTCTCTCTTGCACTAGCGTGACTCCCTGGTACAAGACATTCATGTAGCTGCCGTGCCTCCCAGGTGACGGATACTCGCATTTTCTCTTGCACTAGCGTGCCTCCCTGGTGCAAGACGCTCATACAGCTGGCGTGCCTCCCCGGTTATCTAGTTTTCTCTGTCACTATCGTGCCTGCCTGGTAACCGACACACTTAACCGGCAAGTCCTCGGTTATCACTTTGCTATTGACGTATTTTTCGCCAGCATATTTCCTGGCTCGTTTATGTGAGTGATTGTTTTTCAGAGCTTTAGATAATTTACGCCTTGTATTGTATCTTTCCCCATAGGAAGAATAGCCGTCACCACCACACGAAGATTTCGCCCGGATGCAAGACCACCGCCCGTCCGTCATACTACGCTCGCGAAAGGAGGAGAATCCATACGTCAGCCATCCGGAATAAAACCAAGGGAAACAAAAGGAGTAGTGCGACCGCCGCTCCGTGAGAAGGAGCAAGCGAAATATAGACACTTTAGAAAATAGGATAAAAGTGGTACAAAAAGTGAATTGTAAATATAACACAAAGACAATAAATGTATATAATTTAAGTTGTGAACCGAACTGAACAAGTAGACAGTAAATAAAGTAACATTGTAGTGAGGAATTGGTGAGTTTCTTCCCAGAAGCCCTTGAACCTGGATCCGGCTAACTTATTACCGGAAAGGACGTTGCAAATTATAAAAAAATGCGAAATTTTTAAAATTACTTAAATTGCAATTTTAAATAGTTTTGCGACTTATTGATTGTAACAACGGAATAAAATATTCAATTTTTTTATTTATTATTTCGTGTTGATTTATCCGCAAAATTTTGAGAGCGATAAATACTTTTTTAAAATCAAATCAAAATTACGAGTGTACTCATTTAGTTAAAATGAACTAAGCAGAAATATTATTTGTTTCAACTTTTTTAAAGTCTTTAAAAGTAAAACAAAGAAATCCATAAATGAAAACGAATATTTCGTGAGTTGTACTCAGGAACAAACACAATCTTATTTGCCGTATAATGCTCTTCACTTGGTTAAGATTCTAAAAAGTCGTATAATGCTCTTATCCAAGAATATTATAAAAACATACTTGGATAACAATCTTTTATACTTTAGCTCAAGAAGAATTTTAAGATTGTGTAACACTCCTCCAAGCTCGAATAACACGCATCAAGAAGTATGTGTTAGGTATTAATACTTAATATCTGATTTCACTCTTATAAGTTAATTCAAGAACTATTCAAGAAATCTTCTAGAGCATTAGCAGATCAGTTTCATACGTCACTTCTTTGCTAGTAACGCTCTTCAAGAGTTCTCGTTTGAACCAATTTTTGACGCACTTTTTCCACCTCGCATTTTATTTTTGATCTGCAGCAATAAGCAGAAATCAGGACTGTACGGAGGATAACCCATCAATTCGATGTTGTGAATGCTCAAAAATGCACTTGTTGGAGACGATGTGTGAGAGCTTGCGTTGTCGTGGTGGAGAATGATTCGTCTTCTCAAATTGGTTTCCCTTATTCTTCCGAACAAGTCTGACACACAAATGGTGGGGTACCATTTAGAATTGACCTTTCGAAATTACTGTAATGGCACGGTGGCAACACGTCCAATTATTCCGAAAAACATGTGACCATTTGCTGCGAAGTGCTTCGTGCGCGAACAATTTTTGGATTTGGTTCGTCTTGTAAGACCCATACAGTCGACTGTTGCTTATCAGTTCACGCACAGCATCGAATTTTCCTGGCACAACAATCGATTTATGGCGACCCTCCCAAAATTCGTCCTGTAGCGAAGTTCGACAACGAATGAATTCGCAAAACTAGCGAAACACGGTGGCATTACCAAAAGTCGAAGCGAGTTGAACGCCATACTGTAGTTGGTTTAATCCACGTCGAAAATTTCAAGTACCTGTAAACAACGCAAATAGCACTAGTATGACAAAACGGTCTGAGTATGATTACGAGGGATGAAATTGAGCGGTTTTTTGGGGAATAAATTGCGAAAGATCTACTGAATTCATTTAAAAACAAAAATTTTTATTTCGAAGATACATGTTTTGACTTTTCAATTTTACTTTTGAAGATAAAAAAAAATAACTCGCGACCTTGAAACGTCATTGATGACATTGATGTTGAAACTGCATGGGTCCCGCTTAAGCAAAGTTGTGGCCAATTGGGTAATCTGTAATCTAAAAATTGATATTCTTTATAATCATAGTTACGTTGGCTATGTTTTCCCGAGACAGATTTTTTTATTTTGCAATTTGTAAAAGTTATGCAACAATTTGTAAAAATTTCCGTCATTTTTTGACTTATTAGAGGCTATCAAAATGGAACAAAATAAAATTTTGCAAATCGTACTCGGGAAAACATAGCGGTATGTTTTCTGAACAATTGAAAAAAAAAAATTATTGAAATCGGAACAATACTTTTATGAGAAGTCTTACTCGGCAGCTAAAAAATCACTACTTTCGGGAAAATGCGTTTAATGATAAATTACGGTGTATAACTTCATTGTAGTAACTTATTAGTTAATCTGCTATACCTGGGCCGCAGAGTTCTCCTTCCTCATCACGTTGATGTTCTTGGTTGTCCACATTCTTCTCAAGAACGGACCGGTAAATTCTTTAGACAATGATTTTTAACTGGACAAGCGCCGTCGTGGCGCACCGCGCTTAGTTTATCGGAAACGGCCGGAGACGGGTACCTTTCTGTTCCCAGAAACATGCAAAGGAATGTGATTTTCACGAAATCCTATCTGTAGCGTATTCTCAGATACATATAGATTGAAATTTAAAAAAAAAATCGATTTTTTGAAACCGCGAGGGTAGAGGACCCCCTTAAAGTAAAACGTGTACGGGAATTAAAAGCAATTAGTTCTTACAAAAATAAGCTTTAATTTGTGCCCAGACTTAAAAAAGTTTGTTTGTAGGAGTATTTTGCTTAAGAGGACGTAACGACACCAAGGAAATTAGGGATAATAGGGAAGATTTTAAGTAATTCAAGTATACTTGTATGTTTCAATCATAAAGGCAACGATAAAGTACCTTTTGTTTCTTCTGATTACTGAAGAGCGTTTTCCTTAAGTGTAGCTTTTATTTTACAAGTAAAAATTATTCGCTTGATGCAACCACAAGAAAGTGAATTAATTTCCTTTCAGTTTGTACTTCAAGTACAAGGCCCTTTTGTTCTTAGAAACGTACTTCACGTAAATAAGAATAAAGAGGCCTTGCCAAAAGTAACAATACTTTTGTTCAGTGTTACATCTCCTCTTGGTTTAGTGTATGTAGTAAAAAGCTTAAAACATTTCCACTTATGTATGTATCTAAGTTGACCAAATACCAAAACGTGTTGGGTCGAATACATTTCCTCCTTCTTTGGGAATAAGTTTAATGTGGAGAAGAATATATCAAAAGGATTATTGTTAATTGTCTGACTAAATCTAATTAAAATGGCTTTGTTCCACCATATGAGTCCCATAATTTACTCAATATATTTACGGAAGATTATGTATAATACTTTGCTTAGAAATAATCTTAGAAGTTGTAAGTTTATTTCTTTAATATATTTTCAAAATTTGTACATGAACTTTTCTATTACTTGTAGAAACATTTCATGAATCTGTGACATCAAATAGTTTAGTGACTAATTTGCTCATTATTAGTGAATCAGTGATTTTGAATTTTGTCAAAGTATAAAAAAAATAAAATAATATGTAAAAAAAGTTTTAGTCAAAATATTAATAACTAGCCAAGTTATAGGTCGATTCTGACTCACACTCAATATGTAAAATATTATTTATTTATTGCAGATTCATCAATATAGACAACTACAAGGTTAAATTATTAAAATTAATTTAAGTTCGATAGTCTAAAACGTCCAAAAAGACATAACTTCTTATGGAAAGGGGCTGAATGTAGATGTTAACAACCCCCAGTAATTCGCGTGAATTTTTCAATCCCTGAAATAAATCTAAGAGAAATTCTATTTTTGAAATATTGCACTTTTTTCAAGGGAGTCAAGAGAAATCAGTCGATCGTGCGCTGTACTACTTTGATGCGATTGAAGTTAATGGTGAAGTAGGGAGCTTATGCGGAGCTAATGTATTCCAACATTGGTCTAACGAAGGTACTGTAAAGAAGCTTGGGTAGGTAGGCTTTATCAAGTTCCTTGGACCATCTTTTAACGAAGCTCTGCATCTAGTTAGACAACGATTGAGTTAAGATGATCCTCAAAAGACAGGCGAAAGTTGAGGACCACGCCCAAATGTCTCACCTGGTCCACCCTGCTAAAGGCAATACCAAAGTGATTGTAGCCGGTTGCGTAAGAATAAATCACACAACGTAGCTACATAGGAATTGAAGAGATTACAGTCAAGGTCATTAAAATCAGTTCGAAAAACCTGGGTAATCCGCGTAATATAACACTTTACTACTGAATAGGGTAAGCGAAACATCATTGATATACAGAGTGTAAAGGGTCGGGACAAGGATTCTACCCTGAGGCATTCCCGAGGTAAAAAGGATTTGGTCGCAAAGATCTTCCAGGAATAAAACAAGCTGTTTACGATACCTAAGAGGACGACTTAGCACCGAAGCAAGAAGGAAACCACAGAAGAGACAGTCTACAGACCATGGTCGATTCTATCGAAAGCCTAGCCGAAATCTGTAAATACACAGTCTGCAGGCACAGGTTGGTTGGTCGTCTTCGATTTACATTTGAGGAAGCCATGTAAGGACTGCAGTGAAATTGAATTACTTCGCTAATGAACGACCCGAAAACCTTCGATGCATGCACAGGCTAGCGGTAGGTCAGTAGAGTTACTGCCTTTTTATGGAGTTGTGCTGATTCATAGAACTCTCCCAAAGCTCAAGAAAGTGTCCGGAAACTAAGGACAGATCAAATAAATAGAAAAGAACACAAGAAATAGACGATTGGTAATTCTTCAAGGATAAATTAGTAATACCATCAGGACCATTCGAAAAGCCATCCGACAGGTTAGATAAGTATTCAGGAACATGTGCATCGTCAAATACTAAGTCCTTGGACTCAAGGGAAGTAGGCGGGAGCAGCGTCAAGTTGGTAAAATCAGAAGTGGAAATATCACAGAAGGAATCAAAAAAGGTAGTTCTGCAGAAATCCGCGAAGAAATTGGCAATTGTATGATAATCGTCGCTCTCACAATCACGTTAGGCAGACAACATCGGCACTTGGCGCACAAGAAGAAGAGAAAAGCAGCGTGGTCTTAGACGGCAATCCCGTTACGTTGGCGTAAGATAAGTAGAGCTATCGGGCAAGTTTTTTGATTTGGAAGGCGGAACTTTCGGGAGACTTAGGGATGAACTCCCGAACAATAGATCTGTAGGGCCATATATCCGAAGTGGTATATTCTATCCTATTGTGAGTGAATGCCGAAAAAGGGTTATAACATGGAACATGGAAGAAAGGGTTATAACATGGAAGAAGCATATAAAATTATTGCGTTGAATGTAATTTTAAAAATTCATTAACACTTGAATGTAATTTTAAAAATTCGGTAACACTATGCAGAACTTCTAATACGATCTTTCCCCGCAGTGTAAATAGTACACCGGGTTTCAGTAGGCGTGCTTAGTTTGAAATGGGAGAAATCGAAATTTTTCCAACTGTCAAACTCAGTGAACGTGGTACTTCATTCAGCACTTTTTAGCAGCAATCCAGCTTAGGCTCACCCGAAGTGCGTCAGGCTAATCGTGCGAATGAAAACAGTACAACGTGACAATTAAGGGTAGTTTTGGCTTGGTGGTTCTTTGTATCGCAGTGCGAAATTGCTGCAAAAAGTGATCCAGGCAAATGATTTGATGAACAACTAAGTGACTCAGAAACTATTCGGTGGTTTGATATCTTGCACAACAGCGGACCTGGATCCTTTAGGATGGAGACCAATTTCCTGGTGGACGAGCGTGATGAGCAAGCAAGCGTTTGAGGGTTGATTTTAGCTGTGTTTTTTTAATGAGCACTTTCCCGCTTACCCTTAAAAATAAAATGCCGTCAACTTCAATAAAGCAATGAAGGATGAGTTTATATACAGCAGGCGGAAAAAGTTGCAAACATTCTTGAGGACATGATTAGTCTTGGTGTTTTTTTTTTGCTCGAGTATTATGTAGCGCAACTCAATTTGATGTTTTTTAGGTTTCTCCTGTAACGGTGTCGCACTTAGAGTGCAAAACGAAAAACTTGTTAAGAGCGTACAGCTCAGGATAATGAAAAGCAAACTGGAGCAAGGAAGAATTAGATGACATATTCGGTGACAGGCCGATAATGAAGTCGACCCACACCATAAGCAGTATCGCGCCGAAGCCTTTAGTAGTTTCCAATAGCCCATCTACAGGGTTAACTAAAGCTGTACCCAACGTCTGTTTCGGTGCAACTGATCAATGCAGCTCCTCAACATCCGCTCTGGAAGTGCCACTCCCACATCGAGTTCCTACATCAACATCAGGAGGAAGCAAGATGTCGTCGTTCTTTAATATCAACGATTACCTGCATACCAATACTGTAATACTTCTTTCTGTTGAAATAGTCTTGAATATTTTCTCATGGTGCCTTGATTTTGATATGTGTTCCATCGAAAGCAGCAATTACTCCAGGTATATTTTTTATTTCCTCGAAACCACGTTTTGCGATATAAAATTCTTGCGTCGACGATGGCCATTTTATGAATTATGGGCTTATTTTTATAAAAAAAAACAGCTACTTTGTTAATTATTCTATTTGCAGTTTCAAATAAACTTTTGTTTGCTCAATTTGCACCGACTTCAAAATGCCGTTATAGATATAAAATTAAGAATTATTTTATGCTTTTTAGCGCTTTTTGTGAAGTCGGTGGTTATCTAAAATTTAATTGCGTTTATGCAAGGCACAAAAAATTGACAAACAGAGAAATCTTAAAGTTAATAAATTAACAAAGTAAATATATTATATGCTTTTAATGAAATCTACGACACAAAACAATCATGACACTTATTATTAAATTTGGAGCTCTGGAGGATTTTTGCTTTTGTCGACTTTTGAACATATGTACAGTGGCAGTCATAAGAAAGTAAACAAAGCGAATTCCAAACATGAATTCAATTTCATTTATTATAAATAACAAAATTAAACAGAACAAATATAAAAATAACATTATTTCATTTATCAAAAAACAAAAATATTATGATAACGAAACACAAACAAGAATAATTGTAAAAAAAACTAAAAAACTAAATATTTCACAAAGTATCAAGCAGTCAATAGAAAGTAAACAATATTTTAGTTTCCACAGTGTCCCCAATTATTCAAAGACATTTTATTTGCCAATCGGTTGGGAATTGAAAGGGCATACTTCCTACAGTACTCCTGACCGAATGTATTCCAGGTAGCTTCAATCAGCGTCCTTAATTTCGCAGGATTTTTCGGTTCCTTCTCCGCAATTTTAGTTTTCAGCCAATCCCAAATATTTTCAAATGGCGAGATATCAGGGCTTTGAGGAGGCCATGGCAAAATGTTTATATTTTCTTTAGAAAGGTATTCCTTCAGAATTTTCTTCGTATGAATTGGGGCATTGTCTTGTTGTAAGACAAAATCGTCCCCTATCAAGGCCTTACCCTCAGGAATGATAACTTCTTGAAGAAGCTTTAAGTAGATATTGGCGTTTACTTTACCTTCTAAAATAACTATCTTGCCTATTCCATAGGCAGAAAAACATCCCCATACCATCAAGCTTTTCTCACCCGATTTAAAAGTTGGTTTAATACATTTAAAAGAAAAGGCCTCACCTTTCTTTCTCCATACGTAAATCTTGCCATGGCTGCACTTCATCCTGATCATGGATTCATTTGTCCAAAGTACTAGATACCAAAAATTTAATTACGAGCTGACCTACCGTGAACTCCCCCTTTTCTTAATCTTCGCCTCACAGTTTCGACAGAAGGTGCATGTTTACCTTCTTCCATTAGCCTAGCCGTTATTTTAGGCGCCGACATGAATGGATTAACATTGGAAATGTTGAGAATTCTTGTGTCTGTTCTATGATCTGTTACTTTAGGTCGTCCAAGCTTAAGAATTTTTGCAATGCGACCAGTTTCATTGAAAATTCTTACAATTTTGTATACGGCAACAGGACTTTTTCCAAAAATTCTAGCGATGTCTCTGTACGTTTGCCCACTTTTATGCATCTCTATTATTGCTTTTCTCTGCGTTGCTGTTAATTGTTTGTTTTTGTCCATTTTTCGAAAAACAAAAAGGAAATAACTGTACATGTATGGAAAAAAAAATGAATTAGAGAAAAGTCACACTTAATACAATAAAATGATTACCAATATATTCCAAAATTCGGAAGATCCTCAAAAAGAATTAACTAATAATTTTTTGTAATACTATATACCAAAATACTTTAACAGATACACAATTTAAGTAGATAAAGTTAGTGTTCACTTTGTAGTGACCGATCATCACTGATAACCAGAACGAACTAAAACAATTTTTCAATATTTGTGATGCGCAATAAATTTCCATTTATTTACAGAGTGCCGAAACAATAAGATTGATTTAGAAGCAAATAATTCGACGAAGACCCGCACTATACAGTTATAAGCAAATTCTTTTTTCAATTCCCTGTGTATATTTTCTAATGACTGACACTGTATGTTACCACCTCGTCCAGCTTGCATATGTCATTTGTAGTATCTTGTGCGTCTCCGTCTTAAAATATTCGATTACGATTTTTCGCTCAGCAAACCCATCCCATCTGGTGGGAGTGTTGGCAAACGATTGTTGGTATATCAATTAGGCCGAAGATTTGAAGATTTCTTTCTGTTCGATCTCGTTCAGATTGTTGTAGGATATGTCAAGCGTCTCAAGAACTGGAAAAGCATCAAATCCTGTAGATAGATTATCAATAACTCAATGGTTGATGGCACATTGTGCAACTTTTGCGTGGAAGAAAAACTCTCGAAGCTAATTGTTGACAAAATTGAGAATTTCCAAATTCCTCAAATTCGCAATAACTCTAGTGGCAGATGTGTTATCCGATTGTGGTTCAACGTGTGGCGAGTTATATTCGCCATTAACTTAAAGCAGAAATGTATTGTGCCCTTTAACCAAACAACACGCAATGACAGCTAAACAAAACAAAACAATAAATATTTCAAAGCATACTTCACTTAGAAATATTTCTTGCTGTCAAGTTGTGAAAAAATTGGATGTCATCACACTCAAATTTCCAGCAACGCATAGCTCAGTTTATATCGAAACCTAAAGCTGGAACTATAGGAAGTCGTATCTCATCTCCTTTTAGCAAACCTCAAAGATGTCATATAGGAGAAATTCACGTGGACTTATAAATGAGGTCCAGCCTGGAGGATTATTCAGTCCTAAAGTGTCAAGAAGAAAGGTAGCAAACGTGCAGAATTTTGAAGAGTGTTTATTTTGGGTGAGTTATATTTTTGAATAGTGAAAAATTATTGGAGTTGGGCTTATTACCAAGCCAATAATTTTGAACAGTTTGTGGTTTTTACGGGTTGGGTGAAAGAAATTAATTACTCTGGGTTTATTACCAGGTAATTACTTTTTACATAAAAATTAATCCAGCATTTGGAGGGACTAGGTGATATAGAGAATTATTTGTATTGGGCACATCACCATACAAATAATTTTCGAATTATTACTAACAAATAAGTGATGAAATTATTGGAGTTGGGCTTATAACCAAGCCAATAATTTTGAACGTTGTTCTGTGTGGGTTTTACGAGTTAGGTGTAGGAGATTAATTACTCGGGGTTTATCACCAGATAATTAATTTTTATATAAAATTTTAAAGCAACGTTTGGAAGGATTTGGTGTAGGAGTAGTTAAATTCTGGAATAAAACGTAACAGTTATAAAAACTAGATAATTATTTATCAACAAATAGTTATCTAATTTTTGTATCGTTTGTGTGTGCGAATAATAAATTTTTTTTCTCTTTCACAGAATTAGAATATTAGTATTAAAATTAAAGTAAATTAATTGAAGTTTTTTTTTTAAATATAGTTTTTAATTAGTAATATTTTAGTTATAGTGGAGGATTGAAGAAATAGGGAAATTGTAATATGCTCGATCGTATAAGCATAAATTATGCCCGCTAGCGATGGAGAAAAGTCCACGAACTCGAGCAAGTCAACGTTAAAATGAAGATAAAGCAAACAACAAATTACAATTACTTAAATTTAATTCAATAAATCCAAAATCCAATTCCTCAAATTTAATTAAATAAATTAAAAATCCAATTCCGTAAATTTAATTAAGTAAATCCAAAATCCGCTCAAATTTATGTCACTTAAACTTAATAAATGTAAAAAAAAAATTCACTGCTAAAATCAATCCCTTAAGTTTATAAAATTTGCAGAAAAGTCAAAAATTTTATAGCATAACAAAAAAAAAGGAAAGAAAGAAAGATAATCTCCGAAAGGAAAGCACACACAAACAGACAAAAATATATAAAGAGAATTAAATCAAACTATCGATATATATATAAAAAAAATTGCCAAAACTTATCTTTTCTCTACCGATTGATTGCTGAAATATATGTTGCGCTCGGATTCCTCCCTGCACTTCCTTTTGCCAAATTCTTCCTCAGCGGTTTCCTTCTTTCTTTATTCTTGCTTCCTTTTCTTTTGAATTAAATTGACTTTCACTTTTCACAGCTTCCACAATTTCTAATCCAGACTATAACTTTTACCAGACTGACCTTTTTTTCTAAAACTCCATAACTCGATTAACTTCCAACCCAAGACTGACTTGTTTCACATAACAAGACGTTGTTTTTATTGACTTTTGGCCCCTATTTCCAGTTTTCCAGCGAGGCAATGTAAAATCTTCCAATTTTCGTACTCGGAAAAATTCTTCTTGACCGGGAAGTGCCAATTTTTTAAGAAAACTTCGATCTTGACAGGCGTGTTCACGTGCTAAAAAATTCTTTCGGTGCTCCTTTTTGGGCCTTAAATTTCGCGAAAAGTTGTTATTTTGGATGTGTTTGGTGCTAACCTCCAAAGTGTTATTTGGTGACTCCAGTGGACTTTGTGTGCCTTCCAGGATGCAGTGCCGATAGAAATCTGAGCCAGGTAATTATTTTCTTTATGGTTGTTACTTAACCAAAATATGAGTCTTGCTGCTTCCCTATTCAGCTTACAACATCTTCGTACGCAGGTAACTATTTATCATTTCAATATTTTATCAATTAAACTCTAAAACCTTTCATTAAACCTATTGAACTTAATTTAACTGTAGCTTGTACACAAATTGATTCTATTTACTTAAACGTAAATATTATATTATTTTAAAATTTCTACCTAATTTTAAATTAATTTTGAAATGATTTTACATGTTGACATATTTAATTCATTTTTGTTTTATCTCAAACTATTCTAACATAAACCTATACATCCTAAATATAAAATAGTTTAGATTTCTAAGAAAATTGATCCTTGAAATATTATCATCTTAAGTCTACAGGAAAAATCTATAATTTAATCTATTCTATTTCCAGGTAAATGTCGTCCACAGCAAAATCCTTCGATCGATAATAACAGGTATGTAAACTCAAATTTAATTTAATTTCAGCCGACTTTTCGTGACTAATACATATTCTAATTCTTCCAGGTCGGTTCTAAGATTTATACTCGATAATATAATACGGGTGTATAGAGTCCAGTCTTTTCTATATTTGTAATCCGTCGGCGATGCATCGTAGCAAAGAGTGTTATACGGTGTGTTATTGCCTCATCCTTTCTCATTATACTTCTGATACTAATGCAGATGGCATACAGGCTTTGGACCACCTGCGGCTTCCAGTTTTAAGGCATCTGAGCTATGCTCCGGCTCCTCCCGATTTTGGTCATCGCAATTCATCTGTAATGAAGAAATCTACACAGCATCAACAGCATCTTCGATAGGGACAACACCAAACAGGTAAGTAAAGGAGTACGTATATATCTTTCCTTTCGGAAACTAATGTCCTTTTATTGCAGGTTGCCGTATCCAATAAATATCAACCATAACAAAATATACGGATTTTAAGTTGACTTTCCTGTTTTATTTTAAAAGAACCTTAGTGAATATAAGAGGTCGCTACAGTCGGTTCAGCTTTTTTTCATAACTATTTTATGTGCACCTACTTTCGCAAATCTCCTCCACGGCGAAAACTTTCTGTCACCCTTTGGAACAATCCATCAACCTCAACCCTACACTCAATTTTAAGCACCCACAACATGTCAACTCCATAATGTAACGACATATTGCTTGTTCAAAAACCAACAAATACCCAATCGTTTGTTTCCCCCGTCCTACATATAAAGAGAGATAAGGCAATCATAAGAAAAAGGAATCAGAACAAAAGTCTCTTGTGTAACCAATAAGTCACAAACTCTTCCAAGGATATTAGAAGAAAGTTGCCGCAATTTTTTATGTCACAACATAGGAAGATAAAAATAGAAAAGTTTATTTGGGGGAAAGTATTTTATAATTGAAGCCACTTTCAAGTGCTTACTCCTTCGAAAATTTTCCGGCTTATCGCTTTGACAAAATTGCGCAATTACAGTGAAATCAAAGGAGCTTTAAAAATTCCACATACTTTGTCAGAATTATGAACTTTATATCAAATTTTTGTACGACCACCACGCGTCTTCGAGCAAGTGTGGGACGAGAAATGAACTTAACCCTATTCGATGACAACGTTTGCAAGCAGATCTATCGTTTAAAGTGGATGCAAACCACAGATATTACTTTGCAGTCTCCGATGGCCTTTACGTGTAATTTGTTTTCATCAGAAAGTAATCATAAGTCCCCTTTGGGTGGGTTAGAAATTGGGATCCTGATGATGAAATGCCCACAAATTATTACTTACTCCACCGATTACTATCACGTAATATGACTGTTGTGTTTGAATTCTCTTGAGGTATTTTTCTTACACTTAATAGATAATTAATTATAATTTACATACTACGTTTACACTACACTAAATATAAATAGAATAAAAATGTTTCTCACATTGTTTGTACTTAGTTTGTAGTACTGCCACCCCTGCAAAATTTTCAATATCTTTACATTATCTATAATATTATTATTATAATCTATGTAATATTTTTTCTTTGTTGATAAAAGTAAAAGAAAAACATTTCTTGTTGTTTCCATTATCGGTGAATCTGCTTTTGTTTCTGATAAATACTTGTTATATTCTTTGGCAATATATTTCAAAAGTGGAAGCCTTTTCAATTTATCACCATTTGTGAAATGATACAAATCATTTTGTTGCAATCAGGTTCTTATATAATATAAAGATATGTGTTCAATAATATTTTCCTTTAACAAGAATAAAGGTTGAAAGTCGTTACTTATTGTCATATATATGTGATATCCCTAGAGGGGAACGAAAGTGGGAATCTGAAATGAAAGTCAAGCAGGTGTGCGAAACCTTCAAGGAGTCGTTCAGTGATAACATTCGTGTACAATAAATTTAGGAAAAAAGCATTTAAAAGCTGTAAATTTCTCCTGACATCTGTCAAGGATTTTTCTTCATGTTTTTTTTTATTGAAAAGATTGCTTTTTAAAGAAAATCAGTCACAGTCTAATATTTCGAAACCAGAGTATTAAACATAGTGATTTGGATTGCAATATGTACGTTTTAGTTTCAGCTTGCTTAGCAATTGAGCACATTACTATTAAACTCCATCTGACTAAGATCTGATCTTTGAGTCCCTCATTAGATTTGAATATAACTATCAGTTTGAGCAGTGGCCACACTTAACGCACTGTGCATTAGTCAGAGCTCATAGAAAGGGTGATTCCATAATCTATGAGTTGGTTTAGACCGTGCGATTTAAGACTAGTTTTACGTAGTTCGAATTACGTAGTACTAATTTGGTGTGATCTAAACATCCCGAACTAGCAAATACTAGCCGTAATTTAAGTCATGATGTGATGCGATACTCCTTCATTTGGAATTTCTTTATTGTTAAAGTGGTCAAATGTTTCCTGTTATTTACAGTGCAATAATATTGTTTTTTTTAAAAGGGACAACCCTTTGATACGTTAGTATGGTTTTGGATGAATGGCAGTTACGGTATGGGAAGTAAGGAAACTTAATGTCCTGTTTTTGCATTGCTGCGAGCTAGACAACAGCACAGAGACTGAGTGGATTATTTTAATTTCTTAAGGGGTTACATGGGTCTCCTCGGGTAAAAATCGGCTTATTTAAAAAAAAAATTTTTATATAAACAATTAAATGTTTCATTTAAACTTTATATTGCCTTAAATATACACATTTGAAAAAGGATTTCTGAAATTTTTGTAGAAAAATATTTAAAACTCTGCCATTGCTACGTCATTTCCGGTGACCCCTCGGAAAAAAGGTGCTTGCGCGTTGACAGCAGAACTCATGACAGGATCAACTGAAGTAAAAAAAATACGTGTTTTAGTTAATACTTTAAACTAGAATTTGGACGAAGGAAAAAAAATAAAGTGAAAATTGGATTTTTGGCAGACCTTTTTACAAAAAATTAAAATTTTCGGTAAAATTTTTTTTTTAAATAGTTGCAATTAAGGAAAAAAATCCTTCGTCCAAGTCCTTGTAAATAATATTTCGAAGACGTGTGTAAATACAGTTTCGAGAAAAACGCGTTTTAACTTTTGAGTGACAATAAAACTGGGAAATATTTTTTTTCAACTTACATAGAATCATCAAAAAAATAGATTTTTTGAAGCCGTGAAACCCATGTAACCCCTTAATAAAAACTCACGGGGAGACCTGGTCTCGAACGCGGGACCCATTGCATGGTGGTTGTGCCGCTCAACGAAATGATCCAACTTCGTCTCTCTAAAAGGTATTACTACGCGTCTCCACTAGACAGATTTTCTGTCTACAAAATGTCTAGTGCAGACCGCATATGGTATACCAGTTCTTCTGGCATACCCGAATTGGTATGCGTGATTCGTTGCCAGTTTGCTAGACCGAAAATTGACATTTGGGTGTTCAAAATGGCGGAATTAAAATTAGGAAAGAGCGACACTGTTAAATTTATAAGTAAATATCGCGAAAAAGAGTGTTTATGGAACACGAAAAGTAAAATTTATAAACGGCTGGACCTGAAGAAGGAAGCGTTGGCAGATATTGCAGCGGAATTTAATGCAGACGTGGATGCCATTAAAAAAAAGATAAAATCTCTACGATCAACGTTTGTGGCAGAGAAGAAAAAAGTAGATGATTCTAAAAGATCAGGGGCATCTGGCGATATTTATGAGCCAAATTTATTTTACTACTATGAATTTAAGTTTTTGGAGGAAAGCATCATTCTCCGAAAGAGTTCGAATAACGCGAATGAGGTAAGGTTTCCGTATTAATATTATTTCTGGTAAATACTTATTCTGGTAATTTGTAGGAATCGATGACTACTACTACTACTACTGCAATTGAAATTGAGACTGGCCTGGAAGCCAGGGTGAACCCAGCGCTCGCCAAACTAAAGTAAGAACGACGAAAAGGCAACGCAGGGTTCAGCAGATCCACTCTAAATATGATGCGGCTATAGAAAAATTAATAAACTCTGCGCAAAATAAACAGGAAGAAGATGTATTTACCGTCTTTGCCAAAAGCATTGCTTTGCAGTTGAAGCAATTACCCGAAGTGAATGCGACGGAGGCAATGACAGAAGTACAGTCTGTGGTATCAAAGCATACGAAGAAAATTACTTTACGGAAAATTAATTACACGGATGTCTGAGACCAACAAACCAAAAAGGTTTCATATCATTTCGAATCAAATAATGCGGTCTTCATTTTCTGGTACATCGTTGTCATCCAGTGCAACCAGCAGCAGATCCCATCTATCATCGTCAATGGAACGCGATAAATTTTTAACTAGAAGTTCAACGCCAAATATTGTTGAAGTCGCATTAACAAATGCAGGAATTTCTGACGATAGCCATAGTTATAGCATTAATACTTAATGTACAAATTTAAATAAAAAAACTTGTTATAGATACTCTAGTTTCTTTTATTAATTATATTCCACTGAAATGCGACATCTCCATCGGTAACACAATATTTACACAGATTTTCTCGAATTCGGCATGCAAATTTAAAAGTATCACTTTCTTGGGTGCACAATGACGTAAAAGTATCAGGTAATTTTGATACTACCGCCCGTCCTTCTATTTCAGGGGCAACTTTGATATTATCGGTGAGGTAATTATGAAGGGCACAGCAAGCTTTTACAGTAACTTCGGCAGTTTGCAGTGAAACCTCCATAGGACGATGGAAAATACGAAAACGATTAGCCAATCTTCCGAATGCCATTTCAACAGTAATCCTAGCACGACTTATTCTATAATTAAATACTTGCTGGTTTGTATTAAGGTTAAGGTTTCTGTTTAAGGGCTTCATAACATGTTTTCCTATACCAAACGCGTCGTCTGCAACGAAGAAATATGGTGTCTTTACTTGCTGTCCTTTGAGTTCAATTGGAGATGGTATTTTCAAGCTATTATTAGATAATCCACGGTAGATGTAGCTGTTTTTAAATATTGTGCTATCTGACGCTTTACCATTAGCACCCACATCGATATATGTAAATCTGCTGTGTGCATCGACCACTGCTAGCAAAACTATGCTGAAGTACCCTTTATAATTATAAAATTCGGATCCTGAGTTTGGTGGAGCTTTGATTCTAACATGTTTCCCATCCACAGCTCCCAAAGTGTGAGGAAACTGCCATATGTCCAAAAAATCTCTCGCAATAAGTAGCCAATCATTTTCTGTGTCTGGAATCTACTACAAAATACTTTGTCTTTACACTGTTTCGTTAACAATAAAAGAAGTATTTTACCTTTAGATGAGTTGGTTGAAGTGCTTCGTAAATACTAGTCAATACATCTGGTATAAATTTACTTATTGTCTTCCTTGAAACGTGAGTTAGATACTCTAGAGATTGAAATGAATCACGAGATGCAATATATCTTAGAGTAATTGCCAAACGAACTCTTGCTGAAATGGAATATCTCATAGGGGTGTCTTCTTTTTCGATTGAGGACTTTACCTTACCTTTTACCCTTCACCCAATATTGTGGTTTTTTCCTACGAACTTCATCCAATTCCATCAGTTCTAACTCCTTTAAAGCCTTTAACTTAACAATAACTTCATAAAGTTGTTTCTTGTTCAAAGACGTTCTCTAAAATGAAATTTTATACCAGAATTGACCCACTCACAAAATCTGACACTTCAAAAAGTGAATGACGTTTGCCTTGCTTGCCAGAAAATCTGTCTAGTGGAGACGCAGCGTTAGAAAGAAAAAAACGCGCAAATTGGACAGGAAATGAAAATAGGAAACAATTTGACAGCTGGCAAAGCTTTAAGACGAGCGGACTAAACGCAATCGGATTAGTATTACGTAAACCGACTTACGTAAAAGTAGTTCTAAATTCCTACGGTCTAGATAGGCTCTATGTGAGGATTGCCTAGCTGCAGCATTGACAGAATTTCGATTATCTCTCTTTTCTATAGCTTTATTTACGGCATTTATTAACGAGTATGTTTCTTATTTTTTTTTTATGTATGACCGGTCAAATTTCGTGAAGCGAGGACCAATTTTGATGATTCTTGTTCCCCAATTGGTATCATATCAAAAATTGTTTGGTGGGGTTGTTTTGGTGATTTTTTTTTTTAAAGGCTCCCGGATGGGTACCAAAAATTTTTTTGGTGGGTGGGGGTGGAACCTAGTTTCGTTACGCGTGGGCCGACTTGGATAATTCTTTTTTGAATGGAAATTGGTCTTCCATTATAATATTTTAATATTTAATATTTTGGAAGGGAGGGGAGGAGGAAGGGATAATCTAACTTTGTAACGCGTGGACCGAATTGGATGATTCTTTTTTAGATGTATAGAGTATGTTCCTCACTTACCACAAATTGCAAAGTGCCTTCACGTTTCATGCCTGAAAATTGTAAACAAATAATGAACCAAAGCACTGACCACCGGGAAAGTGCTTTGCGCACCAAAACAAGGCATTAACAAATATAAGCACTCTGATACTCAAAGGTGCTCTGGATTTGTGTATTTGGTAAGAAGTATTGCTGATATGAATTTAATTGTTAGCCAATATGAACTTTATCACGTTATGAGGCAATATGAGTTAAGCCATAAGCATAATTGTGTATAAATATGATGGTGCAAAAATTTTCTTGACAAAACTCGAACAAAGAAAAAAACATTAATGTGCCTCTCTAGAATTTTCGAAAAATCGATTTTTTTATTTTATTTATTTTTTTAAATAGTCAATCCCGTGATATTACTTTCACTAGAAAAGAAAGGTGGTTTGATTGGGAGTGTGCTAAGGCTCGAAAGAATTCTTTTCGTTTATTGAATTTATGTAGGAAATCAAATAATGAGAGTATAATAGAGCTCTACGTGGACAAAAACAAAGAATTTAGGAAGTTGTGTATCGAAAAGAAACGTTGTTTTTACGAATAAATACACAGAAGCCTAACTGCGGTTAAAGATGCCAGACAGTGGTGGAAAGTAGTAAAGGTTCTCAAGAGGAAAACATTTTTGGCCCCAAGATGAACATAGAAGATCTCACTTTCAGATTGCATGTACTATCCAGCATTTATCTCCTTCTTTTCATTACACAGATCCACATATTTGGGTCTCCGAATTGGATACAAGTCTCACCATGGAAGTTTTTCCACAAGAGTTCCTAAAAAAGCTACTTGAATTTTATAACCCTATTTATGGAACCTTAAAAGTATCCGAAGATTTCTAAAGGAGCAATCTTCAAAAAGGGAAATACAAATAACCCGAAAAATACAATAAAATAAAATAACTTTTTTCTTTTCCTCAACAGATTGACAAGGTGGTTGGATGAATCCAATATTTTAGTAGAAAATCAAGCGGGATTAAGGAAGAACTACTTTTCCACGGACAACCTGTTCTGTTTGATGAATATCATCACGATCAAGCTAGCTGGAGGTAAAAAAGTATACTCCTATTTTGTTAATTTCAGGGCAGCTTTTGATAATGTGGATAGAAACGCTCTGTACCTCAAAATGCTAAATTATGGAATTTCAACAAAATTTCTGGCGATATTTAGAGAATTGTACCGAGAAACCAGCTCAGTAGTATGGGATGGGAGAAACGTATCAGAGAATTTTTACACGGATGCAGGCAATTTTCATAAGTGATTTGCAATCAAGTTTGGGAGGTGGAATCGAAATCGAAAATATAAATATAAATTGTTTAATGTATGCGGATGATGTAGTGTTGCTGGCAGAGACGCCATTACAATTCCAAGCAATGATTAATAAATTGTTCGGTTACTGCAAACTATGGAACTTGATTATTAACAAGGAAAAATCAAAAATAATGGTTTTCACAAGTGGCAGAAGACTATCAAGGCAAGAAAAGTGGGAGATTGGTGGTGAAGCAGCTGAGGTTGTTAACTCATATAGGTATTTAGGGGTTCTTTTCACACCAAAGCTGTCGCTACAACAACATTTTGAAAAGAAACTGTCTACGGCTAAAACCAGCATCGGAAGTACGTTGAGCACTTTTATGGCAAAGAGGGACATACCACCTTTAAGCAAGTTTAAGCCCTTTGAAGCAGTTATGAGGTCAATAATGTGTTACGCCTCACAAGTGTAGGGTTTCAGGGAATATGAAACCGTAGAAAGACTTCAACGTTTATTCATCAAGAGATTTTATGGACTTCCCTCAAATACACCGAATTATATGCTGCAAATTGAGACCGGTTTAAGTAGTTTATTCGCGTATACTTTTAAGATGCATACCGACTATGTACACTCATAGAAAAAATGCAGTAAAACCGACGAAAAAGTATATTGATCCAACGATTTTCACCTTCAAATCGCGTCCAACAGACGAAATTGTCTATTCAACAGTTCATGTGCTGTTGATTTTTTACGTAACAGTCAAAACAGTTAAACTAACTACACATCTGTCAAACCAAAGAAAGAACTGTTGCCTAGGTATCAGTTGAAACAAAGGAGGAAGCTGTTGCTACAACAACTGCATTCAATGGACGAAGTTGTCAATTCAACAGTTTTTTACGTAACAATTAAATATTTAAACTAACGACACATCTGTCAAACCAAAGAAAGAACTGTTGCCTAGGTATCAGTTGAAACAAAAGAGGAAGCTGTTGCCACAACAATTAAACTAACAACAAATCTGAATTGAGCTCTTCGCAAGAAGCGAAATAAGAGCTTCCACACATAATTAGCTTCACGCGTCCAATTTCACCTGAAAGAATCAGGACGAGATATCGAGCTTTTAACCGATTATACTTACCAAATAGAACACTCGAACTAAGAGATTTTAGAAAAAGGTAAAAATCAAAAACTTTATATTAGGTAGGTAAATACAAGCATTTATTTGATAAGAAATAACTATGAAATATAAATAAATACAGTATTCTGTCATAAAGGAAATATAAATAATATGCTTTTAAATTCTTTTGAATAAAGTCCGGCCCAAATGTAAATTAATTTTTTTTATATAAAGAATATAATAATGGTTAATGGTTTCAAAGAAATCACTAACTTAACATTATTTCTTTATGTTTTAGTACATAAGTTTAAAGATATGAGCGTATTCTTAAATAAATTTGGTACATTATTTTGCTTACAAACAATGCAGTGTAAAGAAAGATAAAGAAAGAATAGCGCAGAATTCTTTGAACCCTATCACCATGTAAAAATTTATAGGGTTTCTATGAAATACCTTGAATGCTAAAAAGTTTAACAGATTACTTGAAAACTAAAAGCTTTTGTTTCTTATATAAGCTGAACCATCGCTTAGATTATAAATATGAATGGGTGGACTGGTAAAGAAATCAATTTTTTTTATGGAAGTTAAGTTTGTGTCTATACCAACTTCGTATGACTGATAGTGTTCATCGAACCTTCTTATATTTATTTCAGATGAGATAATAAACAAAATATTATTTTCATCAATACATAGTTCTAGAATTTTGTATAAATGTAAGGTGTCAGTGAATGCTGTTAAATAAAGATGCCTCTTATAAGAAATTCCTTTATAAATAACCGTTTTGAGAAATATAATTTTTTCAAAGTGAGAGTTTACATCACATTGAAGTAAATGTTCGTATTTATCTGGCCTTACTTCAACATTTTCATGTTCAAAGACTAGAGGAGATGGAAAACCGTCAGCGTTTTGCAAAAAGGAAGCAAACTGTAAAGATGTTTTAATAGCTAGCGAATACGCGATGTTTTTTCGAGAACAGCTAACATTTGCATATCTTTTTAGTTCCTTGTGCTTTGCTTCAAACCTAAAACACCATAAAAATTTAAGAGGCCCGCATTTCTCTATCGCAGTTCCATAATGAGTAAGAAAATGGTGTTTAGGTTTGAGTGTACCAAATAATTCAATGTACAACTTGTGATGTAAATGGATAATATTTTTTAAATTATAAACATCATCTTCAGTAAAAGCGGAGCAAAGAGTCATGTCAATAATTTTTATTAATAAACATAGGAGTTTCCAAGCTTTATTAGAACACGGGACTTTATCGCCGATTATTAGCGGCAAAAAATGAATGAAGTTCCACATTTCTCGCGCTGACATCTTCAAGTTATTTGAAGATAGACGACTTACTTGAATGGGACCTGAAGTATTCCCTATTTCTCTTTGGCCATAGCAAAACATTCTTTTTCTAAGGTTTAAAAAATCTAGCGTAAAAAATTTTTCATTAATTAAATTAAGAAGGATTTGACAAGTTTCATACTGGCAGACACCTTCAAATATGTCATGCATAATGTCGACAGTAAAGTTATCGGTAACATGAAAAGTTCTTAATTCATTGAATATGCTAGATTCCTTAATACCCGTTACTTTATATTCACCAGACTCCACATCTTTATTATATAATTCAACATTTCTTATACAGTCTTTATATTCGCGAGTGTCTAATTGTAGATCATTCTTTTGTCTGGAACATAGTCTGCAATACCTCGAACAATTAAACGATTTGCAGAACCCCAGTATGCTTTTTAATCCTAAATTATCTCCGAGAATGAGACCTAGTACAAAATGAACATGAGTTATTTCACCTTCAATTTCAATATCCAGACCGACCTCTTCTAAATATTTTAATTCTTGCACCAAACCGTAGAAAGATGAACTATTTCCATGTTCTTTTATAAAGCGAGATTTAATTAAACCTGCTACAAAAATGTAGTTTAAATTGGATAACAAATATTGCGGAATAGTTGGAAAAGAGTAATATACTGCACACAAGGAATCATCGGTAGCATGACTACCTAAAGGATTGTTAACCTCGAAATCATCAGTATAAATAAAAAAGGGGATAATTAATTTGCCTTCTCCAAGATTTTGTACTTTTTTCTTATAAATACTCCCATTCACGAAATTATGATAACTTTTTTCGCGTTCCATATGGCTGGTGTTTTTTAAAGTTTCCTGCAGTATATTTCCCTTTTCAAAGAATTTTTTAAAGTGAAACCTTAGAGGTAATATATAAGCTTTGACAGAAACTTCATCAAAAATTACACTTCCATGTTTCACTCTTTCTTTTATCTCGTTATTAATAGTATGGCACAAGAGACCTCTGAATTGATTATTTTTCTCAATATATTTCATATATCGATATTCCGTACTTATTTCCTGAAAAGGATCAGAGCAAGCTTCAAAAATAGAATTTAAATTACTGTTGTCGCATAAATTAATATTCAAAGAAAGGTTATCTTTTATAGTATTCACGATACATTTACAAAGTTCAGACACCTTTTGTTGTATCTCAATAGTATCTTTTCTACTTAAATTACTTTGTGCATAAAGTTGGGAAGAAAATTTTACTGCAAGGTTTGTAAGTGATTTAGTTTCTGGGATACTTTCATTAAGTATATCAACAACAATATTGAATTCCGAGTTAACTTCACAAGTACTACTTTCTTCTAAGTTATTTGCAGGTGTTATGGATAATGTTGTAGGTAGAAAAGTTAAGTTCTCGTCATTAGTCTTTTCTCGTGTGTGCTCTGTGTGTCTTAAAAGGTGTTTTTTAAAAGCAGATTTACTTGAAAAATGTTGGTAGCAATTCTGTTGGGCGCATTTATATACACCGAAATTTTTAAGTTTATGAACTAAAGTTAAGTGGCTTAATATATCTCGCAGAATTTCAAAATGTTTACTACAAACAAAACAGACGTACATTTCACTTTAAATTACTTTTTTCATTAGGTGAGAGTGATTTCAAATGAGATATTAAGCCACTTACATTAGACTGAGGTTTATCGTATTTGGTATCAATTTCGTAAAGAAACTGTTGTATAAAAAGCCAAACACCATAGCAAAATATTGGATATTCAATATTAAACACCTGAAAAATCTTAAAACACATGTCAAGAGCTGACAAAAATGACGGGAACTTAAATTTAATTCCATCTAAGTATACGAAAAAATTAGTTAAATTGGACAAACTATCACCTATTACAATTATCAGCGGTTGTAAAGTCACTTTTTCAATGTAGAATCGATTTCTGACGTTATGGATTTCTTCCTCAATTTTGCTTTCTGTTGTTAAATGTAGAACTAAGCAATCCATTCCTTCCTTAATGGTTACTTTTGACGACTTACTAGCTTTTAATTTTTTAAACCTAGCTGTTGGAACGATGACAGCGTTTAATAAAGTAGTTATAATACAATTGCGAGAATCTGTAAGTTAAATTGCGACGTTAGGCAAAAGTTACTTTATTTTTAAAAAATTACCTTCTTTTAGGGTTTTAAGTTCTAAACTCGATAAGAGTTCCAGAGAAGATTTATCTTTTACATGGTTTTTAAAGTAGCTAGTGATGTCTGCAGCAAATTTCTCCCATTTATTTAGCAGTTTCATGTCCTTGTCAACATAAAGCTTTTTGAAGTCAGCATTGATCTAAAGAAAAGATGTACATAGTGTATTATTATTAAACCTAAACAGTAGTTTTTACCAAACTTGGTCCTAAATTGCAATTTTTGTAAAGAGGCCACTCTGTAAAAAGTTTCCCTGTAGTATCCTTATTTTCAGCTAGTATACCTTTCCTTCGGTAGTAAAAGGTTTTGTTCCATTTTTCCATTATTTCTTCGACAGGATTGTCATTATGCTTCAGCCATAATGTCATATTTTGTGCTAAAACCTCATCCACTTCTACCGTTTCTTCAACATATGATTCCTCGTGATTTTCTGATAAGTTACGTGAAGAGGTTCTGTTTCTCTTACTTCTTATGTTGAAATAACGGTCGTATATCTTCCCACTGGGTTTACTTTTCCTTCCACGTCGGGTGAAATATGTTTCCTAAAAATCGATTCATATTAGAGCTTTGAAAAATATGGTTAATTTAAAACTTCGAAGTAAGGGATGTTAATAACTTTGTATTATACTTACAGCATTTTCACCAGGAAATAGTACAGAAATCCGTTTAGCAATTTTATCCAAATCGGATAAAGACAGTTGAGTTCTTGAAGCAGTTAGAGAGTCTATCAAGCAATTACAAACATCCTGTTGGTGATGTGGTGTAAGCGTTTTATTTTGTTGAAAATAATCTAGGACATCTACACCTCGTGGAGATTTGTAAAGAATTTCTTCGATGTTTATCTACGTAATCATATTATATATAATAAGATATATTATTATTCCATGAGCCGTAATAAGTTATACCTCCATGAGATCAAGTGGCAGTTTTTTTTCGATTGATGTGGACGACGAAGGCGACGTTGTTCTATATTCATTTTCTTTGATCCATTTAACAACACTGGAGCTTACAGATAAAGTGTCCTCATCCTCGCAAAACTTATTGGAATATAATGCATAATTTTAACATACAGTAATGTATCTTAATTCTCACCATTTCCTTTCGCCATGCTTTTAGCTTCTCTCTAAATTTTGCCTTTACCCCAATAGTTTCAAATGTAGGAAAAAGTTTGTCCAAGTCAGATAGATTTAAATATCGAAGTTCTTCTAAGCCTACATTTGCACCTTAAAATATGCAATATATATATATATATATATATATATATATATATATATATATATATATATATATATATATATATATATATATAGTTTGAATCAGAGAAATCTACCACAAATATTTACTACGAACAGTGTTCCGTTGTGAATTTGCACAAAAGAATACTATCATTATAATCATGACATGCATTAAAAACTGAAAAACAATGACTTTGACTAGGCTCCTTAGGGATTGCATCGAAAATTTCCTTACATCTTAACTGCAAGTACACGGTTTCCAAATTCCATTGCTTCAACAAAATTAACAATTCCTCGTCCTCACTATTTTCGTTCAACATCAAAACTCTGATAGCGCTTTCGTCCTGATCACTGAAAATTTCGTTTTGTTGATCCGTGTTTTCTGCCATTTCTAACTTGTAAAATTAATAGCACAATAAAATGTTATAAATTATTTTTAACTTTCACTGAAAACACAACTAAATTCACGAAATACTACACGATCTCACTTGTACTTTCACCGGCAAATTAAAAAGCGACTTCGACCGTCCCATTCCATCAACCAGCTCAGACTGCATACAAACCTCTACAAGCAACGCGATAACGACAAGTGTATGCTGTGAGTGGCTGTTTTTGTATACCGTGTTTAACAGTTTCCCGTTAACTCAAAGGAATAAAACTGTTGAAGTGACAGTTTTCCATTCAAGTACATGCCTGCAAAATGTTTTTTTCTAATGCAGTGTTACCATAACAGATTAACGAGTTAAAGAGTTATCGTTTTAGTTTAAAAATGCAAATACCCTTGTTATTTTAAAAGTGAAGGCATTTAAACCAACAGTATTTCAGTTGTTTTTAAAAAGCTTTGAAAATAATATTGTTGATTTGATAAGAGAGTTGTCATATCAACAACTTTATTAACTGGATAGCCGTTTACTACAACAACTTGGAACTGTTGAATTAACAGTATTTTTTGATAGCGCAGGTAATTGAAACAAATACTTCAAATTGTTAAATTATAAGAAAAGTCAATTCATACAACTACAAAGCTGTTGATTTGACAGATTTTCATTTAAATTAACGAAAGTGGAAAACAACAGTGATTTTCTGTTAATATAACTGCTGCTATTTCTCTCAGTGTACGAAAAATTATGAAATACCCAGATGGCAGATTCCCAAAAATTATTGCTCAGTATGGTATGCGAAACAATGTACGTATATTGGTATAAAGGATGGTATTCGCTAACAGAGAAATATAATCTTCACCTAAATCTTGATACGAGTGATTTAAACTGGTACCAAGGGGTTATACATTTCCGAGAGGAGATAAGTTCAGCACAGTTTATGTGCATGCGAAATGAAGCAGAATCAGGTGGTTTCCATGATATGTATAATCAACTTGTTCTTTCGCCATTCATCAATTACTTCATAGAAGAATACGGTGTCTACAAGACAAGTTTAATCTTTAAGGCAAGAGGCGGACTACTAAATTTGAATGCCCGTGCATCTAAAAACAATACAGATGGCAACTGTGACCTGTGTAATTTAAACCAGCCAGAGAACCACTTTATCGGTCTTTGCCCTAAATTTAAAGACCTTAGATATAAGCACCTGGGGAAATTTGAATTTTCTCCGGAGGAAGCTGCTAAGTTTCTGAAAGGTAATAGTTGGGACATTTGTTTGAATTTTTAAAGAATACTATTCTAAAAAGAGAGTTAATCTTGAATGAAATGAACGAAAAGAGTAAATCGCTTCGTGTCGGGGGAATACCAAGACCATCAATTCAATGCAGAAATAGCCCCGTTGGGGGACGAAGCAAACTCGAACCCACAATATACATACGAATTAAAAATCTCTCTGACAAGTTTTAGTAAAGTTAAACCGACTTCACAAAAAGCGCTAAATAGAATAAAATAATTTTTAATTTTATATCTATTACGACATTTTGAAGTCACTGCAAATTAAACAAAGCCCGTGAGCTGAAACTTTCAGCTTGTTTTATATAGTATCTTGAATTGTGGTTGGGAAGTTGTTTTGTTTCTTTAATTTGCGCCGATTTCAAAATGTCGTAATAGATATAAAATTAAATATTATTTTATGCGTTTTTTGTGAAGTTGGTTCAACTTTTTTTTAAAAGCTATTTTACTTTTCACCTTTTAGTGTCGTCATATACACGACTCGAAGAATGCTGCTCGTACGAACAAAGCAATTCCAAAAGTTGCAGGGATAGTGCATTCTAAAGAATGGAAACAGATTTATCCAAATCCGGCAATATATTACGAAATAAGGCAAGACCACCCTTTCATGCCCTCACCTTAGAAAATTCTTACCATGGCCCCACCCTATATATTACCTTACCATGCGCCACCATACGCTATACAGCAGGAGATAATCATCGTAGTTAGGGAATCACCGTAGTTACTCTATGTAGATACAAAATTGTTATCATTTATCAAGCAAGAAACGTATTCTGTACAATAGAATCAAAATCGGTCTATGCCCTATGAAGCTATTATAGATGCCGTCGCTCCTCTAACTCTCACCAAGAGCCACAATTTTTGTCAGAATAAAAATAGATACTTAATGCATTCAGAATCATCTAAATCAGTTCACGCGTTACAAAGTCACCCTAACCCTAGGTCAACATTTTTTCCATATAGCAGCAATGGGGGATCTTGCTTAAGGCAACAAGAATCTAAAATAGTTGTGTGTATTAAGAAGTTGGGTAACGCCCCCTCCGCACACCACACCACCCGATAAATTTTTGTCGTGGCACCAGTGGTGCAAAAGTATACATCTATACATCAAAAGAAGAATCATCTAAACTGATTCCATGCTACGAAGTTAGCCTACCACTCCCCCACCACCCCCCTAGTGCAAAATTTATCCTCATATCAATAATGGTGAATTATACTCTATATAACATAAAAAGAATCTTCCAAATCGGTCTACGCGTTAACAAGTTGAATCCAACCCCTCCCCTACTACAACTCCACCGTTTAAAATTGTGTGGCGGTACTAATGGGGGAAAATACTCTACGAAGTTAGACTCAAAATCAATCTATGCCTTACGAAGTTAGGTACCATCCCTCCTCCCTCTTTTCACTAAGCGAAAATTTTAGTAGTGGCCAAGAGACGAAATCATTCAAATTATTCAACGTGCTCGAAGTAAGGATCCACTCCTCTACCACTCCCACTCCACCATTAAATATTTGAGAAGCTATCAATGGGGGAACATATTCGATACATGAGGCACTGAATCATTAACGAACTTAGAACCTTATCGTTTTTGGGAAGTCGGTTAAAAACAGAAGAATATGTATCATGTCGTAAACCAACTGCAGAAGCCGTAGACATACTTCAAGTTGAGCAAAATTCCCTTATGCTATATGGTATTTACCAATCTTCCAAAAAATTTGAGGTTATAAAGTTCGACGGGTTTTTTTTTCTCAATATCTTTTCTGAATGCCGAGCATAGTTTCGAAATGCATTGACTGATTTCGATGATTCATTTTTTTAAAATAGAGTATGTTTCGCAATCGGTAACAAGTCAAAAATGTTTTGGTAGGGTACGGGTCGAGGTTGAACTTAATTTCTTTCTTCTTAATTAAATTATTCCTTTTATGATGCGTAGAGCATGGTTCTCCATTGGTGGTAGGCTGGGATTAATAGAGGGACGGGACTCAGCTCCTTAACGCGTAGACCGATTAGGATGATTCTTTTTTTGTTCCGCTATTACTACTATAAAGTCGTCGGTGGAGTAAGTGATAATGTGTCGGCCTACCAATCCGAAGGTCCAGGTTCGAATCCCACCGGCGGCGACGATAAAAAGGCGTTGCAAATACAATACACTTTAAATTTTAGGTTCACTTGCGACCGTTGTCTCGAATCGGTTAAATTTTTTCTCCCACCCCATGCTTACAAGGGATTACGGAAACTAGAGAGGTATTGCTACTACAAGGAAATTTTTTGACTTACGGTAGGGTGGTGGGAGAGGGAGGCTAACTTCTTAAAACTTGGACCGATTTAATATACTTGGTATAATTTTTCTACACCAGCTTTTGCAGGGGAGAATTGACAGTGAGGAACTTTTTTTTTCAAAATTTTACCTAGAGAACTGTCCCATTCCCCTCGAAACCGTTCTAACTTACGGATAGCTTACTCGCGCACTAGGTACGGTATCTTTGAGCCAGTTAACCGCATGTGTAGGTTTGCTAATGATGTTGGTGATGTTTTCAGTACTAACGTGGACAAGGTTACATGTAGGAGTAGCTTCTACAACTTGTAGCCATCCTGTTGCACTCACTCGTTTTTGTAAGGCTTTTGTAAGGTTTTTTTTATGTTAAATACATACACAAACATGTATTGTATTGGCTTGGCTCAAGCGATCTCTATTGCCTGTTGCACCCCTAATTGTTGTGTTTGGGTGTGTTTTGTGCTTCTGGGTACTAATATTTTTTTGCATGCTGGTGTGGAAGCCTCATTCACCTCAATATTTTGTTATATTCTGGTAGATAGGTGAATTGATTCCGGGCATCTGCCCGTGAAGTGCGCCTTCTGAGTTAGCAGGGTTAATTCGATATATTATTTTATGGGACATTGTTAATAATACAGTATTTTACCTTACATTTTTAATATTATAGTTTTTTAAAATGCAAAAAAGTGAAGAAATTCATTGAATACATCATCTTTAAAAATTTTATGTTTCCTAAATCTATGTAGTTTTGCTTCTCGGTATATATTGAGGTTTCATTTAAAGTAAATCTTCTCTTCAGCTTTGCAAAAGTGTATGTAGAAATATTGTCTGACTTTACTGATAAAATAGATTTAATGTTCTTGACATAGAAATTAACTTAAGTATATCAGAAATAACGTCCAATGAAGGAACAAAATACTTGCACGCGATTGAAATTTATATTCTTATAATGTTGTTGACATTAAGCTTAATTAAGCTGAGTTTCATCAAATATAATAAAATTCTGTTAAACAATTATGTACAGGTTCCCTTAACTTTTTGTGGGGCATGGGGAGTCCAAGAAAAGTTAAATTATTGAATTCCCCTAAACTCTAAACTTCTCCGCAAATGCCAACGTTAACTTGATAAATTTCAAAACTAAGCAACGGAAGTTTACATTAATTAAAATCAGTATAATCTCATTCAAATAAGATTTATTTGTCTATGTTCGTCTAATCCTAAGACTACTGAGGATTATTGATTTACGTAATTGAAACTTGAGAGCTCCCCAGAGCTTCTTTAGAGTACAGAAATTCTGTTAGCTTTCGTAAGATAATATTCCAGCAAGAATTAATGGATTCAACAGGTCAAGATAAAATCTAATATTGTACCAAGATGTAATCGAAAGTCGATTGCAAATTGCTTAGCATAACGTAAATGATAGCGATATTAGTTTGCTAGACTGTGTTGGAAAATTAAATGAAAGCATGTTATGAAATAGTTTTTGCTATTAGATAAGAGAAAAAGGTAAAAATGTTGCCATATACATACTGTACACGCGTACACAAGAGCCCAGGTAATATTAATATTTAAAATGTGGAATATTATACAGGTGTGAGAAAGCTCCTAGAATGAAAAAATAACATAAATGTGAAAAATGTCTTAAGTTGTGATTTTAATGCCATAAAGTTTACATTAAATGATAAGTGAAGGACCGGGTGGGAAATGGGATTTATTCCAACCCAACGGAAGCTACATAGGAATTTATATATAACTATAGATGCAATACAAAAGAGAGTAGAGGACCCCCTTAAAGGTAATAATGACTCGATAAAAATTGTTTGCGCTTATTTTCCAGGGGGCAGGTCAAATCCGTGTAATAAAAATCTGTTCAGAACTGACTTAATGAAATTACTTCGCATGAAAGGCAACTTTATAATAGGTGGTGATTTAAATTGCAGACACCAGTCCTGGGGATGTCTACGATCCAACTGCTGGGGTAACACCTTGCATGAACTTAATTTAAATTATCCTTTTACCCTCCTTTATCCAACAAATCCCACATACATACCAAGTTGTGCTAGAGCAAATCCGTCAGTTCTTGATGTTTTCCTACCTAACGCACCTGACCTATTCTCTCAACTGATAGTTGTAAATGATTTATGCTCGGATCATCCACCTGTTATCGTAGAACTGTACAAAAACTTACCTACAAGTTCTCATATTAAAAAACTTCAAATAATGCAGAACAAAATTCTGAAACTAATTCTAAACTTGCCTTAGCATTTTTCCACCTCTGAGCTACACAATATTGCCAACTTGTAAGCGTTAAAGTGAAGTCTATAGCTGTTAAATTCTTTGAGAGGTGTCAGTTTTCAAAAAATCTCCTGATTCGGCAACTTATGCCCAGCTAGTCTGTAAAATAATATAAGAAGGATAGGCTTATAGGGTAGTGTTAAGTTATTTTAAGTAATTTTAAGCAAATTCACTGGGTTTTGAATACTTTTTCCCAAACTACATTTAGAATACAAACTTAAACTATACATTCAGAAAGTCTAAGTTAAGTAATATTGTAGATGAATAAATTTCAACGGTAGGCAGACGGCTGCATGGGCTTCCCCTTACCTTTGCTTATTAAAACTAAGCGCGTTATCTTCCAGCGTGTGCAAAAGACTTCCGATTCCAAGCATATGTTGTACATGCGCAGAAGCAGCTCCTGGTTTTGACAGTACACCATCTTCAAGACGTCATTTTTAAGACCGTCTGCGCCTGGTGCCTTCTTGTTCTTCATGGTAAGTACGGCTCTCTCCAACTCCTCCGCTGTGAACATCGGAAAGACCCCAAATGATCCCAGGGCAGCGTCTGCTCTCACCGGATGTTCGGGAAAGAGTGCGTCCACGATGTTTTCCAAGGTCGCGGCCTCCATCACACACGTGGATTTTAGGGCTCCGAGTTTCTGGGTGACTAGTGTGAACCCGAGACCCATGGATCCCTGTTCACGTCATCTCGTGGCATGGTTTTCTCCTCGGCATAGAGGCATCGCACGCTTTCACCATAAGCTCCATGGTTGAGGTTACGAAGTTTTCCGTGCCCGATTTGCCGTTCGGGTTTGCTCTTCCAATCTCCTCGACTATTTCCAGTTCTCTGGCGAACCTTACGGCGTCCATCCTCTCAACGTTCCACCTAATCGGGTGTGCCTGCGCTGTTGTCCCCCGTCGCAGATGTCGAACTCAATATACTCGTGGTCGCTCCCAATGTAATCCTCAAGAACTCTCCAGCTCCGTATATGCGGCGCTAGGCTTTCGGTGGCGAAGGAAAGGTCGGGGATAGTTTCTCCATAGCGAGGGCGCCGGAAGGTGGTTACTGCGCCGATGTTTAGCACTATACGCCCTATTCTGGCGGCCGTTTCCATTATATATTTCCCTCGGGAGTCAGGATGTGGCATACCCCACTCTAGCGCTCTCGCATTAAAGTCTCCAACCATAATCATGTGTCCCGTCGTCCTCATGATTTTGTCTTTCAGGCCGTCGATCTTATCCCGAAATTCTTGATTTGACACATTTGGCGTCAGGTAGCAACTGAAATAGGTCACATTCCCGCATTTGACCCATACAAAACCCCTGCCCCTTCCTTGGTTAGCGACCAGAGTCTTCCCCGAGTCCACGACTCAGATAGCTGCAGTTCTGAGGAGGTCTCAGTACCAGGAAGAGGAGTCCCTATCCCGATACTGCTCGCTTAGCAACAGACTGACAGCTTGCCTCTCGGATACCAGCTGGTAGGAGATCGTTGGCCGTCCTGCTCCTATTTAAATTCCACTGTAGTATGCGCTTCATTTGATGAGTGCTTTGCTTTGGAAAACGCAGCATCGCCCTAAGCCCGGCACGTGTGTCAAGCGGTCTTTCTCTAGGCCTCTGTCTTCGCACAACACGCAGCGCTGGGAGGCACAGAGCGCTACTGTCCGGTCCTTTGCAGTCTCTGTATGTCCATACCCAAGACACTTAAAGGATCGTTTCACAACTGCCCTTTTCCTCACTCTACAGTAGACCCAGCCGATCTGAATCTTCCGCTCCAGCAGTTTCGCCGCCGCTTTTTCGCCTATATTAACAATGGCTACTCTCTGCCCTCTGGGGTTAACTGGAATTAGGCCCATCGTAACCTCTCCTAGTTCCGAGATGTCCCGTTGAAGTGCTTTATTGCCCCTACTATGAAATATATATATGAAGATGATACCATTACATACATATCACTATTTGTACTGTTACGATACGTTGTACTACAAGTGGAAATTTCATGGACCAACCAAAGAATAATATAAAAAAAACAACTTTTAACACCACCTCCTTCCAATTCAATTACATCTGGTACCCTGTTTCGTACCGCGAATTGGCCTGGGGTTGGGTGATTTTTTTCTTTTTTTCAGTGATATGCTATTCGAAAGAGGGAGTTGTTAATTACATTTCAGTACTGTTGTTGCTTAGTTCTGACGTCCAATTATTAACAGATTTTGTGATTTTGCGAGCACGTGACTGAAAACGACCTCATGCCAGTAACTTGGGCAAATATTTATCAATTTAATTAAATATTTTTTGGTTCGAATCTTAATCCCTTGGACTATTTTGTCATTTATTTAATTAAAATAAATAGAGTTGTTATTTCTTGGTGGCGCTGAGACTGCACTGGGATTTATACATACATTTAATTTACCTCCCGGCTAGCATTATAAAATTCAATCATATCCACCGAGTGTTGCAACATAAAGGTAATAAAATATTACTTGTTTATTAATAAAATTACGATGTTTTAAATCGAATGGAGACGGAGTTGGATCAATACGTTGAGCGGCAAGACCAACATGCCATGGGTCCCGGGTTCGAGAAAAGATGACCCCGTGAGCTTTTATTAAGAAAGTAAAATAATCCATCCGTCTCTGGGCTGTTGTCTAGCTCGCAGAAATGCAAAAACAAGACTCAAGTTTCCTCATTTCCTTTACTCTAATTCCCTTCAGACAAAACCATGCTAACGCATCAAAGGGTTGTCTCCTAGGATTTGGCCATATCGTAATAAAAAAAACAATTATGAATAACTAGGATGTCCCGACATATGTGTAAGCGGAAATTTTTCGGAACTGGACTAGGACCAGCTGGTGTAACTAGTAAAAAAAACCTTAAACTAAGGAAAAAATTTAACTAGTGCTTTGAAATAAGTTTATTTGTATCTCAAAAAACAGGTACTAAAAGAATTAGTTAAATTGATCAACATTTGCCTAAGCTATGTCTGATATAAGGTCGTTTTTAAATACTTGTTCGAAGAATGGCGAATTTAGTTAATAATAGGACGACAGAATCAAGAAACAACAGTTCTAATTATAATTTAACACTCTCCCGATCCAAATTGTGGTAGGACAAGTGGATGTGGTGTAATTGCGTGGAGAGGGAATTTATTGCGCCGAGGAAATAGTTTATTTATAGATTCTTCGATGAATATATATTTTCCCAATGAAATAATGTAATCTAAAGGAAAGTTTCAAGCTTCTTTGCTTAGTCTGGATCCGGATAGTTCGGATAGTACGATCCGGATTTGAGAACTCGAACTTTTCGCAGATCCGGATATTAGCAAATCCGGATCCAATTTTCAGCCCATGTTGGCATTCATATTTTGTTTTTATTTGCCAAAAGGGGTTGCAGATTGAAGCTGACTAAGATTTTCAAGCCATTCCTTCTGCAACGGTTTCACTTTCATTTCTATCGCCAAAATTTCAAGGGCCGTTCGTATACAATGCACTTCCTTCTTAAAAAATTATGCAAAACAATTGTAGCGCAAACAATTTTAATTGTATTCTTCGTGTGTATATCATGTAGAAGAACCCTCCATCGGGCAGACATAGTGCCAAAAGCATTTTCTATAGTGCGTCTGACTCGAGATAGTCTGCGATTAAAATGTTCTTGCTCCGGTGTTAGATTTCTTCCTAGATTTCTCATTAGATTTACTCTCAGAGGAAACGCGGCATCTGCTACAAAATAATGCTTCATTGTGGTAGAGCTTTGCGGCAAAACTTTTTCAGGAGGCAAGTCTAAATTATTTCTAAACAGCATCTTGCCAAACTAATTTCAGCGAATACGCCCTCCTGCTACCCGAGGCTCCAACATCAATAGCAGTAAATTCGTAATTGGCATAACAAACTGCCATTAGTACTATTTTTTTTTTTTTGCGGGAGAGGTGAAAATCTTCCAAAAGACACCAGACAGCCCGTGCCCTCCGGTAGTGTGAGATTCTTACTCACTAAAAACGCCTCTCTGTGGATTAGCCGAAACAGACCACATAACCGGGTCCCTTTTCATCCCCTCCCAGTCTCCCTTAGTGGGGGCAACTGAGTATCCAGTTATCCCACTGTCGCCACTATTCTCGGTTTCCTGGGTCACTGCTAGAATCATAGCCTATCTGCATAAATCCATGTTTTCCTACCGTCTTCAGTGTCCTTTCTTGGTCCATGCGTTAGTTACATCACTCATATTGAAGGGTTCCAGGCCGTAACGCTTTAGTCCTGAGCCAGGACAAAGAACGCCCTCCGGATTAACCGCAGCTAACCCTACGGAAAGCAGATCGCGGAGATAGCCAACTCATTACAGTCTCCCGTCTCTGCACCGCCGCACCTGTGGAATTGCTAGTTATTATTATGCCAATGGCACCCTCTTCCAGGACTGCTACAGCAACCGTGGGTATAGCCAACCTGTTGGGGTCTCCCATACAATCCACCTCCACTACCACAGAAGCGCCTGAGAAAAATGCCATTTGCGACCCAATTACCCCTGGGTCCTGCAGAGGGGCGACGACACTTCAGACTCCCTTGGAGGTAGGGGGATTTTTCAAGAGGTAATCTCCTCCCGCATTAGTTACTTGGCAATATTCTAGGATGCATTGCCCGGTTGCTACCACTTGGAGGTGTAACTAACACTTGAGGATATCCAGATGAGGATCACCGTATCCTACAAGGCTTCAACTCGTCTGTCCATTCTCCAGCAACCGCCATTAGTACTATGCTATGCCGGTGTTTATAGTTGAAATTCTCAGATGCAGCATTAGGGGGTATACAATATTTATGTGTTTGCCATCGATCGCTCCTATACAGTTTGGCATGTCCCGCATATTTTCAAAACCGCGCCCAATCTGCAATCAGTCATCTTTATTCCTTTCTTGTAGGTGAATTGGTGATAGAACTTCCCATAACACTTGGCTGGTTTCTAAAATTATTTTGGCTACTGAAGTAACCCCAACGCGAAATTTTAGCTAAAGAATCTGTCGCGCGAAGTACCATATGCCAAATAATTAAAATTATTTGTTCTTTTATTTTGTTTTGAATATGAGTTTTGTACTCACATCAATCTCAATATCAATCTGCATTCTGCCTCCTAATAGATATTTTCTCCAGTTCGTGGTAGCGTAACGCAAGAAGTTCGTTAAATGAGCTTACACGCATTCTGAATGTCTTCTGGAACATTTCGTGGTCACTAGATTTTATTAACTAAATAGTTTCTATTCATTTTAATGTAAGCTTGAAAAGTTTTAGCTTTGCTGTCGTTTGCTTTTTATGCACGGCTTCAATACTACTGACGGCGCAGACGTCAAAATGAAAGCCAAAGCCGCCATTGGGTATCGGCCTTAAGTCAATAAGAGTATAGAAGAGGTTTAACGTTGAATTCCTAACAATCTCATTTAGAATACCAATGGGTGGTCAATTTTATATATTCTTCCACAATTTTTGGACATGGAGACGAAGTTGGGTGATGGGTTCTAGCCTCGATTTCCCCGTCTGTGGACTGTTGTGTAGCTCGCAAAAATGCGAGAAAACATTCAATTTCCCTTATTTTCAATACCTTAATTCCCCTCCGGTGGAAATCAGTTTACCGCATCATAGGATTGTCCCCTAGGTTTTGAATACATCACAAAAAATTAAAAGTTGGAGGATTTCCACTGTTCGGCCAAAACATTCAACTGTGAATTTGAGTTCTAGGACAACTTCGATTTTCCCAAATTTAACTTAATTTAGTACATACAATGTGCTACCATATTATTTTATCCATTTTTTAAAGAATAAATCTTTACTCGCTTGCAGTCAATTTACAACTAAATTTGTCACTTTTCTCAAGTTAAGTCAAGTCTCCATTGGGGGGTACCATGTCAAAAATGTTATTCGTGAGGTGGGGTGGGGCCGATTCGGATGGTTCTTTTCTTGTTGTATACGGCATGATCCACCATTAATAATAATGTAAGAAATTTGACCCTAAGTGGGATAGTGTGGGTGGAAGTGGTCTAATCATTGATGCGAAATCAGTGACTTTCTCAGGAAATCTGGAGTTCTCGAACACCTTCCTATTGGCAGCGTTGTTTTTCTGCGATACCTCTAAGACTTGGTGATTTCGAACTTCTGGTGACACCAATTGTTCTCCGATTTTTTACCGTTTTAACGTAAATATTCGATATTTCTCGTTGTTTTTGACTATTTTCGCACATTTTTGCTGGGCTACCACTAAATTTAGTTACAACAGGTGTTTTACTACATATTCAACCGGGCACATTCTGCGCTTTTGTTGCTAAGCTAAATGCATTTGTACCACAACTTTAACAATTTTGTGTGAAAATTCATTAATTTCCAGCAGGACAATGAAACTTTTAACGATACTAATTTTCTGATAGGTAGAATTTTTGTATCTAATGTGAGTGTTTACACCTGAAGAAATAAAACATGAATGTCAAATAAAGCAAAAGTACAAAGTATACTATGAGCTAACAATGAAAAGAGGATTTAATATTATCAATATATTTAGTACAAAAACATGCTGTAAGCAAAGCCGCACAAAAATGACAGGGGGGGGGGGGGGGGGGCGGTTTAAAAAGTAAGTTTACCTAGCTTGTCATTTCTCTTGAGCGCCCAACGGGCTCGTACTGTACTTAGTTTATCTTTATAGTCTGCCGGTGAGAACGGAACAAGTTTACTGGTGTAAAATATTTTTCTCATCAGTACGCAGTGTACGGTGAAAATTGTATGAGTGCGCAAATGGTGCAAAGATGACGAATTGGAAAAATTGTTCAAGAGGATAGACGAGTAACTGTGTCTGTTCGCCAAAAAACTTTACAGTTTACCTAAATAAAAGAAAGATTAACAAGGCGCCAGAGCCGTGTTCGCCGGTCTTAACTTAAGCCAAGGGTTGGACTTTTTTAAGCTTTCAATTTCACTTTATACTTACCTCCATAATTAAAGTACTGATTACATTTACTTTAATCACACTAAAACTCTAACAACATTTTAACCAAATCACAAATCTTGAAATTACCTTTGTATTTTTCAAGACTTCACGCACTATAAAAATATTATCATATAGTCCACGCATGATAGCCAACATTTAATACAGTGACAGATTGGATTCGATGGAATTTTGCTTATCTTAGAATAGGCGAATCCAATCTGTAAGAATCCTAACTTCGTGGTATTCGGGTTCCTGGTAACCCGAGTGAAAACCTCGGGACGAAATGCGGCCCATTGTGATTTGGTTGGGTTCCGCCCGGCTTTTTTCTTCTTTACCAAAATTTCAGTTTCCCTTCTATAAATCTTGTTTTTGTATTTTAAAACTTAACATTTAATAAAAATAGACCAAAACAAAAAATTTTAGCCAAATTTTCATTTGTAGCTTTTTCCACATAGGTTTCTACTATTTTCAGGTTAATTCTGGGTTCCCTTTTCTTCACTCTCTTTTTTTTTGGATTTTTAGGTTTGTTTCAATGAGTTGCGCAGTGGCCTTCATTTGGTTGCGATTGTGCAGTTTGTTCGCGGCGCGTATTTGAATTTACATTTATTTTTCTGTTGTTAGTACTTGCTTTGCGCTACAGTCTTTTCGACCATAGATTGTGGTAGTACTCCTCGGTGCGTTAGAATTTATTCTATTAAAATTTAATTTGATTTAGTGTACTCTTAATATTAATAATATAATTTGAATCTTATTTATTTATTATTTTTTCCTTTTATTTTTGCTAGTACTTGCTTTGCGCTACGGTCCCTTCTCGACCGTAGATTGTGGCGCGTTATTTTATTATTCTTGAAACGTTTTCGTTGTAGCTTTCTAGAGGTAGGTAGTTAATGTAACATTAAAGAAGGGTCTTTATTTTTTACATAGACCAGTTGAATGGACCGTGTCCTGGGCAGTGTTTGTGGCCGTTGTGGCCGCTCTTTTTTTTTCTGAAATTGTCACCTCTAGGGGGATTTCGGGCATGGGCGTTTAATTACGCCGCGTAATCCATGCTTTTACAGGCGGAATGTCATATTTGGCTGTCAAATAAATAAATAAAAACAAAGAGCTAGAAATAAGAAACAATTGATTGTAAACCGGAAAGAAAGAAACCCTGAATAAAAGAATTTTACATTTATTTTGTAAATGAATCTTTTCAATTAGTAAGAACCTTGGACGACTCCAGAGCTCCCGACAACCCCTTGAGGCTTTAGGGGAAAAGACCCATTACAGACCAAGCTACAGAAGGTATGTATTAATGGTGGTTTCTGCAAACAGCCATTGGAAAAATCCAGTTGCTTACTTTTTAATACATACCTTAACTTCACAGGAACGAGCTAATTTAGTATTAGGGGCAATTAGTAGATTGCAACAAATAGGAGTTCGGGTAGTCCGCCTAACATGTTATGGACCAACCTATAATAAAAGTATGTTTCGGTTGCAAGGTAGTGTTATTGACTTTCCCTCACCGAAACCATATTTTAATACAGACACACCCAGCACAACCAATATGTACAATGCTGGATGTGTTTTATTGTATTAAGCTAGTGAGAAATCACTTGGCTTCTTCTGAATACTTCATTTCCGATAAGGGAAAAGTTTCCTGGGCATATGTTAGTAGTTTGCAGAATTTACAGGAAAAATAATGCATTAAAATGGGCAATAAATTGAGTAAATTGCATATTCAATGAGAAAGTAACAAGACGAAGGTAAAATTTGCTACATAGAAATTAAGTTCTAGTGTAGCCGATTCCATTGAATTTTGTGACAGAAAATTAAACCTTTCTAATTTAAAAGGAAGTGAAGCCACTATTGAATTTATTCGCTTAATGGACACTGCATTCGATATGCTTAATTCACGTAATCCCTTTGCAAAAGGTTCCAAGGCAGCCATATGCCCACGGAATTATCCTGAAAAGTTGGAAAAAATAACGGAAATACAAGGGTATATTTTAAAACTAAAAAATAATTTACAAAGGCTAATTTATAAATCTAGAATAGGCACAGGATTTCTAGGAATTTATATAGGACATGAAATTATTAAAATTGTGTACTCAAGTTTATGTGTAACTATACATAATCTTAAGTACATTTTAACGTACAAAATGAGTCAGGACCACTTGGAACTTTTTTTGTGCTGTACGAAGTAAATCAGGCTGGAACAATCCTACTGCGAGACAATTTATTACAGCTTTTTAAAGTTTGCTTTCTCATGCTCAAATCAAAAGTTCTCGGGGAAATAGTGAAGAGTTGGAAGCATGAAGTTTCTTCAAATTTTATTCTGGTACTGTACATTTAAAAAATAATATATTGACACCACAACTTATTTATTTCCAGAAGTAGAGGAATATTACGAAGAATTTCCTTTTAAATTTTACGCTTTTCAAAATTTTTCAGAATTTTAAGTTGTTATATACCGGATGTTTTTTTAACTGTAGACATCCAAATTTAGTCAAAAGATGGCGTCCTATAAGAAAAAGTTTTAAATAAAGTTTGTTTGATTTGGTGGGGGAAGTCTGACCAAAGAAACATAACCCCCACCCTTCCACTTCTACCGCAAAGGTGGATGTGGGGGCAACTTTAAAATTACAAATGGGATCCCATACTTTTTGCTGCAAATAGCGGATGCTCCGGACAAAACTTGGAAACTTTTGTCTCAAAAAATTTTTTTTTAAAACGTCAATTTTTAAAATTTTGGAAATTTTAAGATTTTTTACTGAAAAGGTTTACAGAAAAATTGCAAAGGAGTGAAAGTGCTTAAATAAGTACAGGGAATCGGACCAAATTTTGTGAGAATTTTTTTTAGAAAATTTTAGATAAACAAATTTTTTTTAGAAAATTTTGCATAAACAAATTTTTGAAAAAGTTTGGTCCGATTCCCTGAAGAAATCTAAGCACTTTTACTCCTCTTCAATTTTTCTGTAAACCGAACCAGTTTTCAGTAAAAAATCTTCAAGTTTCCAAAATTTTCAATTTTGTCCTTCCAAAATCTCAAAAAATTTACACTTAAAATAAAATTTTTGTGACAAAACTTTCCCAATTTTTCCGGAGCATCCGAATCTGCAGTAAAAAGTATAGGTTTCCATTTGAAATTTTGAAGTTGCCCCCACCCAAACGTTTTGGGTAGGGGTGGGGGCGTTTAAGTTTCTTTGGTCAGACTTCCGCCACGAAATAAAACAAACTTTATTTAAAACTTTTTTTTATAGGACGCCATCTTTTGGCTATATTTGGATGTCTTCAGTTAAAAAACACCCGGTATATATGCGCTTATGTTGTGAAAATGGTGACAAAAATAATTAAATGTACAAATTGAATTGATGGATTAGTTTGCGAGAAAGCTGGTGCAGCAGCTGATGTAAATCATTTTATATTTAAGAAAACGATAGGTGGCCTCATTATACCTTCAGTAGATGTAACATTTTCTTACAAACTGAAAAAGCGGTTTACGTGATTATGGATACATCTAAATTTAACTAGAGCACAAAGGATATCCCAGAAAGAATCACCCTTAAAGTTGCTAGAAAGCTAACATTTACAGATATTTTTACTTCTTTAAATGAACACATTCAGGAACTAGATAACAATCACATTTATAAATTAATTAATTAAGACTATTTCATATGCATATACAAAAATTAAGCTCAGTTACATATTTCGTCAAACAAATTTGCAAAACAATTATCTTATTAGGTCTAGACTATCCAGGTATATAATTTTTAGACATATTACCCGAAACCAAATATTATTTCCTAGTATTATTTTTGCAAATTTAAATAAAAAAGTAACACTTATAGGCAAAATCAAAACCACTCTTGACCAAAATCCAAAAGAAAAACCGAGGCGCACAAGAAATGGATTACAAGAGAATGGTATCGTGTCAGATGGAGTAACGAGTCTCGGTTTGTGGTTTGTATCGGTAGCACAAGGAGACGAATCCCAAGAAATAACATTAGCTTGGATCCTCAGTCAATCCACACAATGGAAAAATTTTGTGGCAAACAATGTGGCTGAAATCCAAGACACAATTCCACCTCATTCATGGCGCCATCTGTCATCCATACACAATCCAGCAGATTTCGCGTCACGAGGTTTGCAACCCAAACAATTACCAGATTTTGACATTTGGTGGAACGGTCCCACATGGTTTAAAAATAACGAGTGGATAAGTGCCAACCACAATATCAAGGATACCATCCTAGAAGAAAGAAAAATTAACAATTTTCCAAACACTATTGAGGAACCACCCTTACTAAATAGGTTTTCATCTTTCACAAAACTACGTAATAAAAATTGGCTTATTAAAGCCCGAATATACGAATAGTATCGCCACCAAGTACGCAAATGTATAGTTTGTTTCCGAACCAACCCTTAACCTGCTAAGCAGATAATGAGTAATTTACCAACTCCTAGAGTCAACCAATCACTGCCATTTGAGCATACTGGAGTTGACTATGCCGGTCCAAGAATTCGTAACGCAAAAATTATATTTATATGCTTAGCGACAAAATCCATTCATGTTGAAGTTGATTCCGATCTAACTACAGCTGCTTTTATTGCAGCATTGCTTAGATTTATTAGCAGAAAAGGCATATGTTCTCATTTATATTCCGATTGCGGTACCAATTTCGTTGGTACACAAAAGGAATTAGAAAAGAAACTCCGTAACACTTTAAATAAACTGCCCGAATTAGGAATCACATGGCATTTTAATCCCCCAGCAGCTCCACATTTTGGAGGTATTTGGGAAGCCGGAGTTAAATTAATAAAGACGCATCTACGCAAAATTTTGCAGAAAACAACTTTGACATTTGAAGAACTGTCATCAATCAAATTGAGGCGTGTGTAAACTCTCGACCACTGTTTGCTATGTAACACCAGGGCACTTTTTGACAGGTAGAAATTTACTTCATCTTCCCGAACAACAATACGGCGATAACATTTCACCACTCAAACGTTGGCAACACATGCAATACTTGATGCAACAATTTTGGCGACACTGGTCAACGCAATATATATAAATAATCAACACACACCATCTCAATGGCCTTTAGGTCGAATCATTGAAGTACATTATGGAACTGATAATAAGGTTAGAGTAGCAAAAATTCAAACACCCCAAAAAATAAAAACACGTCCCATCACCAAGTTGTGCAAGCTACTTATCACTCAGTAACTTTTTACAAATTGGAAAACATCCTAAGCCACTCATCCATCTGAATGTACCCTGACCTTAATTGTCAATTCCCATGTGTCAGTTATTCAGTTTTTGTTTTCATTTTATTTTTTCCTTCATTATTATTATTTTTTCTTTTCTTCTTTGACTTTTAATTTTTTTCATTTCTGGTAAATAAGACAATCGAGTTTTTTCAATTTGTATTTATGTCAATATTATTTACAGCATCCAAAAACAAAAATGTCGTTGCCAATATTGGATGATGTCTTACTACTAAATGACTTCTTCCCAGAACTGAGTTCTTCAGATTCAGAGCCTGAACAGCAAAACGGGAAGAAGTTAAAGGACAACTTACGAAAAATTACACCTCCACAAAGGCCGAAGCCATTTATGCCGCCATTCGAAGCCCGACCATTTGCAAAAAAAAGACACTGGTCCATGGCCACGTCCAGTACCGATTCTAGAACCCCCAATATCCGGCACTTCATTGTGAAGCCGGACCTGTGGCAATGACCTGGAATGAGGTGTTCGCCGCGAAACGCAGCTGTCGCGTGCATATTGAGGATGGCAATTGTTTACGGTTTGAGAAGACTGCGGGGGGAAAAATAAAGATTAAATTGCAAATTAAAAGTAGTAAGTTTACCCTTTCTGTTTGTGTTGCTGTCCCTCGATGTGGAATTGGGTAAACACGTGTCGCTCCTGATTTGTGGCGGCGGGAGGATGTTGAATCCTCAACCTAAAAAGAAACAAATTAAAAGATTTACATCAAATTATCTGTCTTAACTGTAGTAATTCCAGTATCCCAGCATCCTTCATGTTCTCCTCTATCGATATTTCCTATAATTTAATAAAATTAATTAAAAGCTTCATAATTACAAATTAAAACAAACTTAGCTCTTAATATTTTTTCCCCAAAACAAAGTGACACAGCGACATTTCACGAAAAATTATGACAGCCATCAGCTGTCTCAAACACTCGCACAGAAATATCATTCAAAAAGCAGCTACGGGACTTTTCCCATTTAGTCAATGCTTTTCGATTGATGTAAATAGAGTGAGCTCAGCAAGCAAAAATCATTCTGCTTTCAGAACTCAAACGAGTGGTTTGATTTAAACCGCTTTCGGTGTCATTAGTACTGCAGATTTCTCTGCATGTAATTATTATTTTTTCTAAAGGTATTGCTGATTTCAGCAGTTTTATTAATTTTCTTTGTAATAATTTCTACATTTCAGCAAATATTTCCTTCCGCATTTTTCCTATTCCCATTTTAAGTTGTGGTGCTGTTTTCGGCTATAATTCGTGCTGTCCGTAATTTCGTGGTGCTGTTTTTAGCAAAATAGTTATATTACAGAAACTCATCTCGCTTTCACTCTTTTCTTTTCACAGAGAACTAATCGGATTGGCACCTGCTTCTTCTTCTTTTGAATTCTTTTTTATTTATTTATTACTTTTTATTATTATTGATTTTATTTATTGAATTATTTATTGTTTGAAGTATTTATTGATTGAATTATTTGTTGTATTTATTTAAATTATTAATTAAATTTTTATTTAGTTTTAAGGCAATTTTTTATGAATAAGAGCCATATTGAATTGCGAATTATTGGTCTTGACAATTACTGACCCGGCACCCCTTCTTCGTTTAAGTCTCATCATAGGCTTAACAGCATCTTTCATCATATTGCTGAAAATATGTACTTTTTGGGTTCGTCATATAATAAATAACTCGTTACTTTTTTATCCCATGCACGTCAAAATTTTTCATTCAATAAATTATTCTGATGCAGTGATTCCTTTATCAATGTTCCAGTTGACTAGTGGTATACTTAAAGACCATTTATCTTCAAAATTGTCCTCATCACAGGAAACACATTTTATAAATGAAAATTTTGCAACAATTTGCCACGTGCCAACGGTATTGATTTTAAATGACGCGACGTCTTGAAGCTGTTATTAAGGAGAAAGGAGGACGAATCGAATAGAAATTTAAATATGATAATATGAAGTGTGCATAGTTATGTAATAAAATTGGTTCTTTGTTGCCATGAATTACGTTGAATAAATTTTTAAAATTATGTGCTTTAGGTGTATAGATTGATTAATCTTTTGTTGTTGTTTTATGTTTCAAAATGTTGTAATAAAATATATATATATAAATAAACTATCACATGCTATTTAATAATACGTTAACAACTTAGAAATACCTCAGTGTCTACTCTCTGAATTCTCGATATTTTTTAATAGAAATTTAACTCAACGCCTACTTTTTGGTCTTTTATTTTTTCTTTCCACCGTTTTTCACGTATACGTTGGATTTTACTTTAATAATTCTACCAGAAAAATTCCTATTTCTAAACATAAACCTATTCTTAATTAATAGCTGCTTTTTGATAAAAACTTTGAATTAGCACAGGCTTTTTTAAAGAAAATTTAGTGTATGATTTGGCCAGGGGCTGAAATAAAGTTTTTTAGGTAATAAAATGTGCAGATTTCAAAAATAGTTTTGATTTTTTTGATAATTTAAGAGACGATAGTTGTATCGAATGGAATTTCTTAAAAATTTCAACATTCTAGCTTACATCTACAGACACTTTCATAGATTTTTCATGTAGAATTCGAATTCGTTGGGGAAATTGATAAATAATATTAGATTTTAAAGTTATTTTAATGCAAAAAAGACTAAAAAAGGACATTTCCATATTTTGAGGTTAACATATCTCAAAAGTTTGACGTGCTAGGCAAATTTAATGGCCAGATTCCGGTTTAGCGGCCAAAATTACATAATGATTGACTAGTATTTCTGAAGGAGGGGAAAACCTTGCAGGCCTTGTAATTAGAGAAATTACTGAAAAGTAAGCCTTGCATTGACTGACCTATCTTGCTCTACAAAAATTAATTACATGTAGTGGGGGGCCAACTTTTTTTCATAAAAAAAAGTATTTTATTGGCTGATGAAGTTGTCGGTGTTGTGACACGGTTGAATACATATGTTTTAAGCCTCTGCAAAATAATCCGTGACATATTAGATGATGCATTACATGGGCGACCCGCTGTGCATAAGCGAAATTTACCTGTAACAGCGACTTCTTGACAACTATAGGCTGTAAGGCCGAGCTAGTTTGTGAACATTACGTGGGAAAACTTGAAAAAGTTGAAATTGTGTAATGGAAAGTTTTGTTCAATTTTAAGAAATGTGAATCGTATGGGGATTTATTTACGGTAAAAGTTTTGTAACATTCAAGTGGCAAAGTGGATATATGTATGTATTTATTAGTTAAAGTGAAACTTTCGTATAATTGACCTTGCACTTTAAAGCAGTATTGTGTGTGATTTAGACATTATGTAAGTGAAATAACCCACTTCCCGACAGTCGATAGAGCTGAAATTCTGCATACGTAACACATGGGCTGAAAAGTCCCGGGCCTAACAAAGAAAACGCGTTTTTTTTTGTTCAAAATTGGCTTTAGTCATCAACGTAATCTTCATCAAGAGCCCCACAATCATTCCAGCGCCGCTTTAACATTTCAATACCACTTTTGTAGAACGATTTATCTTTTGCCTCAAAATAGGCCTCAGTTTCAGCGATAACCTCTTCATTCGAGCGAAATTTCTTACCGGTGAGCATTTTTTTGAGGTCTGCGAACAGCCAGTAGTAGCTGGGAGCAAAATCTGGCGAATACGGTGGTTGTGGGAGCAATTCGAAGTTCAATTCATGTAGTTTTGCCATTGTTTTGATTGACTTGTGACACGGTGCGTTGTCTTGATGAAACAAAATTTTTTTCTTTGCCATATGCGGTCGTTTCTTTGCAATTTCGGCCTTCAAACGCTTCAATAACGCTATATAATATTCACTGTTGATGGTATTTCCCTTCTCAAGATAGTCAATGAATATTACACTATGAACATCCCAAAATACCGAGGCCATAACATTTCCAGCCGATTGTTGTGCTTTCGGGCGCTTTGGACGAGGTTCACCAGTTGCTCTCCACTCAGATGACGATCGTTTTGATTCCGGAGTGAAGTGATGTTTCATCCATTGTCACATATCGACGCAAAAATTCCGGTTTGTTACGTTTAAACATGGCCAAAAACTGCTCAGAATCATCAACACGTTTTTGTTTTTGGTCAACATTGAGCAAACGCGGCACCCACTTTGAACAGAGCTTTATCATAGTCGAATGCTCATGCAATATAAAGCCAACACGTTCTTTGGATACCTTTACGATGTCAGCTAATTCACGCAACTTCACTTTTCGATCATTCAAAACGATTTTGAGGATTTTTTTTATGATTTCTGGTGTTACCGCCTCATTTGGACTCCACTGCGTTCTGCATCATCGGTGTCTCTACGACCACGTTTGAAGTCAGCAAACCAACGTTTTATTGTTGTCGCCGATGGAGCGGAGTCCTTATAACACTTTTCAAGGCATTGATTCGCTTGAACGGTATTTTTTCCCATCAAGAAGCAGTGTAAAATTAAAACACGAAATTGTTTTTGATCCATTGTTCTCAAAATAACAAAAGTAGTGTTACTCTTAGTACAATAACTCACAAACTTATAAGTAGAATATCATGAAATTTTAACAGCTTGCTTTTGAAGGTTAGTACTAACTGAAAAAGCGGTGAATGCAATAAGACTAGCGCCATCTATGTGTAAGGCCCGGGACTTTTCAGCCCATGTGTGAGCTCCGATGACATTGAATATATACAGGGTGAGGCATTTAAAACTGTTTTTTATAATATTTTATAAATTATTCATTGGATCAAAAAATTTTTGGGACAAAAGTTGTCAGAATTCGAGGGGGTCAAATGATGGTGACCTTAAATTTGACCTTGAAACTCATTTTCAAGGTCAAATAAAGGTCAACTTTGAGGCCTAACTTGGCTCAAGCAAAAAAAAGAGGGTTGCCGGGTAACAAATGACAACAATTGGAGGTTTTTGTAAAAATATTTTTTATTGAAAAATTCAAACTATAAATCCAGAAAGCTATTCAAAAGCAAAATAATAAAATGAGAAAGATACAATTCAAATAATAAAGGAAAAATAAAGAAACTTAATAATACAAAATCATAAAAAAAACAAAATAATAAAAAAATTATAATGTAAAAATAAGACAAAAAGTCAAAATTCAAACCAAAAAAATAATAAATAATAATTCAACCGAAGCAAAGTAAATCCACAATAAATGAGGTAATGGTTCCTGTGGAAAGAAAAGAATAAATTAGTCCTTTGGTAAAAATAAAAGGAAATATTTGTAATTTCAGCTCACTTCGCTGGTGTAAGTAAGGTGAGGTTCAAGACTCCTCAACTGTAAGCTGCAAGATAAAAAGTTTATAGTTAGTAATAACTTGCTTCAATGCAGCAAGTGCTCAAAACGCAATGTTAAAGGTAGGCTCGTTCACGTTTATTTATACGTACCGAGCGGAGTACTTGTCGTAAAGACGGAGTTTTTCGGTTTCAAACAATCCACCGAAAGAAAGGTGAGACAACTAGCTATGATTGCTAGACTAGTTGCTAAATACGTGTGTATGCTCTGTACGCTAGTAATTATCAGCTTCAAAACGGCTGATGTGATCAGTATTGTTTAAGACACAATTCTATTGTTAATATAGTTTTGGTTTCAAAAACTACACCAAATTTTACAGACTTGCTTCAAAACTGCAAGATGTGAACGAGTTAATTGTTCCAAGCACAATGATTTTGTGAGCTCAGGACGCTCTATTTATATCATTTCGTTTACACAAAATTACATAAATGTATAATTGTGTTAGTATAACACAATTGAAAAATATTAACTTTTAAAATCAGTAGTATAAAATTTTAAAATTGCCGTAATAGTTTTCAAGTAACATTGTACATGCGCCGTCTAGTTTTCAGTTTCATTACCACTGAAATCAGACCGAAGAGATCAACTTCATGCCAGCCGACCTGCTCTTGTCGATCGCAATGTGGCGTGATGTAGTACTGCTGCTGCTTATGAAGTTTTAAATGCTAAGTGCGGCAATACTAAACTAGTTGGTTAACAAAATGTGACTACTACGATTTTTCATTTGTTCTGTTCGTTATCGGTAAAGTTTGACATTTAATGTTTTGTTTTTGTGCTTCAAGTTTTGAGTTGAAAAAACTTTTGTTGTAATTTTGTAATTTAATAAAGTGTATAATAGTTTTTTACGTGTTTGTGTGTAATATTAAACATTAATTGCTTTCAATTTGTGTTGATAGCGAATTACAGTTTTGCTTATGGTGAAGTGGGGGAGATTTTAGTTTCCGTGGCACACGGATTTGAAGATGAATTTCGATAAAACACCCTAAAATAAAACGAAAATAAAAAAAATACATTTTTTTGATATTTGCCTTAGTTTTTAAGATATTCGATCTTGAAATTTTAGTAACACATCACTTGACGACTTTTCAAAACGGCCGAACTTAAAAGTAACGCGAACCTTTTTATTACACTTTCTGGGAGGAAGAGTTGTATTAATTAGACTTTTAGATGTTTTATTAACTTACCGTCCCACCTCCATGCAGGAGAATATATTTAAATATTAATAAATGAATATTTTACTTCGTTTAAATTAGTTTGACTTAAAAGTTTGGAACCACTACGAGAAATGTCAGTTCAGAGTTAAAAGTAAAAAGTAATTCGTTCTGCTAACGAGATGACACCACGAAATTAGAATTTGAGATAACTCGGCAGCAAAATAGTTTTCTGCAGTCGGTTCGAATTCTGTTTTGGATTAGCGAATAAAAACTTTTTACTGTTGCTGTAGCTTACGGCTGTCGTGCAATCTGTTTACAGAATCTTTTAACGGTAAAAACACTAACTTGCATACCGTTTGACTTAAAATTTTTTTACGCATCACTAAGGAGCAGCATTTTCGCCAGAAAACAACAAAAATTACGGAAAGAATAATTAATAAGAAAACACAGAAAGTGTCTTAATTGGTAAAGTTGTTAACTAGTTAAAAATTTGCATCAGTTGCAATTATATTATTATATTGTACGTTTTTTTGATTTTCTTTTTTTGCTTTAAAGCTTATATATATTTATAAATATTGAAAATGTCAGAAACCCACCCTGAATTACATAGCAAGTTAGAGCATTTCTATATTTTTAATTCGTTTGAAGGATTAGTTTCCACGAATGAATTAGCCATTGTTTTTTTTTTTGAAGAAATCCGTCTACTTCCTTCACATGAATCTATACCTCCAATATGTTGCAATCTCGCAATGCACGTTGAAGATTTTGCCAAAAAAAACTTAATTGGGTGTGGAGATGTTCCACTAAAAGGTCTAGAAATAAGCGAGATAAGTATTGCCGGAAAATAATTAATCCAGCTGTAGGAACGTTCTTCGAAGGGTCTGCGTGTCGTATCGAAGTACGTGATGTACTTGCAGTTGTCATCTGTCTTGCAATTCAGATGCAAGGTACTAATGCCTACAAACATCTTAAAGCTTGGCGCTTTCATCGAGGTTGTACTGAAATTAGTTCTGCAACAATAATAATTGATTATTACAGCTATTGCCGGGAAATAAGTGAAGTAATAGCATCGCACAGTGATTTGGTACTGGGTGGCGAAGGTAAAACGGTTGATGAACGAAAAGAAAATACCATATTTGTTACCGAGCAAATGACCACTATTGTCCTCGGTTAATATTGTAAAGAAGACAAAGTTGGTCTCTTTTTTAAAGTAAATGCTAAAAGCAAGAGGGAATAATTTCAACATCCCGATTATGTACGGATAGCGCGAAACAATTTGAAGGAGTTGAATGAATGTTTGCTCCTTGTACTGTTTTTTTTGCAAACCAATCACAGTATCTAGTGAGTTTGTTGATAGGAATAACCCGGAAAACACCATAAATGATTTGGAGAACCAAAACAAATTATTGAAAAAATCAATAAAATGTACTTGAACTCCTAAATTGTTGCATCAATATATGGCTCTGTATTTTTACAGAAAAGTATATTTTAAGCAAATATAAGCAAGATCTAGGTTCCCAAATTATGCAGTTCCTCCTTGATATTAAAAAAGTATATCCAGGAGTAGTGGATGGAAATGTGAAGGAAGGCTTGACACTTAAAGAAATTGATCCACCTGAATTTTCATTGGTTCAGGAAGAGCAATTTCTTAATCCTCCAAAAAAGCCGCGATTAGAGTAAGTTAGCGATGATGATGAGGACGATATTGTTACGGCAATTGAAAACAATTCTCATCCGGATTATATTGGGTTTGGAGTCATAAAATACTTCGGAAGTGACGAGCTGAGGAGTCCCATTTTCGTTGTGCATTTGGTAATAATGAATATAAAATAAATAAGAATTATCGCTTTGTTAGTTGTTTCAATACACAGAAGGGTTTTGGATGTTTGTTGAGAATCGTTATTAGTTTTAACAGAAAAGGGGTTTGGAGTCATAAAATACTTCGGAAGTGACGAGCCGAGGGGTCCCCTTTTCGTTGTGTATTTTCTAAGAATTAATATAAAATTAATAAGAATTATCACTTTTTAAATGTTTCAACACAACAGAAGGGTTTGGAATGTTTTTTAAGAATCTTGAATGCTTTAAAGAAATTTTTTTTTTCATTAATTTTTTGTTTAGTTGTAAAGTTCGATAAATCGTAGATTACAAAAAAAAAATTTGAGGTCGATTTAGTAGCGTAAAAAATAGTTGTGGAGGTTTATTTGTATAATTGAATTTACTTCAGCATTCAAAGCTGAAAAACTACGAGAAATACTGATTTTTTTAAATTTTCGTATTTTTTTCATAAATCATGAAGATCGGTCTAAACTTAGATTTGTTATCGTCAAAAAAACAGGTGATCGCGAAAGTGTATAATTACCGCAAAAACTTAAAACTTAGAAGGGGACCCCTCAGCTCGTCACTTCTGAAGTATTTTATGACTCCAAACCTCATTTTGTTGTGTTGGAATCAGAATTGTTTTCAATTGCCGTAACAATATCGTCTTCTTCATCATCGCTAGCTTCCTCTAAATGCGGCTGTTTTGGTGGAGGAAGAAATTGCTCTTCCTGAACCGATGAAAATTCAGGTGGATCAATTTCTTTAAGCGTCAAGCCTTCCTTCACATTTCCATCCACTACTCCTGGATATACTTTTTTAATATCAAATTAATGAAAAAAAAAAATTCTTTAAAGCATTCAAGATTCTTTAAAAACATCCAAAACCCTTCTGTTGTGTTGAAACATTTAAAAAGTGATCATTCTTATTTATTTTATATTAATTCTTAGTAAATGCACAACGAAGGGGACCCCTCAGCTCGTCACTTCCGAAGTATTTGATGACTCCAAACCACATTTTGTTGTGTTGAACATGATGACTCTTAAAAAACATCTTCTTCAATATAATCTGGATCAGAATTGTTTCCAATTGCCGTAACAATATCGTCCTCTTCATAATCGCTAACTTTCTCTACTCGCGGCTTTTTTGGAGGAGGAAGAAATTGCTCTTCCTTAACCGATGAAATCCAGGTGGATCAATTTCTTTAAGCGTCAACCCTTCCTTTACATTTCCATCCACTACTCCTGGATATACTTTTTTAATATCAAGGAGCAACTGCATAATTTGGGAATATAGATCTTCCTTATATTTGCTTAAATATACTTTTCCGTAAAAATACAGAGCCATATATTGATGCAACAATTTAGGATTTTTAGTACATTTTATTGATTTTTTCAATAATTTGTTTTGGTTCTCCGAATCATTTGTGGTGTTTTCCGGATTATTACTATCAACAAATTCACTGATACTGTGATTGGTTTGCAAATGAACAGTACTAGGAGCAAACCTTCATTCAACTCCTTCATATTGTTTTGCGCTATCCGTACATAATCGGGATGTTGAAAAATGTACATATTTTTGAATATATGGCCACAATTCCCTCTTGCTTTAAGCATTTACTTTAAAAAAGAGACCAAATTTGTCTTTTTTACAATATAAACCGAGGACAATAGTGGTCAATTGCTTGGTAACACGGCCTGATGGTATTTTCTTTTCGTTAAGAAAGTTTCATCAATTTGAACCGTTTTGCAGAACTAATTTCAGTACAACCTCGATGAAGGCGCGAAGCTTTAAGATGTTTGTAGGCATCAGTAACATGCATCTGAATTGCAAAACAGATGACAACTGCTAGTACGTTACGTACTTCGATACGATACGTAGTCCCTTCCTTATTTTCCGGCAAGAATTATCTTGCTTATTTCTAGACCTTTTAGAGGAACATCTCTCACACTCATCTCTACACCTAATTAAGTTTTTTTTTGGCAAAATCCTCAACGTGCATTGGCAGATTGTAACTTATTGGAGGTATAGATTCACGTGAAGGAAGTAGACCAATTTCTTCAAGAAAAGAAATGACTAATTTATTTGTGGAAACTAATCGTTCAAACGAATAAAAAATAGAGAAATCCTCTAACTTGCTATGTAATTCAGGGTGGGTTTCTGACATTTTCAATATTTATAAATATATATATGTATATGCGTTATAGCAAAAAATAAAATTAAGAAAAACGTACAATATAATAATACAATTGAAATTGATGCAAATTTTTAACTAATTAACAACTTTACCAATAAAGACACTTTCTGTGTTTTCTTTTTAATTATTCTTTCCGTTATTTTTGTTGTTTTTTGGCGAAAATGTTGCTCCTTAGTGAAGCGTAAAATAATTTTAAGTCAAACGAGTAAGCAATTTATTGTTTTTACCACTAAAAGATTTCTTATGAAAGTCCGAACTTTAAAGTCAAATAATGTAAGTGGACTTAGTAAAATTGTTATATCTTACTATTGAAAAATATTCTCCTGCAGGAATGGGCTGCCGCCCCTACCCCCGCAAGTTAATAAAAGAACTAAAAGGCTAATTAATCCACTTCTTCCTCAAAGGAAGTTTAATGAAAAGTCCGAACTTTAAAGTCAAATAATATAATTGGACTTAGCAAAATTTTGAAATATGTTCTCCTGCAAAAAGGAGGGGGGTTGCCGCCCCTCTCTAAAAGGCTAATTAATACACTACTTCCTCCCAGAAAGTTTAATAAAAAGTTCGAACTTTAAAGTCAAATAATATAATTGGACTTAGTAAAATTGTTATATATTAGTATTGAAAAATATTCTCCTGCCGGGAGGGGGCACGGGGGGAGGGGCGGCATAATTTGAGCGTAGCAAAATTTATTGATTTTACCGTTAAAAGTTTTCTTAATCAGATTGCACGATAGCTGAAAGCAACAACAAAGTGTTCTTATTCGCTAATCTGAAACACAGGATTCGATCCGACAGCAAAAAAAATTTTTGCTGCCGAGTTATCTCAAATTCTAATTTCGTGGTGCCATCTCGTGAGCAGAACGAACAACTTTTTATTTTTAACTCTGAACTGACATTTCTTGTATTGGTTCCAAACGTTAAAGTCAAACTGATTTTAACGAATTAATATATTCATTTATTAATATTTAAATATATTCTCCTGCATGGAGATGGGACGGTTAGTTAATAAAACATCTAAAAGTCTAATTAATACAACTCTTATTCCCAGAAAGTGTAATCAAAATGTTCGCGTTACTTTTAAGTTCGGTCGTTTTGAAAAGTTGTGAAGTGATGTGTTACAAAAATTTCAAGATCAAATATCTTGAAAACTAAGGCAAATATCAAAAAAAATTATTTATTATTTTCGTTTTATTTTGTGGTGTTTTATCGAAATTCATCGTCAAATCCGTGTGCCACGGAAACTAAAATCGTGCCGTGAAGTGAAATAGGGCAATTGAAGTAATTGCATTTGCTTAGAGCAATTTAAATTGAGGTAAGTAAAATATAATTTTAACTTTCAAAGACGAACCCTTAGCCTCCCCGTGGCGTAAGTTGGGCAACAGTCTGATGACTGGCTAATATAGGCTCTGGCATTTTTCATTATGAATTCTTGTCATTTCAGAATAAATTATTATTGTAGATGTTCGAAGTACAGAAGTCATCAATAAACCAGGACAGAAGGTTTTTATAGTTGATGATCTATTTGTAACTGGAGGTTTCCTAGAGTCAGCTGTAAAGCTTGTGCAAAGTGTAAGCGGTGTAAGAAAACATATTTCCATCGAAGATTATAAAGTTAAAAAATAATATCCTAAACATTATATTGTGCATTGCCAAAATATAAACACGAAAGGGGTACGAAGTGGTAAATATGATTTTCGGCTACCTAGAAACAAAAAAAATGTTGGCGACCAGACAGAAATCTATATTTTTTATTGCATATTCGTATTCTACGGAAAAAAATACAAAACTTTTGTCCCAACCAATTTTTGATCCAATGTGTAACTTATAAAATATAAAAAAAACAGTGTTAAATGCCTCACCCTGTATACAGGGTGTTTGAGATCTGACGTGCCAAAATGAGTGGGGTGATAGATCTCAACTAGACAAACAAAACATTTTATGGCAGGGAGGGGGCAATCTCAACCGTTTGGAAGTTACAGGATGATTCATAAATTTCAGTTGTTCATGGTATGCACATTACTCTTCTTTTTATCTTTCGATCTACCCAACATAGCGATATCAAACAAACGCTAAAAAATACTATCCCAATGACCTTTCGAAAATTGTCAACAGTGTTGATCTAACTCTTACCATTGCAGGTACAGTCGCTTCCAAAAGTGAAAAAAATGGTTTGTAATTACCTAAAATTCAACATTTTCCCAAATTTTCTTCGAAACTCATGTAATTAGTACACCGCTTTTTTTATTTTTATTGCTTTGCCCATCTTATTATCTTTCCAAAAAGGTGCAACATGTCTACGTAGAGAAAATATGTTGAAATTTATACGTAGAAATCCTATCGGAGAATATTATAAAAGTCAACAAATTAATTCTAAAATGCTTTGTATTGAATTTAAAAATAATTACAATTAATCTTGATAAGTAACAAAAGCCGTTCAAACTGTCCACCGCCACTTTGGATGCTTTTCAACAATCTCCTTCCAAGTCCCTGTTTAAGGCGTATTGCAGCCAACCTTTCCCGTATTTTCGTCGCTGCATTCCCAAGTCCGCTAACTAAATCCTCCCTATTGTTAACTGTGCTTGAATAAACTTCATCCTTCATTTTTCCCCATAAAAAAAGTTTAATGGGTTAAGATTTGGAGATCTAGCAGGTCAAGGAATCGAAGCAGCTCCTTCAATCCAGAGGTTAGGACATTTTTCATTTAGTAATACCTTCACAATGTTACCCGTATGCGTTAAACCCAACCAGTGTCAAAGCCCAAACATTGACACTGAATCTCTGCTGGATTGAGGTCACCTTTGCCCTGGGTGGGTTAATGTTCGGCCAGGTATGGAGGTTATGGAAGTTTATGATATCATTCCTGGTAAATTGACATTCATCTGTCCACAGAATTCGGTCCAGAACCTCTCTGTCGTCAATGTCGCATTCTAGAAGCCAGTGCTAAATTTCAGTCTTCTCTCAGAATCTCCTTCCAGTAGTCCTTGGGCTGGGTGATATGGAGATAATCCCCATCGATAAATAACCCTCCAAGTCTTAGATGACGACACTATTAATCGCCTTTCGACTCGTTTTGTACTCGTTTCAGGGTCCTGTCTGACGATGCTGATTATTTGCTGCTCGACACCGGCAGAAGTTTCCGAAGTTTCGGGTTGTGTCTCCATGTCGTGTAGAAGTTACACTCCTTGTTTCTTTTAATCTTTGAAAAGTCCGTGTGAATACCCCTCTTTGGGGTGCTTGCCGGATGGGGAATCTCCTTTGTTATTCCAGTACAGCCGCTCTCTTTTTTCCGTCTACTACACCATAAATGTAAATAATATCCGCGTATGCCTCAAATGTAAATTTTACCATTTTTTAATAATTTTTGTTTAAAAACACCCGTATTTATTGATTTGTTGTGTTGTGTCCCTATGAGAAGTAAGGCAACAAACAAAATACTTTTATATACAGGGTGAGTTTTTTATCTTGAGACATCCAAATATCTCGAAAAGTACGCAATATCGCGAAAAATGTTTCGGATAAAAGTTTCAAGGTTTCGGGGGGGATAAATAACGGTGACCTTGTCGTCGACTTTGAGCCCAAATTTCAAGGCCAAATCAAGTTTAACTTTGATTTTTCAAATGGAAACCCCTAATTTTTCTTGCACATTCGTATTCTCCCCACAAAAATACGCCTCTTTTGCTGGAATTTTTTTTTTTAAAACGTCAATTTCTTGAGATTTTTGAGGGACAAAACTGAAATTTTTGGAACTATAAATATATTTTACTAGGTTTACAGAAAAATTGCAAAAGGGTAAAAGTGCTTAGATTTGTACAGCGAATCTAAGCAAAGTTTGTAAAATTGTTTTTTGTTTTAATTTTGGATAGACAAATTGTTTTGGATAATTTTGCATAACCAAATTTTCAACAAGTTTGGTCAGATTCCCTGAAGAAATCCAAGAACTTCTGCCCCTTTGCAATTTTTCTGTAAACTCAACCATTTTCGAGTAAAAAATCTTTAATTTCTTTTCTTGCATTTATTTCGCCAGGGATGTGGGTTACTGCAAAATACCTTAGACGAAAGTTACTCGGTTGGAAGGGGGACATCTCTTGACGGTAAATTCCCCCCCCCCCCTACGGGAGGAGGGGGTAACTTTAAAATTTCAAATAGTATCTCATACTTTTTACTGCAGATTCGGATGCTCCGGACAGAAATAGGAAACTTTTGTCTCAAAAATTTTTGAGATTTTGGAAGGACAAAATTGAAAATTATGGAAATATACAGATTTTTTACTCAAAAATGGTTAGGTTTACAGAAAAATTGCAGAGGACCAAAAGAGCTTGGATTTCTTCAGGAAATCGGACCAAGCTTTTTGAAAAATTTTTATGCAACATTTTTAAACAAAAATTTTTTTATCCAAAATTTTCTAAAAAAAATTTTTCCTTAAATTTGGCCCGATTTCCTGAAGAAATCTAAGCACTTTTGCTCCTCTGCAATTTTTCTGTAAACCTAACCATTTTTAAGTAAAAATTCTTTAAATTTAAAAAATTTTCAATTTTGTCCTTCCAAAATCTCAAATCAAATTTCTACAAAGGTTTTTAAGACACTAGAAAATATCCCCAATGAAATAGCAATAGAGATAACACTGTCAAACATCGAATGGCACTTCAATTTACTATCTGCAATACATTTTGGAGGTCTTTAGGAGGCAGGAGTCAAGTCTGTTAAAACACACCTAAAACGCACTCTACAGACTACGTCACTGACCTTTGAAGAATTGAGCACAGTGTGTTGTCAAATAGAAGCCTGTGTCAATTAACGACCACTGATACCACTATCTAATGATCCAAGCGATTTAATAGATAGACGGTAGATATCCTCCTACACAATGGCCATTAGGCAAAATAATAGATATTTATAAAGGTAAGGACGACAACATACGCGTGGCCACTGTTAAAACATCACAGACCACGTTTACACGACCAATCACCAAATAGTGCAATATACCATTGGAAAAATCCAATTTATAACAGTCCATCCCAGTTGTCAGACAAAGGTTCGTGCCAATTTCATTTAAAGGTAGATTTACACAGACGCGTGTTAAAATAGTAAAATTATACGTTTGCAGTCCATATTTTAAATGGATCTTTACCCGTGCTAGAGGACCTTGACATCCTAGACATCGATGATGTCCCAACTTTATCGGAATCACCTAAAAGGCACATAAAGAAACTATTACGGCAAAATATAGAGCCACAGCCACCAGCGCCCCTCAAACAACCCTTCAAGGTCGTTGTAAGAAGCGGACCTTGTGTCCTCACACCAACTCAGCCGTCTCTACTGGAACACCTCGCTCAGCAGCATTTCAAGTATGCAAAGGACCTATGCGGTTACGAATCATTAGAAACCATACTCCACCTTTAACATTGTTACCGAAGGCAACTCCTAAGTCCACAAAAGGAGCATTTAATAGTACCAACCAGACAAATCTATCACAAAGGGCAACTAGTGATTGTAATCGTCCAAGCACGTCATCAAATAGCATCAGCAACCAAATTAAAAACATATAAGGAATTACTGCTCCATCTCCACAATTTGTAGTTGGGCCAGGACTCTGGCAATTGGTAGCTCAGCTACCAATTCCTTGGTGAAAAGTATTTTCCGCAAAAAAAGCTTTTCGGCTGGAAACAGTCTCCGTTTAAAAAAACGGCAGACGTGAGAATCAAAATCCGCCTTCAAGTAAAGACATGTAAGTCCATCTTTCTTTTTTACTTTATTTAATAGGTTTGCTTAGGAAGTATAAGCCAACAAATCAAAGATGTTTACATTTATTGGATTTGATGTTTTGCGTAGAATATAGAGAACATATTATAGATTCTCAACGGAAGAAAACATTTTAACAAAAAAAGACAGCTAATTGAAAATCACACCTAATCAAAAGGCAAGTGTGAAAAATTTACATATAAAACCCTAATATTTCAGTGAAACAAACAAATTTTGAATATACATTTTTTTTGCATTCAAATAATAAATACGCATACCTCACCCTTTTTTTGGGGCGGGAGGATCTCTATTCGCCAACAAAACAATAGCCTTTATACAGAAGTTCATTTGTGAGTGTTTCAATTTCCAGTTGAGTAACAACATCGAATACGTCTGCATGAATACATCAATTTATTAAAATTGTATTCAAATGCGAAGTTCCCTTAAGTGTACTTAAGTAAATTACAACATTATCTTTGATTGGCTTGAACTAATTAATTATATTAATCCAAAATTCGATATTTACTTTTAATTAAATATTAATTAATATAAAACGCTTTCATTTCGACAATTAAATAATTTGCTGATTGCAAATATCATTTAAAAAAATTCTAGTCAATTCAGTTACCTGACTAAAATCAATAAAAAACCCTACTAAAGTTTCGAGTAGATTTCAAGTCAAAAATTCAAATATGCATGTTAACATTGTGAGTGTGATTCATTTAACTAACGTTGCTGTTACGAAGAACTCTTTCAAGCTAATTAATTATTATTTTCGTTTTTAAGAGGCAAGAGAAACAGCATATTCAATAATTAACATAACGTTGTTGCTGACATGGGCGCCGTCAATTAAATTTATGTCAAAGAGTAACCGCAAAATAGGCCTGTTTTGGAGCATTCCTTTTAGTTTTTTGAAATTTACCCCTATGTAGGGGTTAAAAGGACCCAAAAAACTGAACAAATTAAAAAGATAGATAAATATAAAAGCAATTCTTATTCTATTCTTTCTATCAAATAATTCTTAGAAAAGCAACATTATGTATTTTCTTGATAGGTAAGAGTAAATGAGGTGAAGATCCAATCTTAAGCACTCTGAAGGGGTAAAATCATCCTCAAAACATTAAAGAAATCAAAAATACTTTTAAAAATTCTAAAAAAATATAGTTTGAAGTTATGAGTGTTTCTGTTAGTTTTGATGGGAAAGCACCCCCACGAAGGGTAAATGCACTTGGGGGTGAGAAGATGAAAAAATCATAGAAATTTGAGAATGAATTTATTGAATTTGAATTTATTCATTTTTCTTGTAAGAGCCCTTAAGTTAACTTAATTTAAGAATTCTAATTCATTCTTATCGAAACGCACCCCTATGAGGGGGTGAAATCATCCCTAAAATTAAAAAAAATTACAAATTTTCTAAAAATTCTGAAAAAATATATTTAGATGTTTCAAGTCGTGGAAAATATGGTACAAGTACTTTTGCCAGTTTTGATTAAAAAACAACCTCTATGAAGGGTAAAGCTACCTCCACATATGAAAAGATGAAAAAAAAATCGTAGCAATTTGAGAAAAGAGTTCTTTTTATTCATTCTTTTTTGTTTGTAAAAATCCTAGCTAACTTACTTATTTTTATCGAAACGCACGCGAAATCAGCTCTAAAACTACAAAAAAATCTAAAATATTTTTAAAAATTCTGAAAAAATATATTTTAGATATTTCAAGTCATGAAAATATGGAACAAGTATTCCTTGCAAGTTGGGGTGCTTTCTTGACGTGAGTGCCCTTGCCTCTCACGATGATTATTTATTATATATATATCTATTGAATATTAACTTGTTTCTTTTGGTATTGTTATTGAAACGTCACATACTTCAGGATTAGGCACTCGTATTTGATGATACTCTCCGTACCCGAGGTACCATATCATTGCCATAACATGGCTGCAACAACCTACAGTTCGACTTCCGCTTTCGCAAGTACAATAATATTCTATAATACATTCTCTTCCAGATTTAGACCTGTCAACAACAATAAAAATGTGGTGATTTGTAGCACTTCGATACCTTGATTTCATAAATTGGATCTTCAACGGTAACATCATACTCACTGAATGTAATGGCAGCTGTTGAATGTCTGCGAGGAGGTTCAAACTTATGCACTAGAAATATTTCTTCCTTTACATGTTGTCCATAATAGCTCACAGCATTTTCTATTTAATATACGCCAAGGCTAACATAATATAAATCATTTGTGGTAAGTACAGGAAATCGAAGTACCGCAGTATTCTCTTCATTATCAACTGTTGTATATTTAAGTAAAATGTATGAAACTGTTACTTTTGTCAGATTATAGTCTTCTACAATTTTTTAAAATTTATTTTCAACATTTAATCTTGATATCATTAAATGAGCTATGTTTTTATCATCGTTATTAGAAACTATTGGTTCATTAATTTCTTTTTAAGACGGCCAAACACTTGTTCTATGATCCATCTAATTATGGTTATACATCGGGTCATATTAGCGTCGAACTTTTAAGATTTTGAAGTCCCGGGATATAAGCTTTGATATGTTTCGTGTCAGTCAGATATGGAAATACATCACAAAACCCTCTGTCGAGAAACATTGAATCTCCTTGCTCGGAGGACTTTTCATGTCACTAGAAGTCACCGCAGTAGAGGTTAAAAATTACGTTAAAATATTTAAAAATCCGAGGACTCTTGATGTCTTGATGTCAAAATTACCAAGTTTTGACATTGACGGGTAGCAATAAAAAACTTTTGTAATGAGAGAGGTGTCTAAAAACACCAGATTTGGTGACAAAGTCACTAATTTGGCATCAGTGGTCTGAGGTCAATTAACCATGTCAGTCGATATCAAGCCTAGCCTGATACTCTCCACTACCTGACTGTAACTGGGCTTGACAGTTACAGGAACTTTTGTTCGAAGGCTATTCAGGGGAAATCTTTGAATGTACGCTGTTAATTTTCGGCTTGTTGGAGACGTTTGGCATGACTACCTTTGGGGTTTTAACTCTGGAGAGCCCACTTGTAAGTGCCTTCTTAAACCCTAACTAATTTTACGAAACTGGAGTCAGATCGAAGCCGCAACCGGATCATCGATTCGCCAATTAACATTTAGAACTACATGAGGTTCTTTATCATTGATTAATTAATCCATGTGATTCCCACGAGCTTTCGGGTAAGAAAGTTTCACCAGCAGCAAAGCCCGTTGCTACGAGATCTCTTGATTAAAAGTGGATGGGAACAGGTATCCAAAGTTCGCATACTAAAGACCCAGCTCTCTCCTTAAGCACGCATCCCTCGGCGTATACCATTTCAGCTTGGATTGGGGTATTTGATTTAAGAGAGTATCCTTCTTTACGCACGACTACACTGAGCCAGCACGCCTGTCGGAGGAGGTTGTAGTCACACTACCATCAGTGTACACAATTACAGCGCGTTTACCAATGTGCTACATGTCATTCCTTCGTTGTTCTGATTTTATTTTGGTGAGCGGAGATTTCGCCATGGTTTAACTCGGCACCATTGTTTGATAAAGATGTCCCTTTCTTAATTTCCTTTAAGGAGGAGTTTAGGAATGATATTGGACCTTCATTTTATTTCTCTAATCCTTATTCGCTAACGAAACACAAATTTCATATCTTTTCAGGGTTTAAATATAAGTGGTATAAGTATCTATGTTATAATAATTTTTTCTTGTTTTTGAAAATTTTTTTTTCTCTTTCCCGTTGCAGATAATCAACATTTATTTTTAAGCATTTAATTGGCATCACTGATTCCAACATGAAATTCGTGGTGTGTGAGTTAATAATACCGATTTAGTATTAATTGGAATTAAATGTCTTGTTTCTATAAAACATATTCATTTAATCACCTCCCAGTTCGCTTCCTGTTCTGAGTACTCTTTAAATACGATTAACAACTTTGAAAATTGTAATTGACTTCTTCTAATTTTCGAAACTCCTTTCGAGCCACTACAAAGGATTGCTTTTGATAGATAATTGCGTTTAGCCCAAAGTAAAGTATTCAAATTACTCTCTAAGGCTAAACATTTGATGCTCAAAAGAGGTTGTTCTGTTGATTAGGGATTTTATAGATGCGTGGATACAGAAGTAACTTTAATAAAATCCTTGAGAAATTACTTAACAACAGCGAAACATTATCTGGATTATGAATCTAATTTCATTAATATGTACATTTTCACGGTTATGCAAACTTGCTCTCACCATTGCGTAAGCATGCACGAAAGTGGAATTTGCATATTTAGAATCTGTGTTGTGTATATTAAAGGAATTTTTTATAATTTAAAACGAAATTTAAGGAGCAGGTAACAAAAATCCATTAGAGAAAGAAATGGTATTTTAAGTATTGCGACAAAAACATATTTTGTTGTACAACCCAAATGAAGGACAACAAATGCTAAGCATAATAATATTCAACCTTTCTTCTAAATTAACTTGAAATCCTGCGGGGAAATGTAAATCGAATTCTTAATCTATTCAACAAATTTCGCTACTTTTTAAATTAAATTTGTTCTAAATTTTGGTTTTCAGTAGGGTTCCTGCTAAATTTAAATTTATTGTAGCATTGAGTTGGATTTAACAAAGTTTATATGAAGTTGTATACATTTAAGAAGAGCATTTACCAAATCATAATGCTCAAAATTATTAGCAAACAAAAATAAACTATATTACATACACATACATGTAAGAACTAATGGGTTTTAAATAATAAAAGCTTCTACTCAGGTAAGCCAAATAAAATCCTTAAATATACACTACTCAAAACAATTAAGGGAACAAAAAAAATATCTAAATTTTTTAGTGATTTTTGACGGGCTGTATCTAAGCGAGAAATAATCGTATCGAGGATCTGAAAAAAACATCTTAAAGCTCCAGAACTCTAGTTTTTGAAACTTTCAGCCAAAAACTTTTAAAGGCCACGGCGCTCACGCAATCCAAAGAAATAGCGGAAGAAAAAAATTTCAAAATTTTTAGTAATTTATTTTTTTTTTTGGTGCACGGACTCGGAAATTTTTTTTTTATTTGAACTCCCTATGAACCAGATAGCCTGTTAATTCAGCTTTAATTATCTTTTTTGAAATCCTTGATACGTCGATTTGTCGCGGAGATATCCGATATTAAATGAAAAAGGACACTTTTGTATTGAACCATCGATATCTCAGCAACCAATGATCGTACAGAAAATTTAAGGGCAGTTTCGGAAACTGGAATAAATTTCCTAAAAGAATCCGTTAAGACATAAAAAATAATAATTTTTTTTTATCCGTAATTTCAATTTTGAAAAAGTCAAAAAAAGTGACCCTTTCCGTGTTTTTGGTTTGTAGGAATTTTTACAACTCAATGTACGCACAATAGCCCTGTAAATCCGCAGATCGATCCATTGGACGTTTCCTTCGGCCCGATCGGTCAAAGTTTTCGAAAAAATTAAATGAACAAGAATTGTGATCTCAAACATCGTGTAATCTTCATAAAAATGGAAAAATCATTTTTTTTCAACTTTTTATTTTTTTATCACTTCTATGCGTCAGTCACTTGGTAAATTAAAAAATCCCAAATTTAAAAAAAAAGATATTTGACATTTTTTAGAAAATTAAATACTGAGATGTTGCTGCCTCGGCTTTTAATCACTGCCTCCAACCTGTCACGCATATTCGAAATGCAGTTTCGAATCATCGACTGCGGAAACCTCCAACAACTGTTTTGTAAGAACATCTCAGTATTTAATTTTCTAAAAAATTTCAAAAAATTTTTTTTTTAATTTTCGATTTCTCAAAAAATTTTTTTTTTTAATTTACGATTTTTTTCAATTTGCTTTTTTTTTAAATTTGCCAAATAGCTGTGCATATTTGTGAGAAAAGTCGAAAAAAAATGATTTTTCCATTTTAATGAAGATTACACGATGTTTGAGATCACAATTTTTGTTCCTTTAATTTTTTCCAAAACTTTGACCGATCGGGCCGAAGGAACCGTCCAATGGATCGTTCTGCGGATTTACAGGGCTTTTGTGCGTACATTGAGGTGTAAAAATTCCTACAAAACTTAGCCTTTCCATCAGTATTTGCAAAGATGCGGTCAATTACCAAAACAAGGAAAAAAGTCACTTTTTTTTGACTTTTTCAAAATTGAAATTACGGATACAAAAAAATTATTATTTTTTATGTCTTGACGGATTCTTTTAGGAAATTTATTCCAGTTTCCGAAGCTGCCCTTAAATTGTCTGTACAATCATTGGTTGCTGAGATATCGATGGTTCAATACAAAAGTGTCCTTTTTAATTTAATATCGGATATCTCCGCGACAAATCGACGTATCAAGGATTTCAAAAAAGATAATTAAAGCTGAATTAACAGGCTACCTGGTTCATAGGGTGGTCCAATAAAAAAAAACCTTTCCGAGTCCGTGCACCAAAAAAAAAAATGACTAAAAATTTTGAAATTTTTTTCTTCCGCTATTCCTTTGGATTGGATGGCCCTTAACATTTTTTGGCTTAAAGTTTCAAAAACTAGAGTTCTGGAGCTTTAAGATGTTTTTTTCAGATCCTCGATACGATTATTTCTCGCTTAGATACAGCCCGTCAAAAATCACTAAAAAATTTAGATATTTTTTTTGTTCCCTTAATTGTTTTGAGTAGTTTATATTTGATTAATCGAAAGCTGTTCGCACATTTAGCATTTTTCTGCATTTTGAAAAACACGTTATATACCTATGATATGGGGCATTTCACGTGAAGCGGACAACAGACAATTTGGGAAGAGTTAGGTAAGAGGTGAGGACTAGTGAAATAGTCATTCTTATAGGAAATTGCATGCTCTTCTCAGTGGTGGTAGGTATTAAATTCGAAATTATAATTTTAATTAATGCAATCTGCATTCGCACACAACGCGGCGCTCGTTCGGCGTCTGGCTAATGCTATTGTTATCTATGGAAATATGAATAAAATTAAGCTTAAATTCTCTATCTCCGAAACGGATGTAGATCCCATTATGAAACTTGACAAGCGTTTACTATAAAATTTAAAAATGGTCGAAGTTTGTAAAAATTTAGTTTGAATAATAAATTTGGGTTTTCTTGCAAGAAAAAAAAATTCAAATTTCGAACTCAATACCACACCTGTAAGAGCATACAATTTTCTATAAGAATCAATATTTTACTTATGTTGATATAAATTTTTTAATCTGATTAATTGTCTTCGAAATATGTCATACCTAGCTCTTAGACAAGTTTTCAGAACGAACAAAAATAAATAAACATATTTCACCAATATTGTTATATGTTATGAAAAAAAATGATTTTTCCATTTTTATGAAGATTACACGATGTTTGAGATCACAATTTTTGTTCCTTTAATTTTTTCCAAAACTTTGACCGATCGGGCCGAAGGAACCGTCCAATGGATCGTTCTGCGGATTTACAGGGCTTTTGTGCGTACATTGAGGTGTAAAAATTCCTACAAACCTTAGCCTTTCCATCAGTATTTGCAAAGATGCGGTCAATTACCAAAACAAGGAAAAAAGTCACTTTTTTTTGACTTTTTCAAAATTGAAATTACGGATACAAAAAAATTATTATTTTTTATGTCTTGACGGATTCTTTTAGGAAATTTATTCCAGTTTCCGAAGCTGCCCTTAAATTGTCTGTACAATCATTTGTTGCTGAGATATCGATGGTTCAATACAAAAGTGTCCTTTTTAATTTAATATCGGATATCTCCGCGACAAATCGACGTATCAAGGATTTCAAAAAAGATAATTAAAGCTGAATTAACAGGCTACCTGGTTCATAGGGTGGTCAAATAAAAAAAAACCTTTCCGAGTCCGTGCACCAAAAAAAAAAATGACTAAAAATTTTGAAATTTTTTTCTTCCGCTATTCCTTTGGATTGGATGGCCCTTAACATTTTTTGGCTTAAAGTTTCAAAAACTAGAGTTCTGGAGCTTTAAGATGTTTTTTTCAGATCCTCGATACGATTATTTCTCGCTTAGATACAGCCCGTCAAAAATCACTAAAAAATTTAGATATTTTTTTTGTTCCCTTAATTGTTTTGAGTAGTTTATATTTGATTAATCGAAAGCTGTTCGCACATTTAGCATTTTTCTGCATTTTGAAAAACACGTTATATACCTACGATATGGGGCATTTCACGTGAAGCGGACAACAGACAATTTGGGAAGAGTTAGGTAAGAGGTGAGGAGTAGTGAAATAGTCATTCTTATAGGAAATTGCATGCTCTTCTCAGTGGTGGTAGGTATTAAATTCGAAATTATAATTTTAATTAATGCAATCTGCATTCGCACACAACGCGGCGCTCGTTCGGCGTCTGGCTAATGCTATTGTTATCTATGGAAATATGAATAAAATTAAGCTTAAATTCTCTATCTCCGAAACGGATGTAGATCCCATTATGAAACTTGACAAGCGTTTACTATAAAATTTAAAAATGGTCGAAGTTTGTAAAAATTTAGTTTGAATAATAAATTTGGGTTTTCTTGCAAGAAAAAAAAATTCAAATTTCGAACTCAATACCACACCTGTAAGAGCATACAATTTTCTATAAGAATCAATATTTTACTTATGTTGATATAAATTTTTTAATCTGATTAATTGTCTTCGAAATATGTCATACCTAGCTCTTAGACAAGTTTTCAGAACGAACAAAAATAAATAAACATATTTCACCAATATTGTTATATGTTTATTTATTTTTGTTCGTTATGGCTTACCAGACAATGGCTACTATAAAGATTGAGTCAAGTTTTCAGAAGCCCGTAAGTAGTAACTAGGCTTCGACAAGGATACAAATTGTGTATACTGGTTAGGAACTTATTGAGGTGCAACATACCCAAATATAATCGAATTTGAAAAACTTAAATTTCTTTTTTGTAAGAGAAACCAACTCTTTTTAGAGTGCAAATGTACCCAATTGGCGCGCACACACACACACACACACACTCAGCAGCTTAGCATAATTGAATGCAAATGTATAATAATAATAATTAATTTCTAATAATACAATTACTCAAAGTATTTTGGTGGTTACGATTTACGCTGGCTGGGCGCATCGAGTACCGCACAACGGAAAAAGTGGAGGATGGGTAATAGGAATAAAGAAAAAGTATATGAGGGATAGTCTGTGTAGTTTTTTGAGGGCTGATGTTATACCTTATGTGAAGTTCAAAAATGTAAATATAGCGCCGATGTACATTAACTGCAATAATTGGGATTCTGATTTTAATAAATTTTCCGACATTGTTCACAGCCTTAAAAATTAGAAGATGGTTGCTTTGGATGATTTTAATGTAAGGATTGGTGAAAGCCAGATATTACCGGAAGAAATTGTTTTATCTCCCAAAATTGAGAATATTAGGCGCTCAATGGACACAGATATTAATGCCAAGGGGAGGAAAATTTCTTGAGTTATGTGATGAATCAGGTCTTCTTGTGCTAAATGGGCGAACTTTTGGTAATTACGAGTGAAAATTAACGTATATCGGAGGCCATGGCTCATCTGTTAACGACTTTATCGTAACAACTTTCGATACAGTACAATATATCGAACGCTTGGATATAGAAGATGAAATATTTTCCAGCTATTTTCCACTGGCTCTGACACTAACTATTAATAAATCTACTTCTGCTAGAACTGAGAAACCTTTAACCCTATTACCAAAGCTTATCTGGAATCCTAAAAACGTTGAAAACTATAAAAATTATGTCAGTTTAAGATGTGAAAACACTTGCTAGGAAGATTCACCTAATGATGTATATATTTTAGTGAACATCATTAAATAATTAACCAAACCAGTAAATCCGGTAAAAGTAGTTTATAAGCAGAATCATTCCTTGATCTTTTTGCATCTTGTTTAAAATTTGAAAAAGCTTTCTTTTGAGGTTCAGGAGATTCTAAAGCTGTAAAATAATTTTCTTTATAAGTTTTAGATCTTAAAAAATATTGCAATGCACAAGCTGCCCGAACTATTTTTATTGTTGTTACGTTGGTTTCGAAAGGCCCGAAAAAATTCTCCATTTTTTAGAAAGAATGCCACACGTCTAGCCGCACTAAGCCAAGTATTAAATCTCTCTTTTTCTGGATTATATCTCGAAACTCTGTAAGGAAATCGCCGCATAAGGTATGTTTTCAAAGGGAAACCTTCGTCACCAATCAATACATAGGGTGTAGTTGTTGTTTGATTCGGTAATGATTTTGCTGCCGGAAGAGCAAACTGTTCATTTTAAAATTTTCTATCCATAATTGATTCAACTAAAATGCCTGAATCACTGTTTTCCCGTATCCGCCTACATCTAAACATATAAATTTGTAATCAGGTCCAACAATAGAAAATAGAACAATTGAAAACTTTTTCAAATATGAGAAGTATATAGATCCACTTCTTTGATTGCGTTCGGTCCCAAATAGCTTGACACACTTCTCGAACAATGCAGCCTATAGTAGTAAATCCTACTCTGTAGCTACTGCCAATTGTTTTGAAGCTGTCACCAGTAGCTAAAAATCTAAAAACGTATTTTGTTTATTAATTATAATAAATTTAATTCTTTTCTTTGGAAATTTCAGGAGAAGCCCTTAAAAAAACAATGGAAAAATCTAAGAGATTCTTACAGCAAACATTTAAGAAGTAAAAAAACCCATACAGGCCAAGCAGCAAAAAACACAAATGCTTACAAAACTTGGCCATGGGCAAAACATATGGATTTTCTAAGGTCTTTTTTAAAATTTGCAAAATGTGCAACAAATGTTCGCATCGATGATAACAGCTCTAATGATGAATTGCCTGAAAGTGAGCATTTATCGCAAACAGAAAATTTAGCAGCAGCCACAAATTTAGAAACAGAACTAAATCCAACAATACAAATTCTTAAGAAAACCATGGAAGAGTCTGAAAATGTAGATACAGGTGTAGAGTTCCTCATTCCAAGAAAAAAGAAGAAACCTATAAAAGAAGCTGAAAGTGGTTGTACATCAGGAGTCGATAAGGTCATATCGTTTTTAAAAGAAAGAAAATCATACACAGAAAGTATGGATGCAACAGAGCTGATATTTTTGAGATATGCAAAATTTGTTGCAAATTAAAGAGAACCAAGAAAAATCGATAGCGAGCTTAGGAAATCGAAATTTCCAAAATTTTTCAGACAGTACTCGCTCTGCTTCTGCTGCTTCTTGGTATGAAAATGTCAATGCTGATATGGATGATTTTAACAATTCAATTTAAAAATTATAATATATAAAATATAATACATATACGCGTATGGTGAAATACATATTAGAATTCAAACAGAAAAAAATATATATAGTTTCCTTACCGTAGAGTAATTGCCAGACGTAGTACTGCAGGTATGGCACAACGAAAATTTGTATAATTTTTTTCGAATATCATGTTCTATATAACCCAGTATTTCATTAAAATCTGCGAACAAGGTATTAAATTCTCCTTTGATTTCTCGGCTCAAGTTGATGTCACAACTCCATTTCCTACTTTTATATATATTTTATAGCTGGTGTGTCAATAATAATCTTAAATTAAACATCGGTAATGTCAGGTTATGGCCTTCTCGAGGTCCCGCAACTACTGTACTTTTCAGTACAAGTTTGAAGATACTTGTATTCAACGGGTGGAAGGAGTGAAGGATTTGGGTGTGTATTTTGATAGACAACTTAACTTCATCCCCCACATTAATAATATCGTTGCCTCTATGCTGGGTTTTATCCTCCGTTGGTCTAGGGAATTTTCTAGCCCTCACATAACACTCCATCTTTATACATCCCTTGTTAGACCACTGCTGGAGTATGGTATTCCGGTTTGGCCTCTGTTTTATGGATCTCACACTAAGCGTATTGAATCTGTACAGCGTAGATTTGTGAGATCGGCCCTTCGTGCTTCGCCGTGGAGTGACCCTTTTATTCTACCTGCGTCGCTGGGTTGCCGATATAATTTTTCTACACCAGCTTCTGCAGGGAAAGATAGACAGTGCGGAACATTCTTCCAAAATATCACCTACGAAGGGAATGGGACCCTTCGTAACCGTTCGAGCTTTCAGATAACTTTCTCGCGCACTAGTTACGGTATGTTCGAGCCTGTTAATCGCATGTGTAGGTTTGCTAATGGTGTTGGTGAAGTTTTCAGCACTAACGTGGACAAGTTAGCATTAAAGATGAGCCTTTACAACTTGTAACCATCCTGTTGTACTCACTATTTTTTTTGTTTTGTAAGGCGTAAAGTTTCCTTCCTTGTATGTTTTGTATTGACTTGGCTTAAGCTGCCTGTGCATTCCTGATTGTTGTGTTTGGGTGTATTTTTGATTTTGTTTACTTATGATTTTATGCATGTGGTGTGGGAGCCTCATCCACCTTAATATTTTGTGTATTTTGGTGGGTAGTTCAATTGATTCCTGGCTTCTGCCTGTGAAGTGCGCCTTCTGAGTTAGAAGGGTTAATTCAATTAACTTCGTTTCTATAATGGAAGATAATTTAGAAACTTACAAACATAAAAGTTAACTATAATATAATCACAAATATTACTTTTCTTCATCTTCCCATAATGCAAATAATAGCAAAAGTTCTTCAGTATTTATACTCATTTTATCAATCACACACAACTCAATAACAAGATAGTACTGATTCTTTTCAGAGACCATATTAAAATGAAGCAAATTAAAAAATCAAAATCGCAATCGCCACCACACTAGTGTGAGTGGTTACCACCGCTACCGCTTCGTTACTCCCACCGCCTCACTACTGCCATCACTACCGCGTCAGTCTGCGCCTACCTTAAAAGTAATAAAGCAATCAACTTTAAATTTTGCACAGATATTCTTTAACTTATTAACCTTTGCACAAACCCAACAATTTTTATTAATTATTATAATAAATATTGTTTTTAACGATTTGTTTGCAAAAAAAGTCCTTTTTTTCTTTTGCATGCAAATGACTTATTTTAATAAAAAAAAGTTGGTTCGTTAATTTTAGCTAACTACAATAGTCCGGGCGCAATGGGGGGGTTATGTATGCAATTTGGGGTCCCCTCGGTAACTTGTCATATTTTTATGTTTTTCGGCTCAAAAATGGGTCGTTTTCGAGATATGGCCCGATTTTAGTCAAAATTGGTGGTTTTTCTGAATTTTCCAAAAAAATTAAAAAATTTAAAATTATTAACCAAAATCAAAAATTTACACTTAACTCTGCTTTGTCACTCTAAATGATAGATGATTTTAAAGCTGAGATGACACTTTCAATTTACAAATCACTAAAGATCACCGTTCTACTGCAATGGTGGCGATAGTTATGATTTTTCAAAAAAGGTTAATCACGAGAAAAACTGCAAAAATGCAAAAGTTTACAACCCTATAACTTTTGCCCAAAAATTTTTTTTTTAAATCCTTTAGCACGATAATTACTTATAGCAGTAACAATATTATGGTGAAGTTTGAACCAAATCGGAGACATCGAATTTCTTCACCTAGTACACTTGAGGAATTTTGGCCCATATAAGTTATGCTATTTAAAATACTGTATAAGAAATGTGAGGCATTTTTTGGAAATTACAGCTAAAAAAAAATGAAAAATTGAAATTGAAAAATTCAGAAAAATCATCAATTTTGATTAAAATCGGGCCATATCTCAAAAACGACCCATTTTTGAGCCTGGTTACCTCGAAAAATCGATTCTCCGTGCCGAAAAACATAAAAATATGACAAGTCACCGAGGAGCCCCAAATTGCATACATAACCCCCCCATTGCGCCCGGACTACAAGGACCTGGGCGTTCCACAAGTTTGATCAGCTGTATCGCCGCCATTTTTTTTTCACTAATGAAAAAAATTGTGTGTATACATTTGAACGTCAAAATTTCATTCATAGCAATAAATGCTCTCAGTTTTTTGTAAACAAATTTAAAAAAACCTGTTGTCTGGAGGTTGTCGCTCTCTTTTTGTATCCTAAATAATAGCTGCTTCTTTTCTGCACATTTTGATATATAACACACTTATTACATGACTTATATACATGACAAATTACGATTTGATGTACATATTTTTAGTGTATTATTATTTGTATATGGTACAAAGCCGCATATCAAAAACAGAAATTATAAATAGTAATAAATACCCATAAAATAAAAAAAGGTTATTATCGTTACCTCAGCTTATCAATTTCATTTCATTTATTCATTGTAAATAAAAATTGTACATATAAGACAACTTTCTTTATTTTTGTACATAGCAAAGGTTGGAAAAGAAATCAAATTCATAAATTTAAATTTAAATAACTAATAATACAATAATAATAATAGGGCCTGATTTGAGAAGTAATCGGGCATAGGCTACAAAAAGATGACCAATAATTAAGAAAAAAAAAAAAGAAAACAAGAAGAAAAACCATCAAAAAGTATGTGCAGCAATACAATCTATTCTTGGTGGTGTGATTCCAACCGCGCCCTGAATGCCCCAAGCGAACCCGCACGCCTCACGTCCAACGGAAGCGAATTCCAGAGCGTGACAACATGAACGGAGAATGAGCGTTTCGACTGCTGACAAGTGTATCTGGGTACTTGAATATTATTCATACGAGACGACTTTAAGAAGAATATCTTCTCAGTCAAAAAAACTGGCTTGCCTTTAAGAACTAATTTAAACAAGAACTGAATCATGCGCATTTTGGAAAAAGATGGAAAAGAGCATCCAAGGAACAAATAGACGAACTGCGAAACACTACACAATTGAATTTAACCATACATTGAGCTTATTTCGCGAAGCCGAGTCGAGGCTGCCGCAAACAATGTCGCCATGTGTAATCAGGGGAAGGAGCAGGGATTTTGCCAAGACAAAGCGCACACTCACAGGAACGAACGAGACACCACACCACAACCTTCGAAGACCATCATATAGCCTGGAAATCATACTGTTGAGATGATCCGCCCATGAGAGAGAATTAGACATGATAACTCCCAAGTTTCTTATATTCACTACGAAAGGAATTGATGTAGAACCAATCAGTATAGATGAGAAGGAGTCTGTGTTTATTGACTTTTTGAAGAAAACTATAGCTTGAGATTGGTTGCTGGAGAATGGACGGACGAGTTGAAGCCTTCTAGGATACGGTGATCCTCATCTTAATATTCTCAAGTGTTAGTTACACCTCCAAGTGGTAGCAACCGGGCAATGCATCCTAGAATGTAGCCAAGTAACTAATGCGGGAGGAGATAACCTCTTGAAAAATCCCCCTAACTCCAAGGGAGTCTGCAGTGTCGCGTCCCCTCTGCAGGACCCAGGGGTAATTGGGTCGCGAATGGCGTTTTCCTCGGGCGCTTCTGTGGTAGTGGAGGTGGATTGTATGGGAGACCCCAACAGGTTGGCTATACCCACGGTACCCACAACACAACAGTAGCAGTTTTGGGAGAATTACCTTTCGAAGGAACTGTGGCGGCTATGGAGGCTGGCTCGCCCCCGCTGGCTGAAACTGCTGTAGCATAATAACAACTAGCACTTCTTTAGGTGCGGCGTTGCAGAGACGGGAGACTCTAACGAGTTGGCTATCTCCGCGATACGCACACCAGGAGAAGATGCAGATCTGCCTTCCAAAGGGTTAACTGCGGTTAATCCGGAGGGGGTTTCTTGTCCTGGCTCAGGACTAAAGCGTTACGGCCTGGAACCCTTCAATGTCGTAGACAGTGAAGGGGCAAATGATGTAACTAACGCATGTACCAAGAAGGAACACTGGAGACGGTAGGAAATCATGGATTTATGCAGATAGGCTAGGATTCTAGCAGTGACCCAGGAAACCGAGGTTAGTGGCGACAGTGGGATAACTGGATACTCAGTTGCCCCCACTAAGGGAGACTGGGAGGGGACGAAAAGGGACCCGGTTATGTGGTCTGTTTCGGCTAATCCCCAGAGAGGTGTTTTTAGTGAGTAAGAATCTCACACTACCGGAGGGCACGGGCTGTCTGGTGTCTTTTGGAAGATTTTCACCTCTCCCGCAAAAAAAAAATAGCTTGAGATTTGGAGGGATTAATTTTTAAATCGTTAATTGATGTCCAGTTGGAGACAGCACGAAGGTCCTGATTCATGCGCCAGATACAGTCCTCGGTCAACCCAAGAGAGCAGCTTAATTATATCTGAACATCATCAGAATAAATTAAGATTTTAGAATATTTGAGTACCTTGGGAAGGTCATTTATGTAAAGGCTAAACAGGAGCGGCCCAAGAATTGAACCCTGAGGAACACCAACCAACACTGAAAGGAAGCTAGAAGTCTTAGAGCCGAGTGCTATTTTCTGTTTGCGACCTTCTAGAAAACTGCTGATCAATTTTACCGCAGAGGTTTCAAAACAAAAGAGATTCGCTAACTTACGAAGAAGACGCTTGTTATTGACTGTATCAAAGGCCTTAGAAAAATCAAGAAGAGAAAGAATAGTAAGCCTCTCCCTATCAATTTGGTGCAACTGTGGTTCGATCTGAATCCATTCTGCCATTCAGACAGCAGTCCTCGCTTATCAATAAACTCAATAGTGTTAGCTGCCATTAACTTTTCAAGAGCCTTATTAAGGCATGCTAGTATACTTATAGGTCTGTAGTGAGAGTACTGAACAGGATTCAACTTCTTCGCAATAGGAACCAAAAGTGCATTTTTCCATATCGAAGGAAATTTCGATGTCATAATGCTAAAGTTAAAGATATGCGTAACGACCGAAAGGAGACATGGAAGAAGGATTTTGATGAATTTTAGAGAGATATTGTCAGACCCGATGGAATCAGATTTGATTGAGCTAATAGCTGATAGAACTTCCAGTTTAGTTATATTACGAAACGCGAAACTGCTGTCTGCCCCACCGATCAACTCAATGTCATCAACCATAAGGCTGGAGTTGGTTGAAGATATGAAGCTTTGATTAAGACTATGCAGATCCACATCTGGACAAGAATCACGTTCCTTGCCAATGCCGATTGCCCGCAGATTTTTCCATAGCTGTTTAGGGCCAAGATCACTACTCAATTTTCTGGCATAATACTTCCTTTTTTTCTCCCTAACCGCCAATGTTACTCCATTTCTCAACAATATAAACCGCTCCCAGTTAAAGAGACACTTACATCTCTTCCAATGTTTATAGGCTTCAGAAAAAATTACATAATAAACATTGTTGTTTCATTAATCAATTTGATTTGAGAATTTAAAATTGGAGTTTTTTTGAATGAGTTTTGGAGATTTTGTTTCTGTAGATTTTAGGTTTCAAAATCTAAATTTTTGGGGATTTTTACCAGTTGAAGATTTTGAGCTTTATGGAAATTGACCTGGAGATTTTGTTCGCGTCCCCATTTGCTAAAATCTGGTGAAGTTTTTGTCCCGCCCCAAGCTACACAAGAGATTACGGGAACTACACAGAGAAAGAAATTTCCAACACCTTAATCTCATTTAATAGTTTTAACATACTTATTCGGGCTATTTTACTGTGGAAGTTCTTGCAAATATCTTAACATCAATATTCATGTAGTTTTCCTTTTGTTAGCATAACTTTTATTGTGTTGCAATGGTTTATAGGACCGATTAATCCGACAAAATCAAACTAACCTGAAATAAACAAGCAATTTTTAAGCGGAAATATTTGTCTACTCAATATCGATATCACCACGTCACGCACTCGAACTCATAGCACAAGTTCCACGTCAGAAACTATTATATGAAAGAGTATAAACCTAGAGCCGGTAAACACGTATCTTTGACAGTATGTGGCAGAATTGACAGAGTATGTGGTAAGAATGGACAACAATTTAAGAACTACCTGGAAGTGGAAAACGTATAAGGAGCTAAGACGATTGAGTAATAGCTTGTTCAAATTAATGATGCTCATTTCAAAGTTTATTTAAGAACCAGGGAGTGACAAGGTATCCTAAATAGATGAGGCAGGTAAAATCGAAATTTAATCGCATACGTCTCAAATGGCGCACCTGAAAATTGATGATTATTTTATTAACCTTTCGAATTTATTAGAAATGTTGCCAATGCTTGACAACATGATTGATTGAATAAAACTGATGCCTTGTTTGGCGGTTTTGATTTATGTCCTTAGCATTAATAAGATAATATGGCGCTGCCCATATATCATTTAGTTAAGGATATTAAAAGCACCCAGCCCAATTCTTTTCGCTAAGGTAAAACAAAACAAATCCTTTAATTTACATTAGGGGCTGTATTGATATTAATTTTCACGTGCCAATAAAAAACGTCGATATATAATAACATTTTGGTTACAAAAACAAAAATAAGATTTTTTCTATACTTACTTAATAATTTTTTTTAAATAATATTCTAATTCCATGTTTGGATTTGATCATGTATTGTATTTGTATTCCGTTCATGTGGCCAAGTTATAATAAATTCTTTCGAAGTGTGGATCAAGGATAAATACAAAGGGCACTTATATTTAGTGTAAAATTAAAAGATGACAGACAAAAGATTTAATTTCATTTTACTTACACTCCACGCACATATAGAACACACCAATGGTAACGTAATAAGGCGTTATTTGCAAAATACAAGGTGCTAGCAAAAAATATATAACACTAAGGAAAATACCCTTTTTAATACAATGGCGTAAACAATATTTATGAAAGTTAAACAAACAATATTTATGAAAATTAAACAAACAATTTCTTCATGAAATGTATTTAACATTCCATGTTTACTCTTTTTGTCTACGAAAACTTTCCTTCTTCTCGAACACGCTTCCGCCTTCCATTTTTTGTTTCCACTTGAGCATCCAACAAAATCCAGCTAGCATATTAAAGTCCCAACTTCCTTGGGAGGGTTTCTGCATATCACCGAATCATGGTGAAATCTTTTACACTGCTCGTCAGAAGAAGACTCCCAAGTTTTATACAGGGTGTTTCAGACCTGACGGGCCAAAATGTAATAGATCTCAACCGTTTAGGAGTTACAGGGTGAATCATAAATTTCAGTTTTACATGGTATCCACGTCGCTCTTTTATTTTTATCTTTTGATCTACCCAACACAGCGACATCAAACAAAAAAACAAGGTCTATAACTATGACCTTTCCAAAATTTTTAAGAATGTTGATCTAACTGATACCATTGCAGGGGCAGTCGCTTCCAAAAGTGGAAAAAATTGTTTGCGATTACCTAAAATTCAATATTTTCCCAATTTATCTCCGAAATTCATGTATTTAGTACACCTCGTTTTTATTTTTATTGGATTGCCCATTTTGTTACCTTTCCAAAAAGGTCCAACCTGTCTACGTAGACAAAGTATGTAGAAATTTATACGTAGAAATCCTATAAGAGAATATTATAACAATCAGTAAATTAAAGAAATTAAACTCAAATTAATTCTAAAACGCTTTTTCTTAAATTCAAAACGTATTATAATTAATCTTAGTAAATTACAAAAGCTGTTCAAAGTGTCTACCGGCACTTTGGAAGCATGCCAACAATCTCCTTCTAAATCCCTGTTAAAGGCGTATTGCAGGCAGCTTCTCCCATATTTTCCTCCCAGCAAGTGTTTTTACTTTTTTCAAAAAAAGAAAAAAGAAAAAATTTCCGTGTTTATTTAAACATATAATTTGAACATATTTTTATGTTTTTGAACAATTTTGGAGGTACATATGTCCTAATTTAGATATAGGCCACATAGGCCATATGACACAACTTAACAAATGATACCATGGAGAACATATGTATCACTTAAATGTTATATTTATGTATGTATGTATTTTAGCCAATAATTAATTAAATTATAGAGAACAGGCCATGGCAATACAAAATTAGTCAACTTGAAAGAACCTTTAAGAGAGTATAAGACACGAATATTCTCTCTATTGATGTAATTACGTTTGTCACGTCTCACAGCTTTTTGGACGACTTTCTGTAGAGATGCGGTATGCAGTTCTGAGATGTTGTTTAACTACAACGTCGGTAGTAGAATTGATGCGGTCTTTAATCTGTTTCCGTTCTTCTATGTTTCACCATTACATTTCCAGGCTGATGTTAGAGGTAATCTTAGCGTTGAGACTCCTCATGACTATTTTGATATAACCTTTAAGAGTCTTAAAGAGGTATTGCCAAATAGCAGGTAGAAAACCTCCTTAGTTTTTATATCCACTCACTCGGTCGGTGCATATCATTGAGTTATTCACATGTGTCGTACCATCATCTGGAATCTGACGGTGCTAATTGACTGATGTAAACTCTCCATCCTTTCCATCTAGTTTCGGTTAATCCCAATATATTTATTTTGTAAAGGGCATTTCCCGCTCCACCTCCATGATTTTTGCGAATCTGCATTCGTCCTACACAGTTCTCACGTTCCATAGCCCGATCGTAGTGCGTTGTTTGTAGCCTAAAGTCGGCATCAGGAAATCATTCCCATGTATCCGAGGCATACTAGACGTTTAGTGTATATATTGTTTTTTTCCTCAGAGAAGTGAGCTACAAGCCTACCTATCCTATACCAGGTACTTTATTTTTTTCCTAAAGGTAAAATGTTGATTGACTGCTGTTCTAGTTGTGCTGAATATGTTCTTAGCGCTGAAAGTTATTTATTGTTGCTTAATTTTAATGAAGCGGATACCTTACCCTAGGTGGGGGGCAGCTCTTATTAAAATTTGTTGTTGTTGATTGATGTTAAAATTTATAAGAGGATGTCTTACCCTGCATAGGGGACACGTCTAATAAAATGTTATTGCCTTTTGTGTCGAAAACCAAGTTCGTAACTTACCTTTGTTTGTGCTTCACATTATTTTAAATTTATCTCAGAGTTCGAGTTGATTAAAAGTATTTGACAATTATTTGATTCGTACAGTATATTGATTGAAAGTAGTCAAAGCGGATTTCGAATTATTTTAACGGAAGAATAATTAACCAAATTTTATTATTATTTTCTTTAAATTGATAATGTGTGTAGCTACCGCTACATGAACCTATAATTTAAAATAGATTCCAAACCTCCGACTTTTTTTCTACAACCCCCAATCGCTATTTTATCGTCGTCTGTGTTTAGCAGAAAACACACGTTATCACTTACTCTATCGATGAATAATGTTTATTTGCAGGAATAATGTTATTGTTGACTCGGAACCCTGTACAAACTTAGGATGACTTTTTTCTCAAATATTTCCATAGCCGCATATTGCTGGTTAACAGCTTCAATTCATTCTTTTAATTCAGTTGCTTAGCCTTTTTGCTAAAAGAGGAAACTGATCCTTTTTGATTGCTTTTGAGGCTTCCTTTGAGTTCCTGACGTAATTAATTTTTGTTTCAAACTTAACTGAATCGTCCTCGCGGCGGCAACCGGTGCGTGCTTGTAAGTGCAAGTCATTGTACAGATGCATGTGACGTAAAACCAATCTGAGACGTTAATATGTACGAGAAATGGTGTCAAAATATTATTTGAGGTAAAACGAAATAACGTAAAACTAAACGCAGTAAAATCAGGATTGCAATAGCAATTGTACCACAGGGTATTTGCCAAATACAATCAGTTATTTACATTGTTTTTTAAATATCAGCATCACTACGGTCACCATCTTGTAAAATTACGGTCAGAAAATGTGTTTAGTAATGTTTTCCTTTCCGAGTAAACCTGTTTGTAATGTTTTATCCCATTTCTACTGCAACGTTGGAAAGATAAAGCTTATGATAACACATGAGGAAAAGGAATATTTAAAAAATGCTGCAGAATTATTCCGAGAAAATGGATGTAAAAAAAGAGATATTGGATATGGTAGAAGAGAGATTTTTAATCACTTTACATGGTGGAATTTCAAACTGAATTGATGTTTTTTCCTTTATGAATTTTTTAGGAACGAAGCAACTGACGATGCACGCCTTTCAATTGTATCCTTGTCCAATTTTAGCTGGAAAGGAGAAAATTGCAGGGCAGACTGTGGATATAGGTATGCTAGAATGTTCTGTGTAAACAATGCACTTGACCTATGTAAAGGTGAGTCTCAAAATACCTCCGAAATTGGAAAAAGGAAAATATGTTGACTTACGATGACGTAGAACTGTGGTGAAGGAAGTATCTTATATTGGTGATGCAGAAAACATCAATTGTAAGCTACGAGGAAGAAACTAATGGAGATGCCCTAAAATCGTGGCAAGTTTAATAGTGTGCGATAATCTTTCCCACACTAAGTAAAACGGCATTGCAGGCTGCGCAAAATTATTTTGCTTGAGAGGGTTCTTGGCGCGTTTTTTAAACAACGTAGACACGTTCAAATAAACAAAATGTAAATACAAATTTTACCATATAAAATTGGAAGTTCGTCTTCTCAATCTCAGCATTATTTAAAAGAATAATCAGTATACCGATTTTGGAATAAAATATCAAGCTATAAAAATTACCTAATACATATTACGGCTTCAATTAAATTTGATGAATTTAATTCGCCCAATGGCTCATTGATTACAATGTTTTCCCTCACATTTAATTTGTGTGGATTTCTTCAGAAAAGATTAGATTAGTTGCAAATAGTATTTCCAGTTATCGAAAATATTCAATTTAATTTGTATCACTTTCTAGCCTCATTCGTTGAGCTGAAATAGGTTTTGATTTAAAAATGCTCTGAACAAATCACATTACCTTTTCTAGTATGAAAATCTAACTTCCAAGAACTTTTGCTACTGAAAGTTAGTGTCCAAGAACTTTTGCTACTGAAAACAGCATTTCCAGTTATTGAAAATATTCAGCGCTCGTTGAAATAAGTCTTTGTCTTGCAAATCTTCTTCCAAGAACTTTAAGCCACTTTTGGCGTAAAACAACATATTTTGGGAATCTAAAGTACAAGAAAACTAATCAATGTCAATATTTTTATTTTATTAACTGCATAATTCATAATTACATAAATATAAAATTTAACGATCAAAAAATCTATAAATATTGATATAATAAAAATTTTCGGAAACCCCTGCCGAATAAACTTTTCTCAATCCGCCAGTGCAGAATATTCGCAGTACAGCTGGTGATCTCTAAATGAAGTGTAAACAAAGATTCATTTTTACGTAAATTATGAATATTTCGTAAATAATCTTAAAACTTTCCTCATTTTTAGATAACTGATTAATAGTAGCTTGTCTTAGGTGTGATAGAATATTCAAGATAGTCGACACAGGGTGTTATTTGGACAAACTTCCACTATGCACTTCACAATAAGTTTTCACTAAAACCTTGGTTGGCAGCTCTGATTTGAAGTGCGTTAACGTGTTAAGATATTTGTGGGTTATTTATTTGAAAATAGTTTAATTGGTTAAAATTATAAAGCCAATTTTCACACTGGGACATTCTCTAAGTAAAAAGGAATAGCCTATGGTGAAGACAACTTGAGAAAATCCGTACTTACTTGAAAATATTAATTAAAACTCCGGACCAAGAATTTGACAGCGCGCCATTTTTTTCCATCTTCTTGCTGGGTGCTGATTTATTTCCTCAAGGTGAAAAACTTTGATGCTACACAAAAAGTATATGTTTTTGCTGGAGCAAGAGTTCTGGATATTACTCTAACACCTTCTTATTTTTTTTCACCGGAGCCAAAACAACATCGCCTACACACATCGCCTACACACATCGCCTAATACACCTGCTGCACCGGAGATCACTCCACTAAACTTTGCTACAACAACTAGACACAACAGAAGAGTCTTCAATCTATATTATATTTATGATTGCACAAGGAAAATATAAAAAAAATCCACCGACCGATAACACCACTCCAAACAAAAGGCGTGCGGATCAACTGTCTCCAGATTTTGCAACTGAGCGTGATCATAATTCAATAAAGCGAATCCCTATCATGTCAACATCTGCTAAGGTTGGAGATTTGACTATTGGTGATTTAATGGATGCATTGGCAACGTTACTTAAGCAACAAGTCTCTAATCTTGCTACCAAAAATGATTTTGAGTGCATGAAGTTTGAAATTCTACAGCTGAGACAAGAGAACGATGCATTACGGAGTAATATAGCTGACCTTGCTAAACACAATGAAGAGTTGTCGGATCGGTTAGAGCATCTTGCAGTCCATCATAGACGAAAAAATCTAATTTTTAGGGGAATAAGTCAGAGCGAAACAGAGAATCCACATGGTGCTGTCACGGCGATATGCACTGAGATTTTGCAAATTGATGGTGAACTGGGAATCTCCAAAATAACGAAAATAGGAACGAATGATAGGAATGGATCTACATTTTTAGTCGAATTCAGCTCTTTATCCAACGTTTCTAAAATTTTAAAAAATGTTAAAAAGTTAAAAGGCTCGAAAATTATTATACATAAGGATTATACACATAGTGTCAGAAGTAGAAGAGGAGTATTGTTTAGGATTACAAAAGACTTGTTGAATCTGGAAAGCAATAATAAAATATATGTCGGAGATGATAAGTTAGTGATAGGTAATAATCGTTTTGTTTGGAAGAATAATAGGTTAACGTGTGGTAATAGATTAGGAGTAGAGGTGTTAGAACAATTATTTGGGAAGAAGGATGAAATGAAGCAGGTTATCTATGGATTTGAAAACAATTTGATAGGAAGAGGTGGGGCTTATTCTTTTAGACCTCCCAGCAGGAAGGATTATTATAGTAACGTTTTACCAGATACCGGTCCGAATGAATAGGAAGGAGCCGTCTGTCGGGATGCTTTCGACGAAGAAGATAATTTTAAGAATATAAATAAAAAAAATTTTCGTAGAGTTTATAAAGTTAATGGTGGAGTTACGGAAGGTGAATCAACAGATAGTAATCTTGGGAACGAGGAAGAGAAAATTGTTAAAATATTATCTTATAACATAGCAGGTTTACGTTCTAAGTTAATTTTTCCAAGCTGTTTTTGTTTTATTAAAACTTATGACATATTTTTTCTATGTGAAACTCACATTGAAGAACAATATTATAATAGATTTGATAAGTATTTTGGTGGATATGAGTTTTGTTGGGTAGGAGCAAGGAGGACTTCCCGGTTTGGTAGGGCCAGTGGCGGTTGGGTCCTTGGTATAAGGAAAATTATAATTGAAAACAAAGTAGGAAATTTTGTTTGGCATAATAGCCGCCCGTTAGTAGAGTTAAAGTACAGAACGGAAAAGATGTATGTTTTACCGGCCTATATTAACTGTAATAATTTGGGTAACGATTTTGATCCCTTCTCTGGTTTCGTAAATGATCTTAATAAGGCTAATTTAATTATTATGGGTGACTTTAATATTAGAATGGGTATAGAACAAATAGATCTGGGCCCAATTCTCAGAAACTTTAGAGAATCACGGGATTTGACGGTTAACAAAAGGGGTAGACAGTTCCTAGATTTTTGTGAGCAGTATGGCTTAACAATTCCGAATGGATGAACTTTGGGTGATTTTGAAGGTAAAACTACTTTTATTGGGGGAAATGGGTCATCAGTTAATGATGTGATGGCAATAACATACAGCATATCAGCCTGTGTTAATAAGTTTAGTGTTGAAGACGAAATATATTCCGCCCATTTTCCTATATCTCTGTACCTGGATTCTTTTGCATTCAAACAGTCCCAGCCCAATAATATTATGAAACTGCTACCAAAACTGAACTGGAAACTTCAAGATGTTAGTGAATACAAGGAAAAGGTTACCAATTTGTGTGAAACTACTCCTATAAATAACTTAGAGAATCAAATCGCGACATTAGTCGGCATTATTCTAACATCAGCAAAACATTCAAAAAAGAACTACGTTGCGTATAGACAAAAGTGGTTTGACAGTGAATGTCTTCGCAGTCGAAAATTGTCATTTAAGTGGCTTAGCATTTTTCGAAAAACTTATTCTGAAACAGCTCGAGTTATGTACCTAAATAGTTATGTACCTAAATACTAATATAGAATATAAGCGACTTTGCGGTAAAAAGAAGAGAGCATATCATGAAAACATCGCTGAAAGTTTAGATGCAGTAAAGAATTCCGGAGAGTGGTGGCGTATAGCAGGGGAGTTGCGAGAAAAGAAGTTTGTTTTGGGGGCACAAATTTCTATAAACAGTCTATATGTCTACTTTCAATCACTTTTAAATCCATGTGTCTATACTGCTCCTATACTGTATGCTTCTCCAAATACGACGGACCCTCTGCTCGATAGTCAGATTGAAATGTATGAGCTGATTACTGTTCTTGAAAGCTTAAAAGATAATAAGGCTCCTGGAATAGACCGCGTCCCATATGAATTTTATAAAAATGCCCCGGGTTCATTACTTCAGTATCTTCTCAGAGCGTTTAATGATACCTTTGAAAGTGCCGATTTGCCCGACTGCTTTAAAAGATCGGTATTGTTTCCGATACATAAAAAGGGCGATATTAATAGGCCAGAGAATTATAGGGGACTTTCGTCTATGGATGCAGTAGTCAAGATATTCCTTGGGATCATCTACAATAGGCTGATGAATTGGGAACAACAGCACAGAATATTGTCGGAAAGCCAAGCTGGTTTTCGTCGCGGCTATTCTACGGTAGACAATATATATATAATCTCATTAGCATTATTACAATAGGAAGAAAATCTACGCATTTTTTGTTGATTTTAAAGCAGCATTCGATACCATCTCAAGGAATGAAGTTACTGAATTATGGATTGTCTTCTAAAATTATAAACATTCTGCGGGAGCTTTACAGGGATACCAGAGCTCAAATCTGGAATGGAACAAGTCTCTCTAACAGCTTCAGTACTAATTCCGGCTTAAAACAGGGTTGTATTCTGAGCCCTTTGCTATTTGCTCTTTATATTGATGATCTTGTTGACCATTTGGGAGTAGGTTTTAATATCAGCGATAAAGAGGTGAAATTTCTAATGTATGCTGACGACATTGTTTTGCTCTCAGATGAAACACTTAAGCTGCAGAGTATGATTAACAGACTGGACGAATACTGTAGACTTTGGGGCCTCGTAGTTAATTTGGATAAATCCAAAGTAATGATCTTCCAACGGGGAAGAGGAGTTAAAAAGGCATCGGAGAAATGGTCATTTCGAAGTGAAGCTATTGAGGTGGTAAAAAAATACGTTTATCTTGGCGTACTGTGGACTCCGAAGTTATCCTTTAACGAACATTTGAAGCTTCGTTTGACCTCTGCTAAAGGCAGCCTTAATTGTACTTGGGAGACCTTTCTTCGAAAGAGGATGATAAAACATTCTGAAAAAGTTAAACTATTTAACGCTGTCAGTAGGTCAATTTTGTGCTATGCTTCACAGGTCTGGGGGTATCTGCAATATGAAGAGGTTGAAAAACTACAACGCTTTTTTTTTGAAAAAGTTATTATATTTACCGCATTTCACTCCTAACTATGCTCTTAATGTGGAAACAGGTTTACAGGATCTTTACATTTATACACTGCAATGTCATTTTAGGTTTATCTGGCGGACGGAAAATCAGCGTATACATATACGTAAGGGCATCTCCATTAGTTTCTTCTTCGTTCAACATTTAAGCAGCTTAATCTTCTACAAACTAATACAAATGTCAATATTTAAAAAAGGAAAACTATAAAAAATTTTGAAGATTATAAAGAAACCATGAAATTAGAACTTAATGAATGAAACTGTTCGCAATGCAAATTATTATTATGACCCAAAAGGACCTCGGCAATATTTCGAATATGCAATGAATGTAATGATAATTCTCAACATTTATATTTATATGGTGAGGATTATATGTCACTTTATAACAATTAATGGCTAGATAATTTTGTTATTGATTACTGCCCGAATCCGTATATATCTGAGTATATATTTGAGTACCGTGCGAAATAAGCAAAATAATATTATCGGAAGGATGCAAAAACACAAACAGTAGCTAATGGAGTAAAAAAGACAGCATTTTTATTTCATTGACTATTAATGATGTTCATTAAGCTTTATTTTACGTTGATGTTACCAATCAAAACGTTTATTATTTTGATTCAGGTTCACAATATTATATTAAAAGAGTGAATAATTTTCTTGAAAACTGTTCTATTTATCATGATATAATTTTTCCGACATCATTAAAAAGATAGAATCTATAAAAGCCATGTAAATACCAAAAAAAGAAGGATATAACTGGCTCGAAAATGAATACTTTATATATAATTGCGGATATAACAACTAAGGATGCCAGCTACTCTTTGGCGACACCTTCGATAAGGCGCCTAAAGTCAAAATAAATATAAATTGATAAAAATAGTCATGGGGGATCTCGACGCTTAGATTGGCTCTAACAAGACTGGAACATGTAATGGAGAAGTTTGGACGCTGAAACAGGAACGCAAACGTTTGTTCAATTTTGTTACTTTCGGCATCCTTATTTAAACACAAAGAATTCCATTTGACATCTTGCACTTTCCCAGACGGCATATCTGAAAATCAGATTGCCAATATTGCTGTTTCGAAAAGCTGGAGATAGAGTATTTTCGACGTAAGGTCTAAGCGCGGTTTTGATATTGATCACCATATTGTAGCAGCTAAGTTTCATTTATGCACGGCAGTAGTACGCCCAAGTAATAAAACATCTTATATACCAGAGGATTAGAACATCGATCTTCTTAAGCGCATATACCTCCGCATTGCGCCTAAAATAATACCGATGACTCTATCCACCAAAAATAGAAATGGGCGAAAGAATGTTTTGTAAGTGTGGTACAGGACATGCGGGACGATTACAGAGCAAAAGATAACAACGGAGAAATGGCTCCACATGTTCTAAAACCGACCGCATCAATTCTGGTCCCGAAGTTACAGTTAAATCACATCTCACAACTGTAGATCGATCTCTACAGAAAGGAGTCCAAAGAAGTGCAAGACATTAGAATCGCAACTGCATCAGCGCGCTAGCAGAAAAGACAGAAGCAGAGGCCTCCTGTGATGACAGTGAAGATCTATACGAAATTGCCAGACTCTTACAACCAGCGTTGCCAATGCTACAAAAATATTTTACCCACAAATTTACCCGCATTTCGCCAAAAAACCCGCCCCCAAAATCAAAATACACGCATTTTACCCGCAAGGATTTTGTTGTTTTGTTTACATGATTAAAGGAATTTACTACTAAAAAGGTAACTCAAATCCGCAAAGAAACAATTTATTCTTCATAAATACAAATTTTACAGTTCATAAAAACAATATAGGTAACAAAAACAAAACTGTTATTACATACTAAGTACTTTTGCATTAATCATTTTCTGACTAGGCTCAAATGATACGCAGCCACATTCACTCTCTATTTTTTGTCGGGCTGCTAAAATGGACACCACTGTTTCAGTACCTAGTTTGTTTCTCTCATCAGTTTTACAAAGTTTAAGGCGACTAAATACTGTTTTGAGCGTATAAAAAATTGAAACAGAACTCAAAGGCGGAAGGCAATAACGATGAATGGAAACAAGAGGCGCACGACGATCGACGGTACATGAGACATTAAAAAGTTATTGGCGACGCGAGGCAATTCTCTTTTGGTCTACAAAAAGAAACTATTGTCTTTCCCTTGTCTTTTTTCTCGACTCATTTCCCGTAGACTTTCGTGTGTCTTTTGTTTTCATTCACTGTTCTTAGTGTTCTTTATCGCTGATTTTCAGATTAATATAGGAAATATTTTTTTTGCGTTTTACACGCCATTACACGCAAATAATTTTTACCCACCACTTTACCCGCACTAAGATAAATTACCCCAGTTTGGGGTAATTACACGCCACTTGGCAACGCTGCTTACAACTGAAGATCCCGTAAGAGATACTAATGGATCTTTTTTTGTGCACAGCGGAGGTGCAGAGAATATTTTTTGAAGTCTTAAACAACACCTTTGGACTGTCGATGGACCTCGGTAAGGCCCAAGCATTGATGGAATACAAGTGGAACTTAATTCGGATCCTATTGCTGCTTTTGATATTCTTCTCTCCGTGATGCAGGAATTTTGGGAAAATGAGACTTGTCTTCTGAAGATGCCCAAAAAAGGTGACCTGAAGAGTTGTAACAATTGGCGCAATATCTGTTTTCTAACAGCAGTTTTAAAATTGATAGCAAAATAATCTTAATGCGAATCAAGCAAACAATCGAGCGCACTCTAAATAAAGAACTTATTTCGTGACGGTATCTCCTGCGATCTCTTCAACACCCTCTTCAACAGCCTCCAAATCTTCGACCTCTCGGCCGAATGGAGGTCCCCTTTACATCTTATGTTCGCCGATTTTGAGAATGCATTTAATAGCGTTGATCGCAAGTGTATTGAGCAGCTTTACGTAAAAGAGTCCTACTCAGGAGCACAATGTTATGCTCTACATAATGGAAAATTGTCCCAGCCCTTCCAAGTGCTGAACGGTGCAAGACAAGGATGCATACTGTTGCTTTTTCTGATCATCGTTAAGACCCTAGACGACCACCCATCACAAGGGGTTATAGGAACCGGAGTGAAGGAATGCCTGGACTTTAGTTAAGCAATATAACTAATAACTTGATCAGCTTGCATTTGGCACCGGCTAGCTAGAGCATTTCTTATTCGCCAGGAAAAAATGCAGCAAAACCAAGATTTTTATCTTGTCCCATTGCATTGAAAAGAGAGTCTAAGTTACGTTGCAGCAAAACCAAGATTTTTATCTTGTCACATTGCATTGCAAAGAGAGTCTAAGTTACGGTGCGAACAGTTTTTCCTTTAATAGACAAATGGGTCATATGCGAACCACCCCATACCCTATCTCCACCGTTTCGAGTTATTTGTAGCTTATTTGTTCTACTTACTTTTCATTTAGTTAAACTTATTTAAACTGATTAAAAAAAAAATAAAGATAAAAAACTTTTTGTCACAAATTGGTTAAATGAGTGAATTTTAAGCACTAATTAACAAGGAATTCAGTATATTTCTGCCAAAACTTGTTGCAAAAGAAAATAATTGTGTTTTCCTTCGGCAGTCAGACAAATTCTGAAAAATTCGTACGAAGTCGGAAAGCTTTGAAATTACTCTAGTGGTCCATAAAAAGCTTGTGGGCAGATTGGACAATTATGGCAGTAAGTGGCGTAAAATTGCGTCCAGCCAGCATTATTGCATAGACCTTGTATTCTCCAGACCGTGCGCTTCGTTAAAATAACCCATAAATTAAGAGATCAGAACGTTGAAAAGTACCTAGAATGCAACCCTTTTGAAGACCATTTTATTTAAGTATTATTTATTTCACCAAGAGGAAGTTGCATACATACACAGAGTTATTGGCATCTAATCGATTATGAATTCCTTTATAGCTTGAATCTTAGATGCTCTGTCTGAGATAGCAAGGAAATATAATGGAATTTTGATAAAACAGACGAGTGGGAGTGCGTTATTGAATTTTCATTTCGCGGTACTTTATTTTGAGGCGTTTTTATTACAAATGAGATTGTGGGTAGCACTAGTAGATTTTTGTTTAAATTGCGTGGGTACGAAGAATGGAATATAAATTTATTTTGAAAACCTTTTGTTATTAACACAGTAAAATATTTTTTTAAAAAGGCAAACAGAAGGGTTTCGTTTAAATTGCATTCCAAAGCAATTATTTTGATTACACTGGTAATGTATAATTTCAGGTGTACCTTCAAAAGGTACAGGGAAACACATGTGAGAAATCGTAATTCGTATTTTATAGTATATCTTAAATAAAAGAGGGAAGTTCAAAGGAATTTATCTTAAATAATATTTATTCAGGATGGTTCACATAAGATGTCCTAAAATAAGTGGGGTGATAGATCTCACCTAGTCAAGCAAAAAATTGTACTCAACCGTTTGGCAGTTACAAGGTGATTCATAAATTTGAAATTTTCATGCAATGCATATCATTATTTTATTTTGATATGATTTACTCAAAAAATCTACTCAACACAGGGACTCCAAACAAACGCTAAAAAACTACCGTCCCAAAGATCTTTCCATACTTGTTGACAGTGTTAATCTAACTTCTAGCATTCCAAGTACAGCTTCGAAAAGCGAAAAAAAATGTTTTACGATTTATCCAAAATTCTGAATTTTCCCAAATTTGTATTTAATTGCTCATCTTATTACCTTTCTAAAAAGGTTTTTTTTTTGGCGGGAGAGGTGAAAATCTTCCAAAAGACACCAGACAGCCCGTGCCCTCCGGTAGTGTGAGATTCTTACTCACTAAAAACACCTCTCAGGGGAATAGCCGAAGCAGACCACATAACCGGGTCCCTTTCGTTTGAGTAGCCAGTTATCCCACTGTCGCCACTAACCTCGGTTTCCTGCATAAATCCATGTTTTCCTACCGTCTCCAGTGTTCCTTCTTGGTCCATGCGTTAGTTACAACCTTCACCCCTTTACTGTCTTAGACATTGAAGGGTTCCAGGCCGTAACGCTTTAGTCCTGAGTCAGGACAAGGAACCCCCTCCGGATTAACCGCAGTTAACCCTACGGAAGGCAGATCTGCATAAATCCATGTTTTCCCACCGTCTTCAGTGCTCTTTCTTGGTCCATGCGTTAATTACAACCTTCACCCCTTCTCTGCCTACGGCATTGAAGGGTTCCAGGCCGTAACGATTGAGTCCTGAGCCAGGACAAGGAACCCCCCCGGATTAACAACAGCTAACCCTTCTTCTTCTGGTGTGCGTATTGCGGAGATAGCCGACTCGTTAGAGTCTCCCGTCTCTGCACCGCCGGACCTGAGGAAGTGCTAGTTATTATTATGCCAATAGCACCCTGTTCCAGGACTGCTACAGCAGTTTCAGCCGGCGGGGGCGAGCCAGCCTCCATAGCCGCCACAGTTCCTTCGAAAGGTAATTTTCCCAAAGCTGCTGCTGTTGTGTTGTAGGTACCGTGGGTATAGGCAACCTGTTGGGATCTCCCATACAATCCACCTCCACTCCCACAGAAGCGCCCGAGGAAACTCCATTCGCACCCCAATTACCCCTGGGTCCTGCAGAGGGGACGACGACACTGCAGACTCCCTTGGAGTTAGGGGGATTTTTTTAGAGGTTATCTCCTCCCGCATTAGTTACTTGGCTACACTCTAGGATGCATTGCCCGGTTGCTACCACTTGGAGGTGTAACTAACACTTGAGAATATCCAGATGAGGATCACCGTATCCTAGAAGGCTTCAACTCGTCCGTCCATTCTCCAGCAACCTCTAAAGGATTAGAAAAACCGCTTCCCTAGAAGTAAGTGCCGACATAAGTATTTAATTGCACTTTATGTAGGAAATTCTTTAAATAAACAACATTTTTAAGACAAAGGATCGAAAATGTCTGTTTAGGTCACAGAGGTAATTAATTTTAATACTTGCTGTAAAAAAGTTGTAAATATGTTAGTGTAATTTATTTTATTGTCATTATTAGTTTGTACATATAAGCCAGTGTTCACATCCAAGTATCCTGGCGTTCTGTTACATGCCTGCAGAACATTTTCTATAAAAGAGGTTCAATCAGAACATAGTTGAAAAATCAACAACAATCACAGATATTTTTAACCGAAAATTATTGAAAAGTTGCAGAATTTTATTTCGAGGAATACGCGGATATAATTTGCAATTATTGTGTAGTAGACGGAAACAATAAAGCGGTTGTAATGAAATATAAAAGTAGATTCCCTCAGCACCCCAAAGAGAGGTATTTTAGAGCACCTTTCGAAGTTTAGTGTAACTTCAAATAGCGCGGAATTACGCTCTGAAACATCGAAAGATTCTGCCGACGCCGAGCAGCAAATAATCACCGTCGTCGGGCAGGACCCTGAAACCAACACGAGACGATTAGGAGTTTCTTCAGTTAAAATTTGGAAGGTTATTCATCGAGGAGGTTTATGTCCTAAAATAAGTGGGGTGATAGATCTCACCTAGTCAAGCAAAAAATTGTACTCAACCGTTTGGCAGTTACAAGGTGATTCATAAATTTGAAATTTTCATGCAATGCATATCATTATTTTATTTTGATATGATTTACTCAAAAAATCTACTCAACACAGGGACTCCAAACAAACGCCAAAAAACTACTGTCCCAAAGATCTTTCCATACTTGTTGACAGTGTTAATCTAACTTCTAGCATTCCAAGTACAGTAACTTCGAAAAGCGAAAAAAAATGTTTTACGATTTATCCAAAATTCTGAATTTTCCCAAATTTGTATTTAATTGCTCATCTTATTACCTTTCTAAAAAGGTTTTTTTTTTGGCGGGAGAGGTGCAAATCTTCCAAAAGACACCAGACAGCCCGTGCCCTCCGGTAGTGTGAGATTCTTACTCACTAAAAACACCTCTCAGGGGAATAGCCGAAACAGACCACATAACCGGGTCCCTTTCGTTTGAGTAGCCAGTTATCCCACTGTCGCCACTAACCTCGGTTTCCTGCATAAATCCATGTTTTCCTACCGTCTCCAGTGTTCCTTCTTGGTCCATGCGTTAGTTACAACCTTCACCCCTTTACTGTCTTAGACATTGAAGGGTTCCAGGCCGTAACGCTTTAGTCCTGAGTCAGGACAAGGAACCCCCTCCGGATTAACCGCAGTTAACCCTACGGAAGGCAGATCTGCATAAATCCATGTTTTCCCACCGTCTTCAGTGCTCTTTCTTGGTCCATGCGTTAATTACAACCTTCACCCCTTCTCTGCCTACGGCATTGAAGGGTTCCAGGCCGTAACGATTGAGTCCTGAGCCAGGACAAGGAACCCCCCCGGATTAACAACAGCTAACCCTTCTTCTTCTGGTGTGCGTATTGCGGAGATAGCCGACTCGTTAGAGTCTCCCGTCTCTGCACCGCCGGACCTGAGGAAGTGCTAGTTATTATTATGCCAATAGCACCCTGTTCCAGGACTGCTACAGCAGTTTCAGCCGGCGGGGGCGAGCCAGCCTCCATAGCCGCCACAGTTCCTTCGAAAGGTAATTTTCCCAAAGCTGCTGCTGTTGTGTTGTAGGTACCGTGGGTATAGGCAACCTGTTGGGATCTACCATACAATCCACCTCCACTCCCACAGAAGCGCCCGAGGAAACTCCATTCGCACCCCAATTACCCCTGGGTCCTGCAGAGGGGACGACGACACTGCAGACTCCCTTGGAGTTAGGGGGATTTTTTTAGAGGTTATCTCCTCCCGCATTAGTTACTTGGCTACACTCTAGGATGCATTGCCCGGTTGCTACCACTTGGAGGTGTAACTAACACTTGAGAATATCCAGATGAGGATCACCGTATCCTAGAAGGCTTCAACTCGTCCGTCCATTCTCCAGCAACCTCTAAAGGATTAGAAAAACCGCTTCCCTAGAAGTAAGTGCCGACATAAGTATTTAATTGCACTTTATGTAGGAAATTCTTTAAATAAACAACATTTTTAAGACAAAGGATCGAAAATGTCTGTTTAGGTCACAGAGGTAATTAATTTTAATACTTGCTGTAAAAAATTTGTAAATATGTTAGTGTAATTTATTTTATTGTCATTATTAGTTTGTACATATAAGCCAGTGTTCACATCCAAGTATCCTGGCGTTCTGTTACATGCCTGCAGAACATTTTCTATAAAAGAGGTTCAATCAGAACATAGTTGAAAAATCAACAACAATCACAGATATTTTTAACCGAAAATTATTGAAAAGTTGCAGAATTTTATTTCGAGGAATACGCGGATATAATTTGCAATTATTGTGTAGTAGACGGAAACAATAAAGCGGTTGTAATGAAATATAAAAGTAGATTCCCTCAGCACCCCAAAGAGAGGTATTTTAGAGCACCTTTCGAAGTTTAGTGTAACTTCAAATAGCGCGGAATTACGCTCTGAAACATCGAAAGATTCTGCCGACGCCGAGCAGCAAATAATCACCGTCGTCGGGCAGGACCCTGAAACCAACACGAGACGATTAGGAGTTTCTTCAGTTAAAATTTGGAAGGTTATTCATCGAGGAGGTTTACGTCCATACGTAAGTAGCTACTTAAGTTTTGAGATGTGGCAATACCAGTGAGAATATGTCAAATCTAACATTGTCATATTAAAGTTTGACATTTTTAATGGGAATCGTACTCAGAACGTCATACGGCTGCTATTTGTGTTGTTTACAGGTACTTGAAACATTCATCTTGGTCAAAAAATTAAATTAAATCGTGAACATTTTTGTGCGATTATTTTCTATGATTTTCGACGTGGATTAAACCAACAACAGTGTGCCGATTAACTCCCTCGACTTTTGGTAATGAAGCACCATCTCGAGCCACCGTGCTTCGCTGGTTTTCCGACTTCAATTGTGGTCGCACTCCGCTATAGAACGAATTTTGTAAAGGTCGTCCTAAATCGGTTGTTGCGCCAGAAGAAATCGATGCTGTGCGTGAACTGATATTACAAGATCGTCATGTGACATACCTTGAGATTGAGGCATACTTGGGTATTAGTTCTACTCGCATATATTAAATATTGCATGATCATTTGGCCGTCAAGAAGATCACTAAAAAAAACAGCTCGTGTCGATTGGTGCAAAGAAATGTTAAAAAAATTCAATCGCGGTGTTTCAAAGGACATCTGCAAGATCGTGACAGGCTACAAATTCATGGATCTATGCATATGAACCTGAAACTAAGCAACAGTCGACTGTATGGGTCTTTCAAGACGAGCCAAATCCAAAAAAAGTTAGTCGCGCACTAAGCACTTCGAAGCAAATGGTCGCCTGTTTTTTTGTGATTATTGGACATGTCGCCACCGTGCCATTACAGCAACGTATAATGGTCAATTCTGAATGATACCTCACCATATATTAGACAGAAGTGTTCGGAAAAATAAGAAAAACTAATCGCAGAAGGCGAATCATTCTCCACCACGATAATGCAAGCTCTCACACATCGACTCAAACAAGTGAATTTTTGAGCATTCGAAACATCGAATTGAGGTACCGCAGTCGGAGTGGAAAAAGTACTTCGGAAATTGGATCAATCCCGTGCATGGCGAATATTTGGTAAAACAATAAAGCCATTTTCGATTATAAATATTTATTTTTAGTTGTCGATCTCAAAGCTTAAGTAGCGACCCTCTCATTATCATATCCTAGCCAAGGATTACTGAGATTCCAAGAGAAGATTAGTATTTTGCATTTGGCTTCTGGAATACGACATGGAGAACAGATTGTTTCTGTTCTGAATTCTGTGGACGGATGAATCGCAGTTCATAGGGAATGGAACGAAAAACTTTCACAACCTTCACACCTGGTCGGATACTAACCCAGATAGAACAAGAGGAGGTATTTGGACCTTTTAGAGAATATATTGCCAGATGTATTATATATACATAATTTTAGGGCAATGTTTTATTAACCATTACCAGATAACAGTGAAATTGCTACTGATGCTGCTCTCCCTCCACTCCAGTACATTATATCTGAAATCAAAATTTATTTTTTTATTAATATAGATTGTAATAACTACCAGACAACTACGCTACTTTTCAAATTTCGAAATACGTGCATTATAAAAAATTTTTATTTGGCTGGTACAAAATCTTATTATGATGCTGTGTGCAAAATGTAAACCGAAGCTTTAATTTAACCTTATTGTAATTCATATCAGTCTTTGATACTCGTTGAGTAATATTACATAGTTTTAGTTTTTTTTAATAGCTTTACAAGAAGAAAGCCATCATTTTAATTGTTCCATATTAATGCCCGTATTGCCCTACCTTAACATTCTGTTTTTGTCTCCATTTTACTTGATCGATTTCTACTTGAGTACCTTCTTTCAGATTGATATTAAACTTCGTCTTTAAAAGCTCCTTGTAAAAGCATTCACTTAATTTTATGCTCAATTTCCCTCCAATCCTTATTAAGTCACATAACTGGAAATACCTTTATGTGACATTTAGATTAATTTTTTGTGTAAGAGATTTCATCAAATAAAATGCTCCGAAAATGATTTTTATTTGGGTGAAAAGGTAAACGTGAAACAATTCGTGGAAGCAGACTAACTAAGACTTAAATTTTTGCTTAAGTCGACGAAAACACTTATCCCCATTACGCTTGACTACTTGAGATGTGCGCTTTTCTTAAATAAGAAGGAAAATTTAAAGTCTCCGATTAATGAAGATGAATTAGATCTTTTGTCGACGATAAAGAAGGAATTCAAATTCGATTATCTTTCCAAGAGGGATTTTAGAGAGGAAAAGAAAATTTGTGAGCTTTTTTTTATTGAGTATTAAATTTCAGAAGACTGTAACAAACACTTATTAAATCTCCTTGGAAGCTGTGAAAGAGCATTTAACCCAATTCTTTAATATACATAATCATGATTTCGTTTTATTTTTATGTTCTCTGCCCAATCTTAACCGTTGTCAATTCTTTTTGTACTCAGACTGTAAATCATGATTATATGAAACGCGATAAGTTTCAATGATGATTGCTCATAAAATACTGAGCACGATAACACCAAATAATCAGTGATCAATTATTTACCTATATCCCCATGGACTGTGTTTCAAAATTTCAACAGATTATTGACTTAGCCGTTGCAAATGTTTACATGGTCTAAAGGTGTACTTGGCTTAATCGTACAATTGTATGTTGCAATATTCCCACTAGAAAAGGAAGCATAATAACGTACTGGGTCCTTCTAAAAGGGGAGGTGATTGCCCTCTTTTTGCACCCAGTTTATTATAATTTAACACAATCGATATCAGAACAAAGGAACAGGAAAATTGGTGAAATACCCGTTTGTTTTCTTTAGTGAACTTATAAATGCATCGCTGTAAAGGAAATTATAATCTGTTACTTCTGCTGCTGCTCCTTTAGTCAATTTAATTAAAAGCGAGCACTACAATCTAAGCTTACTTTTCTCTTATGCCACTTTCAGAAAGCGCTGGAAATATTTCCCGCTGGAACTGTACATAAGCGCATATCTTTATATATAAACTAAATACTATTTCTGGCGTACAATCGTATTCCACAAAATGTAGTTAACTTACAAGCTAATGTGAATTCGTTGTGGAACTTTATATAGATTTTCCCCCGTTTTGCTGTTTTCTTCAGCTCTTATTAGTCACAAAATAATGACATCCACAGCATAAGCAACATAACAAGAATAAACGTCAGTGCAGCAATATTTGAGCTCTAGATTTTTATATACATAGGTACTATATCTCCTTGTTGTACGCTCTTTATTTGTTTATCTTTTTTCTTGGTTAGGGTAACGTTAGGTTTCCTCTCAGGAGGAAAGACGCACTTAGGGACGATGGTGTATTGCATTACTATTATAGGGATAGCTTCCCGTTCCCATAAGTAAATACCTAATTTGGAGCTCCTATTGAAGCGAACTAAGTCCCTGAGATCAGCGGATCCCACTTTGTCAAGGTCCTTAACAAAATGGGGAGTCCAGATATCAGCTCCTCCGATAGAATAGTTGCAAAGGAGATGAAGGATGGTTTCTTCTCCTTCCTTACCTCTAACCCTTTGTAACGCAACTAAATTCCCGGCTGAGAATCTTTCAAACTTAATCGTTACAATTAACTCCTGTCATCTACACAGGCGACAATTAGTGCGATTTGGTCAGAAAATTGTTATAAAGGGCCCAAATAAGAGAATAAAAGGAGTTGGGTAGACACGGATTCGACCATGGGACCCCAGTGTAAAATTTTCCTTTAACATATAATTCGCACGACAAATTAAAACTGGGTGAATAACACGGAAGATAAGATTTCTGTTGGAATATGATTCGCATGTAAATTTGAAAAATATGTAATATAAGCCAGACCTCAGACAGGTAAAATAACCTTTTCCCGTCCTGGTTCCGATAGATTCCGTCCGTCTTTCTAGATATCAGGTCGTATAGATCAGGTATACGACAACTCCCAGTCATATACTCGTAGTCTTAAGCAGGTTAAGGGCAGTTTGCTGCTCGGGCTGAGTATCTGTGTTAAGGGGAAAAGTCAAAGGGTCTTAGCTAATAGCCGTAAGTAGTTTAAGGGAAGTTCACTGCCGAGTATCCGTATTGAGGGAAAAGTCAAAGCGCCTTAGCTCGTAGTCAAGCAGTTTGAGCGCAGTTCAGTGCTCGGACCGAGTACCCGTGTTGAGTGGAAAAGTCAATGGGACTCAGCTAATAGTCTTAAGGCAGTAAATAGGGCCAGCGATTCGAGCCAAGTACATGCCATTAGAGGCATAGGAAGGGCTCAGGTTTAGAGTAGCTCATAGCATTAATCTAGAAGGTTTACGTACGCAGATAAGGCTAGCTATTCGGGGCAAGTATGAATTGTTAGAGGCGTAGGAATGGCTCAGGTTTAGAGTAGCCTGTAGAACAAAGTTAGTAGGTTTAAGCAGGTAGCCAGGACCAGCTGTTCGATCCAAGCACGGCTTAGTGCTAGAGTAGGTGATAACTGTAAACGAGTGTTGAGGCGCAAAGTAAAAGGGTCGTAGCGCTTCGTATTAAGTACTTAGAAGTAAACATTGTTACTTGTAAGCATATGAATTATAGTTGTAGTCATAAGAAGAATTGTTAGTAATATTGAAATAAAGATAAGTTTAACAAAGACCAGGTCTTACTTATAAACCCATACCCTATTCTCTTATCTCTCCGTTGCATAGACCCTGACTTTTCTTCACTCTAGTTACCCGGGCAATTCATTTTGTGACTTTCTCAGGAAAATCGCATTTCGTAGGCACGCGAGTCACCAAACAGGGAAATACGTCCCATCTTACAAAAGTTGCTGAGGCCATGTCGAATCCGTTAGCGTGCCCACCTATGACCGTCCTCTTCGTGACCGGTTTAGGTCGAAATTTGACAAGATATGCCTGTAAATTAAGCAGATGTCCTCGCTTCTCCTTTTTCCATTTTCATTCTTGATGAATGCCCTTTTAACGTCTACTGTGCATTTAACTATCGGCTTGCATAGATGGTGAGTTATATCCCAGCCTCGTACAGTGCTGTTAAGTCTCGCTGTCAGCTTAAGTTTTCAGAAGTATGACTATGTTTAAGTAGTCATGGGTAACTCAGCAATTCAAAGTTGAGCGACCTTTTTGGAAAGATTGGAGGTCTATCTAGAGCTTTATTTAAGGGAGTACCTTTCCCTCCGGCCGATAACCATAAGCCAACACACCTGGAAGCTCCAGAAAGCTACTAACTGGCGTCGCCAACCTACGTGGTTATTTGTATGCTACATGAAATCTCGAAATCAAAAAATTTTATCGGCTTTGTTAGGGTGCTAATAGAAGCTTCTTGGGTTAACTTTTCTGTAGCTCCTGGACGCCTTCGTGAAAAACCGAAAACTAGATGTTACAACAGCAAAATTAAATACCGATCTAGACAGCTGTATCAAATATTTTGTGCACTTTATGGAAATAATTTTACCGCAAGGTTAGTGTGACAGTGTAAATGATCATAATTGACTTTTATTGTGCTACACATAGCTTGAGGTGAAATCAAATCCTGGGTAACATGGGGATAGCGAACTCAAGTTTAAGGAAAGCTGCAGCTTTGATGTCACGTTCCTGGAATTGAATTACTATTTTTAACTCTACCACCAAATTTTAAGAGGATAAGTGTTTGTTAACGAACCGGAAATGGGATGAATGTTTGGAAAACACAAGAAATTCCTGATGGAGCTGCAAGTAATAAAAGGGGAAATTATAGAAAAAGTAAGTATAAGTCGATTTGGTAACCTACCAGATTGATTGATGGTGATAAGTCTGTAATGTGGGTGGAGTACTTTCTGTACTTATTGCAAGAGTCGAAGCCCTGCGATAGAATGGCTGACTGGAGGAAACCCTGGAAAAATAGATTAAGGTTAGCTAAGCTTAGCTTTAGTATCTTTCCTTTTCGTAGGTTAGGATAGTGAGGATGAGATCTTAATTTTGTTTTGTTCTTTTTTTAGCGGGAGATATATAAATCTTCCACCGGACAGCCCGTACGCTCTGGTAGTGTGAGATTCTCACTCACTAAAAACATATCTCTGGTCTGAAACAGGCCAGAGAGAAGCGGGTCATTTTTCTTCCCCTCCCAGACTACCTTAGCGGGGGCAACTGAGTATCCAGTTCTCCCATTGCCATCGCTAATCTCGGTTTTCTGGGTCCCTGCCAGAATTCTACCCTGTCTGCAGGAATCCATGTTGTTTTTTTACCGTCTAGAGTATTCCTTCTTGGTCCATGTGTTATAACATTCACCCTTTCTCTCCCCACGGCATTGAAGGATTCCGGGCCAAGAAGTTTCAGTCCAGATCCAGAACAGGTAACCTTCTCCGGATTAACCACCGCGAACCTTTCGAAAGACAGGTATGCATCTTCTACTAATACGTGTACCGCGGAAATATCCAGCTCGTTAGAGGCTGGGTACTGGTACTGCACTTTCAGCCGGCGCAAGCCAAAGGCCGCAAAACCTTCTGAAGGTAATTTTCCGAGAGCGGCTTATATTATGTTTTGAGTACCGTGGATATAGCAGACTTGTTAGGGTCTACATACCCTCCACCTCCACTCCTGTCTGAGGAGACGCCATTCGCCACGGCAGACTCCCTTGGCATGGCCTACTACAACCTTGGAGTTAGGGGGATTTTTCTAGAGATTATCTCATCCCGCATTAATTACTTGACTACGCTCTGGGATGCATTGCCCGGTTGCTACCCCTTGAAGGGGTAACTAACACTTCAGAATGTGCAGTTGAGGGTCGACTTGTCCTGGAAGGTTTCAACTCTTATTTTTATCCTCCAACAACCTGATAACTTAATTACAACCCTGTATTAATAGGGATGGTTTATTTTTAAGTTAAGTTAAAGATTTTGGTGGGATAAAATAGTAGAAATTAGGTTAGTTGAATTTAATTCGAATTAGGTTATTGAAATTAGGAAATATAAATAAGTAAGGTATTGATATAACGAACCCTGGAAAAAATTTATGAATTGTGGTGTGAGGTACTGCCTCCCCACCAAACTCGCCCGAAATTGCACCCTCGGATTTCCATTTATTCCGAACGCTAGAATACTTTTGTGCTCAAAAACCAATCGATTTTATCGATCTAGCATTAAAACTTTGCACAGTAGATGGCTAAAGGTTGTTGATAACTTGCTAAAAAATTGTTTGAATGTAATGCAGACAAAAAAACGAGATGTCTTTTCGGTCGCCTAATAGTTTGCGTAGTGCAGTCAGGTTCCTGCGACGAACCTCCAGGCGGACTGAAGAAAGTTTCCACAAATATATTGTAACATGCACTGTAGTCTGGCATAGGCTACGTGATGAAAACGGATTAAAGTTGTACAATGCGCATGTCCCGAATTTTGGAAACCAGAAAAACGTCAGATGCCGTATAAAGTCAAGGCCGACTACAACCTGTGGTGACTTAGTGTGGTGGAAATGAATAACGGAAATTACTAGAACTAAGTTGCTGAACTTTCTAGAATTAAGCTAAGTAGTATAAATAGGGCTGAGTAGCAGCCTAGTCGGTCAGTTTTACTTTAACCAGCGAAGTGATGTGTTAAATAAGTAAAGTGAAACGTTATATTGTGAAGAAAACGTGTAAAAGAAATTGTTAAACGAACTAACTAAGTGAAGTGAATAAAATTTTGAACATTTTTGATTGAAAATAATTGTCTTAATTAATCCGTCGAGCCCGAAAAGCCCCATTTACGTTGCAATTGGTGTCAGAAGTGGGATTAATTAACAAATATCTAAAAGTGAACTAAGAAAATAAAAAGAAAAGAAAAGAAAAAGTGACTGTGAAATTAAAGTAAAATAGTGAAGTCAGTAATCTAAATATGGGTCGCAAATTGAAATGACTTACGTGTTCAAGACTTGAAGGGGGAATTAAGTAAACGTTCCCTACCTACAATTGGAAATAAATGTGCCCTGGTGGCATTACTACAAGAAGATATGGAAAAGGAAGGAAAGGATCCAGAGGCTTTTGTTTTTGAAGACGGGTCAGAAAAAGAAGAAGAAGCAAATACTCCAAGCATGACAGATCTACTCAATGCTTTTATGTGTGAGATGAAATCTTCCAAGGAAGAATTAAAAGCATCAATGGCTGAACAGAAATCGTCGACGGACGAATTAAAAGCATCACTGGACGAACAGAAATCATCAATAGAAGGGTCCGTAAACGAAATTAAAGCATTGATGGCAGAACAGAAATCGCCACTGGAAGGTTCCGTAAATGAGTTAAAAGCATTAATAGACGAACAGAAATCATCAACGGCAGAGTTGAAAGCGACGATGGCAGCGTCCGTAACTGAGGTAAAGGCATCGCAGGAAGAACCAAAGTCATCAGTAGCGGATCTTAGAGCCTTCGTTGAAGAAGTAAAAGCTGAAATAGAAATGTCTGTGCGAAAACAGTTTGAAAACCTAGAAAGCTCTATGAAGTTAAATCTCGAATCCCATATGGAAAAGAAAATCGGAGAACTTAAGTCGGATATAGAGAACTGAAAGAAATTGTGATGTGGACGCAATTATAAATGAACCAGAAGTTGTCAAGAAGCGGCAAACGACGAGTTTATCTACGGATGTGACTGTAAACAAGAAACTTCATCCTCCAACTTTTGACGGTCAAATTCCCGGGCAGACATACAGACTAAAGTTCGAGACAGCAGCGGCAGTAAATTTCTGGACTGACGAAGAAAAAGCTACAGCTTTAATCATGGCACTTAGAGGCGCAGCAGCAGAACTGCTACAGACTATACGGCAGAACAAAGGTATAATTATTCATCTCTAATACAAGCTTTAGAATTGCGGTATGGAAACCAGCACATGCAAGAGATCTACCGTCTACAGCTACGGAGCCGAACACAGAAGCACGGAGAGACGTTGCAGCAGTTATGTGCGGACATAGAAAGGTTGACACATTTTGCTTATCCCACGTTTAGCCAAGAATAAGTCAACGAGGTAGCCAGAGAAGCATTTATTAATTCACTTGCAGATCGTGACCTACAGCAAGCTGTACGACTGGCTGGAAAGAGCACCAATGCTGAAATTTTGGCTTACGCTCTGGAATATGAGGCAGCAAAGCAAGCCTCAAGAAGTACGGTCCGCCTAAGAGAAGTAGCCGAAATAGAAGATACCTGCTGTCGCGTCAATACATCGGAAAAGCGAACTCGTTTTAAATGCTGGACGTGCAACAAAGAAGGCCATCTCCAAAGAGATTGCAGAAAGAGGCGAAGATCAAACTCTCCACAAGACAGCAAGATGACAACATCTGGTTATGGCTGTGAAAGATGCAGAGAAAGAGAGCGAGCGGAACCAAGAAGCGATGAAGCTGTAAGCCCTATACCAACTCTACGCTCGCAACAGGGATACGAGTAAAGACCAACTCTACGGGGCAGGAGTTGGCCAGTGGAATCGACGCCCCCGGAATCATCATCAACATTAAGAAATTGCAGCGAAACGATAGTAGCTTAGTAATCAACGGGAGAGTTCAAGAACAAAAATGCACGATTACAGTAGACACAGGTGCTTCCAAGTCTATTCTTCGGTACGATTATACTAAAGACGATACATTTTGGGGACAGCAACGAGAGAATCCGTTCAAGTGTTTGGGGAAATATTAATGACAATATCCCTCGGCGACACCCGATTTTCAAACAGATTTCTTGTCGCACAATATTCAACTAGATATTGGAAGAGGAATCATGAAATACGACAAGAGAGAGATTCATATGGCTCTGGGATCCAATTATAATTCGAAGCTGAACATTGTGACATATGAAGACGTTGAGCTCCCTAATTGTGCAGAAACCTTGGTACAAGCAAAAGTTCGTGTTGATCCCGGGAGCTATCGATTCTATCAGTAGAACCAGATTAAACAGAACAAATAAGAAATGTCGCCATTGGAAAATGTTTAGTAACTATCGATGAAAAGAAGGAAGTTTTGTCAGGAATCCTGAATTCTCGTGGAAAACCCATCAAATTAAAGAAAGGTTAAGTCTTGGGCCATGGAGAACCAGCCAAAGAGATCGTATTGGCAGGATATTCAGACTTAGATGAAATCAAGCAGCCAAAAAAGGACGTTTAACAGCTAACCAAAATGATACTTCCGTCTAATACGAAGAGAATTTGCAGATATCTTTGCAATAGATGACGAGGACTATGGCAAAACTGATATAGTGCAACATAGAATCGACACAGGTGATGCCCGACCGATTAAGCAAGCGCCAAGAAGATTACCGCTAGCCAAGCGGAAATAAGCAATCAATCAATCATGATTGAAACAATGCGCAAAGAAGGACTAATAGAAGAGTCGAAGAGCCCGTGGATGTCTCCAGTGGTGCTATTGAGGAAGAAGGACGGGAGCACGCGATTCTGTGTAGACTATCGTCGACTAAATGATGTTACAAAGCAAGATAGTTCTCCACTACCTCGAATAGATGACACGCTTGATACCCTGTCAGGATCCAAGTGGTTTTCGACGTTGGACTTAAAAGCGGATAGTGGCAAGTCGAGATTCATCCAGATGGCAAAGAGAAAACCGCATTTTCGGTGGGAAGTGGATTATGGCAGCTCAAGGTAATGCCCTTTGGACTTTGCAATGCCCCAGCAACCTTCGAGCGCTTAATGGAGTGCGTTTTACGATGCTTGACTTGGAAAACCTGCCTGGGATATTTGGATTACGGGAAGTTTTGAAGAAACTGAAGTCAGCCAAACTGAAACTAAGCAATAAAAAATGTACCCTCTTCAGAGACCAGGTCAAATATTTTGGGCATGTGGTATCAACAGAAGGAATTAGCACTGATCCTGAGAAAATAGCTTCAGTGGAAAACTGGCCCACTCCAAAAGATAAACACGAGCTGCGAAGATTTCTAGAACTAGCAACGTACTACAGGCGCTTTGTGAAGAATTTGCGGATGTAGCAAGGGAACTGCATAAGTTAACCGAAAAGGATAAAGCATTTGTGTGGACAGAGAAGGCAGAACACAGCTTTAGAGCACTAAAACGGGCGCTTTGCAACGCACCTGTGTTAACTTATCCAAAGGCAGGCGAGACATTTATATTGGATACCGATGCAAGTAATGTTGGTATTCGCGCTGTTTTATCACAAAAAGTAAACGGACAAGAAAAAGTGGTGGCATACTATAGCAGAGCATTATCAAAAGCAGAAAGAAATTACTGCACCACAAGGAAAGAACTGTTGGTATTTGTTGATTCAACGAAGCATTTTCATAAATTCCACTCTGGACAAAGATTCACTCTCCGAACAGATCATGCAGCGCTGAAGTGGTTAATGCAATTTAAAAATTTTGAAGGACAAGTAGTACGATGGCTGGAAAGACTTCTGTTTGAGCCTTAATTTGGCTCAAGCGAAAAAAGGAGGGTTGCCGGGTAACAAATAATAACAATTGGAGGTTTTCGTAAATATATTTTTATTGAAAACTATAAGTTATCTACAGCCAATATAAAAAAGGAACAATTCAAAATAATAAAGAAAAAATAAAGAAATTAAATAATACAAAATAATGAAGAACAAATAATAAAATAATAAACAAATAATAATCCAAAATAAATAATGAAATAAAAAGAAAATCACAATGCAAACCAAAAAAAAAAAATCAAATTCAACTTCGAAGTCCGTTTAGATTAGTTCCTGTGAATGAAAAAAATCAATTAATTTTTTTTGTAAAAATATAGAAATATTTGTATTTCCAGCTCACTTCGCTGGTGTCAATAAGTTGAGGTTCAAAAACTCCTCAACTGTAAGCTGCAAGAGAAAAGATTTATATTAACTGCTAACTTGCTTCAATACCGCAAGTGTCGTATCGATGTTCTCGTTATTTATATGTTCTTGTTATTTATATGTACCGAGCGGGGTATTTGTCGTAAAGACAGAGTTTGTCGGTTTCAGAAAATCCACCGAAAGGAGTTGAGACAACTAGCTATGATCGCTAGACTAGTTGTAGAAAATAGGTGTGTACGTTTTTGTGTGCTGTAATTATCAGCTTCAAAACAGCTGATATGGTCAGAATTGTTCACGACACAATTCTATTAATAATATAGTTTTGGTTTCAAAAAATCCACCAAATAGTTTTTAGATATTGTTTCAGCTTCAAGACCGCTGATGTTACTTTGACTCCCAGTTATCACTATAGGCAAAAACAATGTTGGCGGATAGACAACTTCAATCCTATGACTTTGAAATTATTCATAGGAAGGTTAGATCCCATGGAAATGCAGATGCACTTTCACGACGGCCATGTAAATCGGAGTGTAAATACTGTTCCCGTCTGGAAGAAAAATCATTCCCTCGTATGGATAATTTACCACTCCTGAGTACTGTAATCCAGTAAGTCTATCATATTGCGGTCCATATGGCATTCCATGTTGTACGCCTTGAAGATCTTTTTTTTCTGGATTTGTCTCCGGTATATCATCCTGAGGAGAATCTATATCGGTTGGAATAGTTTTTTCAGGTGAAGACATCCTACTAGATTCACCTTCTCCAACAGGAACTTCTCTATCCATTGGTACAAACTTGCCTTGTGATGGTATAGCATAAAACATTTCGTCAGGTTCATCGATTTGAATATGAATTTTCCGAAGTATGGTTATGTATTCTTCAGTGGATTCAGCATCCTTTTCAAGTGTTCCGAACTTCAAATCACTGAGTAGTCGAATCTGTATTCCAAACACAATTTTAGATTGTGTCTGTCCTGTTGATTTATGGACGGCTGTTCGATAAGCTAATAAAAATATCGGAATGTAGCTATCCCAATCCCAGGAAAACCATTCCCTCGTATGGATAATTTACCACTCCTGAGTACTGTAATCCGGTAACTCTATCATATTGCGCTCCAATTGGCATTCCATGTTGTACGCCTTCCAATTCTATTCCTGGTTGCATACCTCCCATACTTCCCTTGTAGTGCCGCATTAATGGCATACCTTGGTATTGGTATCCTTCCATTCCGGGATATGACATACCAGGCTGTCCTCCGTGATATGGTACATTTGAGTATGGTCAAGGGTAATGGTAACTTTCTGTTACTGGTACCGATGACATACGCGAATCATTCGGAGTTGCGGTCTCCAATCGGATATCCTTAGATGTTCTAGACACCACAGATGTATCAGCAGCAACTGATTCTTTAGCTTCCTCTTGAAGATCTTTTTTTTCTGGATTTGTCTCCGGTATATCATCCTGAAGAGAATCTATATCGGTTGGAATAGTTTTTTCAGGTGAAGACATTCACCTTCTGCAAAAACTACACCTTCTCCAACAGGAACTTCTCTATCCATTGGTATAGACTTGCCTTGTCTCGTCAGGTTCATCGTTTTGAATAATAGACTTTCCTGGTGGTGGTACAACATGTCCACTTTCTTTACTATTGATACTTCATTGTCCATGGGAATTGATTTTCCTGGTGGAGGTACTGCAAAGAATAGGCTCTCATCTTTATCGCTTTCGGTATGTCGAACGGATTCCTTAGAAATTTCACGATCCATCGGAATTGATTTTCCTCAGGATGATATACCGGAGACAAATCCAGAAAAAAAAGATCTTTAAGAGGAAGCTAAAGAATCAGTTGCTGCTGATAGATCTCTGGTGTCTACAACATCTAAGGATATCCGATCGGATACCGCATCTCCGAATGCTTCGTGTATGTCATCGGTACCAGTAACAGAAAGTTATCATTACCCCGGACCATTCTCAAATGTACCATATCACGGAGGACAGCCTGGTATGTCATATCCCGGAATGGAAGGATACCAATACCAAGGTATGCCATTAATGCGGCACTACATGGGAAGTATGGGAGGTATGCAACCAGGAATAGAATTGGAAGGCGTACAACATGGAATGCCAATTGGAGCGCAATATGATAGAGTTACCGGATTACAGTACTCAGGAGTGGTAAATTATCCATACGAGGGAATGGTTTTCCTGGGATTGGGATAGCTACATTCCGATATTTTTATTAGCTTATCGAACAGCCGTCTATAACTCAACAGGACAGACACCATCTAAAATTGTGTTTGGAAGACAGATTCGACTACCCAGTGATTTGAAGTTCGGAACACTTGAAAACGATGCTGAATCCACTGAAGAATACATAACCATACTTCGGAAGCGTCTCACAGAAATCCATCAACTAGCAATGAGTCCTCGTCTGGCTATTTAACCCACGGCGATGAAAAGGAAAATCACCGAAGCTTCAACAGCATTGGGAAGGACTATACAATATCCTTACGCGCATCAACGATGTAGTGTACAGTATACAACGGGGACCGAGAGACAAAAAGAAGATCGTGCACATTGACCGCTTAAAGCCATACGAAGGAGATACAACTGTTCGGGACGAGCAGTTCTAAGAGGGGGCAGTGTAACATGCACTGTAGTCTGGCATAGGCTACGTGATGAAAACGGATTCAAGTTGTACAATGCGCATGTCCCGAATTTCGTAAACCAGAAAAACGTCAGATGCCGTATAAAGTCAAGGCCGACTACAACCTGTGGTGACTTAGTGTGGTGGAAATGAATAACGGAAATTACTAGAACTAAGTTGCTGAACTTTCTAGAATTAAGCTAAGTAGTATAAATAGGGCTGAGTAGCAGCCTAGTCGGTCAGTTGTACTTTAACCAGCGAAGTGATGTGTTAAATAAGTAAAGTGAAACGTTATATTGTGAAGAAAACGTGTAAAAGAAATTGTTAAACGAACTAACTAAGTGAAGTGAATAAAATTGTGAATATTTGTGATTGAAAATTATTGTGATCAAAAAGTTACCTTTCAGCAGCACTTGGTGGAAGTCATTTGTTCAAAAAATTAAAAGGAAAAACACTTGTTTTTCTTCCACAATTGGGAGTGAGATGGATGTTTCGACCGGAGTGCAAGTGGTCATCATCAGCATGGTGCTTGCACTCCTTATCAAAAATACTCCATATAATTCGTGCTCAGATTTAAAACTGAGTATTTATAGGAGTTGAATTTTTGACTTTTTCGTCATGGATGTTCATGGTAAGGAGTGCAAGCACCATGCTGATGATGACCACTTGCACTCCGGTCGAAACATCCATCTCACTCCTAATTGTGGAAGAAAAACAAGGGTTTTTCCTTTTAATTTTTTGAAAATAATTGTCTTAATTAATCCGTCGAGCCCGAAGAGCCCCATTTACGTTACAATATAATCATATATAAAAAAAAATTTTTTTACGTAAATTCTATGAAGAATGAAAAGCAAGCACTTACGTACTAGTCCTAAGGTGGTGCGCAAGAAACTCCAAATTACTTAAGTATTTCCATCCACTTTGGCGGATCTCCAGCAGCCTATCCCGAAATTAAAAATTTTTAATTTATTTAGTTCCCTGTAATATCAACTAAAATAAAAATTAAGTTTTCAATTTACTTAAACAGCAGTGCACAAATAAAAACACTTGCCAGTTATTCCAGATGCCTGTGAAACATTTTGCATACCTTAGGTTTTACTTTTAAATTTTTATAATCGGGATGAAATAGATCCCACAATAGATGTTCTTTTCTTATAATTTGAATTGAATTTTCCGTCTTTTAACCGCTCTGTTCAGTAACCGACTAAGAAATAGGGATAAACGATTTTCGATTCGATCTCGATAAATCGATCTTGAAGCCTTCGAGCAGCCGATTTTCGGATTGATTTTACGCGAGACCGATTAAGCTTGAATGGAATTATTTATTTCCGATTCTGATCTACTTACGACGAGCTAAAACTGAACAAATTCATTCGGGATTTTTTTTGCATTTTATCTTTAATTTTCGTAATAATCCTACAAATGTAAAATTTCGTACCAAAAGAATTCTAAATATTAGATGAATACGTTTGTGACCGATATAATATTTTAGTGTTATCTGTATAATTCAGTGATTATTGCATGAATTTGTCATCAGTGGAAGTTATTTAAAGGCAAATCAAAAATAAATTGATTTTAGAATGTGTATTTAGGGCGTAGTAAATTTCATAGGATGGCAGCAACTATTTGGAGTACCTATCGGACTTTCAGGAATCATCTTCAACGCAAAGGAGCAGGCTATCCAAATGTAATCTTTTACAATTCCACGTTTTGAAAAGTATACTAGTGAAGATGTGTTACAGTGTTTGAATAACATGTTTGAATTTAACGCAAGACCACCCATTTTGCGCTTTAGCAAAGTGAAGACAGGGAGGAAGATGAAGTTGAACTGTCAACTTTTACTTGCATGATTTCCGTCTAAAGCGTTTGTGAAAAAAGATTTTTTGAGGTAAGGTACAAATTGGAAGTGAATTATTAATTTTGTTTGACTAAATAGACAAAGAACATAATAAACATTAATAGATACAAAACATAATGAAAGAATATTAAAATATCAAGTTTAAGTTACCAACAACTGTTAGCGATACAAAATGTTGTTACTACTAAAGATCAAAATTCTGCCTTATTTTGGAACAAATCCTAATAACACAAAATGTCCCAAAAACATTCCAATAATTATTTCAAAAGACTTCCCCACGACATACCTACATTTTTTTGTCTGTGACCAGAAACCTTCCCAAAATATTTCAGAGAATTTTTTTGATACATATTCGTAAAATGTCATGGAAACGTTTCTGCCATGGGGCCGTTTTTTTGAAAATATTCCTGGGATGTTTCTGGGATATTTTACGACTAATAGGGAAGGTTAGGCTGAACGGAGAGAGAATGTGTTTGGCGCCTTTTTAAGAAATTTTTGGGTTTAACAAATGCGCACTTTTTACTTTTGGCGTGTACATTTTTAGTTACGTTTCTTTAAGGGGTGTTAACATGATGAAAAGTATTTTTAGTAGTATTTTATTTTTATCTTTTTTGATAGTTTAATATATCTAAAATATATTCATTAAAGTGTTTTGTTATTTTGAGCATTAAATCACTAAATGATGATTAAATAACTGTATGATGAACTTTCTAATAACTTTTAACTTAGCAGGCGCACTTCTGAGGCAGGAGCGTAGAATCAGTTCGCATATTTACCAGAATATAATAATATATTGAGGTGAATGAGGCTCCCACATCAACATGCCAAAAACATAATTAATAAAAACTAGACTACGCACACACATAACAATCAGGATTGCACAGAAAACAGATATCGTTTCAGCGAATCCTTAGTAAGGGTTAGGTCGAAAACAGGGCACATATTTCTGGCTCTACACATGCGATTTATGGGCTCATGCTGTTAGACCGAGAGTGAACGATATGTAGTCTCCTAAACCTATTTAAGAAATCTTACTTGCGAGGGCATGAGAATCCATGTTCGAGTTCAAAAGCTAGTGAATCCGGTCAGCGGTTTTTTCGAAGTAACGTTTTCAAAATTGGTGCAAACTATAAGTCCAATTAGCTTCTATATAGTTTGGAACATTCTATTCGAAATTCTTTTAATTGAGCACCAAATAGTGACATTTCAATAAAAATACACCATAGTGGTTTAGTGCTTAGTATTTTAATGTATCTTTAAAATACCGTTTACCTTTTCTGTTTAAGTCGATCCTGTAACGAGATTTCACTTGCACCGATTATTTTTTTTTCTTGGTGCCGTTAAAAGAGGAGCGTGCAAAATGAAGACGAGTCAGTATTAATGCTTTCAAAAAATACTGTTCTATGCTTCACAATTTTTTCGTTTCGTTCGAATAAATAAGCAATATTTGTGAAATACCCATTGTTGCTTAGTCAAAATTGGTAAGCTACAAAGGCTGTGTTCTATTATTTATTAAAGTGGTTTACTAATGACCCTATATATTTATATGGAAACAGTTTTAATTATTTGTTATTTCAAAATGTCGAAATAAATTGAAATGTCAAACATGGCTATTCTGAATTCCGTCGGAATTGAATTGCTTCCGAACGGAACAAGTTTCACATCCTTGATTCCGTTCGAATTCGAAGTTATTATTCGTTCGAATCATGACATCCTCCATTCCGTTCGAGCTGTCATAACAGAAGAAAAATTCTCCGACAAGTTTAGGTTGCGGAATTTGAACTTCAAGAACATAAAATGTAAGTATAAAGAAAATTCTTTAAAAATGATGATTAGAAATATTTGTAATTCATTTTAAGGGCGAGAACTACAAAAAAAGAGCAGTACGAGAGACTAATCGAGCTGCTACAAGCGACATAACGAAGGGGTTTTATAAGGGCGATCAAAGTATACAAAAAATCTTTTGGGAAAATGTAGCTAAGCAATAAAATAGCTTAGGCCTTCCCACTAAGAATCCATCTGGCTGGAAGAAATTAAGTAGAAATATATACATATGCATAATAATTACGTCTAAGACCTTTGTATCATCTTTCAGGTATGGTTTGTTTATAAGTGCTACGTGAAGAAAAAATTAACCTACAATAAGAGGGAACAATCTGCTACGGGTGGTGGCCCAAATAAGATACATGAATTTTCACCACTAGAGGAGCAAGTGATTACTTTGACATCTATCGACCAAACTATAGAAGGTGTTAGAAATGCCGTATCTTTCGGCGCACCATCGAGCATTACCGCTTCAAATCAAGAAAAGGAATCTAGTCCTGGATGTTCTGCAGTTTCTCAAGACGTCATAAGTTCTCTCTCACCTAAACAAGCTATACCCAGCTCATAACAACAGGAAAAGCAAAATATACCGATACCCAAAATATGTTCTCTTAGTAAAAATACCAGAAGTGCAATAAATTCCTGCTCAGGTAAGGAAACCACTTTTGACTTGCTAAAGTATCAAGTCAAAATGCAGGCTGATTTTCACGGTAAGGTACGGAAACATATAAAAGTATAGATAACTTAGTTAAAATTGAAAATAGGAAGGAAATGCTGTCTTTTTAAAAGCTGCGTTCCATTGGGCCATGCAGAGTACTCCGGCGTACTTCTCCAATGGAACGCTCTTTCTTTACCTGAGTAGGCTTAGCTCCTGTCAAAATTGGCATTTTATAGATTTTAATTGCGTTTTTTTATGTGCTGTGAGAAATATGGTATGTTATGCGATAATTATAGTAATTTTGGAAAAAGTTTTAACGTTTTTGATTTTTACGAGAAGAAGATGCCTCTTTTTAAACACCTTTAATATTTGTCATAACATTAACAACAAAAAGCAACCTATTGAGAGCTTTTGTAGCACAAAAATCCTACCGGAAAAAGTCACCGTAACTACCCTTGCAAACTACACCTACCTATCATCTAGTGTAGCTGAGCGTAGTTGGGTGTACGCCAGAGTACTTTGTATGGCCCATTGGAACGCAGCTAAAGCATATTACCTGATAATTTTTATTGACATCAAAGATTGTTTCTCAAAAATCGACACACACTAGAGTGAATTGTGATGGAGTGTCATGTAGCGTGAATGAGTATTCCTCGCTTTTGTTTTAAGTATTAGGACGCTGCAATATAATTACCGTTCCTTTTTTTACACACATGTATATTTAAAGAATTTTACGTTTGTTTTGAAATCTTATGTTTATTCACAAGTACAAAAAAATGACTAAATTACCTTTACATTTATTTATGTTTTATAGAAGATGTTTTATAGTACAATATTATTTAATATATGTTTGTGTTCTTTTCAAAATGAATGTTTTCCTAAGATGACATTGAATTTCAAAATTGAATTTCTAATCGATTGAGCTTCTAATTTGTTTGTTGTTGATGATTCTTCGGATACTTCAAATATTGCGTTATTTTCCCCCGTCGTCTTCCATTTCGAATAGGTCTTCATCTTTAAAACTTAAACAAATGGTATGAAGAGCACAGCATACATTAACAATTTGCGTGGCTTTCTCTGGACAGAAGTGAAGTTGTCTGGTACCTAACAAACACCGAAAACGGTTTTTCAATAATCCTATAGTTCGTTCAACTATGTTACGTGCTTTGGAATGCCTTTTGTTGTAAACGCATTCAGGACTCCTTCAGCCGCATTACGAAATGGCGTCATAAGCCATGGTTCCAAAGGGTATCCGGCATCACCTATATATAAAAAATTAAATGTTTTAAATTACTTAAACTGAAGAAGGCAATAAAACCTACCCAAAATCCAAGTTCCTCTTTCCCCGTTCCTATATAGTTGCTCAAAGTACTTCCTAGCCTCGCTGACTCGCCATATGTGTGAATCGTGACTGGCATCAGGGTGCCTGCTATCAACAAATCTTATTATCTGTTGATGAAAATATGAACATGATTATGTTTATTTTAAATACTTATATTAAAACGTACAATAAACACATTTAAACTGTTAAAACCTTTTCTATTATAGTAAAGGTTTTTATTTTCTGTCGGTGGTAATATGTTTACATGTGTACCATCAACACACATTACTACGCCAGAGAAATTTGCCTTCCCGTAGAAGGATAACTTTGCTTGTCGCTTTCCTTCTTCGGTCATTTCCAAAGAAATCCATTTTGGGCACAGCTTTTTTTCCATTATTTCTAGTATTTCTGTTAAAATCTTTGAAAATGTTGACTGCGCTATAGCAACTTCAAAGTCTTGTCCAGTTCCATGCTGGTAACTCCCTTCAGCAAAATATCTTAAGCAGGCTGCCAGGTTATCTTTGGGAGAGAGGCCAGATGTCACTCTTAAAGACATCTCATCCTTCACTTCACTCAGAACATATTTGAATGCTTCTTTTTTTAATCGGAAACTTTTTCTAAAACTAGAAAAACAAAAATATAGAGAATCTCCATTAATAATTAAATAGCTTACTTACGAAACATCGGGAAGATTCATGGGATCAAATTTGGCTCGAAGATTTTTTCTATGTGTCCTTAGCGAAATTTTCTCCTGCTCTTCACTAATTGCACCTAAAGCAATATTATCCATTTTAAATAGCACACATTTTTCCACAAAATAGAACACTTTACACTTGTGCATACCGCGAAATAATTTTAAGTGCCACTTGACAGCTATTAGCTGATATCGAAATCCGAATTGGTATGGCAGCAGAAATTTTCGTACCGAACGGAATTGAGAATGTGAAGTTGAATTCCGTTCGATAAATAGGCTTCGAACGGATTGGCATTCCGACGGAATTAAGAATAGGCGTGAAAATAAATTCAGTCGATCTGTTCGATCTATGGATATCGATCTTTTTAAGGCGATTAATCGATGTACAAAATCGAAAAAAAATGCAGACTGATCCTTGCTGAATCGATTTTTTCAGTTCGATCTCCATCCCTTCTAAGAAATGTCACATCTGGCGCGCAGCAAAAGTTGACAAAAGCAATTCAGGATGCAGTTATAATTACATTATACACATCACCTGCGGCTGTAATTAAGGGGGTCTCCTCCTGTAAAGCCCGAAAAAAGTGGCTTTTTCTGAATTTTTTTTTAGTAGAAGGAAATTACATAAATAATTTATTTTAGAGGTATATTTCAGGCAACTTTTGAACAATGCGTCCGTAATTGTCAACTGGAAAAATTTTATTTTGATACTTTTTTACTCTATATGAAGCTCGCTAACATCATAAAAACCAATTTTTGATTTTAATTTTTTCATTTTGAACTCGAAGGTCAATTTTTGAGAAAAAATTTGTTGATATTTCTGTTTATAAAAATTGATAATTTTGGTCCATTTTAGATATAATCTGGCTACACTAATAATGTGTTTTTCGACCATTCCCGTCACTCAAACTCGTATTGCATCGGATAACTTTGCATATACAACCACCTGTCGGTCGACCAACAGTATCTGGCTGCTGTCAGAATCAGTGCCTCTTGGTTTCTCGACAAAGAAAGATCGAAAGGATGGCCGTACACGGTATTTGGCGAATTTGTGAAATTTGGCTTCCTAACTTCCCATTTACCGTGTACTGCCAATCTTTTCGGAACAGGGTATTAAAACCGAATTCCAGGTCTTGGAAGACCAAATGAACACGTATACCAAGCCACAAATATATTATAAAAGGCCCACAACAGAATGAGGGAAGACAAGATAATATGATAGGCCCTACATGCATTCTGGGCAATATCTTCTAAAAAACTTGGGACTCAGAGCTGAAATTTTTTTTTAAAGATCTTCACAACGAGTTTTTCAATCGATAGAGCGAAGAAAACGAATTGATCTTTTTCAAATTACAAGGATGTGACTCCCTTAAAGAGGGAAATAGTGTATGTTTCTTAGGGCGAATCTACATAGTTTTTTGAGTGAATACAAGAATTTTTTACTAGATGAAATAGATACTGACAATAATCGTTTTTTCATTCATTTTTAATTTATTTATAATTAAAATGTATTTTTATTAAATATCTTTAAAGTCAAGGAAACAAATCCGTCTTTAAAAGTCATATATAATTGTACCTTTATACTTACCTGAGAAAGTTTAAAACAACATTACTTTGATACCACAAGAACAACAGCTACTTGAGATACCAGAAGTTCAAATTTTCAGACTTAATTAGTTTAAAATTCAACATAGCAAAGCCTTCTGGTTAAGCACGTACAAATATATATGAACACAGTAAATAGTGGGATGAGAAGACACGTGAAATCAATTGGATACAAATACGGGTGGGGACAGACCTCCAGTAAAATGTTTACTGTTTGTATACAAACCTAATATGCATACGCCCATAAATTTAGTATATCTCTGGGCTTGTAGATGTAAGGTTTTATGGAATTTTTCATTGACGGGCCCATTTATTTCCATATACCGGAACACTTTCCAGGCAAGGACTATGGTACCCATTAATCTTCCATTACGATGGCTCCTATCGTTTAAAAGCCCGGAATAAGCACTTCCAAGGTCCAGTTATAGATAAAAATATTTTACCATATATTTATATATACAAATGTATGTAGATTTTTATACGACAGGAACAATTTCTTGTTAAGCCCTTGTAAATCTTTATTTGCCTGCGTTTCTTAAGAAAACGAATTCATTCCTGCCATAATCAATACCTCTTAATGTCGTAGATACGTTTACGACATTCGGTTGGACACGTTTACGCTTATCAATTGGAGACGTGTTTGATATTTGCAGAGCTCTTTATTGTACTTTATGTCTATATAAAAACATTTACCTTTGTAGAACAGAAATGAAACTGGAGCAGATAAAGTGATTTACATATTTGATAAAATACGAAAATAAATCTCTTTCCTTCATAAACATGGGATCTGATGTTGATGAGATTTTACGACTTGTAAAGGATTTTATGAAAACTCTCTTAACTATGTTTGAGTTTACAATTGGTGTAAGCTCAAATATAATATTTTGTGAGAGGCAAAAGGAAGATATTGTCAAGAAGCTTCCGACGAGTGGAAGTTAAAGAGAAGATAAATAAAATTCGCTTGGACCTGTTTTACTAAACACTAAAGATTTTTACCATTTCTTCCCTTATTTATGTAGTATTTTGCCAAAACATGATATCTCGAGACCCTTTCTTCAGAACCGACTAGAGGTATCGAGTTGAAATTAATACCAAATACTGCACCCTCTTGTAAAAAATTCAAGTTTCTAACTCAATGCCATAAAACAATGTGGAATTTGAAAGTACCTTTTAATACTGATGACCAAAACCTATTAAGTACATCCCGTTGCCCTGAAATCTTTACATATGTATGTCACGTAGGAAGGCCTCATAAAGCAAGTCAAGTACAGATCTGTGGCACGATGTTATAACATCACTTCGAAAGCGATCATCGAAGCGAAAATATGGCTTTGGCGGTATGTTGCAACATTTTCGTTCGACAGGCGATTCTATCATTTTCGAAATATTTTTCGAACTTTTTGACATTACCCATATATTTAGCATTACAAATTTTGCTTATTTAAATTTTTATACAATACTAATTATGAATTATAATTATGAATTTTTCGAGTGGAGTTGGTTTATTTGGGGAAGATAGCGAAAATGAAGACGAAAGTGTAATAAATTATCGGGTAGAAAGCCGATTCTTACGGCAGCGTTATAACGTTATGGATATTCTAAACAAAAAGTAATTTTTATATATTTTGTGCACAAAAAAGTTCATTTTTATGACACAGTTTCATAATTCTTGGTTTCAAGAATCTTTCCGTGTATCCAAAGAAGCTTTTTTGGAAATATTGGAGGAAATAAAAAGTGAATTTGAATGTGATACAAGTTCAGAAAAAAATTCAAGAATTCCTCTCTTCAAAAGTGGCAGCAGTATAAAATTTGTATGCTACTGGCTCTTATAAAAGAACTATTGGAGATATGATGCTTAACTCAATGGACCAGTCTATGGTTTCTAAATCCTTAATGGATAAAATTCCCGATTGGTGACGAAAAAACAGAAAATAAGAGACAATTCAAGAGGGCTTTAAATTTAATTTGTATTTTCATTACAAAATTTACAATTTTATAGATTACAGCAAATGATATTAAAAAAACTTACATTTTAACTATATCGCTTCTCCTATCACTATCAACAAACCGAAGTGAAGTTTTAACGAAAATATCGCCTGTCGAAAGTGTTACAACATAGCAAGTATCGACAGATGATCGAACTTCGAAAATTTCGATGTTCTAACATATTGCCAGTGATGTGCGAAAATAAGTGTGGTGATAGATCTCACCTAGGCAAGCAATTGTGATTGTGTGAAATTAGTGATTCATAAATTTGTAATTTTTACGGTATCCACTTTGCACATCACTATTTTATTTTATTTTTAACTTTTGATCTTCTCAACGTAAAGACATGAAACAAACTCCAAAAACTACTACATATTCTAATGATCTTTCCATTGCAGGTACAGCCACTTCCGAAATATGAAAAAAAAAATTTATAAATTACCTTAAATTCAGAATTTTCCCAAATTTTCTCTTAAAGTCATGTATTTGTTATTTTTATTAATCTGCTCATCTTATTGCCTTTCCAAAAAAATACAACCTGGTAAGGTAAAGGAAGGATTGGAAAAATCCCTAACTACCTAATTATTTTATTGCACTTTTGTCTTTAAATAAACAACATTTTTAAGCCAAAGGGTCGAAAATGTTCGTTTAGCGTACACAGGTAATTACCAATTCCCTAAAAATAAAAATCTATAACAACAAAATCTCTAAAATAAAAAAAATCATTAATGACAAAATCTCTAACAAAAAGAAGACATTCCTAAAAAAAACCATAAATAAAAAGGGATCGAGATAAAAAATAAATTCCTTTTAAAAACAAATCTGATTTCCCATATCTCTCATCTTAACATATATTTTTTTATTTTTTATTTTTTTATTCAAGACGAATTTTAATTTTTTACAGATATTTGCTCTTGCCTAGATAGCAACTATTGCTGCATAATCAGAATGTTAGAGTTTATATGGCAAAAGTTGTAGCTCAAAAGAAGAAAATAAATAGTCAGAAAAATGAGCCAAATTTCGATTAAATTAGTATACAAGGCGAAATACGAGTTGTAGAAGATGATAATTCAAAAACGTAACGATGGCAATATGTAATAACAAGTAGTCGTTCCCTCATTATACAATTTATGAATTTTATAAAAAACAGATTTTGAATTTAATCCGCGCGCGAGTTACATCAGCAAAAATCAGCTGTAACCCTGAAAATTATCAAATTATTCATTCACCCAAAGTGAATGAAGTTAAATCAGCAAAAATTAACTGTAATCCTAAAAATGATCAAGTTATCCACTCACCTGAAATGAAACGTCACAAGAGATCACATTTCATTTCATATAAGATTTGATATAATGAAAACTTCCACATTCCCACAGAAACTTACCTGAAAAGGAAATATGTCAGCAAAATTATAACGACATGAGAAGTAAAAATTTCAAAAGCTTAAGGTAACACGATAAAAATAAATTCTTAGTTTAGTCAGTCTTAAGACCGTCGCGAAGCTAAAATATCGAAGTACTTTATTGAATAAAGCAATTTGCAATTTTCTAACTAGTTCTGGTGTTTTTATTTTTTCTCCTAAGAGATCTAAAGAACAAATTTAACTCGCGCGGATTTCTTTATAAAATTCACAATTAGGAATTTTTTGAATTATGAATTTTTACTCTTAGAGATCATTATCACAATGGTTTTGTTTTTTTTGAGATTTTTAATTAGGGATTTAATTTTTAGTTCATATGAACCAGACCCCCAAGGAAGCTATAAAAATGTTAGTATAAGTTAGTATAATTTTGTTTTATTGCCTATATTAGCTTGTGTTAGCTAGAGTTTACAGCCTAGTATCCTGGCGTTCTGTTACTTATATGGAACGTGGATGGAAATTTTACAAATTAACCCTTTGTCCTAACAGGACATTGTTTCAACTTTTTTCAATCACCATAAAATCGAAAACTGCCTGAAAAAAATTTCAAACCAAGCAATGGGCTCTATTCTGTAATTTTTCGTAAAATCGTATTTTATCTTAGGTTATGGCGATAACATAAAATACTTCATAAAAAAAATTTATGAAAATTCGTATTCTATCATGGTTGGATAATATAATTTTATAAAACATTTTACGGGCACGTAACATAAAATATTTAGTACATTCCGTTGTGAAATCTTTTACTTTTGAACAGCTGATCGGATGACATTTGGATGAAAATGAATATATCGAATTCTTTTCAAAGCATGTAAATGTGTGTTTTCTTTGCAGAAAAAAGATGTCGAGAGAAGAAGACATCAAAGGAGCAATATGAAATATATTGTTCCTTTTTAGAAAATAACAGGGAGATTACAGTAAAAAAAGACAGCGACCATGCCATCCAGCATCTGTGGGATGACCTGACAGTGCTGCTTAATTCACAAAACAGCGGTCCGACTAAAGATAGGCGATCATGGCAGAAGAAAATTTTAAAATTTTACCCATTTATTTACTTATAGAACCCTCTATTCTCCATAGACTTTTGAAAATTGGCGGAACTCAGTTCGCCACAAAAAGAGGCTGGAGGAAGCCCAAAGGTGTGGAACCGGTGGTGGCCCTGAAAAACCAACTGATCTAAAGCCGATAGAGCTTAGAGCCCTGGAGCTGTGGGGCAATGTAGTAATAGGCGGCGTTTCACGGAGCAACGCCGAAGTCGGTTTCGGTGACCCTCCAGCGCAGAAGAAACATTTCTGGCTAGCTGCTTGGAGGTTATTACAACCGAAGAAGGTTGCGCGTGCAGTGCTGACGTAAATAGTTGTGGACCGCAACCGGCAGTTGACACAATGGCACCTTCCGGAGTTATGCATGAAGAGCCGAATACGTCAGCACAAAACCCTGACAAAGCAACAAAAAAGAAGAGGAAGCTACAAGCACCTAAAGGTAGTTTTTATTGAATCACAGCGGTTTATATGTAATATTCTAACTTTGTCTTTCTTATTTAAAGATATTCAACATTCGGAGTTGCTGACTGACGTGGAGAAAGGCAACACCTCTGCACTGCAAAATATCGGAGAGCAGTTTAGGCGTTTGGTCGACGTGAAAGAAGTAGAAGTCTTAGAGAAGCGAAAGCGAACTGAAGCGTTAAATAACATCGCGGATGCAATTAAAATGCTTGCTGAAAGCAGGAGGAACTAATGTTGATGCAATAAAATGAGAAATAAAGTTTCACAATATACATCATGTTTTTTTATTACTTTTATATACATATACAATTTCTTTTTCAGACATTATTTTTATTAGAAATATATGAGTCGTTTATTTTGAAAGTGTAAAATCTGCCAAATTTGAGAGTTCAGTTAAAAATAAATTATTAATAAGCGTTCGATCTTTAATAGAGTAGTTTTTATTCTAAAGATTATTATGGTTAAAAGTTACGGCAACAAAAATATTTCAAGCACGTTAAATTTTTTTAATAAATTGGAACATAAAACTAAAAGTACTTAATATATAAAACAAAAAATATTACTTTTTATGAAAAGCGGTTGTTGACGTAAATTTCTCTAACTCGTCTTCCTGCTGGCAACCAGCAATTACCTAAAAAGCACAGGTTATAAATAACAAATGTAAGAATACCATTTATTATTGGCTTACCAAATTCATTAGATGTTCCAGGTTCATTAAAATTTTGTTCTTCAGCGCTGGAAAAGCCTTCTAAATAATCGGGGTTGTATGGTTCAATATTATTCCGCCTGTCGTAGTCCAGTCATTTTAGGCATTTTAAAGCCCAATCTGCGGAAAAATTCCTAGTGAGCTGAATTTTTGTATACACCTTAAAGGTACGGTACCACGATGCCTTTTTCTCTTGCGCTTAAGGCATGCCCTACAGCGCGCGCTATAGCCCATGAAAAGCATGCAGAAAGGCATGCTTTTTTTTCGGGAAATTAGTAGCGCATGCAATAGCGCACGTATTCCCACAGTTGATGGGAACACTTGCCTCTTTTAATGCGCTTTTTCAATCATTGTTTGGGATTTAGAGTGATCAGAACTACTACTCAGGAACAGACAAGTTCGCCTAACACTCCTGCGAATGAGTAATAGCAAAGACACTTTAACATTGCGATTCTGTAGTATTTAAAAGAATAACTTTAGTAGCTTTTAGGTTACTTATTAAATGTTAGGAACAAAGTCAGGACAATTTATAACTTATAACAATATTAGTGTTTGTAGCCAGCCAGGTTTTCGTGATTTTAGCTGCATGACAGAATGATTCGTCCTTTTGAAAAATATATTATAATATTTAGAAAAAAGATCAAAGTAGGTGTACAATTTTGTTTTAACTTTCCCTTATTCGCAGCAGTCGTTGACAAACTTTTCTGTGATTTGGTAGTAAAATGGAATTGAAAGAAATTAAAGAAACAACTATTTCGTTCATTAAAGATTATGAAGAGTCAGAAATTTTATGGCGCGCCGAAAAAGAAGACTATTGTAATAAACAGAAAAGAGCAGATGCTTTGCAAAAATTGTGTGGCAGGTATGAGTGGAGTGAAAGTGTTGTAAGAAATAAAATTAAAAGTCTTCGATCCTACTTTCGTAAGGAACACGCGAAAGTAAAAAAACTAAAAAGTGGTGCTGGAGCAGATGAACGTTATGAGTCGACTTGGTTTGTTTATTGTTTATTTTGAATTCAGATACTCCACGTCAAGGCAGGAGTACGGAACCTGAAGGGTCTCAAATTCATGAAACAGAAGAAGTAAGTTGTAAATTTAAATTAATTGGAGTAACAAAACGAATTATAAAAACTGATTTTGCCACGGAACACTTCCTTCTTGCGAAATAAAGTACTCGCAAAATTCTTGTCTTATTTGCTGAGCATCTTGTGGAGGTTTCCGTGGAGTTTTTGAAAGTGGTAATACGCCTCGATCATGTTGTACTTGTTTCCTCCATGATCCTTGAACAATTTCACCTGAATCCAGATCTTCTATATCAAAGGTCCCTGCGGGGCTTTACAAATTTTTCGAGGCACTTTTCCGTAAAAAATTATGCAAGTATATGCAAGATAAAACTACGGTTTCAGCTGTTTCTACTTTCAAATCAGTTGGTTTTGAAAAAATTCTAAAAACGGCTGACATTATACCAAATGTGTTTTCCACTATTCGGCGAGCCCTCTATAGTCTGTAATTAAAAACTCTCTCGGTGAACCTTTACTGAGATCTACAGTAAATGGTTTCATAATATTTCGGTTTAGAGAAAATGCATTGTCAGCTATCAACACGTATGGTAGACTTTGTTCTCGGCCCCTCAAATTATTTTCTTCTGGTAAACTTAATTTATTTCTTATCAGTTTCTCATAAAACTCCGTTTCTTTAAATACACCTCCATCTGACATTCTGCCCTAACAGCCAACATGAGCGTACCGGAAACAATAGTTGGCGTCAACAATGGCTAGTAATATAATACTAAAAGTCCCCTTATAGTTATAAAAAGTGCTTCCGCTATTTCTTGGGCATTTCAACAAAACATGTTTCCCATCTATTGCACCTATGCAATGTGGGAAATTCCAAATATTGTCAAATCCTTAACAACGTCCATCCATTCTTCACTGTGATAAAGTATTTTTAGTTTGTGGATTATTATTTCAATTCTTTGAAGTATGTTTTATTATGTTACAGGATAATCATGAAAAAACCCGAGAAACTTTAAATGAAGAATTGGAACAAAGTAAATATCGTGAAGATACAGAAGAAGCGTTTTTGAGACCTACGTGTACGACTCAAAAAATTAAGCGACAAAAAACATCTAATAAAACCGTCGATGAAGCATTTGATTTCATGAAAAGTGTGCAAAATAAGATGCGAAATAGAGATCACTTTTGTGTATATGGAGAACATATTGCGTGCAAAATTAGAAATTTGCCTTCGAATCGCTTGCAGAATATTGCAGAGCACAGGATAAATAATATTTTATTTGAGCTGTCAATGGAAGGCGACGGAACCTATTTTTCCAGTTCAAATGCTTCTTCCGAATGACAGCAATCGTCTTCATTTTTATCGCAAACTTCTGAACAAATGCCGTCAACCTCAGAACAGCACTTGTCAAAATATTCTTCAGCTGATAACAGCAATTTTAATTATGACCCGACATATACTAATATATAAATATTGTTTTTATACTTTTAATAAATAAACTCTCTGAATTAAATTAGCCATGAATTTTTTTTAAATGTTTAATTACCTTAACGTACCTTCAACACATCTATTATGCTAGGACAAGTTTCCAAAACTATCCGAGAAATAGATGTTTTCGAGATGTGGAAAAGGTACATTAAGCTTTGAAAGGATTCTCCTGTTGCCAGAAATCTTAGTGTTACCGCTAATCTCATATGAGGTGGAATAGATTCTCTCATATTTGTATTTTTTTTTCTATCCGTGGCGTAATCAGCTGCAGTAAAATTTTGAAGTCACTTTAACACATTATGCTGCGCAAACACCAGCAAACACTTCCTCGGAGGACAACATTTCAACATAAACTAAATATCCCTGGAATAAAAAGCATACCGTTGAAATAGAAAATTGCATGCTTCTTGAGGCATGCCTTTTGTTCATGAAAAGCATGCAACTTTATTCCTTGCGCCGTGCGCTAAACGCATGAAAAAAAGCCATCGTGAAACCGTACCTTAACTACCTTTACTACGGCGTTGTAATGAAGATGTGAAAAATCGACATTGATATCGTGCCCGCTAAAAAAGTTGTAAAGATCAAAAGTCACGAAAATCAGTTTTTCGCAAATATCTCGCGACCTATTGCTCGGAGGTCAATAGAGGTCATTATAAAAATTGTTTGCCGTGAAATTATCTACAAAAAATGCCTCTTCCATTTTTCTGTAAAATTAACCGTTTTTGGAGTAGAGCGTTGAGAAAGCGACTATATTATGACAATGCACTCGTTTCCTCACCACCTTCGAAGTAATGCAAGGCGCGTTTTTTTTTACATGGTTTCCCCCGTAGGCATAATCCATGATATGTAATAAGAGGTTTTTCTTATTAAGAGTGAATAATTTTTTATTTGAATACTGAAAAATACAGAAAAAATACACTTTAGTATATAATTTTTTTTTGTCATTCATTGTTGGTATCTTCAGTTTCTATATCATTAACAATTGCTCGTCGAGTGGACTTATTCCTATATTTAAATCGACATCTTCATCATTTTCATCATTGGTTTACTCTGCGTTTAAGCATGACGGCAATGTTATTTTTTGTTAGCTTCTCTAAAAATCCATTCCACCATTGACATCTCTCCACTTTGCGTATGCCCACAATAAGTCGACCCTACTACAAATTGCTTCATTTAAAATAACAATATAATCGATTTCTTCAACTATAATCTTACTCATTCCAGCTACTTCATTATTTTCGTAAGTTAAAAGAGGTACGTGTGAAACTGCAGCTAAATCCTCAGCGTTTGGTTTACTCTTACATTTCACGGTGGGCATATTAGCTACAACAGCGTTACTTGGAGAAATTATTTTTATTACACCCATCATATGTACAGTATTATGCCCATCAATGGTGGAAACATTAATGTCTGCATTATCTGCAGCATACTCTAAAATTACATCAGGCTGTGAAAGAATACGAGGTTGAGGATGATAAACAGTTGACACTTCATACGTCACAGCATCGCTATATGGAGCACAAAATCCAAAACTTGACAAAACATCTACTAATCTTTTTGAGGCATATCTTCTATGAAGGAATACAGAAAGGCTAAGTAGCAGCTGTGACGAAAACGATCGTGGACGCATTACACTCATTATAGCATGGGCTATGGCTGTATATTTTGCTTCAATTTTTTTTGTTTGGCCTTTTTTATTCTTCACAATTAATTCATGCAAAAAATGTGTTAAAGTTTTAGGAATTTCGTCATTAATATTATCTAACATTCGACTTGGTGGTGGATAAGAGTCGTAAATAATTGTAATAAAACGAATATCTTCTTTAATTATTGATGCAGCAGCTTCTACAATTCGAAGACGTTCATCACAATGATTTTGTTTTTTTCTTCGTACCACGAATTAGTCAAAATATTAGTTGCAGTATCTCGAAAGCAAATTATTGTTAAAGATTTACTTTTCGTGGTAATTACAATATTAATTATTAATTACAATATTACTCCTATATGGAGAAATCAATATTTTTATTATTGTTTTATCGTCTGGAACATAATATTTCATCACATCTTTTAACTCATCCAATGTGAATTGACAATCGTCATTATTTTCGATGTAATGAAATGTAATTCTCCATGGCAATTCTAATATTTTCATCCAATGGACGGCCTGCGTCACCCTTTCCACTGACTAACAAAAAATTGGAGAAACATTTATCATGATACTTAGCTTCGACAGATACTAAGTCATACTCAAAATTCACACGCTCCTTTACACTTCTTCCATATTTATCACCGCGCGCCTCTGCAGCTTTTAATACTGTGTCTTTAAATGTAAGATTACTCACTTCTCTAATAACGCGTCTGTATTTTTTTTTCTCTTTTTCTCTCAATTACTTCACTCGCTTCTTCTCTACAAAACAAACATAATTTTTTGAAATCAAAAGAGCTGATTTTTTTCTTACGCGGAGATATTGATGTACTCGGTTCTTCTTGGCGTCGTTTAAAATCCGCAATACTCAAATTGTTCGTATAATTTTTACGACAATTACTATGAACATTCACAAAAGTCACAATATTTAAATATTCAATATTACCATCACCTCTAGCGATACTAGCATTTTTTAATGTTTGTAGACCACGCCTAACTTCTACTACATCACCATCCGATAACAATTCATTGCATATAAAACATGTATCACTCATTAGGAAAACTGTTCAAGAGCATGAAACTACTAAAATAACGTCTTTAACACTCAAGAAATAATTTTCAACTGAGCTAAACACAGTCCGACAGGCAGTAGCAGGTATAAAGGGACGGGTCTCGGAACATTAAAATACGGAACATCTGCCAGTGGAGGTCGTTTGTATAATATATAGTAGATTTTATTTATTAAGTTCCCAAACCTCTATAATATAAGTATATTTTTCACAAAACGCCCAAGTATCAGATAGAAGTTTTGAAGACACTTACAAACATGAATAAAAAGCAATAGAGTTTACGCCTTGGTGTACGGTATACAATACCGTATGTGAGTGCATTCTAGTCGCTTTCTCAGCGCTCTACTCCGAAAACGGTTAATTTTACAGAAAAATGCATTTTTTGTAGATAATTTCACGACAAACAATTTTTATAACGACCTCTATTGACCTCCGAGCAATAGGTCGCGAGATATTTGCGAAAAACTGTTTTTCGTGACCTTTTAACCTTTATGACTTTTTTAGCCGGCACGATATTAATGTCGATTTTTCACATCTTCATTACAACGCCGTTATAAAGGTGTATACAAAAATTCAGCTCACTAGGAATTTTTACGCAGACAAAACCTTAAATGACTGGACTATCGATGCAAAAATTGTGTAGCGCGAATACTGCATAAATAATTCGGCATGCTATAGTTGGATGGTAATGCAACCTTCTGTGCCGTAATAAGCAGCGGAAACGGCTTTTTAACAGACCGAAGCATTTCTCAATTACAAGTCGTGTCCTAACAAAAACTTCGTCATAGCGATATTCTTTAGATCCTGGCTGTGTATTGGTGAATGGCGTTAATAACCACGGCTCAAGCGGAAATCCAGAGTCTGCTAAGGATTTTAAAAATATAATTAGGTAATGATTAATATAAGATATGTTACCCAATAAAAAGTTGGATTGGTTTGCTACCGAAGTATATTTTTCCATGCAATTTCGTCTCAGTTGTGATGCCATCCAAATTGCTGAGTCATGCACAGAACCCGGAAAGCGTGCGTTCCCGTAAGTTATGCGCATATCTGCATCACAAGACTAAGGAAGACTTAAATTCAATACAACAATTATATAAATTTGCATGGGAAATTACTTACAACTAAAGGATTCAAGCTATGAAATCCTTTGCGGTTTCTGAAATGATTGCCGTTGAATTCTATGTCATCCTCTGGTGGAGCAACAATTGCGATATGACAACCATTGACAACACCAATTATTCCTTCCATACCATATTTGCTGAGGAATCTAAAAAAATATATATAAACACTTTTTGGGGTTTCATGTTGGGTACTTGTTATACCATTATGTTTACAGTTGATACCTGCATAGAGAAGTTATTATCCCCTCATGACGTCCCTTAATGAAATAAAGGTCAAGTCATGAAGGTTGCTGTTCTTGTTATACAGGTCTAGGCTGGGTTATTGTTTTTTGTTGTTGTATTGGTTGAAGAATTATTTAATGAGGTTATCGTATAACCTGCAATTCTTGAACGGAGACATCGTCTTGTTGACTTTCTTTAAAATTTGTTCAGCCTTGTGTTATCACCCCAATGCTGTCTTCGCTTCTTCCATGTTCATAAAAATCGTGTTGCTTGTTAGGACAAAAATGAAAACCTGCTATGTCATTTTAGAAAACGCGATCTTCATTGGTTGATTTATTTATTTTATTTTAATTTTAAACTTTGATTATTTTATGTTAATTTAATTTAATTATTTACAAAGAAACATTAAGCTGAATGTCTCAACTTGAGTCCAAAAATAAAACTGAACTATTTACAAAATTCTTCTGTTTATATATAAAATAACAAAAGAATATATTTTACTGGATTGCTACAATTTCTGTAGACGTTAGAGAAATCCAGTGGAAATAAAATTGCTGCTAACTTCACTAGTTGCATCTCCACTGAACCGGGCAGTGTGGACGTCGCCACAACTTTTTGATTCTAACAAAATTTATCTGCGATACTTAATTAAATCACCTATCAAGTGATCATTAATGAGAGCAGTAACTTCTTTAATAGCTCTCGAGACACTTGGCTGCGACAGTGCTAAAACATGACAACTCCCGATTGAAACTTGATAAGAACCCTGACTGTAGAAACGCAAAGCAGTTAGCAATCGCAAAAGGCTCTAATGTCTCAATAAGTATTTTAACACCATTCTTATCGAGCCGACACAACATTTGAAATCGAAACTTAGTAAGTTGAAATGGATCGCTGCAATCGCGAAGACATCGCAATTTTATCCTATTATTTCTTCGGCATAATAATAAAACTATTTTTTTTTTAAATAAAAATATATTTTACCATAGCGAGTACGAATTTCCACAATTTCTGATAAAATAACAATCCTCAAAGCGTTTGACATCGTATTTTATTTATATAAACTCAAAGCCTTCTTAACAAATGTACTTTCACAATAAAAATGGAAATGTCAAATCGCACGTCAGTTACTACGTATACATGCAGAGTTGAAAAATTGAGTCGAGTTGGGGTTGAGATTTCAATCCGCGTATATGCGCTCATCAGGTTGAAGAGTTGAGTTGAGATTGAGTTGAAATTGGGTTGATTTGACATAATTCTCAATATAGCTACTGTTTCCTATTTGTCCCAAATATTTCTCCTTTCTATCTTAAAAGCTTCACAAACACAAAACAACCTTTATAAAAATAATTGCTAACTGCTGTGACAAAATCAAAATATAAAATAGCTTGTCAAATTACAATGTGTCACTTCAACTCTTCAACCCGCGTATACATGCAACATTTAAACTCGACTCAGCCAGATTACTTGAGTCGAGTTGATTCGACCCACTTTGAACTCAACTTCGGTATACATGAGAGTTGAACTTGGGTTCAACCTGGCTTCAACCCTGCATGTATACGTAGTAAGTCACATAAAAGATTCATAAAATGACCTGCTGAGGTGCTTTTATGTTATGAGCTCATAACAGGAAAAATGTTATGTTATGACCATAACATAAAATAAAATTTCTCAGACAGAATAGCATTTTAGGAAATTATTTTATGTAATGGCCTAACATAACATAAAATGATAAAATTTTCATGATAGAATACGGTCCAATATCTACGTAAAATTTCCTGAACTTCCCGAATCCGCTGTTAGTTTTTTAGAAAAATTTGATCTAGATAAGTTATGTTTGATGTTTTATCAAATTTTAAAATTTTTTTAATTTTTTTTTTTCAAAAATTCAATATTTTTAAACCGAATTCGTGTGTGGTTGTAAAGCGGATATATCGTGTCCTCGGACCTTTTCTTAAATTTTCACGTGTTTGCATATAGAAATTAAAAATGGCCTTTTTCAAAATGGCGTGTCAAAGACGAAAATTTTAGGCAATATAGCATTTATTTTATATAAAAACTAATTTCTCAAGGATTCACGTCAAAATTCGTACAGAAGGGTTTTTGGTGTTACTGATCACGAATTTGAGGTGGGATTTGAAAAATTCGAAATGGCGGATCCAAAATGGCGGCCAAAAAATTAACACTTTTACGAATTTTAGCCAAAATTTGTTGTAAGGATTTATTATTTTTATATTTTTAAAATGTTTTTTTTTTATATATATTTTTTTATTTTTACACGTGAACATTTAAGAAAAAGGTCCGAGGACACGATATATCTACTTTACAACCACACTCCTCATCGAATTCGGTTTGAAAATATTAAATTTTCGAAAAAAAACCAAACATAACTTATCTAGATAAAATTTTTCTAAAAAACTGACAGCGTATTCGGAAAGTTCAGGAAATTTTACGTAGATATTGCTTAGTTTGAAATTTTTTTCAGGCAGTTTTCGATGATTTTATGGTGATTGAAAAAAGTTGAAACAATGTGTCCTGGCAGGACTTAATGGGTTAATATTCTTAAAAGTTGGCAGAATTTACTCTCCAGGAAGACGCAGATATAATTTACATTTATTGTGTAGTAGACTGAAACGAAAAAGCGGGGTTTTTCGTGTACTTTCCGAAGGTGAACAGCTTCAAACAGCAGGGAATTGTGAGTTGAATCATCGAAATATTCTGCCGACGTCGGGCAGCAAATAACAACCACCAAATAATTGATTCGAAGTTCACCGGGGATGGTATCACAGACATCCAAAACCTCCATTTCTGGTCGGGTACTAACCGACATAGGACAAGAAGACCTCCTTCCAGCCCAAATCCCGAGCCAATGGTATTATCGACATTTAGGACCGCAAGTGCTTAATAGCCAAATATCCGTAGACCTGTTGAAGAATACACTGCCAAATCTACTAGAATATGGATAAAATTAGGACAGTATTTTACCAACACAATGGAGCACCGGCGAATTCTAGTGTCATTGTAAATGAAATACTGAATGAAAAATTTTTTGACTGCTGCCTTGTAAGAGGTGTACCGATTCCTTGGCCTGCTAGATCTCCAGATTTTACACTATTGGCCTGCTAAATTTCCAGATTTTATCCCATGTTGTTCTATTGGATTTTGTCTTATGCGGAAGAATGAAGAATGAAGTTTATTCAAGGCCAGTTAACAACAGAGACGAATTTGTTAGCGGAATTGAGATTGGAGGGACGACAATACTTGAGAGGCTGCCTACAATACATCTTAAATGGGCAATTACAAGGATGTTATTGGCAGCTATCGAATGTAGTGGAGTATATTTCGAACAGCTTCTGTGACATACTAAGATTAATGTAATAATTAAAATTAAATGTAATAAGTTTCGAATTAAATAAAAAGTATTTTACGGTTAATTTGGGTTTAATTTCTTTAAATTGCAGATTTTTATAATATTCTCCAAAAGGTCTTCTGCGTATAACTTTTTTATTCTTTCTCCACCTGGACATGTTTTACTTCTTTAAGAAAGGTGAGTAGATGGACAATTTAATAAAAATAAAAATCAGATGTATTGATTACATGCTTAAATGTTTTATTTGCTAGAATTTGTAAGATAAATGCTCATATTTTTTACTTAATTAAAATTACTAATGAGAACTATAAAGTTCATGTTTTGATTTGAACATTTCTGTGGTGACACCGCTTGTGAAATAATGTGGTGTCATTTTTAATGCTTGAAAAATTATTTCACAGTTTAGTGTCATATTAGATCTTCGAACTATGTGATGTTTAAACTTTGGCAACTCACGTAAAATTTTAATGAAACCAAAATATGTAATCATCGTATACTAGTTTTTTAAAATTTCCTTTAACTAGAGGTATATTTTAAAATTTTCGAAGTTCTATTCTATTGGGACAAGCGCAGTCGTTGCAACTTAGGACGTCAACGTAAAGATCAGTCCATATTGCGAGAAATAATATCCTCTTTACGGACATCAACGCGGTCAACAACGAGCAATTCAAATAACAGAAACTCATAATTCTGTAGGGCCTCAAAAACTCAAAGGACAACCAGCTGTAATCCTCCACCCTAGAACTGGTAACAGTAGCAACAAAGACTAGCACAAGAAACCATCAATAAGTACAACAACTGCAGTCTAAATTAAAAAGATAAATCAGATAAGTCTAGATTAAATCAATTTCAATATTTAAAAAAAATAGATTATTTTTCATTAATGCAATAAATGCAGAGTAGGGCTAAAGATCAATGCTGCTACAAACGACTTATAAGCTTGAACTCCAGGAGACAAAATGAAATTTATCTTCAACAGCAGCAAATAGCACAGGTGGATAACTTTTGCTATCTTGGAAGCATAGCTACAGCAGACAGTGGAGCTGAAACTGAAGTAAGTAGCATTTAATACTCTTGCTAAGATATTGCGCAATACAGTAGCGTAAATTGGCTCTTCGGGTTCAACGTGTTATTTAAGACACTCATTTTCAATCACAATTTTATTCAGTTCACATTATTTCGTTTTACAATTCTCTTGACAACTGTTCTTTCAAAATATACCGCTTAAGAGAAGACTTATTAACTCATCACTTCACGGGTTAAAATAAAACTAACACTTCACAGTGTCACAAATAATCTCTTCGCAGTCTACATAACGACTAAACTAACCAGGCTGCTACTCAGCCTACTATTTCTAGGCGTGACATTTCCATACCTTGATTTCTGGCCACCTGGGGCATGCGCCTTACACGGGTCACTATTTCGCTTTTCTTGGCCTACCTCGTGCATGTTAGGTTAGGTTAAAGTGGCTGCCTAAGAAGGCACACTTAGGCCTAAGAGGCCCTTTATGCTACCACATTGAGGCTTGAAATTAACAACCCCATAGAATTACCTAAGGAATAAGAGGGTTAACATTTTGTCCCCTGTACACCGAACCAGTTTCTTGCATCCAGTGGAACTAGATCACGGGAAGTCAAAATTATTTTGACTGGGTTGTGAAGGGTGTTCATCCTTAATTCGTCGTCGGGAACCATTTTGAGATAAATCGAGTCAGGTTTCTGACATCCGTTGAGCCCAGCTCGGTTAACTCTTTGAAGTAGGGGGAGCCCAAAAACCGGTTCCTACGGTTGGCTAGGGCCGGGCAGTTACCGAGGAGGTGAAGTATGGTCTCCTCTTCCTCTTCGTCGTGGTACCTCCTACAGCAGTCGCCCAGCCTATCGGCGTGTCTACCTATGAGGCAGTGACCCGTGATCACGGCTACTGTAGTGCTAATTATTTTGCGTCCGAGTAGGATGAGCCCTCTCGACTGCTCAAGCTTTCTCGTGCACGTTATAATACTCTGGTCCTTCAAATCGAACGTAAAATCTTTTCTGTTGTACTGCCGTTCAACATGACAAGTGACCTGGCAAATAACATCTTAGCTAAAAGCCTTTTGTCGTGTATCGGTGTATCCGGCGCATACTTAATAACCATTGGTCGGAGGTCATTTCCAACGAAGATCTACACAGACCTACAGACCAAGACGGGATAGACACCAGTATTCGCAGGCGAAAGTGGCATTGAATAGGCCACACATTAGGAAAAGACTCAACTAACATTGCACAACAGGCCCTAGAGTGGAATCCCCACGGGACACATGGAAGCTGCGAATTAGACGACCGCGCAAGACATGGAGAAGATCCGTCGAGAGGGAAGGTACCCATATCAATAAATCCTGCTCACAGTAGAAGGCGTCGCAGAATCGGACCAGCTGAAGAGTCCATGTAGTAGATGCCAAGGCTGCCGTGGAGGAGGAAGGCAAAGGGGCTAAACCCCCCGGGGCCCTGGCTTACAAATGGGGCCCCGTCATCTAAGTCATCAATAGAAAAATTTTTCCATTTTAATTATATATACATATAAAAAATGTTTCACGATCGAAAAAGTGTAATATACTAGAGAATTGAAAATCACTCATTCGATTGTATATGGGCCCGTAAACGCTTAGCCCCGTGCCCGAAGTTCCTTTCGCGGGGGCCCGAATTTGGACTCTACGGGCCTACGATGCCTATGCCCCACAAGGGGTTAAAGGAACCAGAGAGAGAAGTAATAAACTCTTCAAATTGATATTAACAAGTTACTGTTTTTTATTAATTAAGCTGTCTGTAAAGGATTTTCGACAATGATGAATGTATTCAATGAGTTATTTTTCGAAAAAAAAATTTCTAGCCACGCATTTCTCGCACGGGTCAATGAACTGTTCCACTGTCTCCTTCTTCTGTGTTGCTATCGATTATGCGGTCTCTATGAAAATCATACAATTTTGGAGTTAAAATCCGCAGCCGTGGTTTCTCCAGCTTGAGTAACAATTCGACCTTGCAGGAATCTCGCAGGAATCACGCAAGAACAAATAAAGTTCAATCACTTAGTAAGTCGACGATTGGTAAGATGAAAGAGTCTTTACAGGATATGATAAATATTCAAAATTTAAAGAAACGTTAATATCACAACTTTCCATATCTGATAACGTCAAACTTTTAAATAAGTTTATTTTAGGAAACACAAAACCATCACAATTCTTGCGTAACAATAGGCCATTAAATTCAGGCAAGTTATGAGTGAAATTTAAAAATCTTTTCCAGAGTTAACCTGAAATATATTTTGTTATGTAGTCCAAGTACATTAGACGAGTTGTGGGTAATGGCAGACCAAATTTTTGAGTAAATGGGTGAACAGAAGTCGATTGGTTATCAATAGAATCAAACCCAATAGTTTCCGCAATAACAGCACTACAAAAGGACTGACGGAACAATTCAAAATAATTTCTCGCTCATCGTTTCCATCTTCAAACAGAAATTCTTCAGGGGAAAAATCACGAAATAATTCGTGAAATCGTAGCCTTTCTGAAAACAGCTGTCTCCGTTAGCGACGGGAGAGTCTAACTTACTCAAAAGTCGCTTACACATTTTGACTAATCTACCAATAAATGCTTTGTAATTGATACTGGTTCAGACGTTTCTGTTATTCAAAATGTTCATATACAACTTAGTAACTCTGATATAATAATTTTGGCAGCAAATTCATGTCATCAAAACATGCGGAAAAAAAAATTTATTTAGGCTGACAACGAAATTTTCAGTGGGAATTTATCACCGCTGATGTTTCAAAACACAAATATGAATTAAAAATAAATGTGAAGAATAGAGTAATCGAATTAATAGAATTTTTTGTTGCCACTTGGTAGAACACACTCGTTTTTATCGACATTTTATCAAATAAAAAGCACTTGTTAAATTCTACAATACTTTATTTTAAATAATATATAACGCGACGCGTTTCGCCTTATTGGGGCATCTTCTGGCTACAGTAACCTTGTAATGACAAGGTTACTGTAGCCAGAAGATGCCCCAATAAGGCGAAACGCGTCGCGTTATATATTATTTAAAATAAAGTATTGTAGAATTTAACAAGTGCTTTTTATTTGATAAAATGTCGATAAAAAGAAGAATAGAGTACTCATTGATCATCTTATTTCAATTCGGTCAATTGTTAAAACGACCAGACCACTTTTACTTACTCTAAAATAAATCATAATTTTATTTCAACAAAAGAAAAATAATTTCGCAACACACGGTAAATACAATGTCCTATATTACATACCTATCGAAGGACGTGCTATAGCAATAAAGAAAGAATTAAAATTTTTATTGGAACAAAGAATGTGTCGTCCTGCTGAAAGTCCTTGGTCGTCCCCGCTTCACTATCTTATTCCTCATATTACGGACTTCGCAAATCAATTGGGGGACAGTATGACCTTTACAACAATTGACATGGGTAGTGCATATCATAAAATTCCTGTATCACCTTCAGACATACCTTAAATATCAATTTGTAATCCTTCTGGTCTCGTCGAATTTACGCGAATAACTTTCGTCGTTTTAACGCCGCACAAAAATTCCAAAGATTCATCCATTTGGTTTTGCGTAATTTTCCATGTTGTTTTGCTTATCTCGATGATGTTCTTATATTCATATAAAATAGTTTTTAAAAAAAAGTTGAACCGACTTCACTCAAAAGCATAAAATAATTTTTAATTTTATATCTATTACGACATTTTGAAGTCGGTGCAAATCAAACAAACCAAACAACTACAACAAAAATATTTAATCGTCATTTCTTATGATCCCGTAAGCTGAAACGTTCAGGTAGTATTATGTATTAATTTCAATTGTGGTTCTGTAGTTGTTTTATTTGTTTAATTTGCACTGAATTGAAAATGTCGTAATAGATATAAAATTAAAAATTATTTTATGCTTTTTAGCGCCTTTCGTGAAGTCGGTTCAACTTTTTTTTTAAAAAATATTTTATTTTTCACTTTTTAGTGTCTACGACTCTATACAACGAAGAAAGAACCATCCAAATCGGTCCACGCATTAAAAGTTAGTTTTAACCCCCTACCCCACCCCCGTTCCACTAAACTTTTTTCTCATGGTTTCAATCAAGGAACATACTCTACCGAATAGAAAAGGAATCATCGAAATCGGTCCACGCGTTTCGAAGTTACTACCCCTCCCCCTCCTCCACCACCACCATAGGACCAAATTATTCTCTTATCAGCAATGGGAGATCACACTCTATTCAACAGCAAAAGAACCATCCAAATCGGTCCGCGCGTTACAAAGTTAGGTTCCACCCCCCTTCTCCCAGCCCAACCACACCAAAAATTTTTTTTTCTCGTGGTATCAACCAGGGAGCATACTCTACCTAAAAGAAAGAAAAAAACATCCAAATCCACGCGTTACGAAGTTAGACTACTACTCCCCTCGCCCAACCCCCCACCATGGGCCAAATTATTCTTCTATTAGCAATGGGTGATCACACTCTATACAACAGCAAAAGAACCATCCAAATCGGAACATGCGTTACAAAGTTAGGTTTCACTCGCACCCTACCAAAAATTTTTTTGACATGGTAGCAATCGGTGAACATACTCTACCCAACCCAAAAAGAATCATCAAAATCGGTCGACGCGTTACGAAGTTATGCCCGGTCAGACATAAAAAAAAAAAAACATACGCGTCGAACTTAGAACTTTGTTTTTGGGAAGTCGTATCATTGCGTGTTGAGACAACAACCTCATTGAAACGTTCAGAAGCGGAGAAAGAATTAAGACTTTTCCTTGGAATAATGAGTTGTCATCGAAAACTTTTAAAACACGCGCTCCAACAATCCAAATGCTCCATTGGCATTAGTTCTGGATGCTTCAGATTTTGGTGTCGATTCAGTGGTACAACAAAAATGTAACACTTTCTAAATATTCATATATCCTTTTTCTGGTTTCCAACATGAAACAGAACGATTTAAACCACTTAGACTTAATTGGCCCATTAACAAACTGCCTTACAATAATTGACCGAAACTATTGCAATCGAAAACATCAGCGTAGAAACAGAAGTGTTCGCGATACTAAAAATAGTTAAAAAAAAAAGTTGAGCCGTCTTTTATATACGATTATAATAATTAAATTTATAAACAAAAATAAACAAAAGAACAACAGGTCAGATTCCCTCAACTAATCTAAGCACTTCTGCTTCCTTGCAATTTTTCTGTTAACCTAATCATTTTCAAGCAAAAAATTTTTCAAGTTCCAAAATTTGAATTTTTTTTATTCAAAAATCTCAAAAAATTTCTTTTCAAAAAAAATTCTTTGAAACAAAATTCGTATACTTTTATCCAAAATATACGAATATGCAATAGAAAACATGGGTTTTCATTTGAAAAATTAAATTTGACCTTGTATTGTCCTTTAAAATTGGTTTCAAGGTCAGGTCTTACAACTTTTGCGTAAAAACTTTTTCATGAATCTGTGAATCTGAAAATTTAGCGACCTTGGTCACTTAAAATAGGACACCCTGTGTAACAAAACAAGAATCATCTCAACTGGTCTACGCGTTAAGGAGTTTCCCCTACCGCGAACGGTATAACTTTTGTTAGGATACCAATGGGGGAACATATCATCATACATACAACATACATCAGAAAAAAACCCCGCCCAAATCGGTTCATGCGTCCCCTACAATAGGACCATTTTCCTCATTATTAGCAATGGGCGATCTTTATACAATAAAAAAAGAACCATCCAATATAAGGGGAGTTCTATATTGCGAAGAATAACATCCAAGGTCAATTTGCAATAGCAGGAACTCAACATTCTATAGTGTGGGCCGCAGGAACTCAAAGAACAACCAGCTATCATCATTTACCCCACAACTCATATCGTTATACAGGTCCAAGGGAATCTGTTTCCTCCTACATATGAATTTGCTATTTCCTCTGTTATAGGTAAACATATTGCAAAAACTGAAGAAAAAAATGAAAATGCCGATGAGAAGAATGATAAGCTCAACCTCTTCAAAAGGTTTGCTTTAACAGCTTAAAGTTAGATCCGTAGATATCTTATTTGGGTAAAAGAATCAAAGTAGAGAGTAAAACATATCTGAAAGAAATTATCCTTGCGAAAATAAAAGTGTCGCATTACATTTGACGCTTGTCATGTTCACCAAAAATACTCGTAAAAAATCAACTTGAATTAGGGCTACTAATTACTGAAGTAGCAAATACACATGAGAAATATAACATTTAATACGTGCCCATATCTATTATTTCTTCTCTGTTGAATACCTCAATAAATCACGTGTATGTCCTGCGGAAAGCGTTGTCATCTCAATGTTGAAATAAAAACCTTATTTTATTCACGAAGACATTAAGGTTGCTACAATTGTGAGAAATTGCAAAATATATACATATGTACTGTATAAGAGACGAACGTGTTGCATGATTCCAAATAATTTTCGCTTTGTTTCGTTTTTCACAACTTCAAGTTTATTTCAGGTAAAATCCAACGCTTATTATAAATGTTTATCCCATTACAGCTAAGTATAGAAAAAGCATTACAAGAACCAAATTCAATCAGATTCGAGCTGAAACCGGGATAGCGCCCAATTATGAACTGATTTGCCAGAACCAGCAAAGCAATTGATAAAATATTATTGAGGACATAGTTATTTAAACTTTTTTAAAACACTCTTGAAACATTTGAATTAGACTCAACAAAATCACATATGGGGAAACACCCACATTACAAGACCGACAACCTATGTAACTATAATAATATAATTTTCTCTTAATAATAGTAGCCCTTCAATTCCTTCGCTATATGGGATGCATAAGTTGCGTAAAGTCCAATCCGTCTTACTGTGCCAGCATATAATTCCCCGTCACAATTTTTGTGCAAAAAACTAAGCCATATCTTACTGGAGTTAATTAATTTTAAACCTAAGTACACAATTAAGAATTCGTTGCATTTATTAGCTAAAATAAAATTTCTTAAATTACCTAATAATGCTAAACTTGTGTCCTTTGATGTTTGTATCTCAATTTCCTCAATTTATTACGGTCATAAAGAATGCTGCAATCTATGCGAAAGAAAAATAATAATAGAACAACAATGCTAAATAAATACTTGATATATAAGAGGTCGAGGTTGCGCATCTTCCCTAAGCTCATGATTCAAATTCAAATTCAATTCAAGTTTATTAACTCAATGTGCAAAATAAGACATTAATCTTTTACTAGCACAGGTTATGCATAAATTAATACTACTTCAAAGAACAATAATGAATGGTAAAATAAAATTTAAGAGCAAATTAAATGAAAATATTAAGTAAATGTTATAACAAATTTACGATAGTATTTATATAAATCAAGAAACTTAAAACTAAACTAAAGCTAAAGCCAAGGAATATGGATTAAGACAGAAAAAGAAAAGAAAACAGAAAGATGATAAATCAGGTGGGTTGTCGCACAAGTGCTCAGGTTGAGGATAGATGTTCAAACAAGAGTCTTCGAAGTCCACCTGCGTTACTCGCATTCTTAATTTGCGTTGGAATATTATTGTAAATTTTAACGCCACGCACAAAAAATGACCTCCCTGTAATTAATAAAGTATAACGCGGAAGTATAAGATTGCCCGATCTTCCAGATGAGCGCATGACTTGCAATTTTTCATACGCGTACGCTGCATACGGCAGCGAAGCAACCTACTGATGAAGAGGCAGATATGATACTTAAAGTACGATTCTAAGGACATCCCAAGGACATAACACGAATTCATCGATACATGATCGTATCGTTGGAGAAGAAACACATACTTCGTGCAAGAATTAAATGCCACCGTCAACTTGCGGAGATTTGCAGATTCTAGGCCAGTATAAATTACGTCCCCGTACGAAAACAGTGGGATAAGAAGAGATTGAACTAGCCTCAAACGGTTGGATTGCGGGGTATAATGAGCTGAGGCCCAAAGCCTACGCAGCCCACTATAAATTTTATGTATCACCGAGTTGACATGGTCAGACCAGTCAAATGTTTTATTCATAATTATGCCTAAATTTTTAACCTTTTCCACGTAAGGAATGATTTTAGAGTTAAGCATGATTGGAGGAAAATCAGAGGTAACAATGCTACAGCATTTCTGTAAGTTTAGAGTTAGACCGTTTCTTACTGTCCACAGATGAGCAGCAGCAAGATCCTCGTTCATGCAGGCTACGGCGTCTTCAATTAGCCCATGGCGTCTATGCAGATAAAGCTGTACATCGTCAGCGTACATATGATAGGAACAGTGCTTGAAAATTTTTTGAATATCAGGCATTGGTTGAAAATCCGAGATGTCATCATTAATCTCGACTCTTTGCACCCTTCCGGAGAGATAGCTGGAAAAGAAAGTTATTGCCACCCTCGAAAATCCAAAAAAGTGCTTCAGTTTGAGTAGAAGTAACCTATGATTTACTCTATCAAACGCTTTTGTAAAGTCTAAGAGTGTTAGAACAGTAAAACAGCCATTATCAATTCCCTCTCTAATATCCTCGGTAACCCTAAGAATTGCGGTGGTGGTACTGTGATGACTACGAAAGCCCGATTGCCATTTACATAGAAGTTGATTATCATTTAAAAATGGTTTTAACTGTGCGTTTACTGCTTACTCAAGTACTTTCGGTAAAAACGAGAGAATACTAATAGGACGGAAATCATTTGCAGTTTTCGCTCTAACTTTTTTCGGGACCGGTACAACTCTAGCTACTTTCCAGATTTGAGGAAAATATGATGTTGTGATGCAACTGTTTATGACGTATGTTAGCTCCACGATAATAGCATGCATGATCATTTTAAGAAAACGCGGACAAATTTTATCTGGTCCAATGGCATAAAAGAGCTAATGGAGTTTATAATAGTTGTAACTTCAGATACGTCCATATTTCTGAGCGAAAAACAGGAGTTTACATTTACACATATTTCGGGGGCAATGTGTGAATCAACATTAGTTACTGTACTGCGTAGTCCAGCAAAAGCAGCATTAAAGTCATTGGCAGAAACGTCTGATAAATTTCCAGAGTCCCGTTTCACCGCACCTACCTCCCTCAAAATCCGCCATAATACCCTAGAAGGCAGAGAGGTGCTTAGTTTATTTGTATAAAATAATTTTTTTGCTATTCTGATCTTTTTCTTAACCATACCATCAACTACCTTATATCTAGGAAAGTCATTAGTTTCCCGAGTTCTTTTCCAGCTTTGATAAATGAAATTCCGCTCACAAATCATTCTTTTTATTTCTGCATTAAGCCAGGGTGATTGAGCGTTAAAATTTCTTTGCTTAAGTGGGACGTATTTTTCGTAGAGATATAAGAATAGGTTGTTAAAATGTTCAATTTGATCTTCTGGATTATGCATGTAAAACACGTCACTCCACGGTAAACTCATACACTCCTGAAGAGGATCAGAGGTGCATATGTTTTTATAGTCACGAAAGAATTTACGTGTTGTGACATTTCTCTGTATTTGCAGATCATACGTAAGAAATATTAGGTCATGATCTGTTAGACCATTCAGGGAAATCTGACTATTAATTAAGACAAGATCTCTTTGTGCAGTAACTAGCAAATCAAGTAAAGAGGCGGAACCGCTAGAGAAATGAGTTGGAAGGCTATTAACGACATGCAAATCATTCATCGAGAGAATTTCTTCAAGCTTACGTGTTCTAGAATTGGATTGCAGCATATTACAATTAAAGTCTCCGCTAAGGAAAGTATGTGTATATTGTGAGCAGCATGTGTAGAGATTCTCCTCCAAAGCGGACCAATTATTGCAATTTGGTGGAATATATACGCAGCTCAATAGGATTTTTTCTCCAGGGAATATTAGCTCAACAAGTAAGAATTCTGCGTCACTAGCACATGAGGACAAAATATTCACTCTGACACCTTTCCTGATATATATTGCAACTCCACCACCCCTTCGGTTAAAACGATCCTGTCTTACAATGTTATACCCCGGAATAGCAACAAGTTCATCTGGAAGATCGCAATTTACCCATGTTTCAGATACCAAAATAGCATCTAAGCAACACTTACCAAAAATGATTCGATATTCATCTATTTTATTTAGAATGCTTCTAGCGTTGAAGTGGCACATCTTAAGTCCTTCACGCTGGTTCGAAAGAATGTTAAGGGTTATACCAGGACAGGTCATGCCCTGTGCAGCGTTAAGATTGATATTTGTTATGTTGATCGTTCATTTGAGTAAACGCAGGCAGATTAGTCAGACAGCAGTCACATGTATGAAGGGAGAACATCCGTGAAACAGAGTAGAGACAATTATCAGTAACCACTGCAGTAGATATTGAAGAGGACAATACTTCACCTATTCCTTGGCATATCAACAAGTGTATAATCAACATAAAATCTAATTTTATAAAATTAAACTCTAAAAAGTAATCTAAGACTAATTCATATACATTAAATATTGAATAAGATGAAATGGATTGAACGAGAAGATACCAGCCTATTGGATGAATGAAAAATAAAATCAAAATAAATTATCATAATGCATCGTATTATTGGATGGAAGTGAAGACAACTTTTTGTACCTGTCACAGTTTATATTATGAGAGTAATAAATGCAAATCTTTACTACACCTACCTATTAGTCAAAGATGCCCATAGAATTTCTTATGAATGAATGAATGAATAGTTAGACTATAGATTTAAGTTTGAATTACTTTTTTTTATTGAATAGCTTTACAAATTAGTACTAGAATTTAATTAATTAATCTTAATAAGAAGAAGAAAAAATGAAATGTTGTGTACGATTAACAAAACTTATCTGTACATTTAAAGTGAATATATTGATAAAATTACCTGGATCCAATTTCCTCTGCCAACTGGTCCTAAAAGAGAGTTGAAGAACACAGGAGTTTGTACTCAAACCCTAGAGGTTAAATCAACTTACCGAAATGTTGAATATATAAAATTTGACTGCTTCCAACCCAACAAAAACAATTCAGAGCCGAAAAAGATTAAAAACACAAATTAACGAAAAAAAATATTTATTATTTTCAACAATTTTCAACAATATTCAACAAACTGGAAAATTCTAATGCCGTCGCTGGGCGCAAAGAAATAAAAGAAGAGTCCTTGGTATGTGGAGGAACAGTCTGATGTGGCAAACAAAAAGTTTAAGGGTTTAAGTTAAGAAAAGTGATGGTGAAGGAAATAAAATTTGGAAAAGTAGAGGACGAGAGAAGCTGCAGGGAATTGGGCTAGGTCATCTAGACTGTCAAAAACAGAACAGATAAGTTTTGTTTCATTAAATTAACAAAAGTGAATAAATTCAAATTAACAGTTGAAATTGTTGTAAATGGCTTGTGTCATGTGACTCGATTGTCAACTTTTTAAGTTAGTTGTTTCTTTGAATTTTTTTTTTTTATTTTATTTTCATATTTCATAAATTTTTTTTTATTTTATTGATCATATCAGTTCGATATATGGAGTGTTATTGGATATAGTAAATTTAAGTTGATGAATTTATAAAATCTTGAGTTTTCTTACTTTTTTTTTTGTATATGCTATTTGAGTCATTTGAATTCGTGGACTCAATCAAAACACCACGTGGTGCCCAGCGGATGAAATATATATATTTTGTTTGAAACCCACCCCTTCTCCTAGTTGGCATAGATTTACACGCCTCTATTAAGTACATAACAAATTCCAATTAATAAACTGATTCAATTGTTAAATAAAAAAAATCATAACTGAAATACCCAATCTTGTAGAGGCAGCATAGCTTATAAAATTTGCATTTAACAAAATTACTTTTCTCTTAATGGATCAACGCTTCGTTTAGTCAAACTGGCGACTTGGCTATGGATTCTGCATTCTCTCTTTTTTGTGCAGACTCCTTTATGGATTCCTTTGAAGAGATAATTTTTTCATCCCCAAATCAGCTTAAAAAATCTATTCAGGTGTGGTGTCGATATTTAGATGATGTCTTCTGCATGGACTGGCTCGAATACCCAATTAACCTTATTTTTGAACTTTTTTTTAAATTATTATTGACCAGAGTATACAGTTTACTGCACAGATTGGTAATAAATTCCTAAATTTTTTAGATCTGACTATTAATATAGAAAGTAACAATATAATAACAATATACAATATACTATACTTGCCATCTATGGAATACAAAAATTGCTGTATTCCATTCCCTAATTAATAGACTTTTGACTATCCCATTAAAAGACAAATATTTTAAAAAATTAGCTTAAAGTAACGGAAATGATACAAAATTAATTTACAAATTATTAAGAAAGACATAATATAAAAGCACTTAAAAAAAATTATGCCAGTCCAAAATGATTAGACAAGTGGCATAATATGGAGAAAAATCCCATACATTCCAAATATCTCGGACAAACTGATACAGACGCTAAGTAAAAGTTATAGTAAGCCAGCTATTTTTAACGATAAGACTAAAAAATCTAGATGTCAATAATTAAACTAATAATAAAATTTATGAAACAAAAAGATGTGAGGTATGTATATGGATATGGTTATGTAAATTAGAGAACTTAAAATTGATTTATGGATTGCAGGCCGGACATATCTGGACAAATACGAAATCTATGAGATAAAAGATGAAGATTTCGTCTTGCTGATTTTAGCTATAGACGCCTCCTACCTAATAGACATTTAATTAAATTTAATATTAACCTTAATTAGCTTTTTACATATTTAATTCAATATAAGTTTCTTTAATTTGTAAATGGTTTTTTGTTAATAGCTGATTAAGTCGTCCTACTGGTTGTTATTTATTTTTTTATTTATTGATTCGTGTTTATTTATTTATTTTTAGTCAGTATTGGTAATTTGTTCATTATACTTACATACTTGTAATGTGGGTGTTTTCCCATATATGAAACGTGTAAGCTTTTAAGTTTTAAGTTATTATTTTGAAGAATTATTGTGAAAGACTGTTGTTATTTGCTCTTATTCCTATGGTATCAGGTATTGATTGTTTTAGAATAATGCTTAACTCGTACGACAATTGCACTTAATAATCACTTAGATAAATTTCCTATCATATCATCAATCTAATAAAGAAAAGTTAAACTCCTTTCGCTCGTCTTCAAGAGCCGCACCAAACGACTAAGCTTTCTTCATTCAGCTGCAGGACGCCCTCGCGAGAAAACGAAAACTAGTCCCTGCCTTACTAAGCTAGGTGCCACCCTTCAACAATCCCCCACTGTACATTTTTCTACAGTCATGTTAGAAAAATACCCTAGAATTTCGACATACGAGTGTTTAAGATCTGGCGTGCTTAAATTAAGTTACAGGGTAATTCATAAATTTGCAATTTTCATGGTGTGCACATCACTGTTTAATTTTTTGATCCACTTAAGGGGGGAAGTACATGAAGACGTTTTCAAAAATCGATTTTTTTTTTAATTGTCTTAATCGATAAGTATATGTTCTAAGAATATAATTCCAAAATTCCAAAAGCCTATCTCGAAAATTGTGAAAGATATGCCACTTGAAAGTGGTCGGCGCCGATCCGACCCAGCGCTCCTGGGATCGAGGATCCTTGCTGCGCGCTTGATTCCGCTTACCGGATTTTTTTTCTGCTCTGGAATTTAGAGTGATGAATGCGACTTTGTTAAAGAGCGTTCTCGACGTTTTCAGTCCAAATACCGATTTTTCTGAGAATACCCGTCCCCTCTTACCTTCTCCTTATCTGCATCTTTTTCGGGACAAACTTTAAACGGTGTTTTCACAAAACCATGTTTTTCAAATTGGCGTAAAAGATTACAAAAAAACTAGTGAACCGATTTTCTTAATCCAGCACTCATTTTAAAGGGCATAAAAAACTACTCTAGATAGACTACGGACATAGCAAAAAAATCATTTTAAGACCATTTTTGACGCGAAAATAATTAAAATTTTTGCAAAAAAATCCAACTTTTTTTTTCATGCCCGATTTTTATAGTTAATGTTCGAATTTCGAAAAGATCGTAGTCTATCTAGAATAAACAACATCCTCGAGTATAAAAATGTTTGGTTTTTTGATTTCAGATGAAAATTGCGGCCAGGAGAATTTACGCCGATTTCGATGTCAGCCGCGACACGAGTTACGAAACCCACCAAAAGTTGATTAATTTTTTATTTTTCATAATGTAAAAAATGTTTTTTCTCTTCTTAAAACAAATAATAAATACATATAATATCGATTTCATGTGGACCTTTTTCATTTTCCCAAAAATAAATCCCAAAAAAGTCCTCTTTTTTCGGCCTCTTCATGTACTTCCCCCCTTAACGCAGCGACATCAGAAAAACGGCAAAAAACTACTAACCCAATGACCTTTCCAAAATTGTCAACGATGTTGATCTAGCTTCTACCAGTACAGCACAGTCACCTCAGAAAGTGATAAAAATGTTTTGAAATTACAAAAAACTAAGCATTTATGTTAGTTAACAGACCTTGAATAAACTTCATCCTTCATTGTTTTCCAGCATATTTTGTGCTGGGTTTCCTTCCATGTCTTCTACCTTTCTCTTTGTTTTCCTCGTTTTTTTCCTATGCATGATGGTGTGAAAGACTCACCGTTTTGATGGAATAGGTAAATTGTTTCTCCGAATTGGCTCCTACCAAAAAGTCTGCCTTGTGTGTTGAGAGGAAAATTCTAAGCTATACAAAACTGATGGAGTAAGATCTGGAGCCTAAGGAGCTAAGGAATCAGTGCAGCTCGTTCAATTGAGTGGTTGGAAAATTTGTCATTTAAAACACAAACACAAAAACATTGCCCTAAGATTATCCACAGGGATGTCCTCTAGTAGATTTATTAGTGTGTTTTCCAAAAAGTCGGCATTAATTCGGCAAAATGAATGGCCTATTAAATGGGCGCCGATGACTCCAGCCCAAACATTGGCTTACAATTTGGGCTGGTAGGAGATGCACTTGTTCTATGTGGGTTAGTATTCAACCATGTATAGAGGTTGTTAAAGTTTGAGATATTATCCCCGGATAACTGCGATCCGTCCACATAATTCGGCCGAGAAACCTCTCATTTTCCATGTCGTATTCCAGAAGCCAAATGGAAAATTTTAATCTTCTATGCTATCAATTTTAACTATGATCGATATTCTTGCTGACTGACCCTCCTTTATAACAAAATTTCCATCAGGTATTAGTAACAGAACGCCAGGATACTAGGGTGTGAGCACTGGCTAATACAAGCTAATATCGACAATAAAATAAACTACACTTAACTTTTGATGACTTTTCTATAGCATTAACTAAAATTGATCACCTGTGTACCCTGAACAAACATTTTTGACCTTTTGTCTTAAAAATTTTGTTTATTTAAAGAAATTCCTTACTTTCTAAGGATGCGGGTCTTCTAATCCTGACTATACTTAGACAATAAAGAAAATTGCTGTACTAATTACATTAATTTCGGGGAAAATTTCGTAAAATACTGAATTTTTGGTAATTTTAAAACCTTTTTAGCACTTTTGGAAGTGACTGTGTCTTCAATGGTAAAAGCTCGATCAGCATTGTTGAAAATTTGCGAAAGGTCGTTGAAATAGTAGTAGTCTAGCATTTGCTTGATCTCGCTGCGTTGAGTGGATGAAAAGGTAAAAATAATAGAGTGATGTGCATACCATGAACATTGAAAATTTATGAATCACACATTAACTCCCAAATGATTGAGATTGCCCCTTCATTCTCCCGTTTTATTTTGGCACATCATATTTGAAAAACCCTCTATATTTTATACAACAACAAATACAAAGTAATCTTTTGCACCGTCCACGTGCTATGAAGTTAGGCTCCATCTCCCCCGTCCTTAACCTAAGTCTCGTTTTTGGAACGTGTCTTGAAATGAGTCATCAAAGTCAGTGCATAGAATATGAAGTTAGTTGCCTCATTTGTTCCCATAGTATCAATGGGGGGAATATACTTTGTGAAAAATTTATATCGTAGAGGCAATGAGGAGCACACTGCACACAACAGAAGAAGACCTCTCTCCCCCTATGGCACCAACATTTTTCCATAATAGCAATAGGGGAATTTACTCTATACAGCAGTAAAAGAAACACCTTAATAGTTCTACGCGTTACGAATTTGGGATTAATATTTTTGACAATTTTAGAAAGGCCATTAGGATAGTAGTTTTTTTATTTTGACGCTGCTACGTTGCGTAAATCAAAGATACCAGAAGAAATATATATTTGTTAACACTGACCGCTAAACGGGACCTAATTGAAATGTAGCAGTTTGAGGGGCGAACAGGAAACTGAATTAATAGTGCACCTGCTCCGTGAATGTCCCACTATAAAAGAACGATGACTCGCTTGCTTAGTAGCAAGGTTCTTTGACTAATACAAATAATAGTTGCTGTCTTCTTTTTAAGGGCATTTGCAATAGGCCTACTTGGCATACCACTTGACTTGGTGCTTCGGCAGCAAACATCCCGACTAACCAACCAACCACGTAAAACAACGCAAATTTATATTATTAAATCCACAGATTAATTTTTGCAGAGTATTGATGTTTCTAAAGTTCTAAAACTTAGATGTCTTCATGTAAAATGCACATTCAACACTTTTCCTTACATATGAAAGTCGATAATTAAGTATTCGCTTTGCTGTGTGAGATTTGCTTTGGGATATGGTCTCATTAAATTTACCTTAAGTGAAAAAGCTTCATCCCCTACAAAGGAAAATTGGAAACTTTCGTGAGAACTTTCTAACGGTAACGGCAATGTATATTTTCCTTCATCAAGCAGTTTGCCAATATTGGGTTTTTTGAATACTTCTCCATGACTATTTGACCCAAAATCTCCCATGGGCAAAGAAGTAAACAGTTCATCTGCCTTAGCAACAGCCATTAGGATAAAGAAGGAAAAATACCCTTTATAATTGAAATATTCAGATACCATTTTACTTAAACGTTTGACACGAATATGCTTGGCGATAGATCCGATGCAATTAGGGATATAAAGGAGTTAAGAAAAATATGTGGCTTTTCCTTCCACTTGCTAACGTTGGGATAAGGCTAATATAAAGGTTGCAATCGTTCCCATAAAGCTGTCTTTGTATCCACAATTACTTTTGAAATTGTTTTTTCGCCTCTGCTTAAATCAAAACTCAAGGCCCTGAAGGAAGCTCAGAAAATTCGCACGGTGTTCATACGGCAAGATAAAACCTGCATCCGGATCCGAAAAAGATGAATTTTTGATCTCCCATATAAAAGAATTTGCCTTTGCTGCTCAGTCGAGTAATTTGTCTTTACCAGAAGAAACTGTTACAGAACAAAGTGAAAATGCAACAGGAAATGGAGGACAAAATCCTGAACAATCTGGGGAATTGCCAGAAAAAACAAAAAAGACTACGAGAAAAGGGCTTTGATCCGGTCGATCAGCTTTCATTTCATATGTTAGTCATCCACTTTGTACCGGTGAAAAGGACGAGACCTGGGCCCTATTTCACCATTGGATTTTGCGAAATGCAAAGTGAGGAATTGAAAAGTGCAAAGTGGGAAATTTTGTACAGAATAAACTACGAGGTTTTTAATAACGTGAGTACTTTGAAAAGATTTCGCTTGTCAAAAACTCAAATCGAGCCTGTGTTAGTGCGAATTGGTGGACAATTAGAGTTTTCAAGCAAACAAAACAATGACCTAAGTCCACTGCAACAATTTCTTAGTGCACTGCATTGGTTTGGAAATGGTGGTCAATACCACGGAGCAGGCAATATGCATGGCATAAGCAAAGCAACTGTTTGCATAACTGTTCATTGAGTTACCGAGTCTTTAATCGGAAATATGTTTCATAATACTGTCCGCTGGCCAGAAAATTGCGGCGAAGTTGTAACACAGTTCTTTTTGCAAGGCTGATTTCCTCAAGTGGCTGGCTGCGTTGATGGTACTATGATTAATATAGATGCACCCATAGAAAACGAAGAGCAGCAAAGGTCGTCCTTGCCTGTACTATTTTGCACAAAATTGCAATAAGAGTAGATAGAAGTTATCAAACACCAGCAGAAATTTATGAGGATGAGCAAGAAGAAGACGCGTTAGAGGATCAGCTGGAGGTTGAAATTGTTTCCGAGAATGCCAGACATCGCCTTCAAGGACTTTTTTTTTAAATTACCAACTAAAGAACTTATTCATTATTTACAAAGAGCAAACAAAAATTTTGGAATTAAAACTTGTTAAAATCTAATTGTCTTGTAACAAACCCAATATTTTGGTACTTTCTTCTAGGTTAGGGCTTAAAACAATGCCAATTCCAATTTGTTTTTATAAATTTCAATTTCCAGTAGTTCTTTCTTCAATTTAGTTAAGTCATTTCCCTCGGCCGATTTTTTTTTCCGTTAGGACGGGAGCAGGCCTGATATTTCGGGTTGTGCGGACGTGTTGCCGAATGATTTCGGCAACGCAAGGCCTTCTACAACTTTAGATTCGTTTCCTAAAATGTCTAGGATCACCTCGTCTCCTGCAACTATTACAAATTTTTTCCCACCGAAAGTTCCTGTCCTACTAGACTGTGATGATACAAATTAGAAAAACCGATAAAATTTTACCTTATAGCTAACTAGTGTTCTACTCTTCCAAAGCCCGAAGAGATTATCTTGGGCGCAAGTCCGATCGCGGTTGGCGGAGGCCAACCCGAAAGATTGCGCCTTTATCAGTACTTCCCGCCATGCTTCCTCCTTCTACTGCTTCGTTACAGCATTATTTTGAAAGGAAGCGAACAGCAAATCCTTAAAATGAAAACCGTATTTGGAGAAGTTCGTACATCTTTCTACATTTCACAGGTTGAGCGAAACTAATTTTAGTCAGCAAGGTGGAAAGTTGTATTTATGCATACCTTCTTATTTTTAATCATTTCCAAAACCCTAATTTCTTCTTAATATTTGCCGCTCGACTCATTTCGCACGTACTTGCAAGATAAACATCACAGTTTTATTAACAATTAAACAACGGAACTTCATTACGTTATGGATTCCTCATAGTTCACTTTGCAAATTCGAAATGGTTTTGCAAAGTGCTTGGTGCTTATTAGACTGAAACAAATGTGGATCGTTATTAAGTTCTTTAAAAAACATAATAACTCGTTTTAATATTATTTGACATTAACCTGTTTTTCCATAATTTATTTATTTTTATCTTTGTTCTTCTTCGCAAAAACCAATACAAAATAATGGGATCTAAACTATAAGCCCTCATCGTCAATATCAAGCAAAGAACTAATTGCTTTATAATAGCCTTGTTCTGTGTTCACATAAAATCCCTTGACTTGAGAAGAACTTAAAGTTAATTCAAACTTCAGTTTTGAACTATAATTGACAACTTAAAAGTCTTTTCTATGTGCGACCCCGTCTAATGAGTTTGAATTAATTTATCATATTTCGCCTCCGCTGCAACAAGAGCTTTTCACTTTCATGCTTTCAGCTAGTCTTTAGTTTAATATTTTTTTCGGATCTTTTATTTTTCTTTCATTATTTATTTCTCTATGTTTGATGTCTTTTGTGTGTGCCCTTCTTCAGGAGTGAACCAGCCATACCTGAAGGATCTGAAACCAGTTTTGTTGAAGCATTCAATAGCGTACATCATTGGTTCAAATTTTCAATAGAAAAGGTAATAAACAATATTATACCTTTTCTGGACTATACATCAAAGATAATCCAATCAATATTAAAAAGGCGAACCAGGAACAATCAGTTCAACAACCCGTCTCAAAGTCTGAACAACACACCAACGCTAGAAACACGAGTTCCATATATACATCGGTTCCATACATAGATAAACACTATCATTAAAAATTGCTAAAATAATAAAAAGACCAAATGACCACCTGAAGATAGCTTTCAAACCTACAAACAAATTAAATAGAACATACATACGGATAAAGGATAGATTACTTCACAAGAAAAACACAACATTGTATACAGAGTTAAATGTGGAAACTATAAAAGGGCATACATTGGACAAACCTAAAAAAATGAAAGACTATACTATTGCAACACAAAACATATGTAAATAAACAACAACAACAACAACAACAACAATACTAAATACAGGACACATTTTTTCGTTTGAGAACGCCAAAATAATTGACAAAGAAGGCAATAAAAGGAAACGCGTAATGAAGCATGCCACATCGACATGGTAAAGGAAACGTTGTTAATCTTAGATAGCTCATAGAATTGATTAACATAGACTACAGGCAAATCCTAAATGAATTAAACACATAACATTATTTTATATAAAATAGTTTTTAAAAAAAAAGTTGAACCGACTTCACAAAAAGCGCTAAAAAGCATAAAATAATTTTTAATTTTATATCTATTACGACATTTTGAAGTCGGTGCAAATCAAACAAACCAAACAACTACATACAACAAAAGTATTTAATCGTCCTTCCTTTTGATCCCGTGAGCTGAAACGTTCAGGTAGAATTACGTAAATTTTCAATTGTGGTTCTGTAGTTGTTTTATTTGTTAAATTTGCACCGACTTCAAAATGTCGTAATAGATATAAAATTAAAAATTATTTTATGCTTTTTAGCGCTTTTTGTGAAGTCGGTTCAACTTTTTTTTTAAAAACTATTTTATTTTTCACTTTTTAGTGTCTTCGACTCTATACAATGAAAAGAACCGTCCAAATCAGTCCGCGCGTTAAAATTTAGTTATAACCCCCTACCCCACCAACATTCCAATAAACTTTTTTTCTCATGGTATCAATCAAGGAACATACTCTACTGAACAAAAAAGGATTCATCGAAATCGCTCCACGCATTACGAAGTTACTACCCCTCCCCCACCACCCCCATAGGACCAAATTATTCTCCTATTAGCAATGGGGGATCACACTATACAACAGCAAAAGAACCATCCAAACCGGTCCACGCGTTACAAAGTTAGGTTCCACCCCCCTTCTCCCCCCACCCCAGCAACATTTGTTTTCTCGTAGTATCAACCAAGCATCATATTCTACCCAATAGAAAAAGAATTATCCAAATCGGTCCACGCGTTACGAAGTTAGACAACCCCTCCCCCTCACCCACACCTTTCACAAACAGGACCAAATTATTCTCCTATTAGCAATGGGGGATCATACTCTATACAACAGAAAAAGAACCATCGAAATCGGACCACGCGTTACAACGTTAGGTTCCACCCCCCCCCCCCCCCCCCCCCGCCCATCCACCAAATTTTTTTTCTCCTGGTATCAACCACGGAACATACTCTACCCAACAGAAAAAGAATTATTCAAATTGGTCCACTCGTTACAAAGTTAGCCTACCCCTCCCCCCCTCCCCAACCCTAGGCCAAATTTTTTTCTCCTATTAGCAATGGGGGATCATACTCTGTACAACAAAAAAAGAACCATCCAAATCGAACCAGGCGTTACAAAGTTAGGTTTCACCCCCACCCCCCACTCCCACCCCCCACCGCCAACACTACCAAAAATTTTTTTGACATGGTACCAATCGGTGAACATACTCTATCCAACAAAAAAAGAATCATCAAAATCGGTCGACGCGTTACGAAGTTATGCCCGGTCAGACATAAAAAAAAAATAAAATAAAAAAAACAATACGCGTCGAACTTAGAACCTCTGTGTTTTTGGGAAGTCGGTTAAAAACCTGTCACTGTCAAGGTGTCAATAGCAAAGCTAAGTCATTTTTAATCGTTGTATCTGTTAAATTTTTGAAAAATATTATCTGTTATTTTTGTATTGTTTGTATTATGTTTCCTGTTTTAAAAATTTTCAAATATAAAATTGACAAATAAGATCTTATAAACTAATCAAAAATTAATTGCAAAAGCAGCATTTTATTCAATAGTAAATCTCATTTAGACGAATTTGGTAGCAGCTCCTGAAGAAAGGAACACACAGAAGACCCGAAATGTTGAGAAATACAGGGTGTTTCAGAGCTGACGTACCAAAATGAGTAGGGTCATATATCTCACCTAGGCAAACAAAAATTTGTATGGCAGGGAGGCGTTTGCGATTTACAGGGTGATTCATAAATTTCAGTTTTCCATCGAATACACTTTACTCTTTTATTTTTATCCTTTGATCTATTCAACACAGCGACATCAAGCAAACGCTAAAAACTATTATCCCAATAACCTTTCCAAAATTGTCAACAATGTTGATTTAACTCCTACCATTGCAGGTACAATCACTTTCAAAAGCGAAAAAAATGGTTTCCAATTACATTCAGCATTTCCCAAATTTTCTCTGAAATTCATGTAATAAGTACACATCACTTTTATTTTTATTCGAATGCCCATCTAAATTACTTTTCCAAAAAGGTGCAACGTTGCAAGGTAGACAAAGGATTAGAAAAAACCTATCCTTAGAAATCCCTGACTAACTAATTATTTTATTACACGTTAGGTAGGAAATTCTTTAAATAAACAAAATTTTTAAGATAAAGGGTCGAAAATGTTTGTTTTGGGTTAACATGTAATTAATTTTAGCTATTGTTGCAAACAAGTTGTAAAAATGTTAGTGTAATTTTGATTTATTGCCAATATTAGCTTGTGTTAGCCAGAATTCACACCCTTGTATCCTAGCGTTCTGTTACTCGTACCTGATGGAAATTTTGCTATAAAAAAGGGTCAGTCAGCAAGAATACCTATCATGGTTAAAAAACAAATCAATAAGTATGGGTGTTTTTAAGCAAAAATTATTAAAAAATGGTAGAATTTACTTCTGAGGAATACGCGGATATTATTTACATTTATGGTGTTGCAGAGGTAAACCAAAGTACTGGAATCTTAAAAAAGATTCCCTAATAGGCGAGCACCGCAATAAGGGGTATTTACACGGACTTTCCGAAGGTTAAGAGAAACAGGAGGTATAACTTCACACGACAGGGAGACACGACCTGAAACTTCGGGAACTTCTGCCTACGTCGTGCAGCAAATGGTCACCATCGAAAGGGAAGACGCTGAATCAGCGCAAGATGAGTCGAAAGACGATTAGGAGTGTCTTCATCTAAGGTTTGTAGGGTTACTCATCAAGAAGCATTACGTCCATATCACCACCACCCAGTCCACGGACTACTGGAAGGAGATTCCGAGAGAAGACTAAATTTAGCACTTGGCTTCTGAAACGCGACGTGAACGACAGAGCGATTCTGGACCGAATTCTGTAGACAGATGAATATCAATTCACCAGGAATGATATCACTGGTCGAACACTAACACACAAAATACACTGCCAGATGTAATAGAGGACATCCTTTAGCACAATCGAACGGACATGTTTTACCAACACGATAGAGCAACAGCGCATACTGCTAACATTGTGAAGGGAATACAAAATGAAAATCCCCTAACCGCTGGATTGGACGAGGTGCACCGATTCCTAGGCCTGCTAAACCTCCAGACCTTACACTATCGGACTTTTTCTTATGGGGAACAATGAAGGATGAAGTTTATTCAAGCCCTGTTAACACTAGGGTGGATTTAGTTAGCATAACGGGGAATACAGCGAAGAATATACGGTATAGATTCGCTGCAATACATCTTAAACAGGGACTTAGGAGATTATTGGCATGCATCTGATGTGGCGGTGAACATTTTTGAAAGCTTTTGTGATTCACTGAGATTAATTTTAACACGTTTTGAATTTAATTAAAAGGATGTTAGAGTTACTATGAGTTTAGTTTCTTTAAATCGCAGATTTTCAAATATTTCCCGATAAGTTTTCTACCTATAAATTTCTACATCCTTTCTTTAGCGTGTTGTACCTTTTTGGAAAAGTAATAAGATGGGCAGTCCTATAAAAATAAAAAAGGGATGTACTTATTACATTAATTTCCGAGAAAATAAGGGAAAATGCTGAATTTTAGGTAATCGCAAACCACTTGTTGACAATTTTTGAAAGGTCATTGGAAAAGTATTTTTTTAGCGCTTGTTTGATGTCGCTGTGATGGGTAAATCAAAAGATAAAAATAAAAGAGTAATGTGCATACCATGAAAAACTTAAATCTATGAATCACCCTGTAACTCCCAAACGGTTGAGATTGCCCCAATCCCTGCCGGACAATTTTTTGTTTGGCTAGGTGAGATCTATGACCCCACTCATTTTGGGACGTCAGATATGAAACACCCTGTATATTTTAAAAGAAAACTAAAAGATCGGGTTTTCCTTAAAAATGTATTAAACTAAAATCTTGATGAAATTCGCCCAATCAAAAGCAAACAAAGAATCAGCTGAAATATTATCTCAGCTATAACGCTTTCAACTAGGTCTTTGCAAGATTCGAATATTTCGTTCCAAGTAATTTTTTTTATATATAATGTTGCCAAAGCTCAGGGGATGCCCTATGATGCTAAAGCACAGCCTTGACAGGAAAGGAATTAAGAATGCGGGAAATGGGTTAGGAGGTTGAGTGAAGAAGGTGTTGATGTACGCTCCGTTCGAAAATTTTAGGATCATATGACGCGGGAAAAACAGAAGTTGGTAAACTGTTCCACATTCGTGTTGTTCTGCTTAGAAAAGATTCCCGATATTTGACGGTACGTTAAAATTTGAACTGGAGAGTATAGGAGTGGGAACGACTTGTAGTTCTTTTATCGCGCGTTGTCATGTGTCTATAAGGAATCAGCACTTTTCCAGCAGCTGTTCAGCAATTTACCCAGTAACTAATATTTTCAAGATGCCCTGCAGACGTACGATAGGATCAGGATATCATCGAAGCCATATAAGGGTATCAGCCTAAGCTTTTACCCGAAATTTTTCAACATTTAGTATATCGATGTACAATAAAGCATACATTTTGCCCTGTATTCTGTGTAGGGTTTAAACGTCCTTGGCCTTCATGTAACCGCACACCATAATGGAGCCTCCACCGAGTTTAAAATTCGGCTTTACATGTTTTGACCATATTATCTCTGCGCGATCTACTGCACTCCAGTTCATTTTAACAAAATTTTATACGCAATATTTTAGGCGGTTCTACTTTTAACCTCAGCACATTATACCCTTCTGCGGACTGCGCTGCTTGAAACATAATTGTTCTGGTCTTCGACCAACATATTTGTAATATTTCCGCTTGATCCAAGGTCAGGATCTTTTTGTAACCTTTCTTATTTTGCTCGCACTTTTTTTTTGATCTCTTTTACTTCCTTCTATAAAGAAGACATAAATCTTCTTTGGGCGTATAAGGACATGGATCCATTCACACTCATTTAATCGACTTTACCAAGCGGCATATCCCTGACCGTTAGGTCATAGGCTAGCTTTTCATGGTTTAATCGGATAATCTCCACTTTTGTATCCAAACACTGTCAAACAAACAACAACAACAAAAATAAGAATAAAGTGGATTAGTGTATTAAAATTAATGAAGTTAAGATCGCAAATAATTTTCTTCATTAAGTAGCACAAAATCTTTAGTCAGAATGTGTGAAAGATTGTATCAGAGCCCTAAGAAATATTTCACAACATACGCTTAGGCTCTGCTGGGTTCCAGGACATGTCGGTATAGAGGGTAACGAAATAGCCGACGAACTGGCCAAAAATGGTTCAAGCACAGATATAGACATGCCGGTGGAAAGGGTGCACCCTCCCCTTAATACAGCAAAAAGTCAAATTGATAGACATTACTCCAACATGACTTCGGAACGGTGGAAAAATATCAGCTACTGTCTCACAACTCGAAGTATATGGCCGGAGCTGAATCAGAGCAGAACTTCAAATCTCTTACCCTTCGATAGAAAGCGAATTAGAACACTCATCAACGTCATCACCGGACACTGCCCCATAGGAGCTATGGGCATTAGACTCGGCGTACCATCGAATGAGTTCTGCAGAAGTTGCAGAGACGAAGAAGAAATTGAGTCCATACTCTGCGAATGTCCGGCTCTTAAAGAACGACGACTCGCCTGTTTGGGAGCAAGGTTCTTTGACAACTTGGAAGATTTAGCGGAGATAGCACTGGTGGACCTAAATAGATTCTTACAGAGATCTGGGTGGTTTTAAGTTCTGACCATGCTTTTTCTTTTTTAAGGGCATTCACAATGGGCCTTCATGGCCTCCGAGTGAATTTGGTGCTTCTTAGCAACAAACAGCCCGACTAACCAAACAACCAACCAACCAGCACAAAATCTCGAACCTGAGAAATATTCAACGACTTTCTTATGCTCATACTATTTGAAGTTATTTATGGTCTTATGCTTATAATCCCATTTTAGCTCAATTATTTTAATGCTAAAGTATCTGTTAAAGCTACTACCCTTCTTTGAAAAATAATCGTAAGTAAATTATGAATCAATACCTAATACTATCTTAATTATAAAGTACAGGTATTCAATTCTACAGCACCAATTTTATTTTTAAGGTTAAAAAAGTAATATAATAGCCGTACCATTAATTAATATTACAAAATGAATTAGCACCATTATTACCTTATCAGCATGAGTCAAACAACTCAACTACTTAACTCAAAATAGTATCTAAGTATGTTTCTAAATCAAAATGTATCAATATTTTGTTTCACTTTAAAAAATGTTTGCCAAGTTAACTCCGTAAAATAACTATAATAATAAGAAAAATTTATCTACACAACTTTGTCACTCCATCTCATTTACTGAAGACTCCAAAACAACCCATCGCTTGGCTAGCAACAACACTTTCGCGAACTTATTCATTGATATCCCTCTCTTTTTTTCTCTTTCTAGTTCCCGGAACCCCTTGTGCGGCATTAGGGTGGAAGAAGAATTCCACCCGATATTAGAGAGCGATTGCTAGTGGACCTAGAAACCACTAGCAGTTCCTCTGTAAACCCCATGACTTTTCTACGTAATCTGTTGTCAGCATAAAACAACCATGCGTCGCCGTCGGTGGGATTTGAACCTTGGGCTTCCGTATTGGTAGGCCAACTCGTTATTAATAACTCCACCCACGACTTCTGATATGGTTATTAAATTGCCATTAACGAAGTCGTACTTTGCCTTTACTGTAAAGTCAAAATATATTCTCCTCTTTGCTATAATTTGTTTTATTTATAAATATTTGTTTGTGTAAACTTGTAAAAGCCGACTTAGTTTGAAACAGATTCTTTTAACGAAAATAAACTGAGCCTTAAACTTGCGAAACTGTACACATTTACTGATTACACGGCGTTCTAATGTTTTTCGCCCTTTTCGAGCCCCACGTTGAGTGCCAAAATGTTATATGCTCTTTGCCTAAGCATACATAGTATAGTATGAAGAAGGGTGGTGGTGGTACACCTACCACCTTTTAGGCGCCGCATCGTATTTTTTGTTGTTTGAGGTCACTCGTAAAAAAAAAACTCTTGTATTTCAAAATAGATGCTATTTAATTTTTTTGCGAATATAATTAGGAGCAACTATAAATCAACTCACATAAATAGTTCAAAATTATTTTATTTACAGATGTCAGCAAGAAAATGTTTTTACAATGTTTCCGCAATAAACTTCCAAAACTTAAAAATGAATAAATGTGTAACAAAGTACATTTCTATTACTTTAATCCTCACATAATGCATAGATTCACCCGAAGTTTCTTTCTCTCCAGCTTTTGTGCATGTCTTGATATTTTCCTCTACTTGACGTTCCAGGTAATTCCAGACTTAACTTTATTACTGTACTGGCGGCTGTATTTATAAACCATTATCCTTTTTTCGTCTTATGCATGACCTCCATGTTACTTACGGATTAAATCGGCTTAATTGTTAACGTAATAAAGTAAGTTTTTTCTAATTAAAATACCCGAGGCATTTTTAGAGACCTTTAGGTGGAACCTGTGAATTTATAAAAATTCATTTTATTAACATATTTTTGAGTTGTTGCGAAAATTTGACAATTTCTTTCATGTGCTCTTAATTTGTTTAGTATGCTATTATATTTGTTTGCGAGTCTGCTTATTAAAAATCTTCAATCTTCACACACAGGAGTTGAACCCAATACCCGTCAATTATTATTTGACTACCGACCTCTTAACGACCCGATCCCCATAAAAATTTCATGAGATCAGTAGAGTTCACAGTAATGTTGGGTTCACTTCAGTTCAGAATTTTTAAAGAGTTTAGTTTCCTTTTATAAACAATTTTACATAAATTCTTTAATATAGATATTTGATTTTAAATACAAGAATTCTACGACCGTCGCGAACAGGATTTAGATTTCGACTGACTTTGACATTATAAGTTTTAATAGTTTTACCAAATATGGAAAATTCAAATTCAAAATTTCAAATTTCTTCCTTTTACCGAAAGTTAAAGCACCTAAACGACATGAGACAAGTGAGATAACTGAGAATTCTCAGTTGTCTCCGCTAAAAACCGTTTTCGTGCAACAATATTTGAGTTGACGATCTTCTGCTTTAGATGTCGGACAGGCGCGGAGAAAATAAGCGTATATTGTCGTATATTATCCGGAAATAAAGTATGTGTTTTTTTTGTATAGGCTGTAAATAAACGAAAATTGTTTAAAGGATCATCCACAATTTTGGCTATAAAGAACAAAACGAGATAGGTGGAGATAACTCCTTTTAGGCTTCAGTTTTCAGTTCAGTTACAAGGTATTTTCGAGATGAAACGAGAGGGTATCCCCCAAGGGGCTGGGGGCATATGGTGACCATATTTTTCTTTTTCTTAATGAATGTTCGAAAAAGATCCCAATGGTGAAAGTATTTTATTCAAAATATTCAAGGTGTAAACTTGTCATCAACGTCAACTTTTAATATCGGAAAAGAACTACATATATTCGGCACTATATTTGTTCATGGGTTCCACAACAGGCGGGAGAGTGCAATTGTCCCCCGAACTACGACCGAACTTTTAAGTCTTTTTAAGTATCCTTATAAACTAATACTTTATTAGATACGGAAAGACCTGAAAAGGAAAAATTACGCCAAAAATTATTTTCTGCACAGTAAAGTATTGTCGTAATTATGATATGCTACAATAGATCGAGAATATTCGAATTTACTCGAATATTCACAACCGAATTCGAAATTAATTCTTAAATGAACTGATCATTATATTTGCAGGTCTTAACGCCAATATGGTAACTTCTGCCAGTTTCCTTGATATATCAAAAGCTTTTGATAAGGTGTGGATACAAGGCTTAATCTTTAAACTGATTAAATTCAAATTTCCCAATGAGATAATCAGAATTGTCAGCAGTTTTCTCACCAATCGGAGATTCTATGTAGAGGTAAATGGAACAAAGTAGGCCACCAATTCCATTCTGGGTGGCATCCCCCAAGGCTCCGTCCCTGGTCCCCTACTATTCAATATATTTACCGCTGACCTCCCGGGCGAGGGTGAAAACTCAACCACTTTACTATATGCTGATGACGCTGTCACATATACATCAGCATTCAACCCCAACTATGCACTCAAGAAGTTGCAAGAAAAAGTTGACTCCCTTCTCGAATACTGCAAATGCTGGGGCCTTCAGATAAATCCCAATAAAACAGAATTAGTCATTTTTAGAAACCCGGCGAAAAATTCTAGGGGCACCAGAGTATCGCGCCAAGCTAAAACTTTCCCTAAACGGGTTTGAAGTTACCCCTAAGGATTCGGTTAAATACCTAGGAGCCCATTTTAATAACCTCATGCGATTTAAAAAGTATGCAACCCACACTATCAGGAATGCTAATATGGTGTATGGAATCCTAAGTCCCCTGTTGCGAAAGAACTCGAGTCTATCGCCCAAAGTAAAACTCCTGCCTTATAAACAGTTAATCCGACCAATATTAACATATGCGTATCCGATCTGGTTTACCATCAGTAAAACAACCTACCAGGAATTACTAAAATTTGAAAGAAAAATATTAAGGGCTTGTACTGCTAGATATTTTAAATCTCCCTTCAGATGCTACAGCATTAAGGAAGTCTACAGGACGGCATCGTCGCTAGGAAAACTAGAGCCATTGGATAAACACCTCATCAGACTGGCAAGAGGGTTTTTAAGGAGACAGGAGGGACATCCAAACCAAATGACGGCAGAAATGGTACGAGACAGCAGAGACTGGATGCAGCCAACGAATACTGGGACGTTTTTAAAATAAACAGCAAAGCAGACCTTTTCAACGAGGAAGGCAACGTTAGATTTTACCACACAACAACAGAAAATTGTTATAGAGGCTAAGATAAATAAGGAAATATCAAAATTAAGATTAAATATATTAAGTCATATTATTTAAAATAAACTAATTTAGTGTTACTACAAAATTCAGTGTTAGTCTAGGCGCACGACGTAAATAATAAAAATATAATATTAAGTAGACAATGAATGTTAGAATAATTAACTACAGTTAAGTTAATGTTAGAATTCAGGGCCAAATTGTGACTAGCTCGTAGTTAGAGATAATTTAGATGTAATTAGAAATAGAAAAATTTTTAAAATTGTACAAAGTCGCCAAATAAATAACTTATAACTTGCTCTATCTCTTTTCCTGTTCAGTAGCCGAAGTGGTAAGTTCATATTCAACTATCTTATCAGATATTGACTAATACAAAAGTTTTAATTATTTTTATATCTATTGGCTATTGTTAATCATAATTGCGTATAGACCGATATTAGTTTAATTTGTTAATTCCTCTATGTACAGGGTATTGACTAATATGGTGAGTTTATAGGTTGTGTATTTTCATGTAATTGCGATTGCCTTAATACTTTTGAACCGGGTATGGACTTGTACAAAAAATTTACAACTTTCCTAATCATTTAGTATCGGGTATTGATCAATACGAATCCTATCACTAAAATTTTTCCTATTAGTGAATTTCCCTCTTTAGTCGTACCGTAAAACTTATATAATCTAGTACTGCAATGTTATCATAAACACGAAGTACCGGGTATTAACCAGCCTTTGTGTAATGCTTTGTTCATAGACATAATTATCAGGTTCTTAACCAGTTTCTTATGTAAACTGTTGTTTATAATTGGACCGGCCCTTGACCGGTATTTATGTAAAGTTCTATTCACTAATCAATAACACTACAAACGGCTGCCGATAACTGGTTGGTAAGTTACTTTTCATTATCTTTAATACTTGAGTTCAAAGAAAGTCTATAAAACTTATTGCCGACTTCACTATCTCTGAGACCATTGACTCTCCGCAGCATCGACGGAATATCGGTTGCCATATTATTAGCCCGAAACGTTTAAAGGAAGCTTACATGGTCACCTCCACATTTTAACATATTTCCCTCATCCTTTCCTTTCAAGGTTGTGTTCATCCTAGTGCATGCCCTTGAGTTTTGACATTATTATTTAAAAAATATTCATCAATTATTATTTAATACTTCAATTAATTATATATTAAAAAAATATTGATTAAGAGAATGTTGGACGTACAGCACCTTGCTTGTTATCTATTAATGTCTTTGTTTTCATGTTGTGTAAAATTCTCTAATACGTTCCGTTGATGATTCATTTTAATTTTAATGTGGAACGTTATGGATATTCAACTAAATCCTTATCCAATTTCGATGTCACACACACAAATTTCGGGTAAGTTCTCATAAATAGCCCCCTCCCCCTCCCATACTAAAAAAAAACTTAGATCTGCGCCTGGCACACAGAATGTCTTAATAAAAACTTTGGAAGCAAATATCTTAAACCCCCATGTCAAAATCCTAGATCCGCCACTGGATTCAACAAAGTAAGTCTTTATAACGCCTTGGAGGAAATATTTATTAACAAAGTCAGCGTAAGCTAAACTGAAGCTGCAAAAAATAACAAATGTCACAGAATTATACATATAGCAGGAAAGCCTTTAAGTACGAAAACATCAAAACGAAACTTAGTTCAAAGAAATTAATGGATTTAAAGTTTTTTGTATTTTCATTCGCATCCCTACACAAGTTTTACAAGTTTTAATTGCTTTAATTTGTTGGCAAATAACATGGCATTCTTTTCATTAGCTTTTAAGAAGTTGCCTAGCATTTACGCCATACTAACTAACTCACTAAAATTTTTGCTTATTTTCCTTATGTATCCAGTGGGTTTCTCCTTCAGTGATCTATTGTTTTAATCCTATGAAATCTTACATTTTACTATACTACTGTATATTCTTACACAATAAATAGCTCTATGCACAGATAAATATCACATGTTGTTCCACACATTATATGTATATGACGTAGTTGCAACCTACTGGAAAATTCTTTTTAAGAATTCATCCATCATACTTCCATTAGTTATAACGACCAACCTAAAAGCCGGCACGTTTCAAAAACTTTTAAGTTTAAGACAAAGTTTACAAGAACTGACTTTGATATTAAACTCTTTTAACAAATTTCTGAATTTCAAGAGAATTTCACATTCTGAATGGGTTTCTTCGTCTTGTTTGAACCACTTTACTTACAGTAAGAAAATTAAATGCAAAGCAAATGTTGGTTGTTAAAGAAAAACTACTATTATCTTGTACAAATTATTCCTATGTTATATCTATATAGAGAACGGGAAAGGTTTCAGATTTTTTCAGAAGCCAAACATAGACATTTTACAATATAATTATGTAAAAAAACTATTAAGACGCTAACATCAACGTCAAAAGGTTTCCATTGCTAGATTTGTATAAGCTTCACTGAATTCTTTAATTGGAAAACCTGCTAGGTTTGTCTTTGCATGGTTTCTTGATGGCATATTCAAAGCTCAGATGAAATATTACTAAAAAGTGCATTGCTTCCATAGAAAATACTGAAAAGGTTAGCATTGTAAGTAAACATATCTCCAAATTAATACGTGCCTTTAAGGCAGGGTTGTAAAAAGATCAAAATGATCAGATCAATAAATCAAGAATAGTTTTGTATTTAATCTAGAAACAAATCAAATAACAAAAAATTATTGATCTGATCTGTAGATCAGAATAGATAAAAATTTGATATGATCTTTGATCTGATCTAGATCGAAATAGATCAAATATAGAAGAGTTAAAAGTTTTGTATTTTAAATGATATTTTTATTCAATATTTAGATAAACATGTAATAAAAGCTACATTTCAAAGTTCTTATCTGTTGTATTACACCGATTCGGAACAAGGACATTCTTGGCGATACTAAACATCCGCTTCACAGATGCACTACTTAGTAGTGGAGTATTATATTGTAGGAAAAGCGCCTTTAAAAATTCACGTAACGTTCAGGCAGTATTCTGGTTCTACCCCACTTCCCACCAGCCACAACACCAAAATTTTTTTCTCGTTATATCAACCAGGGAACATACTCTTCCAAGAGAAAAAGAATTATCCAAATCGGTCCACGCGTTACGAAGTTAGACTACCCCTCCCCCACCCCCCACCATAGGACCAAATTATTCTCCTATTAGCAATGGGAGTTCGCACCCCCCCCCCCCCCCCCCATCCACCAACACCCCACCAAATTTTTGCTCGTGGTATCAACCAGGGAACTCTACCCAACAGAAAAAAATTATCCAAGTTAGACTCCCCCTCTCCTCACCCTAGGCCACATTTTTTTTCTTTTTAGCAATGGAGAGTTTTCTGTACAATAAAAAAAGAACCATGCAAATCAGTCCACGCGTTACATAGTTAAGTTTCACCCCCACCCCACCAACAAATTTTTTTAACATTGCACCAACCGGTGAACAAAGAATTTATCTGTCGATATCAAATTAAAGTTAAAAATGTTTACAAAGTATTTTCTCTGACCAAGATCTTATTACAGTTTATTTTATTCTTTATGAATTAAATATATAAGGAATTTTTTTGGCTCTTCAAAGAATGGCGTGAGAAATGATTTATCAACGCCGACAACCGTCTAACAATATCTATGAGAATATTATTGAAAAAACAGCCTGTAGAAGGCCCATTTAATATTTATTTGATACTGTGTAAAACAAATGTTGTAGTCAGGTTAAAAACAAATACATTTATCAATTTTTCGAGAAAAACTAAACAATCCCAGTCATCCTCAAAAATGCTAAATCCCGTAAATTTGAAAATATCGGATCCCGCAGGACTGAATATAGTGCCGGATCCAGCGGGATTACGGAATCTCCCTTTGCGGGATTGCCAAACCTTAACCTATCTAACCTAATCTCTACAGATTTTATTCTTGCAGGTTCCATCAAAAGAAACTGTTGGACCAAAACAAAGGATGGAACTCCAGCAGGTGGATTTCAGATAGTCATTTCCTCTCCTTCATTTTGATTCTTTGTATGTTTAACTTGCAGATATGCCATCATCCTTGCCGGAAGAAATATCGATTTTCCTGCATCTCGAAACACATAACTTTTCTACTAAGATGAGATGTTTAACAATAAAAGGGAGACAGTATATTCTTAATATGTTCTGAGCGAACAGAACTGTAATAGTTGTTGCATATTCCCCGGCATCAGTAACTATGTATATACAGGGTGTTTTACATAAGGATTGCAAAAACAGGTTGGGTGATAGATCTCCAAACAAAAATTGTACTGCAGGGGGGGGGGGGGGGGGGCAGGGTTAGTCATAAATTTTCAATTTTCATGGTAAGCACATCACTCAGTTATTTTTATCTTTTGATGTAATTAACGCAACGACCTCGAACGAACGCTAATAAACTATTATCCCCATGACCTTTCCAAAATTGTCAGTACTGTTGATCTATTTTTTTTACGGTTGCAGGTACAATTACTTCCAAAAATAAAAAAATTCAAAATTTTTCCGAATTTTCTCGGAAATGTATGTAATTAGTACACCTGTTTTGCAAGCGCGAAATTTTTTTTTTACTAATAGCACATATCCCACAAACATTTCAGGAATATTTTCAGAAAACGTCCCCGAAGCATTTCTATGTCTGATGTCAGAAGCGATCCCAGGACATTTTATGACTTTTTACGAAGAACGTTCTCGTAAATTTTCTGGAAGGTTTCTGGTCTCAGCCCATAAAATATATATCGTGGGGACGTTTTTTGAAAATATTCTGGGTAAAACATTCCCAGAATTTTATTCGTTTGAAACCAAAATCACTGCAAGTAAAATTGAGAGTTCAACTTCGTTTTCCTCCCTGGCTTCACCTTGCAAAGAACTAAATGGCAAACGCAGCAAGTTGCCAACGTTAAATTCAAACATGTATTTAAAACACTACTACAAATCCAATATACAACATTCAACATTCAAAAATAATAATTGTGAAAGATGAGATTTGAAGAGCTCCTTTGTTTTGAAAGTCTGAAACAGTTGCTATAATTTTATCAAATCCCAGCAGAAAATCAGTCACCGTCGATAGTAGGCGGAAAGTGTACCCTTATTTCCCCTTTTCTACAATAACATAAGTGGACAGAGAAACATGACTACCTCTCAGCTGAAAATTTCGAAATGGACACAATTTTGGTTTACTATTCAAATGGTAATTGTGATTGAAAAAACTTAAAGTCTTTTCATATAAGACTGTATTAGTAAAGGACTATGTAAGATTTTAAAGCACTCAAAATAAATTCTTCATCTTTTTAATTTATTTTGTAGAAAGGTTTTCTTACATCACTCACCATTGCTTAAATATCTAAATCCATATTATTTTGAAAGTGTAAAATCTGCCAAATTTGAGAATTTAGATTAAAAAAACTGGGCAGAACTCAAAAAAACCAAATTAACTTCTTTCAGGAGATTAAGATCTACGTCCAATCTACGTGTATTTCACATGAGTTTCTGAATACGATTGTACGTGGCAGCATAATATACTTGTCTATTCCACTCGTTATATTTCACTTGGAGTTAACGTGGCAATTCCGCGTAAACTAATACGCATAACTTCTAGGACATTGGTATACAAAATTCAACTTACTTTTGAAGCAATTTCACGTCGAATCATCGTGTATTCCACGTGATTTCTTTTACCGGGATTGACTTCGCAGCGAAAAACAATTTGTATAAAAACTTAAAATCGCACAGTTGAATATCACTTATTTCAGATTTTTCTTTAAATAACGAGAAAGAATTCTCGTTGTGGAATCACCAAACTAGATATAAAACAAGCCAAGCGATCACAAACGCATTCATCTAACATTTACAATTTTTTAAAACATTTTTTAGATTTTTCGGATTATTACACAAAATAAAGATAAAATTCAAAAAAACTCACGAGCGAGCTTGTTCAGTTCTTAAATAGATCGAAATTGAAAATAAATAAATCGATTCGAGCTGAATCAGTCCTGTATTAAATCGATTCAAAAATCGGCAGATCGAAGCCTTACCGATCGATCTCTTGAGATCAAATCGAAGATCACCCAACCCTAAAACCGAGAGTATATTTTCTAATAGCACGGACTTTCGATTTGAAATATCGGAAGATTCTGGGACGTGGATCAGCAAATAATCACCCTCGTTGGCATGGAGATCGTATGGAGAAAGATCGATCTTTTACGTATCCACGATCTTAAGAATCAATTTATCGCGTTAGAAAAATCTCCTCCAGTAGATCGGTCTTCCAGTCGTGGCTTTTAAAAAACGTTTTTAAATAGCTAAAGTACAAAAAATAAATATCCACATTAAAATATCATTAAAAATCAAATATCACTGTATCATGTTTTTAAAAGTGGGGGGAAACAAATATTAAACTGACAGAAAACCAAAATGGCGACAATTTCGGTCACTCGCAAGTTAAAAGAATATATAAGTAATATTAAATAAAAAAGAAATGAATAGTAATCCTTTTTTTGGAACTTAATTGTCTTGTGATGTCGTCATCATGTAGAGCCAAAATTCTATTCATTCTAAGAGCGCTGCTTGCTTTTCTTGCTTTTTCAATGCGTTGAGCCGCACGACCACCATGCCATCGGCCCCGGGTTCGAGACCAGATGACCCCTTGAGCTTTTATTAAGAAATTAAAATAATCCACTCCGTCTCTGGGCTGTTGTCTAGCTCGCAGCAATGCAAAACAAGACTCAAGTTTCCTCACTTCCCTTACCCTAATTCCCTTCCGGCCAAAACCGTGCTAACGCATCAAAGGGTTGTCCCCTAGGATTTGGCCACATCGTATAAAAAAAAAAAAAAAAAAAGATTTCGCATTTTTCGTGAAATAAAAGTCTCATATGGTAGATGAAAACATCAAAACAATGTGATACACACATGTGTATCGCTTTAAGCTTAAAAGTGAACTTAAAACCGCTGCTAACTTTTACCAGTCACATTCACCATACAGTCATAAATCTCCCTAAGCTTACGTTAACCTAGATTCACATGTGGGTGCGAATAGCTACAGCCTTATATTGATACACAAGCGTGCTGTAAAGAAGATAATATTCACGCGTATACTCTCTTTCCCGAAATATGTTTGTGAAGGATTCAAAAATCGGAAGATCGAATAGTCAAAGATCGATCTACCAAGATCGAATCAATGACCGTCCGTCCCTACTCATCCTACTGATCAGGCAAGACGCTGGAGCGAGCACGAGACGAGTCGCAAGACGGTTAGAGGTATCTTCAGTTAAAGACTGGAGGGCTATTAATTGAGGAGGATTACGTGCATATCATCATGGTAGTGTCTATTTACCACCCTCAAATTGCCGTGTAATTTCCGTGTACACGGAAAGTAAACAGAAGTACAAGGAAATACACGGAAATAACGCGGTAGTACACGAAAAGTACACGGAAAGTATAAGTACAAATTTCACAGACTACACGGAACTACACGTAAGTACACAATAAGTGCAAATAGTCAGTTTCATATTCATATTACTGGTAATAGTTTATCACAGCCTGTTCTAGATACAAATCTGTCGGGGAGGAGGGAGCGACAGCCCCCCAGTTAATAAAGCAACTAAAAGCCTGATTAATACACCTCTTCCTCCCAGAAAATCTAATTAAAATTTGACGGAACGTATACGCAACACGTTCCGTCAAATTGTTATTAGTTTTTCTGGGAGGAAGAGGTACACAAAACTGCTAGATCTCCAGTCCTTACTCCATTAATGGAGATGAATAAAAGTTAAATTTAGTTCAAGCCCTGTTAATAGTAGAGAGGAATTAATTAGGAGAATTCGGAAGCAGGCAGGACTACAGGCTGGCTACAGTACACCTGAAGGAGGGAATTACAAGGGGTTATGGCACGCACTGAAAGTGGCGAAGTACATTTCGAACAGCTTTTGTAACATATTATACTATGGTTAGTTGTAATATGTTTCGAATACACTAAAAATATTTCAGGGTTAATTTGAGTTTAATTTCAAGATTTTCATAATATTCACCAAAAGGTATATGTATAAATTTCTACCTGGTAAAGTTGCACCATTTTGGAAATACAATAAGGTGGGCAATTTAATAGAAATAAAAAGTAGGTATATGAATTACATGTATTTCCGAAAAAATTGGGTAGTTTAAGTAATCACAAAACATTTTTTTCACTTTTGTTAGTGACTGTACCTGCAATGGTAGTTGTTCGATCAACCTTGTTGACAATTTTGCAAAGCTCATTGATAGTGATGTTTTTTTTTGTATCGCTGCGTTAAGTAGATCGAAAAATAAAAATAAAATAGTGATGTGCATACCATGATAATTGAAAATTTTATTCATCCTGTAACTTCCACCAAACGAATAAGATTGCGCCCACCCCCTTTCATAAAATTGCTTGTTTCTGCCCCACTTATTTTGGCACACGTTATGTGAAACACCTCGTATGACTAATTTTCAACTTAAAAGGTATCATATATCTATTGACGGACAATATATCGTTTATAAAGAAGAAATGTAAAAAGTAGAAATAAACTTTCAAGTGGTCGGCATCCATTCCGATTTTCCCAAAATACGTAAATACGTCGAAATTTCAATTTCATGATTCGATTAGTTTTCCCAATAGCCCTATGGGAGTTTGCAAGTATAAAGGTCAAAAGGTCACAAAAGGTCGCAAAGAGGCCTCCTAATTATGAGGGCTTGCCCTTTGTAAAATATGTCAACATGTTTTGTACTAAGATTTTAATAAAACTTATACATATTTGCTATGAAAAAGGAGTAAAGTGAAATTATGTTAACGTCGGATCTGTTGACAGTCGTATGAAAAGTCTGAAAGCTAAAGCTAATGGGAAAAGAAAAAACAAAGCTCAGAGAACTACTAACACGAACTTTTCTAAAAATGGTATTTGCTTTAGTTTTTTCCTTCCAATTTCAAAGTACTCAGAATGCAGGATTTGTCTAACGTCCCACAGAGGAAAGAAACATAATTTAGATGTTTGTCTATTTCACTAGAAATACTTTGAAACGTACTTGTAGGTTTGCAAATAAGAAAACTTTATATTAATGTACATACGTATACATACGTAAATACAAGCGGGGGATTTTTAAGTTAGGACGGTTGAAACTAGTTGATGAAAGGAAAAAGTTGGTCGTTTTCTACTCTTTTATACGATAAAGTTAAAATATTATTATCAAGTGTACGAGTTTAGTATCGTGTGTACACCGGCTTTAGCTTTCGGCTGTGGTGTGTGTGATTCCGAGGGTCTGGTTTAACTGGAAACATCCACATAAGGAAGTTACTTTTAAGTCCTTAAAAGCATGTGATTATTTTTACCATAGTTAGCGTTTAAGTATACCGAAGGAGTTGTAAATTTTTTCAATAGAGTATATTTCACCTTCAATTTATTTGTAGTTTATATACTAATTTGTTTATAACGTGTGGTCGTTAGTTCGTTTTCGAAGTTCATTTTATTTCGATACTAGCAACACTAATGCACTTGACACATTTGCAGAGTCAAACCTGCAGGATTAAACATGGACGGTTTTACGCTAAATCAGTGCTGAAAACTATTGAAATAGTGGAAGGTCGGGTTACTGTGGCTCTAGAGGGCAATAATGGCTCATATCAAAAACAAAATATTGAATATCCCACCTCTTTGCAGTAATGACAGTGGCTGTATTCAGAGGCACTCAGCCTTCCCAGCCGCTGGCAGCGGCTAAGGGCTGAGGTATTGTGAATGCATTTTCTTACTTAGCCGCTAACTCAGCCTCTTGTCATATTTTCCAGCCCAAATATTTTCGGCTGAAGTGGGCTGAGTAAGAAGAAGACGATTTTTGAAATTTGTTTCTTCCCTCAGGTTTTGATTAGTGATAATTTTATAAGTAAATATAAACAAATGGAAACTAAAAACTTTCAAGTTGGCGAGTACATTTACTCAGATAATGCGCAAGTTTTAAAAAGGCTGACAGCGGGTAATTAACTAAAAAAGAGGAATGATGAAGATGGCATTAAAATAAATTGTCTTTTTAGATCCGGAATTTGCAAAGCGGTATTTTTCCTCAACGACGGGGATAGAAATGATTGGAGCAAGCAACACCAATGATGCAGAAAAGGTACATTTATTTTGCATCTAGGAAGAAATTTAATTAACTTCAGACTTCCAGGAAAACAATTTGGCATGGACACCGTCTATGTATTTTCTTCTAGTATTTCGAGAGGAAAGATCAGTTTCCCGACAACAGAATTAAGAAACGCGATCTGTGGCAGCAAAATTCTGATGCGCTACGAGGAAATGGAATTTCAGTTGACTGGCAGCAGGCTGAAAAAAAATTTAGGAACATGAAGCAAACTTAAGTTTCAATTCTAAATAATAAAAATAGTAGTGGTCGAGGCCGAGCAACATGGCAATATTTTGAGCAATTTGAACATAAAAAAAAAATATAAGAGATTTCCGAAAAGAAAATTTAGAATTAGAAAAAAAGACGAGTGGAAGCGCTCGAAAAAATGGAGCAACATATTCAAGAAAATAATAGAATTCAAAGTGAATGAAATCACCTAATTTCAGAATTCATTAAAGTTTTGAAGGAAAGGCACGAAAAATAGTCAGTGGTAATTTATTTTATTAAGTATAGGTGATTTTTGTTGTTACTTTATACTTGTTGTGATATAACTTTCGATTTACGTGTTTAGAATTTAAGATTATGAATTTTGCTTATTTTATAATTTAAATATTTATGTTTTTATATTGCCAAGGAGGCTTTTTGTTCCAAGGAGTTATATATTGTTTTCAATTTTCAAGTTTCAAATTTAAGTAGAAAATGGAATATTTGTGTTTTTATATTGCCAAGGAGGCCTGTTGAGTTTTATGTCAATTATTATTATGGAGGTATATTGTTTTCAGTTTTCCTCTTTAGCATTTAAGTATTGCGTAGTATTTTTTCAAATATTCATTTGTACCAAGAAGATATAATATATATGTGATAAGTCATAGTTACAAGATAGCTCGTACCGCAGAATGGCTATTTATCTATTAGTGGTAACTAGACACAACCATTAATAGATAAATATCCATTGGGCGGTTCCAGGTAACTTGTAACTGATAACTTAACATAAATGCCCTGTCCAGAATTATTGGGAGTGCAATATTTTTTTAATTTGTTATTGCCAAAGAGGCTTTTTATTTTTCTTTTGCTGTTGCCAAAGAGGTTTTGAGAAAAATAATAAAACTTTTTCGAATTAAGTTTATTTAAATAAAAAATTTACAAAGATTCTGCAATTTCCTGTCTTTTTCTTTCCCCTAATTGTTTTCTATTAACTATGATGATATCTGAATCTAGTTCAGGAACATAATTTATATCATTTCAGTCAGCATTTTCATTGCGCAATTCTAAATCAAAATTCTGAAGACTATCGTTCATTGTAATGAAATTATGTAGGATACAGCAAGCATATATTATATCTACAGCTAAATCTACGTCACTAATATCTAAATATTTCAATCGACGAAATCTTGCTTTTAAAATACCAAAAGTTCATTCAATTGTTGATCTTATTGAACTAAGCTTTTCATTAAAACGTATAGCTCGTGAGTTAAGAGTCCGTTATCACGATATGATGTAAGGATGACATCAGAAATTGGATAAGCCGAATCTCCAATAAGGTGATGATTTTGTGGTAGCATCGTGTTTTGTTCGTCCATTATTTTGCTGTATAATGGACTATTTCGGAAAACCCTTGCATCGTGGCACCGTCCAGGAGTTAAATAAATAGAATTAATCCCTCTAACTCAGAAGGCGCACTTCATAGGCAGAAGCCTAGAATCATTTGACCTATTCGCCCCATATAACAATATATGGAGGCGAATGAGGCTCCCACACCCATGCAAAAAATATTAGTAATTAACACACGAATAAAATACCCACACATAAAACATGCATAACAAACAAAAACGAGAAATTAAAACAAAAAGCAGTGCGAACAAAATACTAAATTATAAATTGTAGATACATCTTTTAAGTGTCACTTTGTCCACACTAGTATCAAAAACGTCTCCAATATCATTAGCAGACCTACACATGCGATTAATAGGCTCGAACATGCCGTAATTAGTGCGAGAAAAAGCAATCTGAAAAACTGATCGATTACGCAGGGAATAGGAAAGTTCTCTAGGCAACACTTTGGAAGCAAGCACAACACAGTCTATCTTTCCCTGCAGAAGCTGATGCAAAAATATCACATCTGCAACCCAACGACGCCTCTCAAGTGTAACAAGCTGCAGTAACCCTAAACGCTCCTCATAAGGTGGCAGAATAAGAGGGTCATTCCAAGGCAAACAACGCAGGGCCGATCGCACAAATCTACGCTGAACGGACTCGATACGTTTAATGTGGGATCCGTAAAACGGAGACCAAACCTGACTAGCATATTCAAGCAGGGGTCTAACCAGGGACGTATGAAGATGGAGTCTTATTTGAGGGCTTGGAAATTCCTTGGACCATCGAAGAATAAATCCCAGCATAGAGTTTTCCCTAGCAACGACGGTATTAATATGGGAGATGAAGTTCAATTTAACATCAAGATACACTCCCAAGTCCCTGACCCCTTCCACCCGCTTTATAACAGTGCCTTCAAACATGTACTGAAAAGTACGAAAGCTGGAAGACCTCGAGAAGGACATAACCTGACACTTCTCAATGTTCAACTTGAGATTGTTGTTGCGGCACCACTCATAAAAAATGTGCAACTCTGATTGCAAAATCTCACAATCAGCATCAGATTTGATTGGGAGAAAGATCTTAATATCATCAGCATATATAAGAATTTTACATCTTTGAAGCAAATACGAGATATCATCTATAGATAAGATGAATAACAGTGGACCCAGATGACTGCCCTGGGGAACACCAGAATGAGCCACAAAATCATCAGAGAGTGCGCCACGAAAGCGTACCCTATAAGTCCTATTAGATAAATACGACTTTATCCAAACAATAAGCGAGGGCGGGAAACCCAACTTAGCCAACTTAAAAGCAATGCTAGAGTGAGACAGCTTATCAAAGGCCTTACTAAAATCAGTGTAAATACAGTCAGTCTGGCAACCATCTGTGAAACCACCCACAGTGCAGGAAACAAACTCAACCAAGTTTGAATAAAAACATCCGTAAACACAGCTTTATCGTCGCAGGTCCCTACGAAATTGTATTGAAAGAAATATAGACACTAAACATTATCCTAAATATTGATTATATGTAGCTTGCAGTATTATCGAATGAAATCCTTTCCTATTGTAGTAATCATTCGAATTACCTATTGGTTGTTTTATGGGAATATGGCATCCATCAATAGCACCTACAACCCCAGGAATACCAGATTTATCATAAAAGCTCTATTGAATTACTTGATAAATTAAAAAGTATTAACTATTACATTATTAAGTACCTCTGCTATTGCTCTACATGTACTCAGTGATGGCCATTTAATATATTGATATAGGTTGATAATTTTTCCAATTATATTTTTAAATATACCATGCCCAGAACTTTGTGGAATATTAAAACGATCTCCTGCTGCTAAAAAGCTTTCTGGTTTTGCAAGAAGTCAAAGTGTAAACAATATTTGTTTTTTAAATGGAATGTGAACACTTATGTCGGCTATTCCAAGTCTGGTCTCAAGTATCTGCAGATAAACGTTAATTAATTATACTTCATTAAATTTTTATATAAATAAATCTATAACATACACTAAACGCAGCTCGTGATAGTCTAAAATGTTGCCTAAATTCCTCGTCACTGTAATTTAACACTGTCTCTTCGTAATAATTACGATTTCGTTCCCGCACTCCTCTTCCGTATCTTCCAGCGTCGTCAACTCTGGGCTCCGCAAGACTTCTCACACTATTAACAAATGATTGTACGTTCAATCCACTATCCATTTATTCCAAAAAAAGGCTCTCGTTATTAGAATCCATTTTAACTTGATAATTGTTTACTTTTAATGACGTTTCGTTTGACGTACACTTGTCATATAGCAGCTAACTTAGAATTTTCATTCAGCGCAATCAAGCCGCTGTAACATAGCCTGACGTCACGCACATCAGCCTACGCTGAGAAGGCTGAGTACCGCTGAATACAGCCAGTAATAGATTTAGTTTAAGCCGGAAATGTTAGATGGCGCCACTGGCGTCTAGTTTTGGTTGGATGCACGAATTTTTTCAAAACGTGTTTTATTTGCGTCTGCAAAACTTTCTAGCGTAACGGAATTTTTAAGGTAAGTTTCGTTTTATATTACATTTGATGGGGCCAGAAATATATTTAGGAGATGAATGATGTTTATTTTATTATCTCTCATTTCGTCTTACTTTGGCTCTGTGCTTGGTTTAATATTAAATTAAATATTAAATTACCTTCTTGAAAGAACAACTTTGGCTCAAAATAAAACAAACAAACAAATTTTTACAAACTTCAAGTTCTAGTACTTTAACTTCATAGTTGATATCCCTATCTATCAATTAAAAACATTAGAACACAAAGAAGTCAACCACAGCCAGTCATTTAGAGGAATTTCAAAAAATGTACGAAAAAAGTAGCCAAAGTAACCCGAACTTACGCTATTATAAGTTCAGCAGAACTGTGCGAAATTTGAAAGAAAAAGTTTGTGTGAACTATACAATTTTTGCATATTCAGGCGAAGCTATTTTACATATTAGAGGATATGCCAACAAGCAAAAATATATAATTTAACGGTCCAAGTATTTATACAAAGTCGTAGAGCAGCGAACGGATCCTTAAAGAGTGGCCGTTTGGTGTGAAAGTTTGAGTTATCAATACTTCTTTCAAATGAAACCAGCTGAACGGAATGCGCTACAGAACTATGACGACTAATTTTGTAAGGCCGTAAGTATAAGATTACCCATTAACAACAAATATAGCCGAATTAGAGCCTGTATAATATTTTATAAAAATATAAAACTGTCTGCCCGTAATAGTGCTTTGTACAAGGGACGGGACAGTTACAGAAGTGGAGGTTGTATGGGGATCGCAGATTCTGGATAATTGTCTCCCTCCCGGCTATGCAGATCCACCGCCATCGAGGTAGCTCAGAGACCTCATCAGGCTGGCGAACACAGAAGCACAACATATTGCTTCCAACACCATATTTCTTGTGGAAACACCAATATGAACAAAAGTGGTCAGTACCTTTATGAATATTTATTGGCTACTAACCCGACAACGAATGATGATGACTGCATTCAGGTATTGTTGTCCTATTAAAGTAACGTCCCGTCGACTGCAAGGAGGCTTTTGTATACGCACTCACTCACCCTTACCTCCTACAATCGCAGAGATATAGACGGCACTTGAGACCCTGTAAGACTTCACAAAACCCCTACAAAAAAGTTCTTCGGAGACCTTGGCTTCCTTAGAAAGTCAAGCAGATCATTTACCCATATTCGAGAGGAGTAACTGAAAGTGTTGTCACCGAAACACTTCCTTAGCAATGTTATCTAGGAGGCTGATGCTCCGTATACATATAAACCATCAGCTGGAAGTAGCCAGTGATTGGTGCATGGCCGATTCGGGCTCCACTTATAGGGCAGGTAATGATGTCATTTTCTTCTATACCTAACTGCGTAATTCGTGGATTAATTAGCGCAATTAGTGATGTCATGTGTGCCTAACTTTATAATGGCATATTAATTCCTAGCTTCCTTAGGCAATTATATATTACTACCGTTTTCACATTATTGAAGGCTTCATAATTATTTAAGGTATACTCCTTGCATTCCAGCGACCTCCATAGGATTTTTCTCTGGTGTAGTTGTTCTGACTATTTGAAGTATAGTGACACTGCCTTACTTATCTCTCTCTTATGTAAACATCTAACAATCTATCGAGCACTTTTAGCATAAAATATGAGAGACTGATTAGTATGTAATCCTTCGCTGTTAAATGACTGGTTTTCACAGCTTTCGGGATTAAGATCGCTCTTACTTCCCTCTAAGCTGTAGGAATACACTAAGCCAAGAATCAGCTTCTATATATGCGCACTGACCGTTATATGATGTTTTGCTGCCGACCAGGTGACGGAGCCGATCAGCAACTATGTTACTGTAATATTCACGGATGATTCTTAGATGGAACAAGGTGTTGGTGCAGGAGTCTTCTCTGAGGCTCTGAAAATATCGAAGTCTTATCGTCTACCGATCACACCGAGCGTCTTCCAGGCAGAGGTGCTTGCGATTATGAAGGCGTGCTCACTGCTTCTGTGTATCCATTCACCGAAACAGAACATTGCCATTTTTACAGATAGTCATTATGGTGTTTAACTTAGTTACCATTCCTTTTCGGGTAGTGCAGGACTGTCGGGAGTTACTTAGATCCCTTGGCAGTATACTTAACGTAAACTTGCGTTGTATTCCCAGACATAGGAACACTGAAGGGAAGGATATGGCCGACAAACTTACCATGTTGAAGATATTTGTATGCCACTAGGTTCCCTTGGCGTTGGGAAATGCCAGATGGAGTTCCCTGAAAGCATGTAATATTTCAAAGGCAACCTAGGCAAGTTATAATAAAAGTAGGCCATCCGATCTGCTCAACAGGCCGAGAGCAGTTATCGTAATAATCACTGCACTGCACGGCCACTATCGTTAAGGCGAGTATGCAGCTAGGCTGGGCGCCCCTTACAACACACACTGTCACAGTTGCGACGGCGTGAATGAAAAGAAACCATTATTCACCTACTCTGTAAATGTTCGGCTCTTTCCAGATTCAGCAAAAAAGGCTATGGAGAACTACTTATTTGAAAACCTAAAGGCTATCTCAGGGATAAAGATTAAGGAAATAGTCAATTTATTAAATTGCTCTGATTGGCTTTAGTTTCTTTTGCCCATAATAAACTCAGCTGAGTTCAACCATGATTCAGATTTTGATTTGTGAGTGAACTGAGTCTAACAAAAAACCGGGTCTCCAATTTACTATGTATTCGTAAGACACAACCTGGGAAGGCCTATGCCACGCAGTGGAATGACAAAGGCTTATGTTAATGATGTAATATCAATGATTAGAAAGCAGGTGACTTGGTCGCCACTGATTTCACTCACGTGCCGACGCACTTGGCTTAGTAAGAAACATTTTCTTGTTTTCACTTAATGTTCCTGTTTGCATTGAACTGCCTCAATATGATAAGCTTACTCAAAATATGTAGCAGCTTAATGATTCGATATTAGTAGAAATGATACTTAAAGTGTAATGAAACGTACTGTACTGCTATGTAATTGCCGACAGTATTTTTAATTCAACGTTTGATACAGCTTGATTCAACATTTTGAAAAATTTACTTCCATGTCCTCCATATTGATTTTCTACAGCGGGTGAAACTCTAAAAATACAAAATTTTATCGTAAAACTTTTCGGTTGAAAAAAATTCCGTAGCAGTTCTACTTTCACTTCACTTTAATAACGAATCGGCAGTGTGTTATCTTAATGTCTGATTTGCCTTATTGTAATTCTAACGAGGGTTGTGAATGTTTTACGAAACTTTCAGGGGACACATTTTGTATGATGTCGACAAGTGTCATTAAATTAATGAAGTCATATTAAAGGAGATCGCTTATCCAAAAAAAAAGTACGAGGAAGACGTTTCTATGACAGCATGGAAATAATAAACCATCCTATGTGACTACCAAGCCGCCTACAACATCTTTTTAATCATTGATATTCTATCATCAGCCGTTCCCATTCCACTGCCGGGTATAATTCGCGCCCCAACATCAGGTCCTTCGGTATCCACATAGATAATATTGTATTGGTACGGAAAAAATGCTATACGTACTCGCCTTATTTTTACAAGAATTGTTTTCGGTGGGATAATCTTGAACGAAATACTTTTTCCGAAATTTTAACTATAAAGCTGGAGGGAGATGATATTGTAATGAATTTTCAAGATTCCTCAATAGATGGTTCGTTTTGCGACGACTTTGTTATTGAAGATTTTAGCCAGGAATCAAAAGCTCTTGGTTATGTTTTGGTGAGATTTAATGTTGAAAAACACTGTACTCTTTTTTATGGTGAACAAATCATAAGAGATCTTGAAACAAATAAGTGGCAGATTTCTCCCTGTCCAAATGGAAAAGTTATCTTTGTTTCCATTGACTAAATTGTCCAAGAAAGTGCTTTACGAATTTTCACCGAACTGCTGTTATGATATTAATGCATCTTTTTTTATTTTCATAAACTTGCCCATCTTAATAGCTTTTTAAAAATGCGCAACATGTCCAAGTAGAAGAAGGATGTAGAAATTTATATGTAGGAAACTTATAAAAATCACCAATTCAAAGAAATTAAGTTCAAAATGTTTTTTATTTAAATCGAAACTTATTACAATTAATACCATTATCTTACAAAATCTATTCCAAATATCCTCCGCCACTTTCGATGCGCCATTAATCTCCCTTATTTCCATATTTAAGGTATACACCTTGTCGCGAGCCTCTCCCGTATTTTTGATGCTGTAGTTCCAATTCTGCTAAATTATCCGTTTCTATCGTTAATCGACCTTGAATAAACTTCATCCTTCATTGTTTTTGATAAAAAAGGCTCAGCGGAGTAAGATCGGGTTATCTATCAGGTCAAGGAATCGGTGCGCCGCGTCGCGTCCAATACAGCAGTCAGGAAATTTTTCAGTTAATATTGCCTAACAATGTTGGCAGTATGCACTGTTGGTAATTGCCTTAAGATTTTCAATAGGGATATTCTCTAGTACATCTGGCTATGTATTCTCCAAAATGTCCGCATAAGTTTGTCTATTACCTCATTATGAATGGTCCTTTTTAACCGACTTCTCAAAAACAAAGCGGTTCTACGTTCGACAGATATTTTTTTTTAAATAACTTTGTTTCAAATGGACCAATTTTGATGACTTTTTTTGTATGGAGTATATTCACCGATTGGTACCATGTAAAAAAAATTTTTTGGTGTGTTTGGGTTCGGGGTGGGGGTGAAACCTTACTTATTAATGCGTAGATCGATTTGGATGGTACTTATTTTGTTGTATAAAATATGATCGCCTACTGTTAATAATGGAAAAAAAATCTTCTGTGGTGGGTGGGGAAGGGGCAGATGGTACATAGTCTAACTTCGTAACGCATGGACCGATTTGGGTAATTCTTTTTCTGATATATAGAAAATGTATGAAACATTATTTTATGCTTTTTAGCGCTTTTTGTGAAGTCGGTTTAAATTTTTTTAAAACGATTTTATAAATGGGTGCCGATGATACTAGCCCAAACTTTGGTACAAATTTATGCTGAAATGAGCTCACCCTTGTCCGATATGTTTTTTTTATAGACAATGTGGGCAAAGCCTAGGGGACTCTTTTGATGCGTTAGCATGATTTTTCCCGAAAGGGAATTAGGGTAAAGGAAGTGAGGAAACTTGAATGGCTTGTTTGCATTGCTGCGAGCTAGACAACAGCACAGACACGGAGTGGATTATTTTAATTTCTTAATAAAAACAAACGGGGTGACCTGGTCGCGAACCCGGGACCCATGGCATGGAGGTCGTCCCCCTCAACGAATTGATCTAACTCTGTCTCCGTTACTGGTGTTAGTTTCCCATGGAGGTTGCGGTTCTTCCCCGGTAAATTGTGATTTAATCGTTCACAGAATTCGATCCAGAAGGGCCCGGTTCTCATCGTCGCATTCCAGAAGCCAAATGCAAGATTCAATTTTTCTCGCGGAATCAACTTCCAATAGTCCTTGGACTGGAATATGATGATATAAACGATGACGAATAAATAACCTTCCAAACTTTAACTTCAAATACTTCCAATCAACTTGCGATTCGTCTAGTGATAGGTAAAGGGTTTTATCTGACGAGGGTAATTATTTACTTCTCGAGGTCGTAGAATCTTCCGATATTTCAACTCGCAATTCCGTGCTGTTTGAAGTTACACTTCTATTTTCTCTTAACCTTTGAAAAGTCCGCGAAGGTACATTTCAAAGGGAAACATCTTGGAAAATTGAGCTATTATTTTAATTTTATTTTTGTGTTTAAAATAGTGGCTAATGTGTTCTCTTTCAAACGAAACGTAAATCGAAGAAAAATCTTTTACGGTTCACAAGTAACAGGACCAAACGTACAGCTAATACCTGCCATTTTAAGCAAAATCCAACGAAATTTTAACAGCATGAGTAAAAAAGATAATAATTTAGAAGGCAAGTCACAATAAAGACTGGTTACAATAAAGGGGGAATAACAGGGTGGGGGGGGGGGTTATTTTGTGCACTGAAAGTGGCGATGGCCCTTTTAAGCAGCTTTTGTGTCATAGGTACTAAGATTAATCGTAATAAGTTTCGAATTCAATTAAAAGCAAGATGTATTAATTATATGAGCTTCGGAGAACATTTAACGAAATTCTGAATACGTTCTCTACCTTGACATGTTGCATCTTTTTGGAAAGATAATACGGTGGGAAATAGACCTAGAGAACGGGTATATTAATTACATACATTTGCGGGAAAATTTGGGAAAATTCTGAAGTTTAGGTAATCACAAAACATTTGTTGGAAGTTCGATCAACATTGTTGACAATTTTGCAGCGGTCATTGGGTAGTAGTTTTTTGGCGTTTGTTTAATGTCGATGTGTTAAGTAAGTGAAATATGAAATATGAAAATGAATATGAAAATTGCAAATTCATGAATCACCCTTTTACTCCCAAAGCGTTTAGATCCCCCCCCCCTCCCCCGCACCCATACAATGTTTTGTTTGATTAGGTGAGATCTATCACCTCACTTATTTTTGCACACCTAATGTGAAACGCTTAGTATAATCTCGATATTAAAAAAACTTCTATTTATGTTAATGGGTCGTCGTCAGATTTACTAGCAGCTAACTTTACAACAGCGATGAACAACAAATATCATTTCAAAACAAGCCTACAGAAATGTAAGAAAATACACGTAAGTTTACTTTTGGCAATCTTTTCATCCCGAACGTCCCAGAAGCGTAGTCGTTTATCTGACGGTTTCGTGGTGGGCGCTATTTTTGTATGTATGACACATTAATAAAATACGGTGTTGCCATCTCGCTAGCGGTCTAACGTCACGACTTATATGTCGACAAGCAGTGAAACATTTGGCCGCTTTGTATTTGGGAAGGCATAAAGTCATTATTTGTTTAATTTTTCAGTAATTTCTAAAGCATATTTGATACAAAATATTACTCTAATTAGTAGTCCGATAACTGCAATAAATACAAAGTGAAACCAATTTAAAAGAAAAATGGCTTACTGTTCCCACCCTTTCCCTACTTTAAAATTTACCTGAATGAAAACTTTTCTATTCTTGTGGAAACTTTTGGAGAAGTTTCATTTCTCCATAAATTTTCTTATTCTACGATGCTCATGTTTACTCGATTTTTATATTTTTTGCTCTTTAATTCTATCCTTATTCAAAAGTTTTTCACTCCCTGATTTCTCGTTCTTGGTTATATTTATAAAACTTCTTTAACTGCTCTTTGAAACTTCAGAAGATTATGCAGTTACCTCTTAGGATTTTCTTATGTTACACGCTGTCAATGAATACCATCTGTTGTGAATGCTGCTCACGACCACTCCGAAGCATTTTACATCAGACATTTTAAATAAAAGGACATTTTATTTTGAGGACTTAAGCCAAGTCTTTGAAGAAAATTTAAGAGTCTATAAAGTAAAACGCTTAAGTTTTAAATTTGTGATGATAGTGATACATAATATATCAAAGGGTAAGAGAATCTGGATCACTAAAGTTCACTTATTATCAAAAATTATGCAGAAAACAAATTAACTTACTTATTCCCCACTTACCGTGTTTAGCAAATTCATGTTTGAATTTCAAACTTAGTAACAACATAAAAGGGAAACAGCAAGATATATAATTTATATTTGACATCGATTCAGAAACATCTGGCTTGTCGACCCCGACTCACTTTATTCCATCTCGCAGTGAACAGGCTTGAGGAAAGTACTGATTTGGAGGAATACATTTCTGACTAATTCAAGGAAATTGAGCTCAATACCCTAATAATTTTTAGATGTTGATTTACCAAACCGAAAATTGTTAATAAGATCCATAAATTATGTTACTTAAAGGGAATGGCAGTAGGGCTTTAGAGCAAAAATCGGGTATACATTTTTTTGTACAGCTTTCCACTCTATCTGTTGAATGCTTTCAGAAATAATGGGGCCAAGGGAACCTTAAGGAGTAATTATATTTACATAAGGAATCAAGATTAATATAAAGTAAAAAAATTACTACTTGGTAGGATTAAAGAAAATTGTTTATTAGATATTTGTAATCCCTAAAAGTAGGCCCTTACAACATATTTTTAACATTATATATTAAATAAATTATTTTATTTTTATTAATTAATTTAAAATTTTAATTTATTGTAAAAATAAATTAATGAAAATTTTGAACCGCGATGGTAGGCAGACGAACCTTCTTAATTACGAAACGCTAAAAACATATTTTTGTCAATCCATATAAATGTTAGCTTGCATAAATTATTACCATTGACGGTGGTAAACTCAGGTATGCGGAGCATTAAGCTTCTTCATCTGAGAAGAAGAAAAATGTTTCAAGATAACACGTTGGACCTTCGGTTTGAGATTACTTTTAAATACATGCATGTTAAGAGATGATTAGGACAGTAATAGTTTAAAAGAATATTAGATAGTGATAGTTTGTGCGAGAAACAATAACGAGTGATTCTTTTATTGCAAGTGCAAATTTGTCTTCACCCATTCCCGAAAGGAAGTCACCCTTTGTTCCATTAATATATTACAACACAAATCCAAATGGTTCACTTCCCGCTTTGTTACAGCGAACAAACTGCAAAAACAAAACTTGAATTTTATTCTGTAGAAAATTGCATTTGGCGAAATTTTATATATACATAGATAGTATCAGAACTCAATAATCATGTTTCGCGTTATATGGGCACCTAAAAAACATTTATACATATTTTGACAACAAACGAAGGGTTTTAAGTTCAGGCACAACTTCGTAACGCGTGGATAGCTTGGATGTTTCTTTATTGGATAGAGCATATTTCCCCACAGTGTTGCCAAGTCGCCGATGAAGAATGTCACTAGATAGGGACTAAAAAGGACACCTTGTTTTAAAAAAGTCACCAGATACAAAATAATATATTTTTTTCAAAATTGCTTTCAATATAATATTAAAAATTTCTAAGTAACTAAAATATAAATACTACTACTCAATAAAAATCTGTATTTACCTGAATCACAAGCGTATTTACCTTTAATTGGTGCTCATTAACTTAAGCGTCATGTAATTTGTTCCTTTCAATTTGTAAAGGGAAAGGGAGGAGAAACAGAGAACTATTAGAATGTGATAAAGTTCTAATTTTGTGGGCGATCCTCTTATCGTAAGCAACAGAAAATGAGTGTCGTTGAAAGTTTCGGGGTCCCGCTGGAAAGTCATGAAGTCTCACAGGAAATTGTTCAAGTTGTCTTACACATGCGTTTAGCTTAACAACAAAAGCATTAAATGAGCCCTCTTGAATGTGTGGTGCAACACCAGTTATAACTGAATTAAGTAGTAACCCAGCAAATATGTATAAAAATAGTCAAAAACAATGAGAAATACGGAATATTTACGTTAAAACGTTAAAGAACATTTGGTGTCATCAGAAGAGTTTCAAAATCACAGTGTCGCTAAAAATATCAATCATTAGAAAGGTATTCGAAAACACCAGATTTGGTGACAAAGTCCATGATTTGGTATCACTGCATTAAAAGTCACCAGAAGTCACCGCAGTGGAAGTTAAAAATCACCAACTTTTAGACGTGTCTGAGAAAACAAAATTCTGTTACTAGGGAGGTGTTCGAAAACACCAGATTTGGTGACAAAATCACTGAATTGGCATCACTGTTTCCCCATTACCATCTTATAAGTTTTAAGGTGTGAATAAGGGTGGGGAGTGGCGAAACCTAACTTCATTATGCGTTAACAGATTTAAATAATTTTGTGTGGTATTGAGAATGTTCCCTGATGCTAATTTGAAATTATGTGAAATAAGGTGGGGGTGAAAGAAGGCATATTTTAGAGTGATAGCTTCCTAGAGGGAAGGCACATTAAGCCATGATGGCCTTGGGGGAAGAAATCCTTAGGCTATGATGGCCTAACTTCTTCCTTCATAACACCTAGATTAATTATTTTATAGGAAGGGGGAGGCATAGCCTAACTTCGTAAAGTGTAACTGGATTTAGACGATTTTGATGTATTGATTATTTTCGCCCAATCTAGCCAAGAGAAAAATGTTACACCTAGGGTTGGAGAGGGGGACGCGTGAAGCTTAGCTTTGCAGTACGTGGAACGATATAGATTATTCTTTTTTGTTATTCCATTGCTACTAAAAGAAGAAGTGAAGGCTGGTGCCTATCTTCGTACCGCCAGGGTCGTCAGATGTGGCGATTTTTCGCCAAATTGGCGATTTTTCATCAGTCCTGGCGACAGAAAATATGAAATTGGCGATGGCGACTTTTTTGATCGATTTTTCATCGATTTTGGGCGTTTTTATGGCGATTTTCTTGAAAGAAAAATTGACAGATAATTTGCCTTTCAAAAATTTGTCAAATATTCCACCTCAAATAAAAATACGAAAAAATACTTTCTAAAGTTTTACAAATGTAATATAAATCATTGTAGCACAGTTTTCTGAAAAATTTAGCTAATTTAAGTAAAAGTTGCCGCAATTGCAAGTGACACTAGAAGTGACAGAAAATTATGTTCTACGACACGTCTCATGAGTTAGTTGTCGGCTTTTTCGCAGTTTAATTCAATGATTTTTGATAACTGTTAGGAGAAATAATGGAAAATGGTTTATCAAAAGTGAGAGCTCCTATTTTAGCAAAAAGTCGTATATTTTAAGGAAACCTACCAACATGTACCACAGAAGAACTCGAAAGTATCTGTAATATATACGGAACAATTCTTGGCTCTTTGGAGCAAAACGTTTCGGATTTGTACAATTTTAAACAGAAGCGATTGCTAATAAGGCAGCTCAAGCACACGTAACTGGACTTTTGAATATGTATAGATTCGTTAGTTTCTTTTTACATTTCGTAGAGAATATGCCGAATATATAGACCAGCGTCTGAAAAGGTTACATTTAAAAGTTGATTTGTTTTTCCCAAATGTAGAGGTACCAATTGGGAAAGTTCTCGTAAATATTTCAGTATCGAAGTATCACAGTAAACATATTTTAAGGACAACCAGCGGAACACCGTAATATGTCAGTGGGGGATGCCATTAACTTAATAGCGCATGATTTTCAAATCAAATTGCGCGCAGAGAGGCAGCAATTATTGCCGACAGCTGTGCCAGTCATTCGTCCAACTAGCTCAGTTGCAAGGCGTGAGTGACAGTTGACGGGCTGAGAGTAAAAGTGACCTATTTATAAGGTTCGGGCAAAAGTGGCTTAGAAAATGTTCCGTGCAAAAACGAATCGCGTGAGATTCCGGGCAAAAACGACTTAACTACTTAACTGCATTAACTTTGCATTACTTTTTGTAGTTAAATCGTTTTTGCCCAGAAATTTTCTACGATTCGTTTTTGCCCGGAATCTCTCGCGATTCGTTTTTGCGCGGAATATTTTCTAAGCCACCTTTGCCCGAACCTAATAAATAAGTCACTTTTACTCTCAGTCCGTCAGTTAAAGGCTGAGCTAGGAGATGCAGCTGATATTCCAGCTCCTCAACAGAAAATTGTCGAACCTGATCCAGAGATCGAGTTGCAGAAGAAAATTCTAAGAATCCTCAACAAGTCATCTATAACGGAGTCAAAGTATCAACAATTGCAAATCACTTTAACTTTATGTAGACAATGAAATACATTTTATTGGAAGTCTTTAATTGTTTTGCGTTTTTCACGAAACTATTTGATATTTGGCCCGTAGATAGGAATTGGTGGCAGAATGACAGCCGTGTAGTTAAATTTTGATGTTTGAGTCTAATTTTTTGGGGTGAAATAGGAATCAAATGGAATTGTTTTTAATGTCATGGAGTGGGGTGAAAGATTGTAAAAACGAGTTCAAAAATATAAATGTCCTAGCAAAAGTCATTATTAGTGGCTTAAGCAACATTCTGGTAACGATTGCTGGACTAAAAACCAACGGAACTTGGGGTATATAATTAAAGAAATTACTCGTACTGTAACACAGTATATTACATACCCAATAAAAAAACAATTTATTGTAATATTATCGCGATAAGCTAAATGAAGTGACTAGTTGCACTTACGTGTACTTCCTTGTCTACACGTATTCGCCACCTTGATTTCCACTTTGTTATTTTGGCGATAATCATGGCTACAAAAAAGTAATAGATTGGCGATTTTGGCGACTTTTTAGTGTACATTTGGCGATACTCTCTGTGTAATATCTGGCGACCCTGCGTACCGCGTTCAGTGATTTGGACGGTTCTTTTATTGTTCTATAAAGTATTTTGCTCCCTTTGTACCGTGATAAAATTGTAGTTTCTAGGCTCGGGTAACGTTATGCTGGGATCTCAATGATTATAACTATTTTAATGTTGTACCTAAAGTGAGCATGGGGATTAAGGGAACTAGTCGCTTTACTTGCATGATAGCGGAGACTAATTTCTTAACGTGTGGCCGAATGATGCTGTTTCTTGGTATATGGTACACTACCGCTGCAACTGCTGCAATCGCTTTGTTAATACCAGCAGCATTTATGCAGTATTTAAGCCAGTATCGTTAGAGTTTTCGAACTTTCTATTTGTCATTTTTTCTATTTGATACCTTATTAATTTTAATAATAACTAAAACAAATACAAGAATTTAGAATTAAATTTGTATTAACTGGAAGATGGTACAGTTAAAGTTGTAAATTTTAGGCTCAAGAACAGGTAGACGAGCTGTGCGCTTGCTCGGTTTCTTGCGACAGGCAGCCGTATTTTAAGAATCAGTTGTTCTTGTTGCTTTAACATCTGAAGATAGTTGTTCTATGATCTATGTAGAGGTCTATTATCCAGGGCAATGTCGGTTAGCTTGGGTTATCTACAGAGTTGTAAGAACTTCTTCTGGGGACTTGACGCCGTGTTAATAGAAAAATACTTCACTATAAGGCCCAATGTAATAAGACAAATGGTTTGAATGGTATTTTCGCCGATCTTCTGAATCATTCGTATAGAAATTTTGACAATGCATTGAGAAGATGGTGAAACATTTGAAATCTTTTCGTTTATTCCAGTTACTGCTATTAATGTTTGCTTTGCGGTAACAACTAAGAAAAACAAATTCAACTGGGCTGGATTCCCTACATCAAAGTTTTATAAAAATACTATTTACAATAAATTGTTTTCCCTATTCTACACATGTATTTAACAAGATTATAGTTAGAGCAAGATTAAATTAGTATGGACGATTTCAAAATTTGTGCATACCTCTTCGCGTTTCTTTCAAAGGCTTTTGAAAAAGTAATTCATTCGAAGGTTCTACCCCATCGACAAAGCAGCCACCATAGATTCAGTTAGATTTTCAATCAGGCTTCCGAACTAAGTACGGCTGTACCATGTCTTTGTTCAAATTACTGACGACATAAGAATTTCCTGTGAAAATGATGAATTTACAGCATTGGTTCTGCTTGACTTCTCGAAGGGCTTTGACGAAGGAGGGTCTTGTTTTGGAAACTTAGTTCGATATTTAACTTTCGCGTGACATGAAATTTAATATTGTCATATTTGCGAGCACGCAAATTAAAAGTTATTTGCAATGATAAGTGAAATGGACTGGTCCAAATTGTGTTAATCCTTATGCCTCTGAATCAAATGCTATTATATTCTACAAATATAATTTTAAAAATTTTGTCATTTCCAAGTGTTATTCTTGATAAAATAGTTATTCCCTACAGTGATTCAGTTAAAAAATTTAGCCTCATTTTTAATAAGTCTCCAAATTATTCAAATCATATCAATAGTATCGTTGGTAAAATATATGCTTCTCTACGAAAGCTGTCTTTATCTGCAGCTTATATACCTCGAGCTTCTCGTGTTATGGTTGTAAGGTCCTTGGCGATTCCCCAAGTAAAAATAATTTAGGTAGTATATTTACGCCCAAACGAAGTGCAGACGTTAATATTTCTAAAAGTATATATGAGCCCGTTGCTAGTACGCTCGCTCAGTACTACTATATTATGTACACTCCCGCTACACCACACGGATATGCACGCTTCCGCTACATGCACGGAAATCTAAAAATACGCCTACCAAGCTCCCATTAGAGTACAAAAAAAAATACGCCTGCCACACGGGTACGAACGCTCATCGTACAGGCACAAAAATGTGAAAATGCGCCCGCCATAGAGGGTATACAACGCTTCTGTTACTGTTTTAGCTTTAACACATTGGAGACCTGTTACTCACCGCGTGAATTATGCAAAATCTCACCCGTATGCACGGTGGACACCGGGTCATCGGCTACGTGCTATTAAAATTGATCCTAATAGTCACTCACTAGGTGAGTCATGATAATAATAATGATAAAAATTAACTAAAATGTGTTTTTTTTATATTTTTTAGATTCAGTTAATCTATATTGTAACTGCACAAAGTTGCCGGCTACTGGACATAGTCTAGAGGTACTGGAGATTGATAGACGTCGGAAAAAGTCTAAAAAAAGTTTGAGCGCACTGTGCTTGACTTGGACTATTTCATGCGCCTTTTATTGATACTTGCCTGCAGCAGGCTGGCATTTGGAAAAGCAGTATTTTTACTCAGACGTACCGCGCCTCATTTGGGTGTCACACAGTCGTTTTGACGTTGTGTGTGCCTGTTTCAGGCTAAAAATAGGCGAGCCTTATATTTACTAGGATCTTCTTTTTCTGTACAGAGCTATTCATCTCACCACCCTTTTTCGCCAATTCATCCATTCCCTCATTGCCTAGGATATTCCTGTGTCCGGGCAACCATCATATGCTCACCCTGTGATATCTGGAAATCGTGCTGCTCTTGCACAATTGCACTAGCCTCGATTCTACCACCACAGCTTCCAGCCCTTTAATGGCCTCGTGACTGTCAGTATATATGCGGATGCCCTATTGGACTTACGTGTAGATACAGTCTATATGATTCGTGCAAGTACCATTGCCGGAGTATATTCCTGCTCCTATATCTGCACCCGTTTTAGATCCATCCGTATGTATGGAAATTTCTGATACTTCCTCCACTTTATTCCTTTCCCATTCATTCCTTCCTGGTAGGCAGCCTAATATTAAGGCGCCTATTGCTCGAATGTCCGTTGAACCTCTACTTCCAGCAACCAGCATTGCTAATAATGAAAGAACATGTTCCTTGGATGAGGTGGGAACAGGCAGGGATAATATATTGGATAATTATTTTTCTGATGTATAGAGTATCTTCCGTTATTGGGGCCGCGACACAATTTTAAATGGTGGGGCTGTAGTAGGGGAGGGGTTGGATGCCAACTTGTTAACGCGTGGAAGTGTAGAACAGCAACTAGGTCAGTTGCTTCCAAAAGAATCTGAATTAGAATTTTCTGATTAGGATAGTGAGGTATGTATATGAGCATGAATTCGAGGGGTTAGACTCAGCCCAGGGAGAGTGCAGAACCACAAAATATACCGCCTGATGTTTAGCTTTTATCAAAAGATAGAAGAATTGTAAGGTGGTTTCTAAACCGGATATTCGTAGCAGTGGAATAAGAGCGGAATATGTTTAGAAATTCCAGCCAGGGATCAGTTACTTTGCAGTTGAGATATTTTGTCTTCAGTTGAGTTATGATTAATCTTCTTATTCGTCAAATGGTGTTGAAGAATACTAGCTTGCAGAGTGTACGGTGTAAACTGGAAGAATATCGATGTGATAACTCAAGAAGCATATGTATGTACATTGGCCTACTGCTGTTAACGAAAATTTTCAGAGTTTAGAGGATGGTAAAAGAGGACGTTCAATTTTTGAAGCGGTAATAACTCTGAAAACGTTCAAACAAATATCTCGTTTACTACTGTTTGAGAATCGAACAGAGAAACAGCCAGGCAAAAGCCGAGACAAACTGGGGCCTATCGACACTTTATGGGATAAGTCTGTGACAAGTTGGCGCCTTAATTATAATTCTTCAGAAAATATTATTATAGATCAGCAATTGGTCCGATTTAGATTGCGAAGTAGTTCCCGACAGAACATATTCTCAAAGCCAGTAATATATGTTATGAAGATATGGACATAGTGTTACAGTAAAACAAGGTTCTGCTGGAATATGCAAGTATACCTAGGACAAGCGAGAAATACCAGAGCAGAAATCTTGTTATTGTTGCTCTAGATTTAGGTCTAGGATTGCAGGGTCATACTGCTACATGTGACAACTTTTTCTCTAATAAGTACAAACTTGCGATGGGATTAAAAACAAGGCGCATGACTACGGTTGGAAGAGTGCACGTGAACAGAATGTTCTTTCCGCCAAAGATGCAACAAAGAATAGACGTAATATTATTCTTATAAGCTAGTTACATCATGACTGAAGAGTTGCTACAGAAAGTAAAAACCTTCCTGAAATAATTTCATTTTATAATACTATCAAAGCAGGTGCAGGTACATTAGATCAAATTGTGCAATATTACTCCTGTCGGAGACGATCTAAGAGATGGCCCGTAACACTTTTTTAATCTGAATCTGTAAACATTATCCGGTCCATTAAGTCATGAGAACCATCAACTTCTACTGAACAGCCGCTGCTAGGGCACTTAAACATGCTATGTGTAAATTTTGGCCTCCATCGTTTGGCTCTTTTTTTGGTGTGGTCTATGTGGTCTGTGGCCTATCCCCTCTTGCCCTGTAAGGCTGTGTAGGTCTTCATAGGAAATGACCTCCGGCCAATTGATGTTAAGGATGCGCCGGAGACACCGGTTGACGAAGGCTTGTAGCTTAGATGTTATTTGACAGGCTACTTTTCATGTTGAACACAACAGAACAGATTTTACGTTGGATTCCAAGATCAGGTGTTTTGTGCGCTTGGAGATGTTGTCATTGCGCCAATTCTCAGCAATAGTATTAAATTCAACTAGAGCCTTATTGATGCGAGCCCGAACATCAGCTTCAGCTCCGCCGTATGCTATAACTATGCTTCCGAGATAGAAAATTCTATCCACTTGTTCTATTTGCTGCTCTTCAAGATAAATTTCATTTTGTCTCCTCGAGTCCAAGCTCATAAGTTTGGTCTTAGCAGCATTTATCTTAACCCCTGCTCTGCGACCTTCTCTACACAGGGTTTCGGACATGAGAGCTACTCTTAATCTGCTTGTTGGATAGGAGGTATACATCATCCGTAGGTCGTAAGGTGGTTAAAAAGTACTACACTGACGAGTATAAATGCTCAGAAAAATGCTTGGTCCGGTCTCGCTCTAGGCGAAATCAAAAAAGGGAATTTCGCAGGGAAAAAGGAGAGCGAGGACAAGTTGTCCATAATAAAATGATAAAAACTAAAATCTCGTCCACTCTCGTCAAGTCAATCAGCGAATTATCTCGAGTATCGTGAAGCCCTAGTTAGCTTAGTTTTGGCCGGAAGGTAATTAGGGTAAGTGGAAACTTGAACCCTTTTTTTTGCATTACAGGGAGCTAGACAACAGTATAGAGACAGAGTGAATTCTCAATAGCAAAGAAGTGTCGAACCCGGGAACAATGGCGTGGCGGTCGTCCAACTCTTGTTAAATAAAAAACAATAAACTGTTTCCTACCAAGATAAGTTGTTTCAATATTGTGTATCCTCTGAAATCTTATAAGGGTCCTTTTTGACTTGCCGGACCTCCAACAGAAATTTTTTCATAAATATAGGCGACTGTGGGTTTCTATAGTTAGTATTTATGGCATGTAAATAAATTTGTGTTGTAATAAAATATCCAAAATGACGACCATCGAAGCTCCACGAAAAAAGGTCTGCAAATTTACGTAGGCAAAAAAATTGTGCGTCATTCTGTGACTTTCCTAGTATGGGCATATTCCGAGTATGGTCCGATTCCCTGAAGAAATCAGGGCACTTTTGCTCCTCTGGAATTTTTCTGTAAACCTAACCATTTTTGAGTAACAAATCTTTAAATTTCCAAAATGTTTTTATTTTGTCCTTCCAAAATCTCAAAAAATTTACGTTTTAAAAAAAAATTTTGAGACAAAAGTTTCCTATTTTTGTCCGGAACATCCGAATATCCAGCAGTAAAAAGTATGGGTTCCCGTTTGAAATTCTAAAGTTGCCCCCACCCCTACCTTTATGGTAGGGGGTTAAGTTTCTTTGGTCAACCTTGCCCACCAAATAAAACACACTTTATTTTAAACTTTTTTTATAGGACGCCACCTTTTGGCTATATTTGGATGGCTACAGTTAAAAAAAACACCCGGTATTAATAATCTACAAAAGAAGCTATTTTTTCAAATGTATTAAGGTAAAAGTCTCCCTTAAATTGGCTGAACTAATTTTATCTAATTTAAAATCAAATCATCGTGGGAAATTCGAGAACCAATACCAGGTTTAGGTTCCATGACCTTTCGAATTCCTTTGATTTCGGGTTCAAGTTTCAAGGATTGCTCTTATCTGCCATATCTCCATTTTCTATATATCTATCCCAAAATCTAATCGTCTTGGATCGACCGATAATTTGCTTATTCAGCTTTTCTTTCATGCCAAAGATTTCGTTTTATAAATTATATATGCTCCTGATGGATAAACATTTCAACGTTAATAGTACTGATGTTTTTTGTCCTGGAAATCACAAAATTGCCTTAAGAGTCAACACACGAGAACGCTTTTAAAGGAATGCTTACAAATTGAATAACTTCACCCCTCAACATAAATTCGAGGAAACAAAAAAAAGCTTTTGGGAATACGATAAATATTTTTCTGATCCTTAATCGTTTGCTTTCCTTAGAAAAACCTCTTGCAGAAAACCAATTATTGAATTATCGTTTCATAAACTCGTTATTTAGTGCCGCTAAATTCGATTAGAGGTCGAATTAGAGATAATTCACTTTAGCGACTTATCCTGTTGCCTTTAAACTTCCAATAAAGTCTTCGCTAGTTGCATGTCGCGGATCTCCATAAATGAAATTTACGACCAGGATATTAAATTCTTCATGAATTTCAAAGGAAGAATATGATATTAAAAACTTTATTGTAAAAGACGACAATTAAAATATTTGTATGGAAAATTGTTCTTTAAACATATATTTGAACTGAGTTCACAAAAAGCACTAAAAATCATAACATAATATTTAATTTTACGTCTATTAGGACCTTTTGAGATCGGGGTATATTAAAGAGACAAGCCAATGAGAAATATTCAATCTAAGCATACATATATTAATCCTACTTATTTATCATCTCGTGAGCTGAAGTATTTAAGTAGTTTTATATGGTATCTTTGATTTAGGATTAGTTATTTTGTTTGCTTAATTTGCACTGAATTCAAAACGTAAAAATACGTAAAAAAAATATAAAAATAAAATTATTTAAATTTTCTTTTAAAAACTATTTTAGTTTTTACTTTTTAGTGCCTTCGTATATGCAACTCGAACAATGCTGCTCCGGTGAACAAAATGATTGTAACAGTCCGATGGGTAGCGTACTCTATGCACATTCCAATAGTGGACATTACTGGGCTCATAGCAGGGTTCTGACAAAAACCAAACTAAGTTTAGTACTTCTTATAAAAGTCCTTATCCGGCCAACGGAACTGTATAAAAGAAAGAGCTTATTTAGTTCATTTAATTTTTATGCAAGCTTTAATTTTTCGACATTAGCTGTGCTTTTTTAATGAGTTATATAGATCTCCGCCATACAAACTGCTGAACCAGTTCATGATCTAGTTCACTATCCCGCTCAAGGGAATTTAAGAAATTTCCTTTTAAAATAAAACGCTGCCAACTTCAATTTCAATACAAATGTAATTAAGAAATAGTGCAATATGGTGGGAGATCTTAAAATGTTACTTTAATTAGCAAATAATGAAATGAATTTAATATATGATGATTTTTAGATCTCGAAGGAAGTGGACCACCACGGAAACAAAAGCTCTCCTTTCTTGCTATTTAGCAGTTCAGTTCAGTTTTCGTTTGCAAACATTCTCGAGGACATGATTAGTCTTGGTGTTTTGGTTTGTTTTTTTTTTGCTCCAATATTATGTAGCACAACTCAATTTGATGTTTTTTAGGTTTTTCCTGTAACGGTGTCGCACTTAGAGTGCAAAATGAAAAATTTGTTACGGGCGTGCAAAACTGCTCAGGATAACGAAAAGCAGACTGGAGCAAGTCCAGCAGTCTGTCCTTTCAGGGAGGAATTAGACGACATATTCGGTGACAAACCAATAGTGAAGTCGGTCCACACAATAAGCAGTCTCGCGCCTAAGCCTTTAGTCGTTTCCAGTAGCCCATCTACAGGGTTAACTAAAGCTGTACCCGACGTCACTTTTGGTGCAACTGCTCAATGCAGCTCCTCAGCATACGCTCTGGAAGTGCCACTCCCACAACGAGCTCCTGTACATCAGGAGGACGGAAGTTTTCAAAAAAGAGCGAAAAAATAAAACGAAGTGGTACTCAAAAAAACTGGAATTGGAAAAATTAAAAAATTAAAGGCTGCAGGAGAAGAAAGATTTATTACTTTTCTTAAATGAAGAAAGAAATAAGAGGCACAAGGAGCTATTACAAGCATTAAATAGGCAGGCTTAATGTAATAACTATTTTATTTTATTTATAAAAAGGAAATTATTTTACTTTATTCATTTTTTACTTAAGTTTTCAATGTAAATAGGCAAGCTTAGTTTAGGTAATTATTGTATTTTATTTACTTCGTTAGTTCTTGTCTATCCGCCAACATTATTTTGTCTGTGGTAATGACATCGTAGGTGTAATCAAAGATTGCTACTACTAGATAAACGACATCGAACAAAGTAGTGACCAATTTTTTGGTTGCTTCCCGTATCGGGCAACCCTGCAGTCAGAATTAACAATTTGTTTTCCGGGAGAGTTTGTGGATAAGAGACACGTATGTTTTTTCATATATGCGTTTGCAAGTATCAGGTGTGCTTCGCTCATTAAAAGATCGGAATACATCGACGGTTTGCGCACATTAGTGGCTGACTCAGTCATGTGATTCACATGAATTCTTATTATTGGTGGTGCTTTTGGGTACATTTTTCTCTTCGACAAGATTTGGCGGTTTGAGCATAAGCAAGAAGTATCACAGCTAATAAACTTGCAGCTAACAAAAAATAACTGCTAAATGCAGTTGAAGCCATTTTTTAACTTGCTACTAAGCACTTTCTTGTTGATGAAACAAAATCCCTGAATTATGTTCTTTATTCAAAATAATTATTTCGGGTATCTAGAACAGAACAAATATTGTTCTAGGAAGCAAAACATACTCCATACTGGCATTTCTACGTGCAAACTGGGATGCATCTGTTTCAAGCAAAGTTCTGGCCATAGCCCTCACAACATTTATTAATAACTCCTGTAAGCGTCTCGGTTTTATTGACAATTCCTTTTTCCAGTTTGTAACTGGAACATTTTGGTGGAAAACTCAGACACCATACAATAACTCTATCCCGGTACATAATTATGACCAATTCCAAGGCAATCTTAAATGGGTTGTCTTCACATCCTAAAAGGATAAAATTTTAGAATATAAAAGTGCCAGAGCCCTTATTTGCCAGTCATCAGACTGTTGTCCAACTAACGCCACGGGAGGCTACGGGTTGTTCTTTGAAAGTTGAAATTAGATTTACTTACCTCAATTCTAATTTCACTGATTTCAATTGCACTAAGCAAAATTTTAATTCACTCACAAGTTAAAATCAAGTGATGCTTGGTCATTCACCTTTAATATTATTAAACACAAGCACGTTAAACAAACAAAGCACTTATTAAACACTTTTTTAAAACCCAACATAAATATTTTTCACAACACAATATTTGTTTTACTTTCAAAAACACGAAATGTCAAACTAGACTGAAAACGAACAGAACAAACGTGAAAACGTAGTAGTCACATTTTTTACCCAAGCAGTTTAGTATTGCCGCACTTAGCATGTAAAGCTTCATAAGCAGCAGCAGTACTACATTTCGCCACATTGCGCTGCTTGCAATCAACAAGAGCAGGTCAGCTGGCATGAAACTGGTCTCTTCGCTCTAATTTCAGTAGTAATGAAACTGAAAACCAGACCGCGCATATACAATTCTACTTAAAAACTATTACGTCAATTTTATGTTACTGAATTTAAAAGTCAATAGTCTTCAATTGTGTTATACTAACACAATTACATTTTTATATAATTTCGTGTAAACGAAATGATATAAATAGAGCGTTCTGAGCTCACAAAATCATTGTGATTTGAACAATCAACGCATTCACATCTTGCGGTCTTGAAGCAAGTACAGAACCTTTGGTGGATTTATTGAAGCCAAAAACTATATAGAATTGTGTCTTGAACAATTCTCTCATCAGCTGTTTTGAGGCTGATCATTATAGCATATCAAGCTTATATATTTCACAACTAGTCTAATAACTATAGCTAGTTGTCACACCTTTCTTCGGTGGATTTTTTGAAACCGAAAAACTCCGTCTTTACGACAATTACTCCACTCGGTTTGTATAAATAAACGAACACGAGTCAAGCCTAAGCATTGCGTTCTGAGCAATCGAACCGAGCACATCGGCACTTGCTGCATTGAAGCAAGACTTTACTAACAAACATTTTCTCTTGCAGCTTACATTTGAGAAGCATTGACACTTAACTGATTTATACCAGCGAAGTGAGCTGGACTTATAAATATTTCTTTTATTTTACAAAAAAATTAATTTGTGATTTTCTCTTCACAGGAACTATTTCGAGCGGATTTATTCCAGCTGAATTATTTATTTATTTTTTTTTTGTTTTGAATTGTTTTTATTATATTGCTTGTAGATAGCTTTCAAGTTTATAGTTTTCATTTTTCAATAAAAACGTATTTACAAAAACTCCAGTTGTTATCATTGTTACCCGGCAAACCTCCTTTTTTTTCGCTTGAGCCAAGTTAGGGCTCAAACAGTTCTATATATTATAATATTTTAACAAAGGAAAATATTTTATTTTATTTATTCTTACTTTTGTTTGTAATGTTTTTATATAATTTTATTTCTCAAAGTAAGCGAAAATGTTTTTATTTTTGATGGACATTAAATTATTTACATGTATATTATTATATTATTATTTATTTCTAACACAGAAGGCGCACTTCTGTGGCAGGAGCCCAGAATCGATTCACCTATTCCATCAAATTGATGAAATGAGGCTCCCACACCAGCATGCAGAGGAAGAAATAACAAAAAAAAAGGAACAGGAAGAAAACAAGCAAGGAAACCCCGCATGCAACATGCAAACAGAGAGTCACGGGAGAACAGAAAATAGATAGTTCTTAAACAACACCTCACTAAGAGTTAAATCAAAATTAGAACATGCATTAACAGCCCTACATAAACGGTTAATAGGTTCATGCATGCCATAATTAGATATCGATGGTTCAACATGCAGTAAAGGCAATCTTCGAAGGTTATGTTGGGATTGTCTGAAGGAAACCTTTCTAATAAGCAAACCTGAGTCAATATTGAAGATAAAGATCTGGAGAATAAAGACCAAGTCAGCAACCCTGCGCCTTTTAACAAGCGAGTGCAAACCAATCAACCAGAGGCTCGGTGTAGGGCGGGAGTCTAAGCCGATCTTCCCATGACAAAAATTACTAAAGTATATTACGTGACAGAAATTCTTGGATAAGTAATTCACGTTGTATATTAGTTTTTGTATTCATCGCTTTAAATGAATCTTTCAATTAGATATTGAAACAAATTTCTGCTTAGCCGAAAATGGGTCCGGAATTCCTCATCAGAGTATTTTGGAACTACTTCGTAGTTTCTAATGCAAGTCCGTTTTCTCTGCAGGTCTTCATCAATAATTTTGAAGATAACTTTTTCATCGTCATCACTTGAGAAGAAAATTTCTAAATCGTCGTCATTCATTCTCGAAGAACCCCCTCTATACAAAATGCCTGCAATAATTTGCTTCCTTTTTCTTGTATCCATAACTAAATACTTTATCACAAATGCAAAAATACTTGAATAAAACAAGTTTCTACTTTTGCCATCCAGCTTTCAATTTTAAAATCTGTCCAAGCTTACTCAAATGTGTTCACGTACTATGACATTTAAAAATTTCCCCATTTTTACTCAAAAAACCCAAGAAGTACATACGTGAACAGACTTAGTATTTCGAAGGAACTTGCAAATTTTCTTTGACAGATAACCCATTTTCTTTTCTATCCAAACAAGTCAGATTTATCTTGCTATGTAAATCGCACGTTATCAGATTGCTCCACTGTACCTTAGAGCAGCACTTTAGTCAATTGTTTGTTTAACTACTTTCACATACCAGCCAATCGACAAAAAATTAAGTAGCTGGGCACTATCCTGACCAGCTCAGCTGCTGCCTCATTCCACTAAGTTCCATTTTAGTCAATATAATAAATATTAGAATTTAAAGTTCTTTATGTATAACGCACAGTTAATGTGTTACGAATTTAGGCCCCTCCGAAATTGTAAAATTTTTCTCATAGTAACAATTGAAAAACTGTTACAAAATCAAAAACTTAACGCTAGACCAAATTAACTTAATTTAAATAGAAAAATTAATTTACAAGAAATATAAGCTTAAGCCTGGAAAATGTTAAACAATTTTACAATCAAGTAATCCCATTTCGAAACATTGAAGTTTTTTTAAAGAAAATCAGTAGATAATTTACTCACCGGAAACCGAATCCTTAGTTGTGTTCAGCCCGATACTATTAGCAACCTAAAATTAAAGTCGTCAAAAAATTAAACTCAACATTTGAAAGGATAAATCAAGATGTTGCATGGAAACTCACCCGTATGTCGACAAAATGATCCAGCGCTGACAACTTATGATTTTTGTCGATATTTTTCTTTTCGATGATGAACATCAAGCGCTCGATTTCCGGCGGGGTATTCTCTCTCTGATCAGTTTTGAGATACTGAACATTGCTAAAAAGAAAAAGAAATCGAAGTTATAATTTTGTAATTTTCTGAAGTGAAGTGTTTGTTAAAGCAATTTTAATAGTGCTGAAAAGTAAATAAAAGCAATTAATGACTAAATGACAAATTTAATTGCTTGCTTTGAACTACACTTTTTGGCACATGTTGGGAAACCAAGTAAGTCCTTGCTTTTATAAAAAATCCTTTGCTGGGGATCGCTTTTCTGCTGCGATTTCTGCCGCCATCGATTTAATTTCACCTAAGAAGAAGAAATAAAAGTTGAACTTAGAAAACTTAATGGTTGAGATTACAGGATAGGTTAGGAAATTTTTTTGAAAAAATCTAGAAGAAAAACCCAGATCGGAACTCAAACTCCTCCTTTTCATCTTACCTGCAAGCCGCTAGTAGGTGGCGAATTAGAGTCACTCAGACAAGGAAGCTTAAGGGGCCGCATTATTATGAAATTACGCCCCACAGAAGTTTCCCCAAAGATGCAACTCATCCAATAAAAACCTAACCTATTTAAAGACCAAAAAGAGTTACACTTGCCTGAGGAGACGGAAGTTACCTGACTATCACTTCAAAAAGCTACCCTCACGTTACATCAGGGAACACCTAACACCTTTTTAAATGTAAATTTGCTCGCGATAAACACTTTCGACACTAAAACAACGCGAATTAAAACAAGCCGAATCATAACACTGCCGCTGCAAGTCTTCTCACCCGGTCTAAACTGTCCACACACACCCCACGATAGAACTACATGAAACCACACCGTGAAACGACGTGTTGTGATCCAACAGTGTTTTGTAGTCTCATCTTCCAGGCGGTTCAATTATTTCATACACACTACAACGCAAGCTACGCTGCACGCTGTGCGTGGACGATTTTCTAGATTCTTTCCCCGTTTCGCGCAGTCTGCAAAACAGTACTAGTGAGTGCTGCAACTTTTATATTCAGCTAAGGAAATTTCTCCAAACGACAAATTTTAAACACAAGGGACTTTACTGAATTATCTTCGTGGTTTTAAGGCTACGTCGGTTACAATACTATAGGCAAGAAGAAAAGAATCACCTAAATCGGCCTATGTATTGCGAAGTTAAGTTTCGTCACTCTTTGATCCTTGGTCAAAAATTTTTCTCTTAGTGCAAATAAGGGAACGTACTATACAGGGTGTTTCACAGCGCTTGTCAAAAATGAAGCATCTGGTAAATCTAGGTGAGAAACGAAAAAAATTCTATTGGAGCCCGTCTATCACCCTCCCTTTCCCTTTTTTACGATAAAAAAATCAGTCTTACATTTTAACGTATCTCTCCTAAAGTTTTAGCGCTAGAGACATTATTAATATCTCAGTTGACAGGTAACACAATGGTGCTAAAGGCTGTATAATGTTTTTTACTGCTGATGGTTTTAATAAATTGATTTTCAAATTTAAATTTTTATCTTGAAAAATTGCCCTATTTTTTTCTTTTTGGGCTTAAAATGTTTTAATGTGTTCTATTTCGGTGAAAACTCTTGAAGTGCAAAAAAATTTTTTAAAATTCTCAAGTTACATCACACTAAGAACAAACGCTACCTACCTCCTAAATGGTTGATCTTTCTACTCTTTGTGTTAAAATTTGGCAGTCCTGAAAAGGACTAGCTTGTTAATAGTGCTGAAGAAAGGAAGTTAAATTAATAAATTAACATATTTTCAAAATGTCCTCCGTCACTTCGAATCTTTTCAAGTCAATTGCTGCTACATTTTCTTTATCTTTTCCGGCTTCTAAAATTCTTGTTATGAGTTCATCTCTTGTTGCAACTTGAACGATCTGGCCAATTAAAAGTACCACACCGCCCTATCCACCTACCCCGTTAATGACCATTTATCTACTAGACTACGTATTTTCCGCAATGGACTGGCTCCCCGTCATGTAATATAACATTCTTCTTCCTATTTCCAAGCGTATACCCTCCATTAAGTCGATTAGGTCGTTTTGCAGGAAATTTAAATAGTTGTCGCTGTTCAACCCATTCGGTAAAATATGTGAACCAATACGTCGATTATCAACAATTCCTACCCACAAGTTTACGGAGAATCTGTTTTGAGACGAGGTCTGTCGAGCAATTCTTGGGGTTTCTGGACTCCAAAAGTGAGTATTAAGTAAATTCACTATGCCACATTTCATCCGTCCAGAGAATCTTATCCAAGAAAATCCAGTCAGCAAAGTCAAGTAGCCAATTACAGAATTTTCTATGGCTTATTTTGGGATGCGGCGTGTTACATAAAAGGGATGAAGTCCTTCTCTTCGTCGCTGAACTAACACCTACTTTATAAGTTATGCGCTTTGTACTTATAGTAGAAGCATGATGAAATTAGCCCAACATTAACCCCGGCTTGTGTCAAAAGCTTATGAGCACTTCCAGTTCCTCGAAGCTTTTGCCTTCTTGAAATACAACTCTCGACGGTTGTTTTTTTTTTATGGAAATCGGCAGTGACATTCATGCTCTGATTCGAAGGAATTTCCGTTGCTAAATCCGTAATTGAAGAAACTACCAAAACGACTTCTCAAACTATCAAAACGACTTCTCACTATCAAAACAACTTTTCACTTTGAAATTGCACGCGTTTAAATCTTATTTTATACCTGGAGATCCTGGGATTTCCATTCCAAGTGCAACAAAAGAATTATTTTATGACACATTAGCTACTATTTTAAACCCAAAAAAGATATTTGAAATAAAAAAATTGATTTTTTTCCGAAAATTTAAGTTTGACAATCAATTTTTTAAAACTATTAGATGTAAAAAAATTCACAGTCTTAGCACCATTATGTTACCTTTCAACTGAGATATTAATAACGTCCCCCCCTCCCCACCGTGAGCACGGGGATGGACACCCTTACCCAGATATTCTACCAGATCCTTCATTTTTGCACAAGCAATGTAAAACATCCTGTATACCACGAAAAAACGGAATCAGACTGTAACATAATATTGCTTCAGGTTGGGCAGATTAATTTAAACAGTTTTTTTTTTCAATCACAAATGTTCACAGTTTTTATTCAATTTACCTCAGTTCAAAACTGACCCTTCCTAATTTTCTTAACAGTTTTTCTTGACAATGTTACATTTAACTGCACTAATATAAACTGCACTTATATAGACTCTTTCCTAGTTAAATCACAACTAACTCTTCACAGTATAAATCGCATGTAAACTGTTCGCAGTCTCAGTCACGACAAAAACAAACCAGGCTGTTAACTCAGCCTGTTTGAGCCCTAACTTGGCTCAAGCGAAAAAAGGAGGGTTGCCGGGTAACAATAATAACAATTGGAGGTTTTCGTAAATATATTTTTATTGAAGATGTAAATTATAAACTATCTACAGCCAATATGATAAAAAAGGAACAATTCAAAATAATAAAGAAAAAAAAATAAAGAAATTAAATAATACAAAATAATAAAGAACAACTAATAAAATAATAAACAAAATAATAATCCAAAATAAATAATGAAATAAAAGGAAAATCAAAAACCAAAGAATTCAAATGCGAAGTCCGTTTAAATTAGTTCCTGTGAATGAAAAAAAATCAATTAATTTTCTTGTAAAAATATAGAAACATTTGTATTTCCAGCTCACTTCGCTGGTGTCAATAAGTTGAGGTTCAAAAACTCGTCAACTGTAAGCTGCAAGAGAAAAGATTTATATTAACTGCTAACTTGCTTCAATACCGCAAGTATCGTATTGATGTTCTCGGCTCGATTGCTCAGAACGCAGGGTATTTGTCGTAAAGACAGAGTTTGTCGGTTTCAAAAAATCCACCGAAAGGAGTTGAGACAACTAGCTATGATCGCTAGACTAGTTGCAGAAAATAGGTGTGTATGTTTTTGTGTGCTGTAATTATCAGCTTCAAAACAGCTGATATGGTTAAAACTGTTCACGACACAATTCTATTAATTATATAGTTTTGGCTTCAAAAAATTATTGTTATTGTATTGGTATTGTTTCAGCTTCAAGACCGCTGATGTTACTTTGATGATTGTTCAAGTCACAATGATTTTGTGAGCTCAGAACGCTCTATTTATATCATTTCGTTTACACGAAATTATATAAATATATAATTGTGTTAGTACAACACAATTGAAAAATATTAACCTTTAAATTCGGTATTATAACTTTTTGAAATTGATGGAATAGTTTTTAAGCAAAATCATATGTGCGCCGTCTAGTTTTCAGTTTCATTACTACTGAAATTAGAGCGAAGCAAGCAGCGCAATGTGGCGAGATGTAGTACTGCTGATGCTTATGAAGTTTTAATTCTAAGTGCGGCAGTACTAAATTATTTGGTTAACAAAAAATCTTAGAATAGAAATGTGACTACTACGATTTTTTATTTGTTCTATTCGTTATCGGAAAGTCTTTGACATTTCATGGTTTTGTTTTGAAAATATTGTGTTGTGAAAACTATTTATGTTGAGTTTTTAAAAAGTGTTTAATAAGTGCTTTGTTTGTTTTATGTGCTTATGGTTTTTGTGTTTAATAATATTACAAGTGCATTAATTAAATTGCTTTCAATTCGTGTTGAAAGCAAATTAAAGTTTTGTTTGTGGAGACGTGATATAGTGAATTGAGGTAATTGCACTTGCTTAGTGCAATTGAATTTTGAGGTAAGTAAAATAAAATTTTAACTTGCGAAGACCAACCCTTAGCCTCCCCGTGGCGTAAGTTGGGCAACAGTCTTAGTGACTCGCGAATAAGGGCTCTGGCACTTTAAACAAAAATCTTATCATTTTAGGTGGTTGACAGCTGATTGGATAAATAGTTGGGCGGTACATAAGTAACTATTTGTATTTGCTTTAGTGTTCCTTTAATGTTATTTCTTTTAAGGGAAGGAAGTAAATTAATTTGGCGGCCAGACACAGCCCTATTTACACTTATCACTTACAGGGTAACATATACCCTGTTCCAAAAAGATTGGCAGTACACGGTAAATGGGAAGTTTTGATGCCAAATTTCACAAACTCGCCAAAAACTGTGTACAGCCATCATTTGAAAATCGAAAAATCAAGAGGCACTGATTCTGTCAGCAGCCAGATGCTGTTGCTCGACCTACAGTGATCAGCACGCAGCGGTGGGTGGTAAGTGATTTTGCGAAGTTCTCCGATGCAATACGAATTCGAGTGACTGGAATGGTCGGAAAGCACATTTAGTGTGGAGAGATTATATCTTTTTGCAGTAGCCCACGAGGAAAAATAAGAAAATGTTCTGAGATGAAATCGTGGCAACAGCGTGCTGAAGAAAAGGGATGGAGGCATAGGAAAATGATGGGAAAATAAAGCAAACAGCAATACTCCATAAGAGCGAGTACTGCCAATCTTTTTGGAACAGATTATAGTTCCAGATGTTTCCGTTATATGTACATCTTCACCTCACTTGTTCACTATAATCTAGACTTCCTACTTTGACATTTCCTTTTCTTGAATTCTGGCCACCCATTTACTATTGCCGTTTTTAAGGCCATCCTCGTGCCACAGTTTACTATTGCCGTTTTAAAGGCAATCCTCCTGCAAGTTATAATACAACCCGGTCCATGCGTTACGAGAAACAATTAATCTCATTCATATAGTTTTCTCGCTCACTGTATCCTTAGTATCAAGCGAACGTCACCTAAAATAATAAACCTAACAAATGTAAAGTGGTTGTATGACAATAACTATGCTGCCATCACACTACTTTTCGCCAGAAAATCATTTAGGCTCAGGCATCTCGGTCGGATTTTTCCATCACCATACATATAGCTAAGGCAGCCCCAAAGAGATTAGGTCTTAAATCTGAACTTGGATCAAGTCACAAAAAACCATCTTGGTCGAAGTGACTAAAGGATGTTTGAGTCCTTGATTAACTCCTAATAATGATAAATAATAATAATCATAGACTTTAGGCTACATTATTTAAAAAAAACTGCTGTATAGCTGTCGTGGAAGACATTTAATGGAGCGTCGTTTGTAAAAGGCGCCTAAATCAGAATTTAAAGCTTCGCAGTCGCGTACGGAAGACGCAGCAAAGAAAAATTTTAGCATCGTCAGTATAACAGAATCAAGAACATTATATTAATATAGATAATAAATAAATTCAGGCCAAAATGTCTTCCTTCAGGCACACCGGATATATTTGAAATTTGCTTGAAAACGGATCCACGGTTCTAGGCTTTAAGTTCGACATATAACTATGAGCGAACTTAATCAAGAAAGAAATCTATATTTGTACCTATCAAGCCTTTTTGCCTTGTTATAAAGGGGTATATTAAGGGATGATTTAGGGAAGACGCCACAAAAAATAGATAAATTAAATAAATAACGAAGAACAGGACCCAAAGAAAAAAAATAGTTGAAAAGAAGCAGGAATACCATCAGGATCGCACGAAAAACTATCAGCCAAACCGATACCTGGGTCTGAGGAATGATCGCTGCTGCTGACTTCTTTGGCTAGGAATACATCATCTGTCGTCGTGAGCAGCATCTGTCTACAGTAAATACCGTTGCCGAGAAGGTGTACTGCTACTGTGTGCTGTTAGTCGTGAAATGTCGTACTTTGTTATTGAAAGTTCAGACGAAGAATCGAATGAATTGGAATTGATGTGTGTTGTTCTGAGTTTACAATTATTTATTGCAACACTCTTCTTACATTGACACTGGGTCCCGAAAAACAAAATCCCGAAAGCAAAATCCCGAACGTCAAAATCCCGAAAAAAAAATCCCGAACGTCAAAATCCCGAAAAGACAAAATCCCGAAAGGTAAAATCCCGAAAAGTCAAAATCCCGAACACAATCCGGAAAGCCTGTCTTGGGGGTAGGCCCCCAAGACAGGCTTTCCGGATTGTGTTCGGGATTTTGATATTAAAATTAAAAAATATTGAAACATGTAGGTTTATATGCATTTATATTTATATATTTATTATATTAGTTTTAAATGTATTGCAATCCCTTTTAAAAATGCTAATTTAGACTTTTCATATTTGTCATGAATAATTTTTTGTAGTCTTTTTTCTTTTATAATATAGGACCTTCGTATTTTTCTTTCTACTCCAGCGTTTACAGAATCCAATATCGTTTTCACTCTTATTTGCTCTTCTCCAAGAAGAGCAATAAGCTTATATAGACCCAAATGTGGTCTTCCAGCTAAAAGTTTTAGTCTTCGGTGCCACGCCTCAACACTATTTTGCGTCCGCGGCAAATTTTCTTCTAAAAGTTCGGAGACACTCCAAAAGGATGGTTCATAAGAGGGTTTACCGACTATTGAAAGCCCATTGCTTGAGGAAAATATATTTGTTTAGTCATATTGTTAGAATTTCGTTCTTTTTGGCCATTTCGTTTGTCCATATGTATATATAAGCAACGTGTAATATTTTTGCTTTCTGATTTTTCGGGATTTTTTTCTTCGGGATTATTTTTTTTCGGGATTTTCTCTTTCGGGATTTTTCTTTTTCGGGATTTCGATTTCGGGATTTTATTTTTCGGGATTCTAACCTACTCCCATTGACACTCCCACCTGAGCCTTACGTTCTTATAATGAACTCTTTTTCTTTGGTGAAGAAAGAATACTTGATAACGTGTCGGCTTACTAATCTGGAGATCCCAGGTACGAATTCCACCGGACACGACCCCATGGTTTTTTTCTGCTGATAACAGATCACGGTAAAAAGGCCATGCGGTTGCAGAGAAAATGTGAGTGGTTCGGAATGCGCTTTAAATTGAAGATCCACTTGCAATCTTTGTCTCGAATCGGGTGAAGTTCTACTCTCGCTCCATGTCCCACAAAGGGTTACGGGAACTAGAGAGAGAGAGTGAGAGAGATTTCAATTTGCCAACACTCAGCTGGGTGTCTTCGGATGTAGACGGGATAATTCCCTCCAACTTGTCGGCGTCAAACAGTTCTTTATGTTTAATTAACAGACACAGTATTCAAGCACTCCAAACGACTATAACTTCTGGATTTGGTGCTCAGTACTGATAATTGAGTTACTTTGGTTTTGCTCTGCTTGGTTTTTTCTTTGCTTCCTAAGACGTCCCCCGACCCTGCTCTTCAGAACGCCTCTCGTTTTCGATCGAACATTTGCAGTATCTCCGATTCACTGTAAGTACCTACACTTTTAATTTTTAAAAAAGGCTGAGTTTTCTATATAAAATATTTTTTTATTGAATTTGAATTGGTCTCTTGCTTTTGATGAACGGGATGTCGAATTGAAGCTAAGTAAGAGTATGTCTGTTTCCTTTTTCCTTTTTTTTAAATCTCATCAATAGAAACGGGACCCCTCGACACCAACCACAACAACGACATCAGGACTCTCAAGGGCATCAGTAAACGGCGAAACAACCACAGGGGCACAATAAGTTGATGGTGAAGAAGCATCGGTGTATGTAAATAAATAATATCTGAATTTGATGTTTCTAAAGGTTCAACCTAATTTTTTGATGTTTTTTTTTCAATGTAAAATTTCAAGACGATATAAAAATAAGCTCTAGCTCAACAAACACCTAAGTAGATTTAGAATTTTTTGAAAGCTTTGAAAGAACACCATTCTTAATAAGATAGGTACAATCTGTGTTGGTTAGTGGGCTTACTTTATATACAGATTCTTATAAATTGTGAGCTCTAATTAAATAATATTCTTCGTTTTCAAGTAGCGCAGAATATCCCTTTAATAGAAAGTTCCTTTTACTTTAAATTATCTTGTGTTTAAAAGGGAGTTTATTAATTTGTCTTCTAATCTATAATAGACCCACACAATTGTTAAGAAAAGTGCCATCAAAAATATGGCTTAATTTCCTATAATTTCTTAAGTGAGTAGGGACCACCTAAAATCTATTTCTGTAAATGTCCATTCAGTGTTTATTTGAAAATCTTAAAAGGGCATTAATGTGGCGAAATGTTCCTCTTAATTAGGGATAACAATTTTTCAAATTGGGATAAATTGGGAGTGACCGTTCATGTTTTTTTGGAAATAATATCTTTCCACTAATAGCTTTCATTAAGAAATACCCTTCTCACGAAAACTTAGGAAATAAGAAAAAAACGCGTCTTTCGAGTTTCCAGAAATTCAATTTGTTCCGGGAAACTCAAATGCCTGAATTAATTTTATTGGACTGAATTCAAACAATTTCGATATCTCTTGTTTTTGCTTCCGTGTGAGACACTTATATATAAAAAGGAACTTCGTTAAAATATATACCGTGACAGAAGTAAGGACACGTGAAGGCAAAAACTGAGAAAGCAGTGTGGAATCGGTACGAGGTGAGGCTTCATATATGGGAAAGTTCATAGCCTTCTTTTTTTCTTCTTAGGATATTTCGTCGTGGGTTGAAGATGGCAGAAGTCCTTTATTGCCTTTCGTCTCCTTCGAACACATCTTAAGAAGATGATGTCGTTTAGTTTTAATGAGTGAACAAGATTAAAAATACCTATGGAACTTTCCAATTATAGAAGTGTTTGAGAGGCATCTCCCAAGTGTAAGATCCGAAATATAGAGACGTTTAAGAATTTTTTAACACACGGAGACAACATCTTTCAAGTAATGCAGCAACGAATACTGGCTGACATGAAAAGTTTTATCGTCTTCTTGGGACGTTCACACTGATGCCACAAAATATTTTTGAAATAAACTAACCGAAGGACTTTTTCTAACGAAATATGGATTAACACAAATTTCATGTTTTCGGTGTTAGTTGTTCACTGTTGTACCTAGTTACTTGAGTGATTGAAAGTGAAAGTAATTCACCTTTTAAAAAAGAAAACGAAGATGTAAGTAAAAGAGTGTTGGAGGTGGAGTTGGATCAATTGGTAGAAAGGCACAAATACCATACCATGGTTCCCAGGCTCGAGATCAGGTCTCCCCATGAGTTTTTATTAAGAAATTAAAATAATTCACTCCGTCTCTGTGCTGTTGTCTAGCTCGCAGAAATGCAAAAACAAGACATTCAAGTTTCCTCACATCGCATAAAAAAAACAAAGGAGATATTTTAATTCATGGGAACCTTATTAGGGAATTAAAACATAAAAGTAAGAACTTTTAATTTATCTTATCGTATTTAACTGATAAAAAGTAACAAACTTTATAGTATCAGAATATTCGTTATGCTTCCTTTAACGTAAACTTTCAAAATTATATAAAATAAATAAACAATGTAAAAATGTTCAATATTCACAAGTTTTAAAGGTAGAGTTTGTCGTCTTGGACATTGAGTCTTCACATCGTTATATCCCCTTAGGCTCGAATTGATTATGTTACCGTGAGGTCGACAAAACTACCTAGGAGTGTCTTCGTTTCGCGAGTAGACTCCGGAGACTACTGAGGATGAAGTTATTGCCCACGTAATATTTCATACATTGATTCATGACAATAGCGCGCTGGAAATCTTGTATGTGGTTTTAAAGCTTTCTCACAAGCAAGTATTTGTTATTATAGCATACATCACGCCTGGCTCTCTTTCTCGCTTATCTGTTTCAGGAGAAGCAGGGAGACTTCTCCGACAATTCGAAATAATAGACTCCAATTACGAAAAGGCCTGGGAATTACTCACCAAACGATACAATAACAAACGAGCTCTCGTTAACCACCAATTAAAAAGTCTCCTAAATCAAGCTCAAATAAGAGCAGAATCTGCCGTGTCAATAAAAAAAAGCTACGGGTAGTATTCAACGCTTCAGCAAAGACGTCAAATGGACAATCAGTAAATGAACAATTGCTGATTGGACCCACATTACAATCGACAGAGATGAAGCCAAAAACTTCCCACTCTCATCACAAAGTATTATGAAAGATTTTTACGTCGATGACGTCGTTTAAGGAGCTCATAACCTAGAAGAAGCTATACAACTACAAAACAGCTAATAGAAGCCCTAAGCAAAGGAGCATTTAACCTACGCAAATGGTCAGCTAATCACCCAAACATGCTCAAAAATATTCACCCGGACCATCGAGAACTTAAAAAGAATTTAAAATTTTCAGAAACAGAGTCCGTTAAAACACTAGGCATACAATGGTATCCGAAAAACGATTCATTCTCATTTAAAATAAAATTATTTGAGCCTAACAGCACATACACTAAACGGCAAATACTGTCAGAAATTTCTACTCTTTTCGATCCACAGGGATGGTTAGCCCCATGCATTATCAAGGCAAAAATTCTCATTCAGAAACTCTGGCTGACAAAGTGCGAATGGGACGACGAAGTACCATCCGAAATTTCAAAGGAATGGAGCACATTTAAGAATCAATTAGACACTTTGCAAAATATCGCTATTCCCCGATGGCTAGGATATGAGCCTTACGCCGAACATATAGAAATACATGGGTTTTGCGACGCATCCAACAACGCATATTCGGCTACATTATATTTAAAAACAATAAAGAATGGACAGACTACAGTCCATCTCATCACTTCTAGAACTAAAGTAGCACCTGTTAAAACTATTTCACTTCCACGCCTAGAGCTCTGTGGTGCACTATTACTCTCCAGATTGATTAAACAAATTTCCGCAGATGTAAACCAAATAAAAATCACAACATGGACTGATTTAAAAATTACTCTGGCCTGGATTCAGAAACATCCTTCTAATTGGAAAACATTCGTAGGAAATCGTGTTTCCGAAATCCATGAAAATGCTCCACAAGCTGTGTAGAAATACGTTCCTTCACAACAAAACCCAGCTGATGTAGCTTCACGAGGAATTCTTCCTGAAGCATTACCAAATCTCGACATATGGTGAAATGGACTTAAATGGCTGCATCAAACTTGCTTGGCCTGAGCAAGCGAGTGACGTACAAACTAATTTAGAATAACGAAAGGTTAAAAATCTCACTAATACTATTGAGGAAACAGGATTTCTACCTAAATACTCATCATTTATGAAAACTTTACGAACAACTGCTTAGTGCCTACGATTTATATATAGCTTACAAAAAAACCACCACTTACAACATATTTATCCGTTTCTAAACTGAGAAACGCCGAAAAATGCATTATACAAACTCTTCAAAAAACAATTTTTGCTACCGAAATTTCATGCCTACAAAAGAACCTTCCCCTTCCAAAGAAAAGCCGTCTCCTCGCCCTTAATACTATACTCGACTCTGATAACATACTCCGAGTAGGAGGTCGTCTCACAGAGTCTCATATCACCAATAGTCAAAAGCACCCAATTATTCTCCCAAATAATCACCACATTACAAATATATTAATAGATCACATCCACAACTATTCATTACATGGTGGAACTCAAATTATACTAAGCATTCTGCGAAACTCTTATTGGTTACTAAAGGCTCGAAATACTATTCGGCATCGAATACACAAATGTATTAATTGTTTTCTTTAACGCTCGACCCGGTTCTCAGTTGATGAGCTCTCTACCATCAGCTAGAGTTACTGTAATGTTAATGTAAAACGTTTTATCGGAAGAAGAGGGCTTTGTTCACATATCTACTCAGATAGAGGCACAAACTTTATTGGAGCCAATCGAGTACTACAAAAAAATCTAGAGAGCACCATTAAGTCCATAGAAAATCATCTAGCGAAAGAGATTGTTAACCAGGGTATAACCTGGCATTTCAATCCTTCAGCTGCCCCACATTTCGGCGGACTATGGGAATCCGGAGTGAAATCTACAAAACGCCATCTCTTTAAAGCTATTAAAAACACTACATTGACATATGATGAATTCAACACTATACTTATTCAAATAGAGGTATGTTTAAATGCCAGACCATTAACTCCTCTCTCCAACGATCCAACAGATTATAATACTCTTACTCCTGGCCATTTTCTCACCGGTCGACATAACCTAACAATTATAGAACCCCCACCTTTAGATCCTCTTCAAAATCCACTAAAGAGATGGAAATACATCCAATTACCAACACTGGCACTTATTGCCGCCTTTTTTGTATAAAAGGAAGTTCCTTTTGCGCCAAAAATTACTTCAAAGTTGACAGTGAACAAGTGCGCGTCGAGGAGTTTTTTATTTTATTTTTTTATTATTTCGTTTTACTTTAACAAATGAAGGAATTATTGGAAATCCTGAACTCGGATTCTTTGGATTCCTTAATTACTCCACCGAACTCACCCCAAAGGAGTTTAATGGATATTTTGTCGGAGATGCAGGACATACCAGCATTAGTTAGTCCTCTAAAAAAGACTCCAGAAAAAGGTAGAGCAGCCGTAACACCAAGGAAGAGTCAACAGAATCCGAAAGCCGGAAAGAAAATTCCAAGGGCAAACGTCAAAACGATTTTAGCAGAGAAAAGGCAAGGTCGACTTTAAAAAATCGGTGATGGTTCGGCCTTTAGCAGTCCACTCATCTCCAATTAGGACGAAAAGGCGACCCTTTGAGGCATTAAAGGCATCACCAACAATCGACCGAATACGGCCAACATCTACGCTCCTGGTATGAGAATACCAACACGACCAAGGCCAATTCCGACCATAACACCCAAAAAACAAAACCCAATATCCGAAGTAACTATCAACAAACCATCCATAGAAGTTATCGACACAGTTTATGGATGCACAAATTCAGCCACCAATTCAATTCATGGACACGCCTATATTGCCTCCAGTCCAATTCAGGGACACTGCAATAAATGACATTAAACCACCTCAACACAATGTAGGCATTCCAGGAGATTTGGAGCAAAGCATCGTTGCTACTCCCATTGTACTGGAACTACTAAAAACGGTCAATATGCCGTGGGACAATATCAGAAAGGCCAAAGGTTTTTTGAAACGGGGCCTGCCAGGAAAAACTACCATAAAAATGAAGAAGAAACAAGGCAAATTAAACATTTTCCATCAACCAAAAGTAAGTTTATTTATAAATTTGTATCTAATTAATTTGGATGCGGAAGGATGTTCGGTCCACTCACATATTCATGCAAACAAATAAGAGTTAACAAAAACAAAATTAAAGGTATATCCAATACAAATACTTATCCCGATCCTTTTTTATAATTCCCCCTGTGCGTTAACTCCTATCCAGCAATCAAACCTGAAAAAAATCAAAATAAAACACAACGTATCAATACTTTAGTTGAATCAACAATAATACTTATCTAAATAATAACGGGAAGTGCATCCAAATCCTTCCTATAGCTTCTCCAGCAAAAATTCATCTCCTAAAATTATTACAATAACATTAAATTTGCATAAAAATAACTTACCACAACATTCTTGCAACTTAATCGCCTGTCACTGTCCTGTCACTCAAATAAAATTTGACAGCTGGCACTTCACTTGCAATAAAGCGAATTGGCAAAACAATGATGCCACATACACTCGCCAAAAGACGAAATAAGATGGCCATAGAGAAAATTTGTATAAAAGGCCGGCGAACAAGGCAAATACTCGTAGCATCCATTCCTCGATCAGAGTTTAATCTGAACGATCCTATCCTCAGGCAGAGTTTATTCTGCAATGCTATTCACCTGCTATATTTAGAGTCTAATCTGCAATTTTCCACCCGATTTATTCAGAGGTTTATTTGAAATTCCACCCATTCCTTTTTCAGAGTTTAATCTGAAAACATCCTACCACTCAGGCAGAGTTAAATCTGAGTTCTCACCCACCAATTATTGCACGAAAGTTTAATTATAGTGCTATCATTAATTTTGCTATTATTTGTTACAGGTACCACCTAGTGTAAAGTATTGTGATTTGAATTTTAATCGTATTGAATTTTGAATTTTATTTTATATTTTAATGAATTTATAGAATTATTGAATTTTATATTGAACTTCTGTGATCTGAATTATTTGTGATATTAGCCTTAAGCTTTTATTGTTGAAATAAAAACATTTTTGAACAAATTTAGGGCTGTTCTTATTCCGGCAACCCTTTCGATTTGTGAGCAAATCACACAGGGAGCAATCCCAAAAACAAAGAATATACTCACAACAGTATTGACCACCCATACTACAATCTAAACTGAGTTGGATAATCCATTAAAACGATTTTGGGAAATCGAAGTGTGCCACATTAGCTCTAAACAATCAGCAGAAGATTAGCTATGCGAAAAACTTTACGAAGAAACAAACCCTCGTTTGACCTGCGGAAAATACAAAGTGCAATTACCATTCAAAGACCAGCTATACAAATTATAAAAAAACTTGTATCAATGAATACGCTCAGCTTGGACACATGAAATTGATTCCCCTTACACAATTACAAACAGAGAACAACTACCATTCTAATTATCCTTTTTATTACCACACCACACAAAGAGAGTACAACACTAAGCTACGAATTGTATTCAACGCTTCAGATCGCACGTCAAATGGAAAGTCTCGAAATGAGCAACTGCTAATTGGGCCAACTATACAGCCAACTCTTTGGACCACCCAATTACGATGGCGATTATATAAATCCGTATTCACAGCTGACATTGAAAAAATGTATAGGATGAGAGAGAGAGAGGCACCTAAACACCAGAATTTCCAAAGAATAATCTGGACAAATACTCCAAATGAAGAATTAAAGGGCTACGCTCTGACCACAGTCACACTCGGAACCGCACCGGCTCCATATCTCTCCATTTAAACTATGCAGCAGTTATCAAAAGATGAAGCTAACAACTACCCAGTCGCAGCAAGGAGTATATATATATCGAGGCTTTACATAAAGAAAATTGGAATTTGAGAAAATGGACTGCCAATCATCCCGATATGCTAGAAAAAATACCCCTTGAACACTGAGAGCTAAAACGAACTTATAATTCTCAGAACACGAGTCCATTAAAACTCTCGGAATTCGGTGGTATCCAACGACAAATCATTTCTCTCCTAAAGTTAACATTCCTGAACCAACTAATACATGCACAAAACGAATAATACTCTCTGAAGTCTTATCACTCTACGATCCATCAGGATGGCTGCCACCATGTATAATAACAGCCAACATTTTCATACAAAACTCTGGCTTACAAAATGTGACTGGGATGATATAGTACTATGGCGACGACCACACTGCCTTGTTCAGTTGGAGTTGCAACTAGTGAAGTTAGCAGCAATTTCACTTCCACTGGATTTCTCCAACGGCAATCCAATTAAAATATATTCTTTTGTTATTTTATATAAAAACAGGAGTTTGTAAATAGTTTCAGTTTTATTTTCGGACTCAAGTTGAGACATTCAGCTTGATGTCTCATTTTGTAAATAGTTTAAATAAAATAAACATAAATTATCCAAAGTTTAAATAATTAATTCAATCAATGAAGATCATATTTTAAATTGACATAGCAGGTCTTCATTTTGATTTCACCAGCAACGAGTATATAATGACAATGGAAGAACTCGAAGACAGCATTGGGGTGATAACCAAAGGCTGACGAAATTCAATAGAATGTCAACAAGACACCTTTATAGACATCAATAAGAACTACAGGTTAAACATTAACCTCATCAGATAATCAACTAATACTACAACGACAAGCATCGTCACAGCCTAGACCTGTATACAAATACCAGCAACCTACATGAGTTGACCTTTATAACATCAAAGGACGTCATGAGGGGATAATAACGTCAATATTAATTTCTCTATACAGGTTCTAACAATCAACAACATGGTACAACATGTAAACAATATCAATCCCCAAAGTACCTAACGAAATTGCAAGAGAATGGAGGGATTTCAAGGTACAACTAAATACATTGCAAGATATTCAAATTCCAAGATAGCTGGGATATAAGCCCAGTACAAATGAGATAGAACTACACGATTTTTGCGATGCTTCCAATAACGCTTATTCAGCTGTACTATATTTAGAAATACATGAAAATAACAATTCCAGAGTTCAACTAATTACAGCAAAAACCAAAGTCGCTCCGATCAAATCAGTTGCGTTGCCTCGTCTAGCGCTATGTGGCGTTGTCTTACTCTCTTGACTGGTTAAATAAGTCACCATCGATTTAGAGATCAAAGTGACAGCCTGGATAGACTCTAACATAGCTCTGGCATGGTTGCGGTAACACCCATCAACTTGGAAAACAATCGTGACCAATCGTGTCTCCGAAATACACGAGAACATATCAGATGCAATCTGGCAACACGTCCCATCAAAACAAAACCCTGCAGATATAGCCTCACGAGGAGTTCTGCCAAAAGCGCTATTAACAACTTCAATATGGTGGAACGGACCAGACTGATTACATAAAGATGAGAAATTTTGGTCCCAACAGAACACAAGTATCCAAACTACACTGGAATTTAAAAAATCGAAAACACTCACTAATACAATTAGTTTTACTAACTAAATACTCATCATTCCAGAAAACTATTCATATAACCGCATACTGCCTTAGATTCCTTAACAAACAACGCAAAAAAACACCCAACCACACAGTATTTATCAGTCCCCGAACTCCAAAAGGCAGAACGATGCCTAATAAAAAATCTCCAACATATAATTTATTCTACGGAAATTACATGTTTACAAAAAAATCTGCCCCTTCCTAAAAAACTTCGAATTCTCTCACTCAATCCAATACTTGACTTTGAGAATATCCTACGAGTAGGAGGTCGGCTTACAGAAGCACACTTAAATTATAACCTAAAACGTCTTATAATCCTCCCAAATAACCATGATGTTACTCATATCCTTATCGACCCTATTCACAATTACACTCTGCACGGAGGCACTCAAAAAGTACACTCAAGTTGTATGTAACACACTACATAATTCTTATTGGCAACACAATTAGATATCGCATACATAAATGTATTACTTGCTTTCGATTCAATGCTAAACCTTCCTCGCAATTAATGGCGTCGATTATGCAATCCCAATCGACATGAAAACATTCTGGCAATCTGGCCAAATTTTGTAAGAATTTTTTTTCGAAAATTTTGCATAAAAAAATTTTCAAAAAGTTTGGTCCGATTCCCTGAAGAAATCTAAGCACTTTTGCTCCTCGGCAATTTTTCTGTAAACCTAACCATTTGTGAGTAAAAAATCTTTAAATTTCCAAAATTTTCACTTTTGTCCTTCCAAAATCTCAAAAAAATTGACGTTTTCAAAAAAAAATTGTTTCCGTTTGAAATTTTAGAGTTTAAGTTTCTTTGGTCAGTCTTCCCCCACAAAATCAAACAAAGTTTATTTAAAACTTTTTTTATAGGACGTCTTCTTTTATCACTTGTGATTGTTAGGGAACAGACCTATTAATACTTAAAATAAAAGAAGAAGAATAAATAGTACTATCAGGCGAACTCATGAATGAACAAACTTTAAATCCGCTAGCCTGGAGCTATATAAGCCGGCGAGATTTACAGTATGGCACCCCATTCCTTGATCAGTATACAAACTGAAACAATCCCACCCGTAATTTTCAAAACTTTATTTGAAAATTTCCTACTGCAGAAACTTATTTCTGTAATCCTGTCCCAGAAATTTATTTATGTAATCCTGTCACAGAAACATAATTCTGTTGCAGAAACCAAATTCGGCATTTTATCAAAATAGAAAACTTATTCTATTTTTAAATTCAAAGAGATAATTTTGAATTTTTTCTTTTTCTTCTTTCAGGAAACTACCAAACCATCACAGTATTTGGATTCTCTTGGATTTGTGGACTGTGAGTTTGAATTTGATTGGGCATTTTGTTAATTCCGGCGCCTCCCCTTATTTGCGCACAGCTCGCACACCATGTTATTCGCTAGTGTCATTATGATCGGTCGGGTAAGTTTTAAGTGCTCCGCGAAGGACTGAAGGATAAGTTAACCGCGGGCAGTTCCTTAAAGTTTTTTAAATTTCAGGAAGAGCCAGACAGATAAGGAAGCAAATTCAAGACATTTTTATTAACTATAGCAACTAGGATAATGAAAAAAGCAAGTAAATGTTTTCCCTCCAAACAATTTTCGTTTACACGTTCAGTATACATATGTACTTTTCGGGTAAAAAGTCTGTAAAACTATACATTTCCAGTTGACCTCGTAGGGACAAAAAAGTGTAAAAGTGTAATTTCTTCGGTCACCTTTTCCAACTCAGCGGTTAGGAAATTTTTCACTTAGCGTTGCCTTCAGAATGTAAGCAGTATGCGCTGGTGCTCCATCGTGTTGGTAAGACATGTCCGTTCGATCAAGCACAGAGATGTCCTTTATTATATCTGGCAGTGTGTGTGTCTGTTGAGCACTTGCGGCAAAATTAATGGTCCTACCAAATGTTGTCAATGATACCAGCCCATACATTGACACTGAATCTCTGCTGGAATTAGGGCATCTTTGTCCTGCGGGGGTTAGTTTCCGACCAGGTATGGAGGTTATGAAAGTTCGTGATACCATTACTGGTGAATTCAGATTCATCCGTCCACAGAATTCTGCTCAGAAACGCCCTGTCGTCAATTTAACGTTCCAGAATCCAAGTGCTAAATTCCTGTCTTCTCTCGGAATCTCCTTCCAGCAGTCCTTGGACTGAGTGATGGTGATATGGACGTAATCACTCTCGAGGAATAACCCTCCAAACCTTGCATGTGGACACTTCTAATCGTCTTACAACTCGTCTCGTGCTCGTCTCAGGGTCTTGCCTTGCGATGGTGATTATTTCCCTAAGTTTCGGTTCGGGAAAGTCCGTGTTAATACCCCTCTTTGTGGTGATCGCGGATTAGTGAATCTTATTTGATATTCTACTACTGCTGCTCCCTCGTTTCAGTCTACTACACCATAAATGTAAATAATATCCGCGTATTCCTCAAAAGTACGAGTAAATTCTACCATTTTTTAATAATTTTTGCTTAAAAACATCCCTACTTATTGATTTGTTTTTCAACTATGACAGGTATTCTTGCTAATACAAGCTAATATCGGCAATAAAACAAAAGTCAATAAAATTTTTATAACTTTTTTGCAGCAATAATTAAAATTAATTACCTGTTAACCCAATACAAACATTTTCGACCCTTTACCTTAAAAATTTTGTTTGTTTAAAGAATTTCCTAACTAAAGTGCAATGAAATAATTAGGTACTTAGGGATTTGTAAGGATGCAGTTTTTCTAATCTTTTGTCTACCTTGCCATGTTGCACCATTTTGGAACGGTCATAAGATGGGCAATCCAGTAAAAATAAAAAAGAGGTATACTAATTACATGAATTTCGGAGAAAATTTGGGAAAATGCTGAAATTTAGATAGTCGCAAAACATTTTTTTCACTTTTGAAAGTGACCGGACCTGCAATGGTAGGGGATAGATCAACATCGTTGACCATTTTGGAAGGGTCATTGGCATAGTAGTTTTTTATCGTTTGTTTGATGTCGCTGTGTTGGGTAGATCAAAACATAAAGACAAAAGAGTAATGTGCATACCATGAAAAACTGAAATTTATGAATCATCCTGTAACTCCTAATGAGATCATGAGATTGCCCCCCCCCCCTCCCCCTGGCGTAAAAATTTTTTTTTGTTCTATCACCCGACTTATTTTGACACGTCAGCTCTAACATATTCTTATAATTAAAAATCTGGGAAAATAACTATTTAAACAGGTTATTACACATCAATTGGGATGTATGAGATAGGAAAAATCATGTATATAGTAATACAAGTTGATTTTTAAATGCTTCAACTACGAAACTAAAGAAGCAACAAAGCTACAAAGGTTATATATGAATATTTTACATAAATACAATGGTATCTTATTACTTTATTGGCTTACCTTGTTTATACCGAGTGTTTTTTAGCTGTAGACATCCAAATATAGCCAAAAGTCCCATAAAAAAAAGTTTTAAATAAAGTTTGTTTGATTAAGTGGGGGAAGTCTGACCAAAGAAACTTAACCCCCCACCCCCACCCCTACCACAAACGTGGTAGCAACTTAAAAATTTCAAATAGAAACCCATAGTTTTTACTGCAGATTCGGATGCTCCGGACCAAAATAGGAAACTTTTGTCTGAAAATTTTTTTTTAAAACGTAAAGTTTTTGTGATTTTGCAAGGACAAAATTGAAAATATTGGAAATTTAAAGATTTTTACTCAAAAATTGTTAGGTTTACAGAAAAATTACAGAGGAGCAAAGGTGCTTAGATTTCTTCAGGGAAAAATTTGCGAAATTTTTTAAAAAAAAATTTTCTTAAAAAAAATTCTCACAAAATTTGGTCGGATTTCCTGTACAAATTTAAGCACTTTTACTCCTTTGCAATTTTTCTGACAAAATAACCATTTTGAGTAAACAATCTTTAAATTTCCAAAATTTTCAAATTTTTCCTTCCAAAAGCTCAAAAAATTAACTTTTAAAAAAAAAATGTTACACAAAAGTTTCCTATTTTTGTCCGGACCATCCGAATCTGCAGTAATAAGTATGGGTTCCCATTGGAAATTTTAAAGTTTCCCCACCCCTACCTTTTTGGTAGGGTAGTGGGGGGGGGAGGTTAAGTTTCTTTGGTCAGACTTCCCCTACCAAATCAAACAAACTTTTTTTTAAACTCTTTTATAGGACTCCATGTTTTTGCTATATTTGGATGTCTACAGTTAAAAAAACACCCGGTATATAGTATTAAAACACCAGTCTAAGTTTGATGAACAAGTCCACCAAGTGGCCCCAAAATTTATTATTGCAGCTCCTAAGAATGACTACAGTCTGAATAAGCCTTGAATTATCTTATCTTCATTACCATAACCCTAGACGGTGGCCATTCCACTAAAGAGTGTTCTGTGAGAAATTTAGTCAAATTTTTGCTTTGTATGCTGAAACACAATTGGAAGTTAAATTTAGACGCCACTGGCTGGCTGCAATACGCCTTAAGTATGAAACACAATTGCGACTGCCGATGTCCAACGCATGAAAAAGTTTGCTGTCAAAAATATGAAAGTGCTACGTTTAATGGGCATGCAACTGCCAGCATCCGACGAACTGGTCGTCGGAATAGAGCAATTTTTTAATTTGGCAGTCGGACGTTCAGTACTGCCAAAATAAAAATGATATTTTAAAATATTTTGATGTGCAGCCAATATAAAAGTGGTACCTGAAGCCATTTTGAATTTGAAATTGTTTGGCGTCGTTAATATTAAAAGAGCGAAAGTAAAGAAAATGGATTTAGACTAAAGACTAATAGAAGAAGTCAGAAAAAGCGAGATGCTTTATAACTTGCAGCACATGCAGTATAGAAATGTAAATAAAAAAAGAGGAAAAATGGGCTAATATAGCAAGGCAGCTTAATTCAACAGGTAAATTTTTATGTTAAATAGTGAAAATAACAAATTTCTTGGACAGTTGCAGTTATTTATATACTTCTTATGTACTATGTAATTTTAATATTTAATGTTTTTTAGCTGACAACTGCAGAAAAAGATGGAAGAGTCTGCGGGATACATATAAGAAGTATCAGCGATTGGATCAAATGCGGTCAGGTAGTTCTGCTCCTGAAATAAAGAAAAAGTGGAAAATTTATGAATTACTTTCCTTTCTGGATAATTTCGCACCTAGCAGACCGTAAGTATTTTTATTAATTTTGAAGAAATTGTGAAAATATATAACATCCATTTTTGTTTACAGAACCATAAGTAATGTTGTCACCGAAGACGAAATGGAGATTGTATTGGAGCCCAATACGTTGTCCTATTCCGGTGGGATCAATGTGGACGACATAATTGAAGAAGACTTTGGTCGTGAATGCAGCGCATCAACATCTTCGCCCCTCCGGAATGTTCAGACAGATTCCTCACAAGGTTCTGCTCCACAGCCATCAACTTCGTCATCGTCACGAAGACCAAGGGTAAGGATGCGTAAGAACGACGAAATTACTGAAATAATAATGTAAGTTCATTTATTAAAGTTCATTTACATTTATTAAATATTGTTTATGAAAAACATTCCAGTTTACAATTATTGATTATATCTTTACCTAAGTTTTATTGTTTCAGATGAACAGAAGATAAGTGAAGAGTAAGTACTTCTTGATGATGCTATTTTCATTAAGTACTTTTTTAGTTATGTGTGATTTTGGTAGACCATGGGTCTGAATTACCTAATTTACACGACCAACCTAGAGTAAACCAAACTCAACTTTAGTTTAGTTCACAATTTGGATCTATTGTTACAGAAGCATTTAAAAATGAAGCTTTAAATGTTTAATTAGTTGGTTAAATGTGAGTTCGGTATAAATTTGAAATTGTAAGATAAGAATATCAGGAGTAAATTTTGTACATCTCTATTTATTTTATTTTGAACCCAGCAAACCAAAACTAGCGTCAATGTGATCATTAAAAAAACTTTTAAAAAAGTGCGTTGCCTAGAAAATTTAAGTCATTTAGGGATACAAGAACCACTTTAACGGTTGCAAGGAATTGCATCTATTATATAAAACAATAAAGTTATATAAACAGTTATTATAATTGTTTATTTTATAATGCACACATTCATGTTAATACAAGAACCACTTCCGAATATACAACTATCTTATGTAAATTAATAAAAATGAAAATTAAAACATATTTAATGCAATTGTAAATTTTATTAATTAAACTTAGATAAATTTTAATCCTAATAATACCGAAAGCAGCTCACAATATTTAGAGATTTTTTTTTGTTTTTTTTTTTATACGATGTGGCCAAATCCATCCTAGGGGACAACCCTTTGATGCGTTAGCATGGTTTTGGCCGGAAGGGAATTAGGGTAAGGGAAGTGAGGAAACTTGAGTCTTGTTTGCATTGCTGCGAGCTAGACAACAGCCCAGAGACGGAGTGGATTATTTTAATTTCTTAATAAAAGCTCACGGTCATCTGGGCTCGAACCCGGGACCCACGGCATGTTGGTCTTGTCGCTCAACGCATTGATCCAACTCCGTCTCCGTTAAAACCTGAAATAATAAAATTAGTTAATTGATAAAATTACCTATTAATTTTTGAACTAATTATGTTCAAGGTGGTCTTTTAGTTTATCTCGTAGTTGGAAAGCTACCGCTGTGACACAATTTGATCGGAATGCTCCAGAAGACCGAAGTGCAGCTCCTTCCTCTCTCCATTGACCGCGTACAATAACTCCGTTTTCCTCCCTATCTACAAGATCTGGAGTAAAATAATTACGTTCTCCACAGAACATTAAAAAATTATGGTGCACAGTAGTAGTAATATTACTTTGTCCACGTTCTTCGGAGCACAGTTTATCATGTTCCTTAGTACCCTCCATCTATTTGCCAAAATTCCAAAAGTATTTTCAATATATATCCTTGCTTTAGATAGCCTTTTAGCAGAGTTGTTATAAAATTAGTGTTTACGTGGATATAAATCAGTAAAATAAATAATAAAAAATTGTTTACTTACTACTGTACTTACACTTTGTTATGAATTTCATGACCATTTGAAATTCCCTCTCTATTCCTTAACGGTACTAAATTCCTTTATTTTCACCTTTCTAGTTACCTTACTGTTTACTTTTATTCTGCTCTCAATTTATATTATTTAATTTTATTGTCTAGGGTGATTTCATGACTCCATTCTTTGGGCAGACCAGGCCTCAATGGCGACCTTGCTAAGGTGAAGAGGCTCAAGGTATGCCTAGAGCATTTTTCGGAGTCGATGCTGTGAGGATGTCGCAAAAATTGCAGTGTCTTTCTTAAGGCGCTGTATTTTGTATGACCAGATAACTGGAGAATCCCCGCATGCTTTGGAGTCAAATGTAATAATTTTATTTTTCATATTTTTAAATTTTTACATAATTTATTCTTATTTTTATTTACTCTATATATTCTTTACCCTTGAAATTTGTTATACGCATATTAATATTTACGATCCCCTGCCTATCTCCTTCTTTTATTTTTTGTTTAGTTGGTCCTGTATATGTTACGGAGTTTCAAACTTCCCCGGACAACATTGAATTGTTATTAGGGTCAACCTATCAGAAGATTATAATAGTTTATTTTCATTTCCAGACCGTGGAGATACAGAATCGGAAAGGGTAATCACATAGAATATAGGGCCAAATTACAGTGGAGATATAGAAGCCTTTGAGTCGGTGGGGCAAGTTGTTGTCCAACACTAGAACGTGAGAAGTCGATAGGGCAAATTTCGCCGAATTTACCATACATGGAAAAGAAGAACAAATCTATTAAAAAGATTGTTTAAAAGAGATTCCGAAGAAATTGTGTAAATTGTAGCTACAGGAGGAAATACTGTAATGTAAAGCGTAAGTACTCCGATGCATTGTTTCAAATTAGCAAATTAAATAGAGTCGTAAAATCTTCAAAAAAGACTACATTTGATAATAAGGCTGAATTTGTGGACTCCGCGAAGAAGTATGTTTCATCACATGTTGTTCCCTTCATAGCAAATGAAGTGCAAGATTGGTCGCGGGTTAACTACGGTATACGGTATTCCGCACAAAATTAACCAGCTTGCTTTAACCATGTACTTGATAGCTCCTATAGCTTAAAATGTCCTAAGGAAAGTTTTCAAAGTACCTTCCAAAACAACCCTACAGGAAATCACGAAATATTGGCCAATTGGCTCAGGTTTTCATGCCGTGTACTTTGAAACCTTAAAATTAAAAGGAATTTTGTTTGAGCCCAAATTGGCTCAAGCAAGGAGAATGGGTTGCCGGGTCAGTAAATTATAACAATTGGATTTTTTGAAAAAAATATATTTTTATTTAATAATTCAATATATATAACTAAAAAACTATTCAAAGCAAAAGAAAAGAAAATGAAACAGAATCTAAATAATAAAACAAAATAATAAGAAAATAATAATGTAAAAAAAAATTCAAACTAAAGTAAAAATAAATAATAAATCAACCGAAGAGAAAGGGTCCACTGTAATGATGGTTCCTGTGGAAAGAGAAGAATAAATTAGTTTTTTGGTAAAATAAAAGGGAAAATTTATAATTCCAGCTCACTTCGCTGGTGCAAAAAAGCCGAGGTTCAAGACTCCTCAATTGTAAGCTGTAACAAATATTATATTTTATAAACTACTCAAAACAATTAAGGGAACAAAAAAATTACTAAATTTTTTAGTGATTTTTGACGGGCTGTATCTAAGCGAGAAATAATCGTATCGAGGATCTGAAAAAAACATCTTAAAGCTCCAGAACTCTAGTTTTTGAAACTTTCAGCCAAAAAATTAAAGGCCACGGTGCTCACGCAAACCAAAGGAATAGCGGAAGAAAAAAATTTCAAAATTTTTAGTCATTTTTTTTTTGGTGCACGGACTCAGAAAATCTTTTTTTTATTTGACCACCCTATGAACCAGATAGCCTCAGCTCCTCAGCTTTAATTATCTTTTTTGAAATCCTTGATACATCCATTTGTCGCGGAGATATCCGATATTAAACGAAAAAGGACACTTTTGTATTCAACCATGGATATCTCAGCAACCAATGATCGTACAGAAAATTTAAGGGCAGTTTCGGAAACTGGAATAAATTTCCTAATAGAATCCGTCAAGACATAACAAATAACCAGTATGAATGAGAGGTCCTGAATTTATTTGTCTATTGCCACACCGACACGTAACATCAATTTTGAAACCTAGGCCTCTCGCTCCTGACTCTCCAAAACTTATTTTCTGCTTGCATACAGAACAAATTAAAAATTCTGATAGCGCAGTAAAAACTGTGAAGAATTCAATAATTCTGTATGCGTGCAAAGGATTAGTACGAATATCGTCACAAAGTTTTAATTTTTTTTCACTCGCACTTGCACGTACATCGTCACTTATACTCGGCCTTAAATCCTTCCCATCCTTATCGATAAATTGATTACCCTGGTAATGTCTTTTTACAGAATTTTTGCGCGCGATGTTACCTCGTGTTTAAAGTTTGGATTTAAATTGACTCAACTGCTCGAATAACTTTCGTTTCGTATACCTTTAGTTACACACTATGTAGATACATAAATACATATACATAAAAATACATATAAATGAATTCATGGAATTCAAGTCCCATAGAAATGAGCCTACCTAAAAGTTATGCCACAAAAGAATACACAAACGTACTGTGAAAAGGCATTGCTCCGACCCAAGCTCTCCGACTACCTGGTTAATGACGGTATGCTGGCTCTGACGGTTTTTCCTTTTAATAGAATATATTTAACATATTATATATTCGAATTATGAAAAAAAACTTCAATTTTTTGAAAATTCTAAAGGTATCTCCCCCCTTAAATATCCTTCGTGGACCACACAAATATAGCATTGTAATGTAGTTAGGGCTTTTCGGGCTCGGCGGATCAACAAAGACTTTTTTTTCTAAATCACAAATGTTCACAGTTTTTATTCACTTCACTGATTAGTTCGGTTCACAATTTTCTTTTGCACTTTTACTTCACAATACACCGTCTCACTTTAATAATTAGCACTCATCATTTCCTTAATTAAAAAGCAACTCTTGAAAGTATCACAAGTAATCTATTCGTAGTCTAAATCACGACTAAACTAACTGTGCTACTACTACCCAGCCTTATTTATACTACTCAGGTTGGTTCTAGAAACTGTTTCCGTTATACATTTTTACTACACTTATTCCCCATAGATTCGAGTCGTCCTTGATTATCTACGATTTCTGGCAACCTGGAGAAGACAGGTCGTGTTTGTGCGAAATAGTAATTCACGCGAAGGAAAGTTTTAGGGAAAGTAGTGGCGTCGGTCGCCAAATAGATAGAATTAGCGTAGGAAGTGAGTAATTAATTAGAGAAATGGACTCTAACAATTAATTAATCTGATATACAACACAAAGTGTACACATTGTTAATAGTGAATTGTGTAATTCCTGGAAACACAGGAAAGTGGGTAAAGGCGCAAATAATTAGCGCGATAAAACAAAGGAAAGTGGTGGCGTCAGTTTGCCGGCTTGGCGTCACCTGTGCATAGATTATTAAAACTCAATAATTATAGTAGGAAAACACAAAGTGCACACAATTATCAGTGAAACTATATACGAAAAGCTTACGAAAAATTTACGAAAATTTTGCAGAGAATTCTTTAAATTCTTGCAAATGCCCGAAGGGAAGTACCTGTTGCACCTGAGGGCTCATTAATCTTTATAAAAGTTTCAAAGCAGAGTTATAAAAACAAAATTACGACAAAATTAAAGTGCCTCAACTTAGTTCCGTAGCGCTAATATCGTACCTGTCTTTTAGTAAGAAAAAGTGGAACCCAGCTATGCTGGAGGCGGCGCAAAGTCGCTAGAGCTGATGCAACAAAATTTGGAGCCCGAAAACGACAAAAGTCTAGTGGGGCAGTGCGACATTAGCAATTTACAAAAAAACTCTGCAATAAATTTGCATAAGTACAAGCAGCAAGAGATGGATTCGGCAAAATCCATTCTCAGTTTATCCCAAACAAGGGAAAGTGTAAAAAAGGGACCACCCCCACTAGCCCTACAGCAACAGTTGCAGACATATACTCAACAAAAACACCAGGTGAATGTATCGTTCAATAGGGACAACCAAAATCAAGCTAATACTTCTTTTTTTAGTGAAAATAATATTAAAATGAGCCAGTGCAATAAGGAGAATATCAGCACAATGCAAAGGGCTGAATTTAACAAAAGTGAGAGTTATGATGATCAACTATCACAAGAAATAAACATCAGTCAATTGCAACAATTGCTGGATGATAATGCTGATATGAAATTTGAGACGACCTCGTTGGAAGGATTTATTACACCGCCAAATAGCATACGAAATGGAAGAGCACAGGATCACCACAACAGGAAAACTCCAAGAAGCAGATAATTGTAAACAGGTACGAGGTTTTTAGTAAGGAGGTGGGCGATGATTATGATTTATTAAATAAATATATTGAAAAAAGAAATTTAAATGCAATTAAAAATAATATTATTGAATGCTCTATTAAGATTAATGAGCCCTCAGAGGGCAACTTACAAAATAATGGCAAAAGCCAGAGTAATAATTATAATACTAAAGTAATTAATTCAAAAGCAATAGTACAAAATATAACAAAAAGAAATACAGTACAAAATAAAGAAAACTTAGTCCGGGTACAACACAAAAAATTAAAATATTTACCACCTATCATAGTGTCTGAAAATGATAGTGAATCTCTTAGAAAATATCTAAAGTACGAAACAAAGGCTGATTTTTACTGCCAAAAAGTTGGCAAATATAAAGGGTGTTTTCGAGTTTGCTTCGGAGTTAACTCCGGAGACAATTAATGTCAAAGTCGTGTTCGAGCTTACAGAGTCATGACTCTCATGACTCCGGAACCGTCAAACTCGTGTTTTTCTTTGCTTCCTAATGTCCCCGGTGTTAGCTAGTTATTTTCTGGACATAAACAGCGATGGAAGCAATTGAAACGAGGGTAATAATTTTTTGGTTTATTAAAATGCAGTATTTTTACATAATTTAATTACAGAATTTAGTAACAAAATGCAATATTTGCGCCGAGAATGTGCCGTGGTCGGATTTTCGGGTTCATCCGTGTTTCAGCGAGGATACAAGCTTTATTGTTCACGAAGCGGTGGAAATGGATGAGCAGCAAATAGCGGTAAATTTTGCGGAAGGGCGCCAGACCGCTAATGCGTCTGGCTGTAATGGTGGTAATTTATTAATATTTTAGTATATTGTGTTAGCAATATTACAGTATTTTCATCTGCAGGAGACTGGTCGAACAATAATGTCCTGCAGCTTATACAATGCTGGCAAGATAGAAAGGCACACTTCACTGCAGCAGGAAGAAATTTAAAAAAAGTTTGGACAGAAGTTTCAACTTCCTTGGCCGCATTGGGTTGCTATCGTACCCCCGATGAGTGTGCCGCCAAGTGGAAGAATTTACACGAACGTATAAAAGGATTGTCGATAACAACAGCACATCAGGGCGGGCATACCAAAGCTGGCAGTATTTCGATTGCATGGAATCAGCACTCGGGGATCGTCCAGCGATAGCCCCAATTTCTACTGCTAATGAGGTAGACGGCTTCGTTTCCAACGTACCCCAGGCATCCGAGGAGGATATCAATGACAGCGGTACCCAATCTTCGTCTTCTGGCAGCACAAGCCGACGAAGGGCTTCAAAAAGAAAGCCAGACTGGTTGCATGACATTCTCATTGACCAAGGAAAACGCCATAAGGAGACTTTAGCTGCAATGAAAGAGGCAGTTGACAAAATTTGTTCAATTATGAACAAAAGATCTGATAAGCTTTAATATAATTTAATATTTTCTACTATTATTATAATTCTTGAATAAATAATTTTTCCAAAAATGTACTACCAAATTTTTTTGGCTATTTCGAAATTTTTGTTTTCCAGCAATTCACCGTAGGCGAGTGTACTCAGCAGCCAATTTCTTTAACTTTCATGAGTATTTCCACAGGCGCAGTGACGTAAAAGTTAATGAAATTGTTGTTACCCAACGAAATTAATAATGCAACCAACTGATAGCATACTTAATTCAGCGGATAACTACCCCGTACAAACTTTATGACAACAGAAATCTGCCAGGCAGATGCTGCTAATAAAATATTTTCAATTTTAAACAAAATTGGTAAACAGCTGTAATATTATTTCAGTTAATTAGGGAATGAAATGCCTATTTATTTGTGTTTAATTTTTATTTTCTACAAGTGCATTGTAATATAATATAATTGTTTCCTAAATAACTGAGTAATATTGAATAAATTTATATAAAATGAAATAAAATTATATACAAAAGCAAAATAAGTTATTATTTCCTTAACCTAAACATTTCTTTGCAAATAATTTAACACAAAATTTCTTTTGGCCCTTCCCAAGTTCGCGTTTTCCAGCAATTCATTTGTAGGTTCAGGTTCGTCTGCTGTTGCTTCTATTTCGACGCAGTCATCACCAAAATCTATACATATATTATGCAAAATGCAACAGGATAAAATGATCAGTGAAATCAAAGCCGTCCGATGCATATATATGTATTTAAGTCGACGGAAGCTACCTTACAGCAGACCAAAGGCTCTTTCTATAACCACGCGTGTTGAAGACAGTTTTGAATTAAACCTTATTTCTGCTGGCGATAAATTTCCAAAATTTCTAAATGGTACCAGAAGTACATCCGAAATAAGATAAGCCGCATCTCCTATCAGATGTGAATCCATCGGAAACATTAGATTCCGATTCTGCCTTATTCGCTGCAGCAATGATGATCTGCGGAACACTCGCGTCGTAAATGCTGCCTGGTGAGCCAATATCGACACTGATCAATTTCATGTCAGAGGTACATACACCCTGCATGTTCATGGCATTAAATTTCTTTCTGCAGACACAAGCATCCTGGTGAAGAGATGGTGTACTGATGGGAATGTACGACCCATCAATGGCACCTATTACCCCTGGGAAGCCACATATGTTTTCAATCTTCCGAATTTCATCGATGGCAGCTTGACCCTTGGGCCACTTAATGAAGTCGGCGCGGTTCTCCACCAGGAGTTCGCATACTCTCATTACGCACTGCCAACTTGTCGATATTGACACCTCGAATCTATCAGCAACTGATCTATAAATTTAAACAATTTATATATTATTCGTAAGAGTAGATTCATCTTACCTGTATACTTCTTGGTTGCCCAATATCCATAGAGATATTTGCAGTTGCTTCTCTAAAGGAATCATGGGATTTCCACAAGTATTTCTTTTAGCGCTCTTATCTTGCAATAGCCTCAGAAGTTTTCCGAAAAAGCTCCTAGTTAGACGGAAGTGGCTTTGAAAATCTAAAATGCATGCAGTACTTAATATATTATAAATTAAATAAATATATAAAGCAATTTACCCGCTTCTGAGTACAGCTCAACTATTCTTTCGCTGTATCCACATATCTTCACTTTTTCTTCTCTCGACTGAATTTCTAAAATATTTATTTTGTCTAGCTCGTCTATATTTTCCGAACTCTCATCCCAATCTTCTTCTACCAAAAATTGACTAATTAAACTGCAAAGTCCAGCAACAGCCACTGCACGCCGATCAGCCATTTTTGACGTCTGACGTTTCTTGACTCCGACAAACAAACAGAGAGCGTCGTCTTGCAATGATAAACTATGGGCATGACACGGGAAAAACATGTACACACTCAAGGGGGAAAGACCAGTAGTTGTTTTGTTAAAGGGTTTAAACCGTCGGATACGAACTGATGAGATAATACAAGACTTACAAGAGCAGAGACCTAATATAAAGGTAAGTAATGTAAGCAGATTTGAAACGAAAAGATCAAAAGAGCAGAATACAAGACTTAATATCTTCAAAGTTGTTTTTGATGCAGAAACCTGCAAAGCAGATATTATGAATATTAAATATTTATGCAATTGTGGCGTGAAATGGGAGGGGGTGAAAACAGATGGGCCTGTTAAATGCAAAAGGTGTCAAGTTTATGGACATCTAGCAATTAATTGCTTGAGAGTTGCTAAATGCGTTAGATGTGCAGGGACACATCGACAAGGGGAATGTCTATTGAAAGACGAAGAGAAAAGCAAATGTGTTAATTGTGGAAAAGAAGCGCATCCAGCCAGTTACAGGGGATGTCCTTTTTATAAAAGATATATCGAAAAGATAAAAAATAACAGATCCCACAACCTAAATGCTATGATACAAAAAAAAAATACATTTGGCGTAAAGGTAAGCCAACTGGATGCAAGATCGAGGCAGCATAAATTTTGAAATCGTTTCCCCAATGGAAACTATACTTGACTTATTCATAATTAGTAATATGCTGTCTGTAAACTGTAGAAAAACACTTCAAGTAATGCCAACGTTTTTGACCATAATGCCGTGATTCTAAATATCGAATTTGATAGCTTAACTATAGATTTCAACGAACCCGAATTCCGATACGATTATAAGAACGTCGAATGGGACAAGGTAAAATTAGACATTGTAAACAAACTTGAAATAATTAACATTGAAAATAATAAAACTTTAGAAAACAGTGAAATAGATGAAAAATATACAAACATTCACGGAATGTATTCAGGATGTACATAACAAACATGTCAGAGTTCTGAAAAAAATCCCAAAAGAAATACCTAGGCCTACCGAATGACATTATTGACGATATAAAGGAAAAGCCAGATGGAAGAGCAAAAGGATACTGAACAGAACCTATAATACAAACCATCCTGAATACATTGCGTTAATAGATACAATCAATCAGCTAAAAATTATAATCCGAATAAAAATTAATATAAATAATGATAAAACTTTCAGTAAGCAATTAGAAAAAATTAAACCAGGTCCTAACGCGTTCGGGGAAATAAATAGAATCACGGGAAGTAAAAGAGGTATTACAACAAATGGAATTATTGTGAATGGGAATAACGATGAGAGAATAATAGTCAACGAAGCAAGTAATATTGCAGAAACATTTGTCAACTATTATATCACAATATATGAGGAAAAAGATACAAATCATGATCAAATAACAAACCAAGAGGTTAAAACAGGGAAAGTTATAGAAACTAAGAGGGAAATAGTAATAGTAACGTTAAAAGAATCACAGTGTTCAGTGACAGTAACCCTTCAGACGCTCCTAGGGCAGCTAAGTCTGAATTTGTGCAACAACTCGAGGTAGAGGAAATAATAATCTGTAGGACTAACAGAAACATTTCAGCAGGAATGGATGAAATTCCAAATCGATTTTTAAAATATTTACCATTTGCCAAAGCAGGCAATAGCATTTCTCACAATGATATTTAACAACTGCATAAACAATTCATACTTCCCGGAGTGCTGGAAAATAGCTAAGGTTATCCCAATTCCGAAAAAGCAAAATGCCAACGATGTTAAAGATTTTAGGCCAATATCCTTACTGTCAAATATTGGCAAGATTTTAGAAAGAATTATGGCAGACAAGATAGACGATTTCATATACGAAGAAGATATAATTCCGGCATATCAATTCGGCCAGGCCACTACGGTTGATGCTTTAGTTAAATTCTATACGGATATTGCAAGTAACTTAACCAACAGTAGAACTACAGTGGCCTTTGCACTCGACATAGAAAAAGCTTTCGATTCTGTATGGACAGAAGCACTTATCTTCATACTAATTGTTTATGGATTACCACACAAATTAATACTGTGGATAGATAATTTCTTAAAGAATAGAACCCTAGCAGTCTCAATTAGCAAACAAGTATCAAGAGTAATAGAAGTCTTCTCTGGTGTACCCCAAGATTGCTTAACGGGACCGAAATTATACAACTTATTCTTGATAGATTGTCCACAGGATAACGAGGGGAAAATAATCTCAAAAGCATTGTTGTACGCGGACGAAACGCTAGTTTACGCAAATAATCTGTGTCCATTGATGGCAGCAAAGACAGTTAATGAATACTTAGAGGAAATTAACGATTACTATAAAACACGGGGTATAAGGATCAATGTTAACAAATCAGAATCGGTTTGCATTCGGAATGCATATGGATAAACAGTTTCAACAGATGTAATCAGCAGAGTAGTAAAGACGCAAATAGGCGATAAAGTAATACCATTGAAAGAAGAGATCAAATATCTGGGAATCTTGTTTCAAAACAAACTCAAATTTAATAAACAGGGGAGGGCTGTATTAAATAAAGCAAAAAAGGTTTATTTTTCAATAAAGCACTAAGTAGCAAATCTAAGTTATTAATGTATAAACAACTCATAAGACCAGTAATCTCATATGCATTCCCCATTTGGCACACGATATCACTGAATGTTGCCAAAGAACTCTCAGTCTTCGAAAGAAAAGTAATTAGGGTATGTATAAACAATAACTATAAGGACAGACATAAACGATTTAGTAATAGCTACATTTTAAAAGAGGCAAAAACACTACACCTCATGATATACTTAATTAATGCTACGGACAAAAATAATGAAAGAAGTAAAAATCATTGCAATGTTTTAGTCAGAGAGGCTGTTGAAAGCCAAAGATATTACGATAGTAAACTAATGTACCATTTCATCGTATGAATAAGAAATCATAGGAATATATGTTCACCTTTGAAAGGGAAATTACTAGACCCAATTTTTATAAATATGTTAACAAAAACCATTATAGTGGCTTAACAATGTTAGAAATTAGAATGAGATTCAAAAAATGTAAATAAAGAATATTTCCTATTGGGAAAAGCATGTGCAAATAAAATCCCTAAAATTAAACAATGTAAAAACGTGGTATAAAACCAAAGAAAATACGACTACTATGTCATGAATAAGATAAAGAAAAAGATGTATAAAAACGTGCGCTATCGGGGTGTTGGTTAGACACGCCATTGTGAAAGCAGCTGCTCTTACACTGGCGTGGCTCACAAACACGATGAGGCAGCTGTAATAGGAATACTGTTGAATGCCCATCTAGTTGTTAGGTTTGTAGTATGTAGGTTAGTATTAAGTTACACACATCCATAGAAGAACAAAGGTTCTGCAAAAAGGTAGCGAATTGTGGCTACCTATACTTCAATAAAGAATTTACACTCCAAGTGAATATTGAAAATGTGTGCAGTTGTGTTTTATAACGATAGATAAGATAGAAAAGAGCATTCAGTATCCGAAGTATTCTAAGAAAAAGACTATATTAGTATGTAGTGAAACTGTACAGCTGTTAACAATAAAGTTATTGTCATTGTCATTGTTTGGCCACCAGGAGCATGCGCATTACACGGTTCACTATTTCCCTTTTTGTGGCCTACCTCGTGCACGTTACATTATATAGGACTTTAGGTTTTGTAAAACGGTGGTGAAAGGAGTTCGATCACTCTTATACAAAAAAAAATTCTGTATTGTTGTATGGTTAGGAGTGTTTTAAAGTACGATAGTCCTGTTTGGTGATCCGTTTCATACGGGCCATATTATTCGCATTGAGGCTTTCAGAGTATATTTTTTAGATGTGAGGTGGTGTGCGAACGGGGCGTTACCCAATTTCTTAATGCATACACCAATTTAGATGATTATTTGTTGTTGTATACAGTATGATGCCCCATTGCAACTCTATGGAAAAATGTTGACCTATAATTAAGGTGCGGGGAGGGGAAGCCTAACGTTGTAACGCGTGAACTGATTTAGATGTTTCTAAATGCATAGAGTATCTATTTATATTCTGACAAAAATTGTGGCTTGTGGTGAGAGTTCAAGGATGTGCGGCGCCTAGGTTCGTAGGGCATAGACCGATTTTGATGTAGTGTTGTACAAAATACGTTCACTGGTTGATAAATTATAACAATTTTGTGGCACCCTACGGTCACGGCAAGAATTTGCTAAGATAAGGGTATGAACGTAACTAATTTCGTTATATGTAGTTGGATTTGGATAATTCTTTTCCATTCTTTAGAGTACACTACCTCTGTAGCTTTTGGAATTGCTTTGTTCGTACGACCAACATTCTTAGAGTCGTATATATGTGTAAGATAATGAGTTCTGGTAGTATAAGTATTGGTAACCCTCTCTCTCTGATAAGTAACAATAGGAATTTCTAACTGATAGCTAGAATAGCGGTAGGAGACAAGTCCAGGGGGCATTAGCAGTAAAGACGCCAGTCGAGACACTACTTTTGTTACTAGTTGTAAGGAAATAAACTAACTAAGAAAATACCAGCGTTTCAGTAACAAACACAACATGGCGACGAGGATTTTCGGATAATTTTGGGTGAGAATTAAATGATAGTGATCAATTTGACTAAAGTGGAATCTGCTGTGCCATAAAGGGACAAATTAAAGTGCCGGCGCATAGTTAGAAAAGTGAGTGACAGCGTGCACATGAACTGTATCTAAAAAGTTTAAGTTGATGGGACTAGCAGCGAAAAGGCAAAATAAAAGTCTAATAAAAAGACCGCGTGGCAGACCGCCAAAAACTCGAATAATTACGATAACAAAAAGTATGGATTTCCTTAAAAAAGTTGAACCACTTATGCTAGATGGCAACATTTCGGAACATTGGAAAAAGTTCAAGCAAAATTTTGGCTACTTTTATACGGCAGCTGAACTAGATAAAAAACCGAATGCGGTACAAGCAGCAATTTTTTTAAATGCAATTGGTCCCGATGCCGTTGAGATTTTCAATACGCTCTCGTTAACGGACGAGCAACGGAAAAGTTATACAGAAGTGGTAAATGCGTTCGAGAAGTTTTGCCAACCCAAAACGAGGCATATGCAGGCTTCATGTTCCACAGCAGAAATCAATCACCCTCCGAACCTTTCGACAATTTCCTAATGGAAATAAAGAAGTTAATTAGAGAATGCAACTTTGGTGAGCATGAGTCGAGGATGTTACGTGATCGCATCATACTAGGTGTAGCAGATGAAAATCTGCAAAAGCGCTTATTGAAGACCGAGAACATAGACGCAGATAAGGCTATTAGCATGGCTAGAACAGCAGAGGTATCGAAGCAGCAAGCAACAAAAATTCAAGGGAGAGGCCAAAACTTGGAATTTGGAGTTAACGCAGTTAGAAGAAGTACATCACAATTACAATCAACTGGAGTGAGCAATCGCAGAGAGTTAGAGAGTATGTATGTAAACAGGAATAGTGGTAATAGGTATATGAATAATAAAAACAATGATACTTGCAAACGGTTTCCTACAAATTTCAGGCAAAAACTCAATAATGATAGCGGTAGCAGCAATTGTAAATTTTGTTCAGGTCGTCATCAGAAAGGAAAGTGAACGGCATGGAAGAAGAAATGTAATAACTGTGGGCAGTTTAATCACTTTGCATCTGCGTGCGAAAGAAGAAAAGCACATCATGTTAAAATGGCAGATGACCTCGAAAGTGTCTTTATTGACTCTGTATTAAATACAAGTAGTATAAAAAATGATCGCGCTTGGTACAAAGAAATTAAGGTAAACAATTCATTGATTGAATTTAAGTTAGATACGGGGGCCGACATTAATGTAGTCCCATTCAAATTATTTAAAAAATTTTAAAACACGCAGCTAAATAAAACTAATATCATATTAGAAGTGTACGGTGGCAGAAAGATAAAACCAAAAGGAAGTGCAATTTTGAAATGTGAAGTAGCTGGCAAAAGTGTTATGCAAAATTTCGTGATTGTAGATAAAGTGTCATTACCGATTTTAGGGCGAGATAGTTGCGTAGAGTTAGGGTTAGTTCAAAGAGTTGACTCAATGGCCGCTAATCTGATTGAGAAATATTCCGATGTGTTTGTTGGATTAGGAAAATTTAGAAAGGAATATAAAATAAAATTAAAAGTGAATGCTAAACCAATTATTAGAGCAGCTAGACGAGTACCCCTATCAATATTAGAACCACTGAAAAAAGAAATAGACAAATTATGTGAGCAAAACATCATAGCAAAAGTAACAGAGCCGACAGAATGGATTTCGAATTTGGTTATTGTAGAAAAGAAAGACAAAACGTTGCGGTTTTGTTTAGATCCCAAATATCTCAATGAGGCTATAGTAGAAGAACCATTTCTAATTCCGTCATTTGAGGAAATTTCAGCAAAACTTGCCAATAAGAGCATCTTTACTGTCCTAGATTTGAGACAGGGGTATTGGCAAGTGCCCCTAGATGAAGTTTCTTCAAAGCTATGCTCTTTTTCGACTCCGTTTGGCGTATATAGGTTTAAGAGGCTACCCTTTGGTATTAAAGCAGCCCCTGAGGTGTTTCAAAAACTTAACGGGGAAATCTTTGCTGACATTCCAGGTGTCATAATATATATAGACGATGTACTTATAGTGGCGAATTCAGTTGAAGAGCATGATCGAATTTTTGAGTTAGTGATGAAACGTGCCCGCCAAGAAAATATTAAATTTAATAAAGAAAAAATTCAGTACAGGGTATCGGAAGTGCGATACTTAGGACATTTAATCTCAAGGGAAGGGATTAGGTATGACCCTGTCTATTTTCAAGCCATTGAAAAACTTAAACCGCCAACTAACAAAAAAGAACTTCAAACACTTTACGGAATGCTGAATTATTTGAGAGATTATATACCAAATCTTGCCGAACGGTCGCAACCATTATGTGAGCTTTTAAAAAAAAACTCAGTTTTCCAGTGGTTGCCAGCCCATGATGCATGTTTGGAAAAGTTAAAAGCTGTATGGGCCAAGGCACCCCCGTTAAAAGCATTTGACACGAATAAAGAGATTTCTATCCAAGCTGATGCATCGCAACATGGTTTAGGTTGCTGCCTCATGCAGGAAGGTAGACCAATATATTATGCCTCGCGTAGTTTATCTCAAGCAGAATGTAATTATGCCCAAGTGGAAAAAGAATTCCTGGCAGTGATATTTGCGTGTGAGAAATTTCACAAATTTATTTATGGTCGGCATGTTACGATTTTGACTGATCATAAACCTCTTCATGGTCTGTTTCAAAAAGAAATTGGTAAAATACCATCAGCTCGCTTGCAACGTATGCAGCTCCGTCTTCTTAAATATAATTTAAATTTTCAATATCTGCCCGGTAAGAAAATGCTAATTGCAGACCTCTTGTCCAGAAATTTTATTGAGAATCATGATATGCCTGAAATTAATGATCTGAATGAAGTTATACACTCAATAAATTTAAGTGATGAAAAACAAAAAATTTTCAAAAAACACACATTAATTGACACAGTGTTAAATGAATTACTCATGGTAATAAATAAGGGATGGCCACAGAAAAAGAGTCAACTAAAAGATACGATTAAATTTTACTGGAAACATAAGAATAATTTAACTGCTGAAGATGGGTTAGTATTTTTCAATGAACGGCTTATTGTACCAACGGCATTAAAAGCAGAAATTTTGAAAACTTTGCATTCTTCGCATTTAGGAATAGAAAAAACAAAGGCTAGGGCAAGAACTTTAGTATACTGGCCGGGATGCAATTCGGATATAGAAGAATTGATTTCAGCATGTAATATATGTCAGAAACATAGAAGTGCTAAACAGAAGGAACCTATGCTGGCTCATGAGACTCCAGCCTATGCCTATTTTAAGGTAGGTATGGATATCATGGAGTTTGCAGGAAAGTCTTATTTAATAGTCGCGGACTATTTTTCTAAATACTTAGATATCTTGCCGTTACGTAGTAAAACTGCTGCGGAAATTATCGGAAAACTTCAAAATCTATTCTCCATGCACGGTATCCCTAGACAAATCATTGCTGATAACGTCCCCTTTGGTTCATTTAAATTTAAAAATTTTGCGTCGGAAAATGATATCAAAGTCATTACAACCAGTCCGCGGTACCCCCAATTAAATGGATTTGCAAAGCGGAACGTACAGATAGCCAAATCCATGTTGCAAAAATCTAAAGATAGTAAAGTAGATTTATGGAAAATTCTATTAGAATTTCGTTACACCCCAATTAAATGAAGTCTTCTTTCTCCTGCATATTTATTATTTGGTAGGAAAACACGAACACTTTTGCCAGGAAAGCTCTCACTCTTTCAAAATAACACGCAAAAGACATTTGAAAACGTTCTAATAAAAAATAAATTTAAAGCTAAGTACTATTATGACAGAAATGCCACAGCAAACGAAGATTGTTTTAACGAAGGAGAGAAGATATGGTACAGGAATGAAGATCGTAAATGGTTACCTGCGATGATAATCTCTAAAGATAAATGTCCCAGATCTTATTGGATTAAAGTGGTGAATGGACCAACATTACGACGGAACTCCCGCTTCTTAAAACACTCGAGGCAATACGAAAATGTTTAAATATTTTTTTGAAGTTGTACGCAATTCACTTTCCTGATCTGATGCGAAAAGTTTAAGAAGAGGTATTAGTTAGTGTAATTAGTTATAATGTACAAAAAGCTGTGAATTGAACTTATGTAGTGTGTAGGAAAGTATTGAAGCATAATGAGTAATGGTAGGAAAAGGAATGAAATTTGCGAAACTGTAACCTTAAAAGGGGGAGATGTAAGATAATGAGTTCTGGTAGTATAAGTATTGGTAATCCTCTCTCTCTGATAAGTAACAATAGGAATTTCTAACTGATAGCTAGAATAGCGGTAGGAGACAAGTCCAGGGGGCATTAGCAGTAGAGACGCCAGTCGAGACACTACTTTTGTTACTAGTTGAAAGGAAATAAACTAACTAAGAAATACCAGCGTTTCAGTAACAAACACAACAATATGAAGACACTAAAAAGTAAAAATAAAATGGCTCTTAAAAAACAGTTGAACCGATTTAAAAAAAGTGCTAAAATTCATAACATAATTTTTAAATTTATATCTATTACGACCTTTTGAAGTCGGTGCAAGTTAAACTAACAAATCAACGACAATTGGAGATACTATATAAAATTACCTAAACATTTAAGCTCACGGGAAAATAAGCATGGACATTAGATAATTTTGTTTTAGTGGTTTGGTTTGTTTAATGTGCACCGACTTCAAAATTTCGTAATAGATATGTATAAAATTAAAAAATTTTTTATATAATTTAGCACTGTGTGAAATCGGTTCAACTTTTTTTTAAAACTATTTTATCTTAATATATGTAAGCACTCGGAAAATCTAATGTGTTGTTACAACTGTAAAAGATGTGTGATAAATTTAAAGCCAAATTAAGAAAGCAGTTAATAGTTCTACGCATTTCATTACCTGCGCTTTAATTTTATCAGACTTAATACAAGGAAGAATGCGATAATAACTATTATATCAAAGTTTCTGAAAAGCGACAACTGTTTTAGGAAAGCAAAGCAAAGTAAGTTTCCCATGGAGCTTTCTCAAAATAAAGTAACAAAAGTAATTAACTTCAACCACTGGACAACCAGCCCATTCAAGCCCTTTTTGTGAAAAACTTTGTTTGCCCGTTGACAGAAAGGGTCGGTTCAAATTATTCGTTCATCTCAGATCATTAATCACGTTGGGGAATTGAAATTGAGGCTAAGAAGGGAAGTTTATCGTATTAAGTAACTGTTCGGAAAACTATTTGTTTGGGTAAAAGAAAAAAGTTTAAGAATAACACTCCATTTTTAGTTTGTGTTGTTAAGAACCATATAGTGACAATTTTACTCATACTACTCCAAATTCCAGAATTGCAATATCGATAGCATGCATTCTTTAAAAGTGTATAGTACCTCTTCAAGATGTCTGGAAGCATTTACAATTTATTTTGAGGTTCGCTCAAATGAATATCGCGCTTACCAGCGATTTATAAGAATTTTCCACAAAATGGTTTAAGCTGTATGTTTGCAATGTGGTCGTCCTCTCAAACTACGTCAACAATTCGAATGAATGGTTTCCAGAAATTTGTGAAAATGGAATATTTGTTAAGGTGAGTACACACTGAGCAAAAAAACGCAAACACATGTGTTTGAACCTTAGAATATTGAACTGAAGAAAGTGCCCATGCCTGTACGTGTTTAAACATTTTTCTTGCGGGCACGGCGAGGAACGGAATGAGCAGGGTTGTCGCCTTAGCTTGACATATATCACATTCAAATTATAATCGCTAGTTCGGTCGATATTATTTAAAATAAAAAGTGATTAGTGAAAAGTATAATAAAAATCAAGACTGTACTAGTAGAGTGATTTGACTTAAAAACTTTGAGACAGTTTATAGACTTTAAAAGACAGATTTTTAAAATGAAGTGTGCCGTGCATTGTTGCAAAATTAATCGACCACGGACTCGTGGCATATCTTTTTTTTCAGGCAAGCAACTAGCACAAATATGTTTATTGACATATTTAATTTTAGATTAAATTATTAAAATTCTTAAGACAAAAAGGGTTACTAAATAAATCAAAGTTTCTGTTGCCATTCTCAGTTTGTTTACATTCTGAGGAATTGGAATTTCTGTGTCGCCTGAGATGTCCAGTGGCGGTCAGCCAAAATATATCTAAATTTCACAACTTATGTTTGTCCCGCGCGTAAGTCCGTTTTTTACTACTGCTATGGTGAAAGCTACCGCTAACGTACACTTCAACTTCATGAAGAAAAATGCTTAATTTTCTGATCATAAGGGCACTTCCTTTAGTTCTATATTCTAAGGTTTCAACCATTGATGTCCAGTGTCAGCTTACTTGACACGCGTGGACCGATTTGGATGGTTCTTTTGCTGTTGTATAGAGTGTGATCTCCCATTACTAATAGGAGAATAATTTGGTCCTAAGGTGGGGGAGGGGTAGTAACTTCGTAACGCGTGGATCTATTTGGATGCTTCCTTTTCTGTTCGGTTTGATTGATATCATGAGAAAAAATTTTTAGTGAAATGGAGGTGGGGTAGGGGTTAAGCCTAACTTTTTAACGCGTGTGCCGATTTGGATGGTTCTTTCTTCGTTGTATAGAGTAGAAGACACTAAAAGTGAAAAATAAAATAGTTTTAAAAAAAAGTTAAACCGACTTCACAAAAAGCGCTAAAACGCATAAAATAATTTTTAATTCTATATCTATTACGACATTTTGAAGCCGGTGCAAATTAAACGAACAAAACAACTACAACAAAAGCATTTCATGCTCCTTCCTTATAATCCCGCGAGCTAAAACGCTTAGGTAGCTTTATATAGTATCATCGATTGTGGTTGGTTAGTTGTTTCGTTTGTTTAATTTGCACCGACTTCAAAATGTCGTAATAGATAAAAAATTAAAAATTGCTGCTCATACGAACAAACACAGGTAGTGCACTCTATATAAAAGAAATCCGTGATCTGAAATCAAAATCCGGCAACATATTACTAAATTAGTCACGGTCACCCTTTCATACCCCTTCCTTTACAAAATATTTACCATCACGCTAGTGCGCCACCGTACTCTATAAAACAAGAGAGAATCATCGTAGGCACTCTAGGTATAAATTTTTTATCATTTACCAATCAAGAAGTCTATTCTGTGCAACAGAACAAAAATCATCGAAATCGGTCTACGCCTTACGAAGCTAGGCGCCGCCCCTTTTCAACTTTCAGCATAAGCCACATGTATTGTCAAGACACAAATAGATACTCATTGCAATCAGAATCATCAAAATCAGTCCATGCTGCACAAAGTTGGGCTACCCCCACCACAACCCTTGGTAAAAATGAGCTGTGGGCGTTTGGCATTTTGTTATTCCTGGAATTTCTTCGAACCATGATGTCCTCTATATCATCTAAAATTTCCAGAATTGTTTTAACGTACTCCGTTCTATATAAAATCAATACTGAATATAAAAATCAATACTGAATTTCTCACTCAATTTTTGGAAATGAAAATATTGGTAATAGTTTATGGGGTATTGTTTTACACAAAAATTAAATTATCTGTTTACTAATTACAAAATTTCTTATTAATCAACATACATTAAGAAATGTTATTGAATATTATCATAATGAAATGCATATTTTTGTTCAAGATAAAATCAAAATTAATTTTAGCTATTTAAATTATGATTTGAAATATTTTGGATCATTTTTAAAATACCCCTAAAATTACCCCTGAAAATTGTAAGTCCCTAAAAAACCCCCATCAAAGATTTTGTCCTCCTAAATTTAGGGGGATAACCCCCAAGTTGGTATCGCTGTCATCCAAATAGATCTATGCGTTAAGATGTTGGGTATCAACCCTTTCCCACACCAACTCATAAATTTTTGTCGTGGTACCAATGAGGCAACATACATGAAAAGAAGAGTCATCCAAATCAGACTATTCGTTAAGAAGTTGACATCCACCACCTTCCACACCCACCGCTTCAAATTTTACCGCGGTACCAATGTGGTAACATACTCTACAGGGTGTTTCAGATCTGACGTGCCAAAATGAGTGGGGTGATAGATCTCACCTAGCCAAACTAAAAATTGTATGGCAGAGGGGAGGAACTCTTAACCGTTTGGGAGTTACAGGGTGATTCATAAATTTCAGGATTTCATGGTATGCACATTACTCTTTTATTTTTATCTCTTCATCTACCCAACACAGCCACATCAAACAAACGCTAAAAAACAACTATTCTAATTACCTTTCCAAAAATGTCAACAATGTTGATCTCACTACTATGTACCACTGCAAAATTATCAAAATTTCAGCATTTTCTTTCATTTTCTCCGAAATTTATGTAATTAGTATACCTCGTTTTTATTTTTATTGGATTGCCTGTCTTATTACCTTTCCTTTCCCTCCCCTATTCCAAATTTTTTTCTCCTATTAGCAATGGGGGATCATACTCTAACAATAAAAGAATCATCAAAATCGGTTGACGCATTACGAAGTTATGCCCGGTCAGACATAAACTTAGAACCTCTTTGTTTTTGGGAAGTCGGTTAAAAATAAGATATTTCCCTTTGAAGTAAATAAATTGATTTTTTCCAAAAAATTTAGTTTGAAAACCAATTTTTTTAAAACTATTAGCAGTAAAAAAAATACACTCTTTTGCACCATTGTGTTACCTGTGAACTGAGCTATTAATAACGTCTCTAGATATTAATAACGTCTTTAGAAAATATATGTTAAAATTTAGGACTAGTTTTTTTTCGTCGTAAAAAAATTTCAAACCCCTATTGCTGGGAGGCGGGTGGAGATAGACCCCCTGTAGACCTGAGGATATTGGTAAGAACCAACGAATTTTCGGAAGCAACAATGTAAGGACTGGACAAGAAAGGTCAGCAACACCATTTACAAAGAAAACAATAATTTTTTATTTATTATAACTAATATTGTAAATTCAGAAACGTCCCTTGTTCTTTTGGCGCTGTAGTATTGCAGTCGAGCAAGTGTACTGAAATCATATTTAAAATATGATGCATCATCCATCACAATACATGCTTTTTCGTCACATATTTTTTTATACAATATTTTCCTATGGCACATTGTTGTTGTTTTTGTGTACGCTTCGCACATTTTTGTTTTTTGAAAGTCTTCATATTGTGTCCTTTTTTTAATTTTATTTATTAGAGAATGAGTAACACCGAACTTTTTTGCCAAGTGACGAATTGAAATTGATCTGTTCTTCTCAATAAAGTCCACGATCCTTTTCTCTAAATTTTTATCACTTGCGCCTTTTGGTCTTCCACTTCTAGGTTTGTCTGCCACTGTAAACCCCTCATTAAACTTTTCAATAGCTCTTTTCACTTTGCTTTTTTTGCTGAATAAGACAAACATTTATTTTCTAAAAATTTCGCAAGATAGCTTTGTTCACGTTTTCTCCTTCCCAACTCATGATTTAAACTGTGGCAAGTACATTTTTTCATAATTAGTAGGGAAAACGTGCAGAATTTTCGTGTCCACTCCTTAGTAACTACTAGACCAAGCAACCTGTAATAACATAATAATTTATTATTTGCGTTAGCATCGCTTTAGCCGGAAGGGCATTAGGCTAAGGGAAATAAAGGAAATTACTTGTCTTGTTTTGCATTGCTGCGAGTTAGACAATAGTCCAGAGACGTAGTGGATTTTTAATTTACTGTAATTGCAAATTAAAAACTGACAGAGAGACAGAGGCACGAACCATTCATTTTTTCACATCCAGCGCCCCTCTCCAGCATACAGACTGAACAGAAGTAATTGTATATAACAAATTTTATTTTATTTATTGAGATTTGACCTTATGTATTTTTTGTTTACAAATAAATTTTTTTATGTAGTTAATGCGGCATAAAAGTTGACAGAAATTACTGAAATGAACATTAGGGTTATGAGTTTAGCAGTTTTTGTATGCATATTTGTATGTTTGTGGGTATGAAGGTTCCCTCGTAGCTCATAAACTACTTATCAGATTTAGACAAATGACGTTTAGTTGAATTTGTAGGAATTATCCGCATAACATGGGCTATATGGCGAGCAGCGCAGTGGTGACAGTGCAGGCGGAGCGTGACGAGGTTGTGGCCTTTTATTTTGTAGCTCATAAACTGCTCATTATGCCGAGCTGCGAGGCGGAACGGCTGGTGGCGGTCTCCAATACCTTGCTGAATTAGAGGTATTAAAGGGCGTTAAATACCACTAAATTTGTATACACGCCTTTTATTATTATATGAATTCCAACGAAATTAGAGAAAACCCCAAAATGTTTTAAATACTAATTTAAGTTAAAAAACTAGAATCTCCAGCTACGGCTTCAACTGCCCTTTTAAAACTTGTAAGCAAGACTTAATAGATGGACCTCTATTGTGTATATACATCAATGTAATGAAATATCCGGCTACGTAAACGCCGTAGTCACACGTTTTATCCCAATTAAGATAACTTTTTAGTTACGTGTGACTATGGCGTTTACGTAGACGAATATTTCATTATACGAGTATGCACATATGTACACAATAGAGGTGCAGCTAATAAGTCTTGTTTACAATTTATAAAAGGCCAGTTGAAGCAGTAGTTGAGTTTTAGTTTTTTAACTTTATTTTTTCTCATTATTTCACTGTGTGTATTTATGTTCTCTCAATGTAAGTAAAGATCGCACTAATAGATTTGAAAGCGGGGTTAAGTGCCTAGAAACTTCGGCGCTACTACGCATAAAATGTTATATATGTATGTCTTTCACTTAGTCTTCAACAAATTGCTGTAGAAACGAAAAACACTCTTCTGCAAAACAAGTATGCAAAACTATTCTGGGAAGCAGGCAATGAAGCTATAAAATTGATGCCATTACAACGTCCGTTATAAACAAAATTTTATTTCAACTGAAATGCATGTCAGAGAATTTTAAATCGAATTTTGCCTTCAAGCAGAATTGCTCAGAATTCAATTGGCAAAATAAAACACCCGAGGAGCTTGCAAACGATGGTAGAAAAAAGGTTTTTCACGTTCATCTAAATTCTTAACAAACTGAATGCAAATTCTCCTATGTTCATAACAACAGCAGCATATGCACTTTCATAATATTTGGTTCATTCCTAATTGCTTTTCGAACTAATTGAAGATACATTTCCTAAAATGAATATGCAGTATTCTACGGTGTACAGACTTGAGTTACGTTTCCTATTTATCTTAAATGTTGATGGAACGCAATGAAATACTCTAGAGAAAATTTCTAATTAATTCTTAGGTAGTTCCTTTACTTATATACTATTTATTAAGTACCATAAAATATCGGTAGAAGAGGTGTGTAATTCCTTACTCATTGGTTAGTCTGTTTGCTGAAAAGGAATTGTGGAGAAAAAAATTAAAGATTTATTGCTGATAAGATCTAACTGTTATTTACTAGTCTATTGTGTTTTTTAACACGTGCAATTAATGTACGATTTAAAAGTATATTATTTTTATAACTTTTACAATAATTATATAAATAATTCGAACAACCGTGGTTCTGAATTATTATTAATATTAAAATGCAAGTGCCGGTAAAATAATCGGATATAATTGCGAACAGGCTAAGTTCTGCAAATTATATTAACAATTTATTGGGAATAATACTTATTCCAGCAGTGCCGCTCTACGGGCACACAGGCGAGGAGGGGATTGCTGGGTAAGACCAACGACGCATCAAGGGTCAGATTCCAAGTTTAATATCTTTGATTCAAAATGGTGAGAAAATGTTAAATTCAAAATCAAGATGCCGATATGTATCAGGATGACTTAAATTCTAGATTTTTAATGCACCCCTGCACGGAAGTGATTAGTACTCTGAAATGCCTTAAGGAAAATGGGATCAATATTCAATTTTTCCTAAATATGATATTCATAATCCAGATGAAGATCTACAAAATGCAAACGAAAATTTGACTTAGAATTGGGAGGGGGGAGGGGTAGTCTAACTTCGTAGCGCGTGGACCGATTAGGATGGTTCTTTTCTGTTGGCGACAATCTTACTTTCACGGAACTTTTTTAATTGCTACGGAAATCGTAGCAACTAAATTAAATTATATTCTTTTGTTTTAGGTGATCAAAAGAAAAAATGTTTTTATATATGTAGTTAGTTGATTATCAGACACGAGTTGAGACGTTTTACCTTAAATATTTAAAAAAATTTAATAATAAAAAATTTTTCAAAACATTTAAGTCGTTTTTATGATTTAATCACAAGGGTAATCGAAGGATGGATGGTGAAAGCAACAGGACGTCACTAGAAGCCATCAACCAAAAGAAACGCTGAGTGCCACGGTTTTAACAATAACCCTCACATCAACCACAATGATATTCAATAGCGCATCAATATAACATCATCGTCACATCAAGCCCTGCGACCACCGTGACTTGACCTCTATTAATTGGGGAACGTCACGTGTAGTAAAATTAATCAAAATCGATTCCAGTGCAGGAAAAATCAACAATGACGACAATAAACGCAATATCGAATATATTTACTTCCTACAATTGGTGACTTCGATGCAGGAACACAACCACCTGCGATCTACATCAAGCTAAAAATGCGATGAAATGTTTGGGTTTTCTACAGAGATGTAAAAAATATTTCACCCCACCTGACTTAGCGCTGATCTACAAGTCCCACATTAGGCCTAGACTTGAATATAATTCCCATATTTGGGCAGGGGCCGGACACACCGCACTGTCCGCGTTAGACAAAGTCCAGCGTAAAGCTGTTAAGCTTATTGGCGATACCTCAATCTCTGAGGGTCTTGACTCTCTGGAGCATCGACGGAATGTCGGTTGTCTCTCACTCCTCTATCGTTATTTCCATGGCCGTTGTTCTAACGAAATTGCTAGCCTGATTTCTTGTAGACTCATGACAACGCGCGATACAAGATCAACAAGTCGCTCCCACCCCTATACTCTCCAGGTCAAATTTGGACGTACAGTCAAATTTCGGGAATCTTTTCTAAGCAGAACAACACGAATGTGGAACAGTTTACCATCTTCTGTTTTTCCCTCGTCTTATCAGCCTGAAACTTTCAAACGGGGCGTACATCAACACCTCCTTCACCCAAACTCCTAACCCATTTCCCTCATCCTTAATTCCTTTCCTGCCAAGGCTGTGCTTAAGCATCATAGCTTTGGCATCATATAAAAAAGAAAAAAAAAAAAAAAAAAAACCAACTCGATGCAGGAACACAACCACGATGCGGTCTACATAAACCACCCCGATGCAGGAACACAACCACCTGCGGTATACATCAACCAACTCGATGCAGCAACACAACCACCTGCGGGCTACATCAACCAACTCGATACAGGAACACAACCACCTGCGGTCTACATCAATCACCCCGATGCAGGAACACAACCACCTGCGGTCTACATAAACCACCCCGATGCAGGAACACAACCACCTGCGGTCTACATCAACCAACTCGATGCAGCAACACAACCACCTGCGGTCTACATCAACCACCCCGATGTAGGAACACAACCACCTGAGGTCTACATCAATCACCCCGATGCAGGAACACAACCACCTGCGGTCTACATCAACCAACTCGATGCAGGAACACAACCACCTGCGGTCTGCATCAACCAACTCGATACAGGAACAGAATCACCTGCGGTCTACATCAACCAACTCGATACAGGAACACAATCACCTGCGGTCTACATCAACCAACTCGATGCAGGAACACAACCACATGCGGTCTGCATCAACCAATTCGATACAGGAACACAATCACCTGCGGACTACATCAACCCCGACGCAGTAATACAACCATGTGCCGAAAACAACCCCCAAGCAGGATAATAACAACCTGCAGGCTACAAATAGCAAACCCAGTACGAAGACAACCACCTCCAGACGTCCCGCTACCCAATGAAGCGGAGAATTGAATCAAAGAGGTTAACACGTGTCCTCCTACGACAACTGGCGCTCATCAGATGTTCTTTAAAATTGTAGAAACACAGCGGCATTAATCTAAAAATGTTACGAACACAACTGCAACCGCCCAGGTAACGCTGAATGCAGCATATTAAAAAGCGGCAACAGCGTTCCTGATGAAAAATATTGAAGAGTAAGAGTAACATTTTTCCGTTTTCTCTTTCTTTCGTTTAACCTTTGGTTTAACTGGCAAGGGAGTACTGTGGCGACGGCCACACTTCCCTATACGGTTGGAGAAGGAGCATAGTGAAGTTGGCGACAATCTTACTTTCACTCAACTTTTTTAATTGCTGCGGAAATTGTAGCAACTAAATTAAATTATATTCTTTTGTTTTAGGTGATCAAGAGAAAAAATGTTTTTATATAGTTAGTTGATTATCAGACACGAATTGAGACGTTCAACTTGATGTCTGCCTTAAATATAAAAAAAAAAATGTAATAATAAAAAAGGTTTCAAAACATTTAAGTCGTTTTTATAAATTAATCACAACAAGGGTAATCGAAGGATGGATGGCGAAACCAACAGGACGTCACTAGAAACCATCAACCAGACGAAACGCTTAGTGCCACGGTTTTAACAATAACCCTCACATCAACCACAAAGATATTCAATAGCGCATCAATATACAATCATCGTCACATCAAGCCCTGCTACCACCGTGAGTTGACCTCTATTTATTGGGGAACGTCACGTGTAGTAAAATTAATCAAAATCGATTTCAGTGTAGGAAGAAAAAACAATGACGACAATAAACGCAATACATTTACGAATATATTTACTTCCTACAATACCACGAGAAAAAAATTGTGGTAGGATGAGGGGGTGAGGGTGGGGGGCGCTTGGACCCATTTAGATGGGTCTTTTTTTGTTGTACAGCCGACTATCGATAAGTTGAAACTCAAGGGACCAGCGAAAAATTTCAAATTACCAAGAGTTCCATACTCTCTATAATTTGAATTTTTATAGAGAGTATGGAAGCCCGGACTTCAAAGTATTGCATGTTGGCGGGCAAGATATTTTCAAGGGAAAGCGATAAAAATTCAAATAATAGAAAAAGATTCAACTTATCGAGAGTCGACTGTACAGAGTAGAAGACACTAAAAAGTGAAAAATAAAATAGTTTTTAAAAATAAGTTGAACCAACTTCACAAAAGGCGCTAAAAATCGTAAAATAATTTTTTATTTTATATCTATTACAACATTTTGAAGTCGGTGCAAATCAAAGAAGCCAAACAACTACAAGAAAAGTATTTAAACTTCCTTCCTTATGATCCCGTGAGCTGAAACGTTTAGGTAGTTTTATGTATTATCTTCAATTGTGGTTGGGTAGTTGTTTTATTTGTTTAATTTTCACCGACTTCAAAATGTCGTAATAGATATAAAATTAAAAATTATCTTATGCTTTTTACCGCTTTTGTGAAGTTGGTTCAACTTTTTTTGTAAAAACTATTTTATAAGTATTCATAGAGAAATTGATGTAACGGCTGTGGAAGTTATAAACAGATTCGCTCAGAAGAATAGAAAATGTTATTTGTAATGTTATAAAAACGTTCAAAACTGATGTCAATGTAACTAATAAGGAATAAATTGAATCGTACAAGTATTTTCATAGCTTTAAAAATTCATAACCACTAATTTTCAGGACTACTAATCTGCGTGGGGCTAGGAGAAATCATTTTATAATTTTTGGTCCTTTCAAAAACGTGGTATATTAAATTTTTTTTATTTAAATAAATATTTTTTATCTTCTAGTCTTGTATGAGTAATTTTAAATATATTGTTGAGATTATATTAGAAGCATGTGATAAATTTCAGGTTTATTCCAATTTCTCTTCACCTGATCATAGTTGAAGTAGAAAATTGTTACACTTACTTACCTCAATATATCAAAGTGAGATAATTAATAAGATTCTGTATGGACAGACAGGAAAGCCAGTTAATATTACATTGTCATCTATCTGAGCTATGTTTAAGGTTTAAAGTCTCTATCTCATCGGAAGTTAGTTTAAAATCGAATGGAAAAATTGAACTGAGCAGGCAAACAGGCAGACGAGAAATCGAGTTAATAAAAACATTTTAAAAGTTTCAAATAATCCCAAAATTGGATAAATCAAAAAGTACGGCTAACCAGCTAAGAGTGGAATGTTTTAACATTTGTCTGATACTGTGCAGTACATTTCATATTTCCCGGGAAATTCTGCAACTGCTGAAGATCTTTTTCGGCGAACGGCGAAGTCGCAATTTGACACTTTAAGGGGTCTGGCCAAACAACACAAAAAATGTTAAATTTTTTTTTCTGGAAAGAAAGTCATCAGATATTTTGTTTTTTTTATCTCATCTCCAACTATTATGTGCACACAGAATATAAAACTTTATTTCATTATAAAATATTCGTGACCGAAGTGTGAGCTTCTCAAAAAATGTTCTACCTTGGCGTTAAAATTGAATATCGTTAAGTATTGTTATACTATAATAATATTCCGAAACACAATGAAACTAAATTAGCAATTGGCAAAATGGGGGCGAATTTTCATCAACTACATATTGCTGTTTAAAGTCTTCTTTGTGCCGGTTTTTAATGATGAAAATATGAGATTTTTTGGTTCGGGACAGATTCCAATTGGTTCAATGGATTTTTTTTCTTCAACAGCGCCAACCGAAAAAAAAGTTTTGAGAAAAACGTTTTCAAAGCTGATGAATTAATGTATTAATTTGTCTCACAAGTGGACCTCAAATTTATCAAACTTTGAATTTATCAACAAAAATTAAGGATTCCGCTGTACAAACGAACAACAAAAGATATCCATTTAAAAAAAAAAAAATATTTCATATTGTTATAAGCAACTAAATTTTTTTGATTTTTTTTTAAATCCATATCTTTTGATCGAATCGACGGATTTAAATTTTTCCGCCGCAGTAATGCTTATTGAGATTTATATTTTTATAAAATATTATTACAACTGAAAAAATATATATATTTGTTTATAAAAATTCCAATTATTGATAAACAAATTAAATGTTTGGTGACATATCAATGTCGTTGAGAATTATTTATTAACATTGATTGAATAACATATATCAGTTCAATAGTTCGCGAAAAAAAAATTATAATTCTCAAAGATTTTAATGATTATAATAATTTTTGAGTAGGCGCGTGCTGTATAATGTGGGCGCGGGCGCGTGTGGAAAAACTGAAAATTGCCAATTGGATTTGGCTTTTGCATCCACTTTCAAATACGAGTAGACACCCCCGTCTGAGTGAGAATTTGTTTAATTAATTTAACTTAATTAAGTTAACGATTTCTCAATTTTTCCATTTTTATGTAAGCTTGTTGATCCACTAATATATCCACCGAAATATTTTCATTTTATTATTTTAGAATTATTAAAATTGGCTGAAACCTACCGAAGTTTTTATTTTTAGAACTGGTTGGTCTTCATACCAATCGTACATTTTTTACTTTTTCCAACATTTGATTATACAGGGTGTTTCAGATCGGACGTGCCAAAATGAGTGGGCTGATGGATCTCACTTAGGCAAAAAAAAAATTGTACGGCAGGGAGGGGGGTAATTTCAACCCAAAATTTCAGTTTTTCATGTTATGCACAGTACTTTTTTATTTTTATCTTTTGATCCACCCAAAACATCAATATCAAACAAACGCTAAAAACGACTATCCAAATAACTTTTCCAAAATTGTCAACAATTTTTATTTAACTCCTACCATTACAGGTACAGTCACTTCCAAAAGTGACAAAAATGTTTTGCATTTACCTTAAATTTCAGAATTTTCCCAAATTGTCTCCGAAATTCCTGTAATTAGTACACCTCTTTTTTATTGGATTGCCCATCTTATTATCTTTCCAAAAAGGTGCAACTTGGCAAGGTAGACAAAGCATTAAAAAAACCGCATCCTTAGAAATCCCTGACTACCTAATTATTTTATTTCACTTTAGGTAGGAAATTCTTTAAATAAACAAAATTTTTAAGATAAAGGGTCGAAAATGTTTGTTTTGGATTAACAGGTAATTAATTTTAATTATTGCTGCAAAAAAATTATAACAATGTTAGTGTAATTTTGTTTTATTGCCGATATAAGCTTGTGTTAGCCAGAATTCACACCCTTGTATCTTGGCGTTCTGTTACTCGTACCTGATGAAAATTTTGCTATAAAGAAGTGTCAGTCATCAAGAATACCTATCGTAGTTGAAAAGCAAATCAATAAGTACGGGTGTTTTAAGGCAAAAATTATTAAAAAATGGTCAAATTTACATTTGAGGAATACGCGGATATTATTTACATTTATGGTGTAGTAGACGGAAAAGAGAGAGCGGCTGTACAGGAATATCAAAGGAGATTTCCTAACCGGCGAGCACTCCAAAGAGCGGTATTTACACAGACTTTCCAAAGGTTAAAAGAAACAGGAAGTGTAACTTCATACAACATGGTGACACGACCCGAATCTTCGGGAACTTCTGCCGACGTCGAGCAGCAAATAATCACCATCGTGAGGCAGGATTCTGAGACGAACACGAAACGATTCGCAAGGCGATTAGGATTGTTGTCATCTGAGGTTTGGAGGGTTATTCATTGAGCGGGATTACGTCCATATCATCATCACCCAGCCCAAGGACTACTGGAAGGAGATTCTGAGAAAAGACTGAAATTTAGCACTTGGCTTCTGGAACGCGACATTGACGACAGAGCGTTTCTGGACCGAATTCTGTAGACGGATGCATGTCAATTCACCAGGAATGATATCACGAACTTCCATGACCTCCACATCTGGTCGAACACTAGCCCACACAGGGTAAAGGTGACCTCATTCCAGCAGAGATTCAGTATCAATGTTTGGGCTGGTATCATCGGCAACCATTTGGTAGGACCATTCATTTTGAAGCAAGTGATTAATAGTGAAATTTATGCGGATTTTATGGACAATGCGCTGCCAGACATAATAGAGGAGAACCCTACGGATAATCTTACGGCCATGTTTTGTCAACACGATGGAACACCAGAGAATTCTAGTATCATTGTAAAGGCCATACTGAATGAAAAATATCCTGACCACTGGCTTTGATGAGGTGCACCGATTCCTTGGCCTGCTATATCTCCAAACCTTATCCCATTGGACTTTTTCTTATGGGGAATAATGAAGCATGAAGTTTATTCAAGCCCAGTTAACAATAGGGAGGATTTAGTTAGTCGAATTGGGAATGCAGCGTCGAAAATACGGAGGAGGCTGGCTGCAATACGCCTTAAACAGGAAGTTAGAAGATTGTTGTAATGCATCCAAAGTGGCGGTGGACATTTTGAACGGGTTCTCTACAAAATACTGCAATTATTTACGAAAGTTTTATTCAAAAGAGTACTTTATTGTTTTTCCCATTATATAAAATTTATCAAAATCACATAGAGCTATTTGTTTCTTTCATTCGAATGGGTCTTTGGAGTCATAGTATTCCCTCTATAAAGCAATTCATTTCTAGATATTAGAAGTTGATTTTCCGTTGTCAGATTAGACAAGGGGTGCAGGAAATTGCTGGCCTTTGAAGATTAGTCTATTAAGTGCTACTCCAAGTCAACCCATAGAAGGAATAAACAAATAAACAAGATCCTCTCCAAATCAACTATCCTGCAAAATCTAAATGACTGTGACATAAATTTTAAATTTTTAGAACACAGCTACCTGCAAAACACTATACTATTGCTGGGTTTTTAGTATTTTCTTTAAGAAAAAAACTTAACTAGAAATAGAAAAAGAAGTTCGTTGTGCTATTAAGTTATCAAACAGCCAGTACAACATATTAAATAGCAAAGGCATAACATTTTGTTATTAAAAGCGAAAAAAAGTAATTGGTCAGAATTTATTTCAGAATGTAAGTAAACATTTAGTGGCTTATGAAGCTTATATCTGAAAAATATTAAAAAAAATATTTGAAAAATATTTAAAAGTATATATATATATATATTTAAATATATACATATACAGGGTGAGTTTTTTATCTTGAGACATCCAAAAATCTCGAAAAGTACGCAAAATCGCGACAAAATAAATAAATAATGTTGACCTTGAGCCCAAATTTCAAGTTCAAATCAAGTTCGACTTTGATTTTTCAAATGGACACCTCTAATATTTCTTGCACATTCGTATTCTCCCCACAAAAATTCGCCTCTTTTGCCGGAAAATTTTTTTTTGAAAACGTCAATTTAAGATTTTTGAGGAACAAAATTGAAAATTTTGGAACTTTAAAGATATTTTACTGGAAAATGGTTGAGTTTACAGAAAAATTGCCAAAGGGCAAAAGTGCTTAGGTTTGTACAGGAAATCTAAGCAAATTTCGTAAATATTTTTTTAAAAATTTTGGATAAACAATTTTTTTTTAGATAATTTTGCATAAACAAATTTTTAACAAGTTTGGTCAGATTCCTTGAAGAAATCTAAGAACTTCTGCCCCTTTGCAATTTTCCGTAAACTCAACCATTTTTGAGTAAAATATCTTTAAAGTTTCAAAATTTTCAATTTTGTCCCTCAAAAATCTTAAGAAATTGACGTTTTCAAAAACAAAATTTCCAGCAAAACAGGTGTATTTTTCTGTGGAGAATACGAATGTGCAAGAAAAATGAGAGGTGTCTATTTGAAAAATCAAAGTTGAACTTGATTTGACCTTGAAATTTGGGATCAAGGTCAACGTTATTAATCCCCCTCGAAACCTTGAAACTTTTATCCGAAACATTTTTCGCGATATTGCGTACTTTTCGAGATATTTGGATGTCTCAAGACAAAAAAAACTCACCCTGTATATATATATATATATATATATATATATATATATATATATATATATATATATATATATACAGGGGTGGCCAAAAGTCGCGCAACACCTACCGTCTCCATGGAAACGCGCGTTACTGTGCAGTTTCTCCCTTCCACGTCATTTCTGTTCAGTCACATTGCAACTGTGCAGTCGTTATCGTGTTTACAACAACACAACCCAGTATCAGACGGTGTTTTCGTTCGTAACAGTGCCGAATTTCGTTAAAATGTCTGCTCCGAAATTTTCACTTAATGAACGTATTTTGTTAATAAAATTGTGGTACAAAAACGAAGGATCTTTTAAAGATGTAATCGATGAGTTCGCCGTCAAATCGCCCGGTTCTTCTGCTCCAAATCGTAGCCCCATTTGGAGGAATTTGGAACGGTCGCCGATAAACCGCGTTCTGGTCGACCGAAGACGTCAATGACGGAAGAAAATTTACAATTGGTGTCTCAAACCTTCGTTGAAAACTCGAATCAATCGGCCAAACGCGTTTCACTCCAACTAGACATTCCTGGCACGTCCTTGAGACGCATGATGAAAAGTCTCAATTTACACATTTATCGTCCACGACTTTTGCAAGCGCTCAACGAAGACGATTTCGATCGCCGAGTCGAATTCACCGAATGGATTCAAATCATGTCTGAGGCCGATCCTGATTTTCTACGATGGATTTTATGGACAGATGAGGCAACTTTCAAGACGAATGGATTGGTAAATCGTCATAATTGCGTTTACTACGATTTTGAAAACCCAAATGTCGTTGTTACACAAGAGTTAAACACTCCAGGCGTCTGTGTGTGGGCTGGCATCTGTTCATACACCATAATCGGTCCTTACTTCCACGACGGCACGGTAAACGGTCGTCCCAAATACCTCGAGATGCTTGAAGAAGTCAAGATCGAACTCGACAATTATGATATCTTCCGTGGTAAACGAATTATCTGGCAACAAAATGGAACCCCATGCCATTATGCGGTTGCGGTTCGTGATTTTTTGAACGAAAACTTCGACGAGTGGATTGATCGCCGTGGGAAGACGGAATGGCCCCCAAGATCACCCGATCTCACGCCTTGTGATTTTAGCATGTGGGGAGTGATCAAAGATCGAGTTTACAAGACGCCAATCCAAAATTTGACACATTTGAAAAAGCGAATCGAAGAAGAATTTGAAATTTTGAGCATGGATTATTCTTCTCTTTACAACGCCACTAACGCGGTAAAAAACGTTGTGCAGCTATTGAAGCTGGAGGACATCACTTCGACCATTTGCTATAATTGCCGTTAGCCAATGATCAATAGATGGTTTTAAATGTATTTGGGTGTAAATGATGTTTATTTTCATTTGAACAAATATAAGAACGAGGAGAAATTTTGGATATGAATCCGGTGAGTTTTAAGAAATTTCTTATCGGACACAAATTTAAATAAAACATTCTTAGATTTTATTACTCAACAGTAGTAGCTGTTTGCTTCTTCATCCTCGTCATCAGCTGAATCAGATGAAGAGGTAGTTATGAAAATAGCAAGGGTGGGCAACTATTGAGAAGTAATTCATAAGTATACAGACGTGCAGTTCAAGCAGCATTTTCGTCTCAGAAGAGTTGTTGCAGAAGGACTCATTGGTAAAATTTAATATATTCAAAAAAATTTACGAAGAATTACCTGTAGAATAACTTCTTCTTTGTTGTAAAGGGAAATCCTATCGTCAAATTTCTGATAGGTTTAATGCAACTAAGAGCTCAGTATACAGAATCCTGCACAGAGTTGTCGAGTAGATTGTCTTAGAGAGCTGCAATTATATTGAATGGCCAACGTAATCATAAATGGCGATAAACCAATTAAAACGGTTTTTGCTCGAGTAATAGGACAATTGATGGTTCTCATATAAAAATAAACCCAAAAAAACATGACAATGAAGCGTATTACAACAGGAAGAAACACTACAGCATTTTAATACAAGGAATAGTTGATGCTGATAAGAAATTCAAGGGCGTGCACTGTGGTGAGCCAGGATCGATGCACGATGCTCGTCTTTTTAGAAAATCGCATTTCTACAGGAAAGTCTGCGGCAACCTTAATTTATTATACCGGGAGGAATTTTACTAGGCGATTCCGCATACCCCCAAAGTAATTATTTAATTACGCCTTATAAAGATTTTGGTAACCTTACTTCAAAAGTAAAAAAAATGAATTACTTACATTCAGCAACACGGATTGTTGTTAAAAGTGTCAGGTAATAACCAATTCAGAAAAAAATCCAAGATTTTTAGGACAGACACAACCATAATAAAATAGATAAACAATCCGAAGGATTGTGTCCCTTTTCCATCCTCAGACATTTAAATACTTAATGTAGGTTGCAATAAATGGCAAGTTCAATTAAACCTTTACCTCTTTTGGGAAAATGTAATGGGAAAGGCGCCATCGCCGCTTGCGTAAACAAATTGTGCATGTCTTTTAAAATTTCGTAAGTTATGACCCTCGCCCAAAAATTCCTAGAATAATTAGCGTTACCTTGTAGGTATAGACCAACCCTTTAGTTTCCGGAGGTTTGCTTTCATTCTCCTTAAGAAAGATCCTCAGTTTTAATTAAACGTGCAAAGTGAGAAGTAGTTAAAGATCTTAATCTATCCATATAGTGATTTTATTAGTGATTCAGTTAGTAAATATATAATTTATAAAGGTGGGTACTGTGTATTAGGTAGTGGGTACTGTATACTGTGTAGTGGGTACTGTATACTGTGTAGTGGGTACCGTGTATTATGTAGTAGGAACGGTGTACTGTGTAGTTTGTATTGTTAGTGGGTACTGTGTAGTGGGTATAGTGCAGTGACTGGTAGTTAAAATAAGATTATAGTTATGAGTAGTAGTTCCTCTAATTGTAGGCTGTCGTTTCAGTATTTGTGTGTGTGAGTGTATTATGAATCCGTCAAAGTGCTCCCCAATGGAACGTGGTATGTCCGGTGAAGTTGGAGGACATGGTATGGTTGTGCCAATAGTGCTGGTGTGTCCGCACATTGGAGGGATGTGACTCCAGCGGATCGTGGTATGTCCGGTGAAGCTGAAGCACACTCCTATGAATTATCCCGATATAGCTGGTATGTCCGCTTATTGGGTGGTTTTATTACTTATCTGTGGTATGTCCGGGATTGTAATAAAACCATAGTAAGTCCTGTGATCATCTGGTATGTCCGATGAAGGAGGAATTGATTAAGTTGGTATGTCCAGGTATCAATCCTCCAATCACAGGATTAGGTCAGCTCTGATGGTATGTCCGCTTTGCTGATCTAATGTGAGTGAGAGTGTGAGTGCGGTATTGCGTAGTTTAGGCAGTTAACCCATTGAGTTGTAAACTCACGAGTCGTTTTCTTCCTTTTACAGATCCGTAGGGAAAATAGTTGGCACAAGAGTGATCACCGAGGAGATTTGTGTGGTAATAATAAAATTTAAAAGAAAACAGTTTTGGTCTAGTTGTAGTCATCCGATAAAAGATCGTTTTCGACATTCTTTGAAAGTCCCAAAATGGGCTTCATCGCGAACTGTGTTGTGGCTGCCTGTGTTTTGCACAATATTTGCATCATGGAAAACGATGTAGAAGTTTGTGCTGAACCTGAAGATTCCCTTAATAATGAAGATTCTAGTAACTTTACTTCTCATGAGGAAAATAGCAGCAGTGCTAGACTGGAAATCTTTAATTATTTGGATAATCAGCATTTACTAGAAAAAATTCAAATTCAAATTATTTATCTATGTAAAATATATAAAAATCTTCAGAAAAAGAAGCAACTATAGTTATTTTAGCAAAAAATAGCAATCCATGGCAAAACAAATTAATTCAGTTTTTGCGTTTTTTTAATAAATCAATAATTTCGCTGTGGCGTTTTTCCTTCGCCTTTTCTTTTTCCTCCAAATATTTTTCTACAAATTCTCTTTTCTTCAATTTTGTCTTTATAATTTTTTTTTAATATCTAAAAGTGTTTCCTTTTGTATATATTCCTTTGTGTTGTTTGTGTTCTTTTACAACACTCTGAATCATCCATCCGTGTTTGTGACGCTTTACCACACTCTACATCATCTATCATCGATGCAGGTGTTTGACGACTTTGAAGTCCAGCAGTTACAGAGTGCGGTAGGCTTATTAGGGGTTTTCGTGATATATTGTATCCTTTTCCTCCATGAATACAAATTTCATTAGTCTTTTGCAGACTTGTAAGCCCAAAAAAGTATTCTCCATTTGACTTCTACTTGTTACTACTGTACTTTACAATAATTGAACTTACTAAAACATTCATTCCTATTCTAGGTCTGTCAATACTGCTTCCCAGAAGTTTTTCTGACTCTGGTTCTAAAAAACTTATCCTCTTTATTTCCGTACACATAAATTAAGGCTTTTCCCTCAAGGTATGTTTAATTTTTTACAGTCTTCTGTATTCCACTTCCCCTTTCCTATATATTTTCTTGTTGTTAAACAATTTAAAGAACATTTATGTAAAATTTCTTACCATTTTAAATCTGCAATGAAGAAAATGTGACAATACCTCCAGCCAAATAACGAATAAAAGAGCGTTCCATTGAACGCCTACTCGAGAGTACTTCCGAGTTCTTTGCCAGGTTCAATGGAACGCAGCTATTGTAACATGCACTTCAGTCTGCCAAAGGCTACGTGATAAAAGTAGAATCGAGTTGTGCAATGCGCTTTCGAATTTCGGAAAGCAGAAAAACGTCAGATGCCGTATGAAGTCAAGGCCGACTCGAACCTGTGGTGACTGCACTTTCTAGAATTAAGCTAAGTAGCATAAATAGGGCTGAGTAGCAGCCTAGTGTGTCAATTGTATTATAACCAGTGAAGTGAGGTGTTAGTTATTAAAGTGAAACGTAATATTGTGAAGAGATATTGTCCAGAAAATTGTGCAATAAATTAATGAAGTGAAGTAAATATAAATTTTGAAAATGTTTGACTGTAAATAAGTGTCTTAATTAATCCGTCGAGCCCGAAGAGCCCCATTTATGTTACAATTAGTGTCAGAAGTGAGAATAATTAAGAAAGACTAAAAAGTGAACTCAGCAATGTGGTACTGTGAAATTAAAGTGAAATAGTGCATAGTGAATCTAAAATGGGTCGCAAATTCAAGGATTTACGTGTTCAAGACTTGAAGGTGAAATTATGTAAACGTTCCCTACCTACGAATGGAAATAAAAATGCCCTGGTAGCGTTATTACAAGAAGCCATGGAAAACGAGGGAAAGGATCCAGATACTTTTGTTTTTGTAAATGCTCTAGAATAAGAAATTACTACAAGCATGACAGATCTTTTCAATGCACTGTTGAAAATTAACTCATCAATGGAAGAACAGAAATCGTCGACGGCCGAAATAAAAGCATCGATGGCTGAACAGAAATCATCAATAAAAGCATCGATGGCTGAACAGAAATCATCAATAGAAGCATCAATGGCTTAACAGAAATCATCAATAGAAGCATCAATGGCTGAACAGAAACCATCAATAGAAGCATCAATGGCTGAACAGAAATCGTGGACGGCCGAATTGAAATCAACGATGAAAAGTTGCGTAAATGAGTTAAAGTCAGCGTTGGAAGAGCAGAAAACATCGGTGGAAGGTTCCGTTAATGAGTTAAAAGCATCAATAGAAGAACAGAAATCCTCGGTGGAAGGGTTAAAATCGTCAATAGTAGCTGATCTTAAGGTTTCCCTTGAAGAAGTGAAAGCTGAAGTGGAAAACACAATGGGTGAATTAAAGTCAGCTAATTTTGACACGCAAAGGAGCAGCCGCTGAACTGTTACAGACACTACCGGCAGAGCGATTTATTCATCTTTAATACAAGCCTTAGAATTACGATACTGCAACCAGCACATGCAAATGGTCTACTGTTTACAGCTACGGAGTCGAACACAAAAGCATGGAGAGACGTTGCAGCAATTATGTGAGGACATAGAAACGCTGACACATTTAGCTTATCCGAATATTATGTTAACGGGGTCGCAAGAGAAGCATAATTCACTTGCAGTTCGTGACCTGCAACAAGCAGTACGACTGCATCAGAAAGTTTCCTCTCGACTGGCAAAAAATAACACCAACACTGAGATTTTGGATTATGCTCTGGCATATGAGGCAGCAAGACAAGCCTCAAGAAGTACCGTCCGCCTAAGAAAAGTGACTGAAATGGAAGATACGTGCTGTTGCGTCAATACATCGGAAAGGCGGACCCGTTTTAAATGCTGGACGTGCAACAAAGAAGCCCACCTCCAAAGAGATTGCAGAAAGAGGCGAAGGTCTAACTCCCTACAAGACGGCAAGATGACAACATCTGGATTTGGCTGGGAAAAATGCAGAGAAAGAGAGCGAGCGGAAGAACGAAACGATGGAGCTGTAAGCCCTATACAAACTCTACGCTTGCAAGAACGAACGAGTAAAGACCAACTCTGCGGGGCAAGAGTTGGCCAGTAGAATCGACGCCACGGAATCATCATCAACATTAAGAAATTGCAGAGAAACGATAGCAGCTTAGTAATCAACGGGAGAGTGCTTCCAGGTATATTCTTCGGTGTGATTATGCTAAAGACAACTGGCTTAGTTACAAAAATCGATACATTTTGAGGAAAGCTACAGGAGAATCCGTTGAAGAGTATGGGGAAATATTAATGACAATATCCGTCGTCGACAACCGATTTTAACACAGATTTCTTGTTGCAGATATAACGGATGAGTGCATACTTGGCATCGATTTCATGAGAGCACACATCATGCAACTGGATATTGCAAGAGGAATCATGAAATACGACAACAGAGAGATTCCTATAGCTAGTATCTAGTAGAACCAGATCGATCAGAACAAATAAGAAATGTCGCCGTTGGAAAATGTTTAGTGACTATCGATGAAAAGAAAGATGTTTTGGTACGAGGAATAAATTCCCGTGAAAAACGCATAAAATTAAAGAGAAATCTTGGGTCATGGCGAACCAGCCGAAGAGATTGTGCGGAATATTCAGGCTTAGATGAAACCACACAGCCAAAGAAAGATGTCACGAAGTTAACCAATATGATACTTCCGTCTACTAAACTCAGACAAGGGGAATATTGAAAAGCAAGGAAGTTGCTTGAAGAGTTTGCCGATATTTTTGCACTATAGGACGAAGACTATCAACATAAATGGAGATACGCGCCCTATCGAGCAGCCACCAAGAAGACTACCACTTGCGAAGCGAGAAGAAGCAGTCGAAATGGTTGAAACAATGCATAAACAAGGTCTAATAGCAGTAAGCGGGCACGAAAGGGTGCAACGGAAATTGCTAGAACTAAGATGCTGAACTTTCTAGAATTAAGCTAAGTAGTATAAATAGGGCCAAGTAGCAGCCTAGTGTGTCAGCTGTATCATAACCAGTGAAGTGATGTGTTAATCATTATCAGAGTGAAACGTAATATTGTGAAGAAATATTTTCAAGAATATTATGCAATGAATTAATGAAGTGAAGTGAATAAAAATTCTGAAAATTTGGGACTGTGAAGAAGTATCTTATCTTAATTAATCCGTCGACCGCGAAGAGCCCCATTTATGTTACAATTGCTGTCAGAAGTGAAATTAATTAAGAAAGACTTAAAAGTGAACTCAGCAAAAAAAGTGGTACTGTGAAATACCTTCATCAATTAATTATTACAATTTCTGAAAGTTATACGTCAAAGTGTGTCTTACTGCAAAAATTGCAGTATTTCTATTTTCCTTCTCATAGAGATAAGATTGACTTTCAAAAATACTTTACAAACCGAAAGGTAATACGGTTATAGTTATAAACAATTCCCCTTATCATTAAAGAAAGTTAAGAAGATCCCAGTCAGTAAATGGAAAGAGGAGGATGGTTAAGTTTAATAAATTCGAGCTGACGCGTTTCGTCTTATCGGGACATTTTCAAAGCTTCAACTGAAAGTTCTGCTAATTTGAAGTCTATGAACTACCAATTGGTTCAGACAGAGTGTATTGTTAACCTTAATAAAATAAACAAGAGATACTATACCATTAAAATTTCTATGCTAAAATTTGCTTTTGCAAATTTTATTTTTTAGATTATTGTCATTAAAAAAGGCAGGAATAATATTGATTTGGGAAAGGATTCTTTTTAAAATTGCACAAGAGTCATCAATGAATGGGATTCTCTTCCACCTCTTTTCCTGTCTTTCGCTTGGTTTAACATAAGGATATACTGAGTTTAAAGCTAGTTTGGATTGTTTATATACAATTTTTTAATTATATCCATTTCTTATAGCTATTTGTTTTATTATGTTCAGCTCTTTTCTAAATATTTCTTTGTCTAAAGGCAAATTTTTCTTTGTCTGAGGCGAAGGTTGCTAACTTTGCACTCCAAGGGTGATTAGAGTGGGAAGGAATTATTGTGTCACAATAAGTGTTTTTTCTAAAGATATCAAATTTTAATTTACTATTAACTGTTGAAACCGTCAGATCTAGAAAATTACTATGGTTTCCTAATTCTACTGTTAATTGAATATTTGAGTCAATATTATTAAGAACTTAATTTACAAATAAGTCAAGTTGTCTGTCAGTGCCTACCCATGTACAAAATACGTCGTCGACGCACCTAAACCAAGCAAAAACGTGTTTAATTAAATCATTATCAAATTTAAATAATTTATTTTCTAAAATGTTCGTAAAAAATTCTGCACAGAAAGGTGAGTATGCGGATCCCATGGCAAAGCCTGGGTCTGTAGGTATATTTTTTGATTTAAAGTGCAATAGTTTTGGTTAATACATGTATCTGAAAGTGAAATTAGTTGGCTTGGTTTTCATTTTTAAATTTTTCTTTTATTAATTTATTAAGTTGATCTTTTAAGTCTGATGTCGGTATAGGAAACAGATTGTTTACATTAAAAGAAACAAGCTTAGCTTTGAAATGTATAATTAATTCTTTCGCTCTGTTAATTAGTTCTTCAGAAAATCTAACATCGAAGGTAGTATTTTTGTCAGGTGTTTAGCCAACTTTTGAGCTGGGGCTTTGAAAGCCGAGGCTACCGGACGTAATAGGACATCCTCTTTATGAAGCTTAGAGAGCCCATAGCGAATTGGTATTGAGGGATGGTTGTTCCTTAGCTTGAATGACTCCCTTTTTCAAGAATCAAACTGTCATTATTTATTACTTTAGAAACTATTCGCGCATATTTTTCAGTTGGATCAGAAATTATTTCATATATATTCATATTTTCTAAGCAGTTTTCCATTTTATTTATATAATCTGCTCTATCTAATATTGTATCAACTTTACGATTAAATTATCTCTGCTAATTTTCTTTTTGATTCTGTTTAACATTAAACAATCTGATATGAACTTATTTTTGCTGTTATTACTGATATTCACTAAAGAATTAACGCAATCCACTTTAACCACTACATTAGTATCATCCACTGCTGCACTTGACAATGACACTTGTTAATAATAGCATAGTGGAGGGGCATAAAGATTAAACCAAAGTGAAGTCAAGGATTGCACCTTTCAAATAGCATTTATTTTAAAAGTGGTAAAAAATTACTAGTTATGAAGTTATCCCTCAACCTGTAAATTTTTAGAAAGGATCGAAAGGATGAGTTTGGCGAGTTTTCGAAATTCGGCTTCATAACTTGTCATCGTGTACTGTCAATCCTTTTCGAACAGAGTATAGGTATTCACAGTATGTGCTGTTTGTTACACAAAACGCAATTTGGAAATAGCTTTGAGAGAAGTATATACAGAAAAAATTATTTTAAAAAATCGAAAATTAAAACGTGTTTTTGGAATTTTGAGCTCAATGCGCGTTAATAATATTCGATCGATTTAAAATGTTGACTATTTTTTTTGTTACATAAAGGAATAAAACTTGGGGGGGGGGGGGGGTGCGTTGTAAATTATTATGAGGTTGAAAATAAGGACGGAGGCGGAGTTGGATCAATTGGTTGAGCGGCACGGCGGCCATGCCGGGTTCCACTCCGTCTCTGGGCTGTTGCCTAGTACGCCAAAAATGCAAAAACAAGACATTCAGTTTCCTCACTCCCCTTACCATAAATTCCCTTTCGATCAAAGCCATGCTAACGCATCACAGAGTTGTTCCGTAGGCTTTGGCCACATCGTACTAAAAAAACAGACTACCACAATATATACAGGGTGTTTAATTTATCTGAAGACACTCAAATATATTGAAACTACACATCGGGTAAAAACAACTTTAAAATTTAAATTTGATTGTCTCGGAAGCGGACATCCAATTATACCAAACTGGACCACCACCCCCTCCGGGGTGGGAGATAAACAATTTAAATAGGAACGATTTTTTTTATAGCAGATTCGTATTCCTTGCGTAAACGTGAACAGTTTTTGCCACACACATTTTTTTTAAAACTTAAATGTTTGTAGATTTTTGAGGTACAAAATTTAAAATTTTGAAAATTTAAAGATTTGCTACTCCAAAATTTGTAGGTTTACAGACAAATTTCAAAAGAGTGAAAGTGCTTAGTTTTATGTAGGAAATCTGACCAAATTTTGTGGGAAACTTTTTTTTAAAAAATTTTGGATAACAATATTTTTTTTACAAAATTTACCATTTAAAACTTTTTTAAAAGTTTGTTTTCCTGTAAACTTAACCATTTTCGGATAAAAAAATTTTTAAACTTCCAAAACTTTCAATTTTGTTCCTCAAAAATCTTAAAAATTCACGTTTTAAAAAAAAAATTTTGTCACAATAGTTGTTCACATTTACGAAAAGAATACGAATTTGCAATAAAAACTAAAGGTTCCCGTTTAACTTTTTTAAGTTACTCCCTCCTCACACCAAGGTGATGGGCTGGGGGAGCCAAATTTGTTACCATGCAACAATTTTTCAAACATTATTAGACACGTATTTTTTCTTTTCCCCTTTATCGATGAACTTTTCATAGATATAAGGGTGGTACTGGGTGGTATACAGGACGTTTCAGATCGGTCGAGCTAAAATGAGTGGGGTGATAGATCTCACCTAGTATAACAAAAAATAGTATTTCTCAACCGTTTGGGAGTTACTAGTCCGGGCGCAATGGGGGGGTCATGTATGCAATTTGGGGTCCCCTCGGTAACTTGTCATATTTTTATGTTTTTCGGCACGGAGAATCGATTTTTCGAGGTTACCAGGCTCAAAAATGCGTCGTTTTCAAGATATGGCCCGATTTTAGTCAAAATTGGTAGTTTTTCTGAATTTTCCAAAAAAATAAAAAAATTTAAAATTATTAACCAACTTTGTGTGAAAGATCTTTTGATTTCAAACAATTTATGTATACAGCATTTTTTTCCTACAGTCCTTGGTTTAGCTGTAATTTGCTAAAAATGCCTCACATTTCTTTAAATGGGATAACTTATATGGGGCAAAATTCCTCAAGTGTACCAGGTGAAGAAATTCGATGTCTCCGATTTTGTTCAAACTTCACCAAAATATTGTTACTGGTATAAGTAATTATCGTGATAAAGGATTTAAAAAAAATTTTTGTGCAAAAGTTATAGGGTTGTAAACTTTTGCATTTTTGCACTTTTTCTCGTGATCATACCTTTTTTTGAAAAATCATAACTATCGCCACCATTACAGTAGAACGGTGATCTTTGGTGATTTGCCGTTCCGAATAAAAATATAATTTTCCAAAAAACAAAATATTTAAAAAAAAATTTTGATTTTGAAAAATATTTTTTGGTTTTTTACACAATACTTGATCATAAATTTTTTTCATATTTTTTCAACTGAAAGTGTCATCTCAGCTTTAAAATCATCTATCATTTAGAGTGGCAAAGCAATGTTAAGTGTAAATTTTTGATTTTTGAAAGCCCGCTCACGCCTTTTTTTGCTTGTTTGTTGCTTAGAACAGATGGACATAATATAACATAAGAAAATGTAGATAGCGCGTTAAAGAGTATTCTCACAGTTAGTATACAGTCAGTAAGTATACAGTTAGATATCGCCACAAATAGTCAAAATGCCAGACAAGTTGAAAGATATAAAGTATTGTTGCAATCCTTCGAAGGTGAAGAATCATACGTGGAAAAACAAGGTTATGAGAAGAGTGACTTCACAAATTCATAAACAGTTTCTGACCTTTTCTGTCATCATAAAAGTATGTGGATCATTCATCTGGAGATGATGGCACAGAACGAGTGCCCGATGTAAGTTTGACTTAATTTTTTATGATAATGGGGATACAGTGAGAAATCGACTACCGGTCTCTAAAAAAGTACGAGATATGTAATGTTTAAATTGTAGAATAAGGAAACAATAAGGACGAAATTTGTATGAATCGTACGGAATTGTCAAGAAAATTAGGTCCAACTTTACACATGTCTTGCGCTTTCCGCATTTCATGCATTTATATATATTTCAATATATTTGTTAAGCACCTCGAAAATTCAACAAGTTTTCGCGTCATTGACTAACCCAAATAGCATTTTTGATGAAAGCAAAATTGAAGTAGTTCAAGAGTTTACATGCCTTATGTATTGCATCGCAAATTGTCAAAGTCGAAATGCAGGAAGATTTATTATGTTTAACAAAATGTATGCTAAAAAACAATGAAAAATTTATGAAAAAAATTAAAGGCTTCGACTTGACATATTCTACGATGCTGGAAATCTTTAAAGCAAAAATTGTTGCGGACGATCTTTGTTAATTCGATGTGGCTTAATGCAACTGAGCCGGATTGTATTAAGTTTAGCGCGGAAAATAATGATTTTAGATGGTTTTCTAAAACCAACATGGTTCCTAGGAGAATCAACGCCAATGCAAGTTGAGAGTGCGCTGTGTGATTCCACGAACAATTGCTCTGATAATGAAGATGATTCTGATATTTGTAGTGATGAAAGTGAGAGTAGCGATGAATCATATTTTGAATAAATGGAACGAACATGTAATATAGGATTCATTTATTATTTAATCGTTTTTTCAATGTTCTGTTTAATTTGTACACCTAAAAGAAGCTGTCGTATTTAATTAATTTGTAACTCATTGTAGAAAACTTAAATAAAACCAAATATTTTCTCAAACATTACCTGCATAATATAATTTGATTTTACATGGATAACCGAGATTCTATTCTTTAATAACTCCTCGTCTGACGAGCGGTGTTGCGCGCCAGCTCTCTTTCACTCTAATATATATTTAACAGCTGGCAACCCCTATTTGCGGCCACTTTTACATAGGCAGAGGTGTTCCATCATACACAGAAAAAAATTAGCGTTAATTTCATATATAAATTATAAAAATACGTCATGAACGTATAAATATGACAAAGGAACACCTGTTTACACCTGGCAGCGAAGAGGTTGCGGCGTTGGCGACGATGGTGTTAGCGAAGCAGATAAGCATAGGTAAAAACAAAAAAGATTTAGCGATAGCCCCACTCGATATACCGAAAGCCTATTGGCTATTGAGTGGGCACTCAAAAAGAAAAATCTTTCAGACCCGATTGTAAAATCTATAATGAGTTTTTACGAAAATATTAACACGAAATTAAATATAAACAACGAGGAAATTAATATAAATATTAAACGAGGCATAAAACAAGGAAACCCCTGTCCCCTTTAATCTTTAATATAGTAATGAAACCACTTCTAGAAAAACTAGAAAAACATGGAAGGCATGCATCTGAGTGATGCAATAAAGATATCATCGTAGGCATTCGCTGATGATATAATACTAATAGCTGATAATGGGAAAAGTCTTAGCAAACTGGGTAATGAGACTGAATCTTTCCTGTAAAAACTGAAAATGGAATTGTCGGTAGAAAAATGTAATGCTTTTAGCATTAAGAAAATAAAGGACAGTTGGTATTGGTACTTTGCTGATCCTGATATTAGATTATAATCTTATAATAATTAATTATCGAATAATACAAAAATACAATATGCAGATGAGCTCAGGTATTTAGGAATAAATCTAACCGCATGGCACGGTTTAGATCTATCAAAAATCAAAGACGAAATAACTAATACATGCAAGAACGTAAAGAGAATGTACCTAAAACCACATCAAAAGGTACAACTCATAGCCACTTACCTAGTACCACATTATACGTATGTATATATTGGTACTAGGTATGGCACCGACAACACTAATAAGGGAAATTGATAGTGATCTCAGGGTAGTTATCAGAGAGATACTACACCTAGTGCAAAGTACCTCAAATGCGGTACTATATGCAGGAAAGAAAGACGGGGGTTTGGGATTTCCGAAATTGGAAATGACGAAATCATTGAAAGTTAGTTACAATTACGAAATTAAAGGATAATGTACGGAAGAAGACCAATGCCATTAGGCTTTAGTTCAATTCAAGAATAATGAGAAAAGAAAAGAATGGGTAAGGGCAAGGCAGACCATATATTTAAGAATAATGAAATAAGTAACTCATGGCTTTAGAAGCCTTACCGCAATAAAAATTAGGGCGAATACAACATCAAACAAGCCCGATTTTAATATGGGAAGAGAAGGGGAGGTCCAATGTAGAAGATGTGGTGCAATGCCAGAAACCCTTGCTCATATCATTGGACAATGCATACATATCAAAGCATTAAGAATAAGAAGGCACAATGAGATATTAGATTATATAATAGATGAATATAAAAAGAAGGATAGTACGGCTAGGCTTGCCAAAGAGCAAAGCTTCAGGCTCCCAGATGGAGTAATCTAAAACCTGACCTGGTGATACAAAGCCGGAAAAGGGTCCAAGTGGTCGACGTTACAGTCCACCATGAAGATGGCGATTACCTCGAGAACGGGAAACTGGAGAAGCTAACCAAATATACACCACTGTTCGAGCATGTGTAAAGATTATTCAACAGGGAAAACGCAAGTGTAGTTCCAATAGTGGTAGGAACAAGATACAATCCTAGCCTTAAAGGTGATAGGTATCACTACAAGAAAGTCTCTCCTGGCTATCTCCTTAATGGCACCTAGAAGCAGTATTGAAATATCAGTCATATCTATTCCTAATTTTTCAGTGCCATCTCGCGGGCAGCACGATTAACTTTTTCCTTTTTACTTCGAACTGACGTTTCTCGCAGTGGAATTTGTTCGCTAAAAGTATGCTGTCGTGTATGTGCAATGTGATACTTACGCCAGCGAAATATTTTTTCTGTTCGCCCTGCTGATGACGATGCTGTCGGCCGATGTGCAATCTGATACGGCTACAAAGCATTCGCCCAGTCTACTGCGTGGAATAAAACTACAAGCAAATTCATGTGTTTTGATTAACTAAAAAATAAAATATGAAATATTATCACAAATTTATTATAGGTGTGCAATTACATAGCTTTTCTTTTTTAGAATCAAACTAATTTCTTTAGCATAAAGCTCCAAACTGATTATGGAGTTTTATAATGAGAAATTCAAGAAGCTACAGCAACGAGAGTAACGCTATTCACTCTGGAAATCCAATTAAAGGTTTCTTCCTTTTTCTCAATTAAAATTCTTCCAGATGCCGACTACTTTAAAACAATGTTCTTTCCTTGAGGGAGAGTTGTCATTAAAGTGTCCTCAATGGGATTTGATGGAATGCCTTCTGAATTTCGATGGGAGTTTTCTGAATATAAAATCATCAGAGCGTTAAAGTAAATTTTACCAAAAGACCTGCTCTTGGCTAAATAGGAATCACCAACTCAACTCCTGGTATAAAGGAACGTCATTAAATATCATTCAAATTAGCAGTTCCTCCTTTGAAGTAATTTAGTAAATAGCAATACATCTTAGCGCTCGTGACGGTGCTCAACAAAAACGAGAAAAGTTTTAAATAAGCCAAAAGTTTATCACCATTAATCTGAATTAGGAATAGACAAAAGGTGGTCATTTTTAAGAAGAGAGATTGTTAAAAAAATTTGAATTACGAATAATAATTAGAAAATTAATTGCTCATTTTTAAGAGGGTTTAATACTCAAAGTAAACCATAAAAATAAAATTATAATAAAATAAAAAATTATTATTATTAAAGTTCTTTTAGCTTGGGTTGAGCATAAAGGGAAGCTTCTTTTTAACATTATCAGTTCTTTTGCTATTAAAGTCTGTTCTCCAGAGCGCTAAGGAGAACAATACACCCAAAGGCTCTGAAATTTCCGAAGAGAAATTCTCGTTTCTAAAAGCTTGATTGGTACAAATTTAACGCAGTAAATCTTTGCTACTGCAAATTTGAGTGTTGTGCCTAATTATGCCGCCTTGTGCTACAAATAAAATATTTTCCTTTTCGGCACAATATAGTACAACTAGGGTTGCCAGACCTAAAAGTGGAAGTTCGTGACAAACTGAATTATAATTCCTGACATCTCAGGGAAAGTCCCGAAAAATAAAACTTAATTGATGATAAAAAAACTTTTATATTAAAACTGTCAAAGAAACATTGTTACGAACAAGAAAAAACAGTATTAAACAAAAAAAAACTTACAAACAATAGCGAAAAAAATTAATAGTCTCTGGCTTCATATTTTTTGAAACTGGCAATTTCTTTAGGAATTTTATCGTCTCGTAACACTTGTAAGTAAAACGCTTCGCACGAGATGTTTTTAATTTTGTAATAGGTCTGTTCCTGTACTTCTGCAGCTGCAGCTGGCTGTAATTAATTATTTATGTGGTGGGGGTGAATTCACTTCAATACGGGAACAACCAGCTGCAATTTTCTGAAAAAGCAGAAGAAGATTTTTTTTGGAGAAAATATATATGGAAATTAAACAATCACAGTTTTTCCTTATAGACTACTTCACTTCCCTAATCCGAAGCTTAACTTTTAGGATATAAAACTCTATAAAAGGATTCACAAATTTCAAATTCACTCAATTGACGTTTGGGCAGTTGTCACTTTGACAGAAAGAAGATTTTTTAAGCATATTGCAGCTGGTCAAAGTTGCTGCAGAATTCTTAAATTTTCTGCAGCAGGGGAAGTTGTGACGTAGGCAAAATCTTCTTGGAGAAGTGAATAACGGAACATTTTTCTGCAGTATTCTGCAGTTTTCTGCGAAGCGCTTATAATATCTGCAATTACGGGAACAGACCTAATATGTTATAAGTAATCCTTTAAGAGAAGAATCTGCAAGTCTGTTTCTATCTTTTGTCCATTGGGAAAATACTCTTTCAACGTTCGATTTTTGAGCCTGAATAGCAAAAACAAATTTACAAATTTGTAAATACTCTGGAACTCTATCAATGCTTGTTTTCATGAAAAACTCGGTCCATTGCTTTTGGGGAAGTAAATCAAAGAAAGAATCACATTGTTGCTCCAAAAATAAGTTCAGAGCAGTGGTTTCATCAAATAGTTTGACATCATCAGTTTTTATTCCCTTTTCAGTGAGGTACTGGAAATTGAAAATTAATACTTGTATTCAGTCAAAGACTTTAAATTCTTGTAAAGGCTTAATCCACTGAACGAGGTATGAAATCCCAGTTTCATACATTTTGTTTGTGTCCTCTTTGAACGCCTCCCTTTTTTCTGAGAACACGAAGATAACCCCTTCCTAACAGCAATAGGTAAAGAATCTGCTTCTGATTGAGCTGCCAGCGTATCATGCGTTGATTGCAACATTTTAAGAATGTCCGACACGGAGTTATTTTCTCGTTCCATTTCTTCAATTCTGAACTGGAATATATCCATGAGCGATTGCAGAAAAAACAAATACTCTTCTCCCAGTTTATTCTCAAAAAATGATCTGATGGCGGCTGAGGTAGAGCTAAAAAATATTAAACATTTCTATCTTTTGGGCGATTAATTTCACCAACAATTTTTCTGTCAGTTGATACTTTTCCAGTGTTGCCAAAATAATATTTGCTATCGTCTCGGTCGTCTCGTTAGGAGTATTAACAACATCCAATAATTTTGATTCTATGCCACCAACCTGCACATTAAAATATTGAACCATTAAAGGAAATATCTTTTCATTCCCGTGGTTACTGGCCTCTGTGGATATACCAATGAAATTAATGTTTTGCAGTGCTGCTAATATTTGTTGAATTGAAACCGGTGCCACAACATTATTTATAATAGCTTCGGTTTTGGTCCTAGCATAGCTTCGTGAACTGAGTTATAGCTGAGTCCGGAAACAATGTTTTTAAAAGGCGGCATGTGCAATCCGTAGATTTGTAGGATTGATGGTGCTTTACAGTATGAAAAGCCAAAGTCGCTTCTGCTGCTGATTTTTTATTGGTACTGCTTGATTACTGTACTTCAAAAATTGAGTCGATTGTCTTTTTACGGTCAGAAGATTTTTCTTATGTTTGTCAGGTTTCTAATGTTTTTTCTATATCCGAAGCACCTTTATGTTTAATCGAGGCAAAACAATCGAAAAAAAAATATTTTACCTCATTCGGCTTCATAAGGAGATACCTAGAGCGAGGACTATCAGTAAAAGTTCACAGGCGCTTGTTAGACGATGCCATACTTAAACCGTATATTATATAAAGTATCCGCGTGCACGCGTCTTGAGTTTAAGTTAGACTAATAGTATGGAAAAACGCGGTGCACATGCAGAGCCAGAGCAATTTCACAATGGCCCTTGGACTTTGCTTTGACTGCCTATTCGATGCATACAATTCCGCGAACTGCCTTTAACGGCACTCATTTTCTGTGCACAAAGCGAAAAATTTGGTTTAATGTGATGATTTCTCAGAAAAATCCATTTCTCAAAAAAATAATACATTTCTCTGAAAAATCCGGACAATTTGTAATTCCCGGCGGAATCCGGGCAAAGCACCTATTTCGAAAGTTACGCAAGGTATCGGAAAATCTTTCAGACGAAAATCGTAAGGTTTCGATGAAGTCAAATAATGATGACCTTGCAGCTGAACTGGAACTCGAATTTCAAGGTCAAATAAAGGTCAACTTGGATTTTTCAAATGGAAACCTCTAACTTCTATTGCATGGTCGTGTTCTCCCGACAAAGCGCGCGACATTCATAATCTTATGGCTAAAGCAGTATCCAAAAATAAGATACAATGCCGCATGTCGTTCCGAAGTGAGTTCCCGATCTCCTAACACTGCAATCTGTCTCAAACTTTCTTTCCAACTGTTTCTTCCTTTAGGTTTCTCCTCAATAGTTATTATTGTTTCTACTGGACATTGAACAGAATAATAATGGAGGCTATTACGTTAGACCAAAAAAATTGAAATGGTATTCATTTATGGAGAAAGTGGGAGGAGTATCGGTGATGCTGTTGCTCTTTACGCGAAACGTTTTCCAGACCAGGAACGATCGCGCGAGTTATGTTATTTATCTCATTTGATAATAAAAAAAAATAAAATTTAAACACTGACTTGATTTATTTTAGCAACTTTATTGATACAAAAGTTTTACTTGTCTACACGAATATCTGATAAAGACTGAAACTGACTTACAAGTTTTCTCACCTCATAATTTTATTAAGATATCATGTTTTCAGTTTTTCGTAACATGAATTTACAATACTGAGAATTACTTGACTTCTAGACATTAGCTTGCAGTTTTACAATTAAATGAAATATGAATATGATAACCTATGGAAAATGTTAAATGTGGGAATTTGTGGGTGCACGTGTTATGCCTGGCATGTAACTCCTCCCCCCTTTGAGTTGAGCGTAGGCCAAAGGAACTGGATCCTTGCAGGTTCGTTGGCCGGAGCGTTTGTCGGGATGTTTGTTGCCGGATTAAAGTTGGGAATAACTGATGCTGATGGATATATTCCATAATTGTTTTGAAATTTCCTGTATATCACGAGAAGGGTGAGTATGATTATGACGATGAGGGTTATGCTAGTTATCCCGGCTGATTTGTAGAGATCTTCGATGTGTACGTATGACTCCAGGAGACTTCTTTCCGAAAATTGATAATTTTCTAACTTTTTCAGGTTTAGATTGTTGGCGGCTATTGTAATGTTGATTTCGTTGAATATTGTAGGGTAAATGTTTATTTCGTCCCAGTATGTATTTTCTATTGTACTGTAGGTAATATCATTAATTTTGATCTCACATTTATTGAAATGAATCAGTGCGGTTCCCTTGATCTTTTGTGTTTTGGGGCCGCAAGTTGTGAAAATTGTTGTTTCCGGAACGTTGATGAGAAGTATGTAGTTGGGTTCTGGCTGGTAGATTTCCGTAATTTTTCCTCTTGCCTGTAGTTCACAGTGTGCTGGTCTGTTGTTTATTAAATTCCCGATGCATTGTGAGTTGTTGGTGTATTCTTTGTAGGTGGTTTCCTGGCAGTAATGTACTTTTTCTATATCTCTGGTCTAGGTATTGAATATTCTCGGGATTTAATATTAGGTAGGGTTTTGTGGGAATTATTTCATTATTATCTGTAGGTAGGGATATAATATGGAATAGTGAATAGGTTTCTCTAGATATAATGGGTATTCGAATGTTAAATATAATATTTGTATCGTTATAATAAGCTTGGAGTCCTAACATTTCATATATATGTTCGTCTGAATCTATTATAATATTTTGCTTCTCAAATATTGAATATACATGTGAAAGTTCTGTTCTGCTTAGAATATGTTTCGAGATAATGTTTAATTTTGCTAGTATTATTGCCTCTGAAATGCTATTTATATGGTCATTAAGTAGATCTATATTGTAATTTATTTGGTTTAGGAATTGCAAATATCTAATCATAGAATCTTCTGTTCTAATCTTGTTTGTATAATGTTCTTGGAAGTGTCTCAGATAATCTGTGATTGTTTGTTGCTGACTATTTATGTGATTAGTGACATTATCAAATCTTTCAATCATTTCTTTGTTAATTTTATTTTGTTGATTAATCTGGTTGTTGATATTACTTTCATTGTTTATTATTGATTCAATTTGTTTGTTTAGTTCTATTGCATCATTTGCATCCATATTCCCGGTTATGCTTTTAATTAATGTCCCTAGTCCATCAATAAGTCCTCTTTTACTTCGAAATTTGGGTGTTAGAGTCTGTAGTCTGTGTTTTAGTTCTTTCAATTTTAATTTGATAACGTTTAAGGAGTCTTTCGTTTCGTCTAGTTTTAGGCGTTCAAATTTATCTAGTGAGTCAGTTATTTTGTCTATGTTTTGTTCGTATTGTGTCAGTCTTATTACGTGGATTAAGTTGTTGTATCCTTGTATAGTCCGAGCTGTACCTAGTTGCATGGGTAGAATTCCCTTACTGTTGGTCAGGTCTTGGATTTCTATCTTTTGCCCCAACGCCAGTGGAATGATCCTGGAATTTACGTTTTTTCTTAATCTTTGACTTATGCAGCTTTTTATTTTGAATGGTTAGTAAGGTAACATTCCTATTTTTCTTTACTCTATGTTTTGTAAATCTACGGGTTAATTTGTTTCTTCTACACTCTTTTTTTAAAGATTTCTGTACCTTCTTGAAACTGTATTGGGGGGTCTCTATTTTCATTTAATTTTTCTATGTTCTTTGAGGTGTTTTGTTCTAGCCTCGCTTTGATAGAGGGGTAGATTTGATTCTGAAATTCGTGCAGTTTTTTCAAATAGTCATGGACGTTTTGGTGTTGAAGTCTCTCAAATTTATAAGTTCTACCATAGAATACTTCGTAGGGTGTGAGTTTTGTGGAGGAGTGAATGGCGTTATTGTAAGTGATAAGGGTTTCGTTGAGGGTTTCCTCATGATCTTTATCTTTAAGTTTGTCACGGATTATTCTATATATTTCGGTTAGAGTTGAGTGCAGTCTCTCAACAGGTGAATTACTACTGCTCTGATGAAGTGAGGTAATGTGGAGCTTTATACAGTATTGTTTGCAAAAATCTTTAAATATCGAAGCGGTAAATTCTGTACCAGAATCTGAAACTATTTTCTTTGGGATGCCGTGTAGGCTTATATAGTGTTTAAGACATTTAATTATTGAAATACTATTTCTAGAGGTAAGGGTGTAGGCGGCAGCAAATTTGGAAAATTTGTCCAGGACAGTAAGGATTTGTTGATTGTTAATAGCGTAGATATCTATGTGCAAAATATCTAGGGGTTTGGTAGGTGTTTCAGGTATAGTGTACTGTACTCTGGGAGGATCTCTGTCAAATTTCAATGATTGACAGGTGTCACAATTGTTAATTACTTTACTGATTTTATTCTTCATGAATGGGAAGTAGAATTCTCTTTTAAGATGGGAAAGTGTTTCATTAATGCCTCTATGGTTGTTGTTTATGTGATAATCGATAATGATTTTATCCTGGTCGTCTATGTCTGTAATATCTTTGAGTATTTCTGTGCACCTGACGAGTTTAAATATCTTGGATTGAGAAAAAAATTTGGAATAAGTACTTTGTACTGTTCTAAAAATGTCGTCATTAGTGTAGATTGCAGTTAGACGGTTAGGTGATAGATATTTTTTGAAAATATCAATTAATATTGATTCTGAATGATCGCTTAGGTGAACAGTTCTTCTTTGTTTATTCTTAAAAGGCATCTCTAGCTTGACTTCGGGATTTCTACCTGAAGTTTCAATAATGAGTTGTAGTGCAAACTCATTTAAAGGTCTCTCTGAGATTGGGATACCGTCGCCCATGTTTTCTTCCGCAGAATGTACGGTGGTACCATTGACACTTTGCATGGATGTGCTAGTAGTTCTGGTTTCGTTTTCCGTTACAAATACTTCGGCTTCACGACAATGTTTGGATTCTGTAACCTTGATTCTGCTTAAGGCATCTGCATTGGAGTTTTTTGTACCCTTTTTATAGGCTATATCATAGTCGTATTCTTCTAGTTTTAGTCTCCAACGAACTAGTTTCGAATTAGGGTCCTTAAGACTCATAATCCATGTGAAAGGCTTATGGTCGGTGACAATTGTGAACTTTCTTCCAAATAGATACGGTCGAAAGTACTTAGTAGCCCATACTATAGCCAACAACTCTTTTTCTATTGTCGAATAGTTGACTTCAGAGTTGGTAAGGGTCCTGCTTGCATAGCATATAGGTTTGTCACTACCTATAGGGCCTTGAGATAAGACGGCTCCAATGGCGTAATTGCTGGCATCTGTCGTTAAGACGAAAGGTCTGCCAAAATCGGGGTATTGTAGTATGGGATCTTTGCAGGTTTTGAACGTTTTAATATACTGGTCGCTAAGCACAACCGTTTTACCTTTCTTGAGACATTCCGTGAGGGGTTTAGTGAGTCTTGCAAAATCTCTAATAAATTTCCGGTAATACCCTAAAAGACCTAAGAAAGACTTTATTTATTTTTGCGTCCTTGGTATAGGAAAACTTTTAATAGCCTCTATTTTGCTTGGGTTTGGTTTTATACCGTCTGTTGTGACTACATGCCCTAGGAAATCTATTTCCTTGTGCAGAAACTCCGACTTATCCAATTGCACCTTCAGATTAGCTTCTCGCAATTTTTGGAAAACCTTCTTCAGGCTTTCGATATGCTCTTGTAACGAGGTAGAGTAGATGATTATATCGTCAAGGTATACAAGGCACACAGTACCTTGTAATTCTTTCAGCACATTATCCATTACTCTTTGAAAGGTACTGGGGGCGTTTTTAAGCCCAAAAGGCATTCGTATATATTCGAAGTGGCCTCCTTCGACTGTAAAGGCGGTTTTCTGTATATCTCGTGAATCCATTTCTATCTGGTGGAATCCACTGGCCAGATCCAAAGTGGAAAAATACATACTTTTGCCAAGTTTGTCCAGAATTTCTGTTATGTTTGGTATTGGATACCGATCACTAACAGTTTTCTCGTTCAATTTCCTATAATCTTTCACTAGTCTCCATTTATTTTTGCCACTGGCATCTCTCTTTTTAGGAACGATCCAGACGGGAGAGCTCCATGGAGAGTAACTAGGACGGATTATACCTTGATTGAGCATGTCGTTAATTTGACGTCGGACTTCTTCCTTGTGAACATACGGGTACCTATATGACTTTGTATATAGGGGGATCTCGTCCGTAGTTCGAATTTTATGTTTAACTGTATTTGTGAATGTTAGCTTCTGACCTTCTTTAAAGAAGATATCGTCGTATTCCCTGCAGACCTTATTTAGAGCTATTAATTCTTCTTTGTTCAAATGGGTTGTTCGGAGAGATTCTGTAACATCCTTTGGAAATGATTCCATTGAACAATCGTAATTTATGTTAAAGTTATTAACTTCCGTAAATTCTTCCAGGGAATATTTTTCTACTTTTAGGGGCTGTTCTATAAGAACGTCTTGTTCATGGTGTGCTGAATTTATCACCTCTACTTGACTATACCAGTCTTCGGAATGATAAATACCTTCTGATATGAAAAGTTTGGGCTTAATCTCAATGGACTTGATGTAGATGCTACCGTGTTGTATATCTACTGGTACTTTGGCGATAAGTTGTGAATTTGGAGGGATAGTGTACTTCCCAGACATAAAATTAGGCTTAAAATGTAGGGGAATTATCGCATTTCTGGTAATCAGCACTTGGTTAGAAAGATCGACTTTGGCTCCTAATAAAGTTAAAGCATCGAGTCCAAGTAGTCCGTCAAAATAGCCATGGAATCGAAATACGAGGAATCTAAGTTCGCCTGGTTGGTTAAATTCGTGAAAGTTGGGCAGGACGATCTCTTTATTCAAACTGCGTTTGTTTAGAATCGTTGTAATAACGGTCGGCTTGGTTTCTACAAGATCGTCTGGGTGGACATACTCTGGATTAATAAAGGAGGAAGATGCACCTGTGTCGACCAAGAACTTTAATGGGTGTCCAAAGGGAGATGAGATGTTTACATAAGGAAGGATGAAACCATGTTTATTCACGTCTAAGTATCCGATTTGTCTATCAAGGCTGGTGGTGGAAAATTTCCATCATCAACTTCGTTATTAAGTAAGTCTAGTGGCATTGAATCACTATTATAGTTATCATCCGTGTAGTTTCCTTCGTCATGGGGGTTGTAGTAATTATCTAAGTCCTGTTTATAGGAGCTGGGATTCGGTGGACAATCGTTGTCGAAATTTATACCTAAACCTCCTTCTACGACATTAAATAGCTCTTTGCTAGTGAAATTAGGTTGTCCGGTTGATCGAAAGAAATTGTTAAAGTGTGGTTTGCTTTGGGGTTGAGGACGATTAAGTCTCGTATTGCTTGAACCTAATTCCATTGGTTCTGGTTTATTGTGAAATTGAGATCTGACTTGAGATGGAAAACTATTGAATGGGGTTGTTCTCTGTGGCTGTTGGAAGAAATTATTATTGGATTGTGGGAATCTCTGTTGTTGCGTTAAATATTGAGTTTGAGTCGTTCTTTGAGGAAGAGGGGGTGTTTGAGAAAAGAATCTTGGTTGATTTCTTGTTTGTGGTAAATAACTTCTAATGGGGTTTGGGTGAGAATTTTGGAGTGATTTTGGAGGTAACGTTGGTTTATTACCATCTATTTTGGAGTAGAACATATTTTGTTCTTTGATGCAAAATGCGAACGCTTCGGCGAGGGATTGTGGCTTCGTAGCCCGGATTATTGAGCCTAGTGGTTCTCTAAGCCCTGACAAAAATGCATTTAGGCACATTTCTGAATATAGGGACTTTTTTGCACTGACAACGTTTGGGTCCTTTTCATGAATATTCACATGATTGGTTATACTCGCAAGTATTTCCACTATTTCACTATAGAACTTTTCCACAGTACTATTATTTTGCCTTGTTCTGTGCAAATCTCTTATGAGAGATGTTTCATTTCTCTTGTCTGAGTAATGTAATATAAGGGTTTCTTTAATATTGTCCCAAATTAATGGAGTTCCATACATGTTAAGAACTTCATTAGCTGGTCCCACTATCTTGTTTCTTATTGCTCTGAGCAACAATTGACCATATGGTGTGCCGCTTGTTATTGCGATCATTGAATGGATTTCGTCGACATTGTCGAGGAAATCGAAAAGTAACCTTGAATTCCCTTCAAATTTTGGCAAATCTTTGATCGCGTCGGGAACTCTCAGGGAGTTAAAAACATCTGTAAGCGTAACAGTTGTAGTGGCTGTAATACCAGTATCACTTTGGTTATTAATTAATGATGGTGGGGTCACTTGAAAATTTTAAGCGTTATTACTACTTCCTTCCATTTTGGAGTCGTTGTTATAAGAAATGATTGAATTATTTGGAGAGAAAAATGTATCTTTATTTCCGCACAAATTATCTAAATCACTTTCACTCTTATATGCACTAAGTTCTTTTGCGTTTAAACTAATTTCAAATTCTTTGTCACTTAAATTATTTATATATGTGGTATTTTCACTGTAATTTAATTTATCTAATTCAATTTCTGATTGAATATTATTTAAATTTTCACTTATATTCTCACTGGATCTAAACCTAAATAAGCTTAATCTATTAAAAATATTTGATACAGGGTATGGAGGGTTTTGTTTTCTGGGATTAGGCATAAAGGAATTGAGAAATATTCAACCTTGACTTACATAAAGATAGCCTGCCACATTTTCCGACGATGTTCCTTCGTTTTGGATATTTGGGCTTGAGAAAATTTTCTAGCGATGATCCGTCGTTGGTTTCCTCTTATGATTGGCTTCTAGATTTCCTGAACGATAATCCTACGTCCGAGGTGGAATCTCTGTTTTGTCTTGGTTTGTTTCTTGGTTCCTTTTATTTTCACTCGCTCTTAAGCTTAGGGATTTCACTTGCGCAACCGATAACCCGTCGATTATTAGAAAAATTCTCTTTACTTTTCTTGAAATTCACATCAAACCGATAAACCGTCGATCTTTAGATGAATTTAAGATTTAGCGAACGAAAAAAAATCCGCACGACTGCGCCAGTTATGTTATTTATCTCATTTGATAATAAAAAAAAATAAAATTTAAACACTGACTTGATTTATTTTAGCAACTTTATTGATACAAAAGTTTTACTTGTCTACACGAATATCTGATAAAGACTGAAACTGACTTACAAGTTTTCTCACCTCATAATTTTATTAAGATATCATGTTTTCAGTTTTTCGTAACATGAATTTACAATACTGAGAATTACTTGACTTCTAGACATTAGCTTGCAGTTTTACAATTAAATGAAATATGAATATGATAACCTATGGAAAATGTTAAATGTGGGAATTTGTGGGTGCACGTGTTATGCCTGGCATGTAACTCGCGCTTCCTTTAACCGTGTTATCCGACAATTCTCCACCGAAGGAAGTATGCAACAAAAAAAAAGGAATCGACGAAACATGGTGGCTTGTGAAAACAATAAAATGGCAGTGTTAGCTGCAGTCGCTCATGACCCCCACATCAGTACTCGACAAATAAGTCGTGAATCTGGAATTTCTCAAACCACATACATCGGAATAAATACCATCCTTTTCACGTTTCATTTCAACTTGCTGGAGATGATTTTAAAAAACCGGTGTCCTTTTGGCAATGGGCAATTCAGCAAATTGAACGAGACCCTAATTTCGTCGCTAAAGTATTGTTGTCTGATGAATCCATTTTTACAAATCACGGTACGGTCAATCGACACAAGATGCATTACTGGAGTACCGAGAACCCTCACTGGTTGCGACAAGTTGAACACCAGCACCCTTGGAATGTTAATGTTTGGTGTGGAATAATTGGAGATAAACTAATTGGTCCATATTTTATCGAAGGCAACTTGAATGGTGAAAAGCGTGCAAACTTTTTGCGGAACCAGCTTCCAGGGTTACTAGAAGATCTTACATTGGAGTTACGACAAACAGTATGGTTTCAACATGATGGTTGTCCAGCACATTATTCCGTAGTAGCTCGGGAGATATTAAACAATGTGTACAATCAACGGTGGATTGGAAGAGGCGGTTCAGTGAAATGGCCTGCTAGGTCACTAGATCTTACATCAATTTACTTTTGCTTGTGGGGCTACTTAAAGAATGAGGTGTACAAGGAAAAGCCAACAACTCGTGAAGATATGATGAGACACCGCAGCATGCCAAAAAATTACCCCGGACATGCTTCTCAGTTGTGTTAGATCATTTGAAGTGCGGATAAATGAATGTATTGAAGTAGATGGCAACATTTTCGAGCACTTATTGAAATGATCATAAAAAATATTCTTCCCATCGGTGAGAGGCGAGGGGACTCACTCTAATAAATCACCCCGAAAGTGAGAGGCAAGGGGACTCACTCTAATAAATCACCCCGAAAGTAAGAGGCGAGGGGACTCACTCTAATAAATCACCAAGAAAGTGAGAGGCAAGGGGACTCACGTAAACAAGCACCCCGAAGGGAACAAAATACTGCTACGTCCACTTCGTTGTTTCTGGGTTATGCTAAATGCAGTATCTAAAGATAAAATATGAAGCCACATTTCATTTCGGAGTGATTTCCCCCATCTAGCAGTAATGGAATAGAACTTTCAGACAAAACTAGCGTGATTTGTCGGGAGAACACATGCAATAAAAGTTAGAGGTTTCAATTTGAAAAATCCAAGTTGACCTTGATTTGACCTTGAAATTCGAGCTCCAGGTCAGCGGCAAGGTCATCATTATTTGACTCCATCGAAACCTTACGATTTTCGTATGAAAGATTTTCCAATATCTTGCGTAACTTTCGAAGTAGTAGGCAAGGTGAAGTTAACCTTATAGCGCCCTCTAGCGAGAGAACAAAGCATTTTCTAGAAAAAATTTTCCAGCAAAAGAGGCGTATTTTTGTGGTGAGAATACTGATGTGCAAGAAAAATTAGGGGTCTCCATTTGAAAAATTAAAGTTGAACGTGATTTGACCTTGAAATTTTGGGCTCAAGGTCACCGTTATTTATCCCCCTCGAAACCTTGAATCTTTCATCCAAAACATTTTTCGCGATATTGAGTATTTTTCGAGATTTTTGGATGTCTCAAGATAAAAAACTCACCCTATATATATTTGATGAACTATTCTATTATATTCTATTAAAATCGACACCAAATGCATATAGCAAGTATTTAATTTAATTAATATTCAATTTCAGATGACGCGACTGTAACTTGATGGGGCAAAGTGTTATATCAGTTGCAAATGCTGCACATAATCATTCTATTTTGTATTGTTTACATTTTTGCAAACTACCACAATAATACATGTTAACTAAGAACTGATTTTAATGAGGTGATGTGTGCATTATGTGTTATTAATTATTGTAACAATTAATTAAATATAATTTTACTGCCAATGCAATAAAATCGGAAAACATTCCCCTTTAATTTTTAACTTTAAATCGCGTTAACGAATTGCTTTAATATTGATATATGGAGCACTTGATTTCAATATTTTTGATTTGAAACACTTCATTTCAATATTTTTTATATAGAGGACTTGATTTTAATAAATCTAAATGTCAACAATAAATTTTTACAAAATACATTTCCTGTGAACAAGCATACGATGAAAATTAATCGCAGACTGAAATGAAGGTATTCAGAAAGTAAAATTAGTTACATAATCACACGCTCACAAGCTCTTATTAATATAGATAATTAATTTATTGAGCTTGCGTCTTCTTCAGCACTCATTGAACTTCCGTATATTGTCTGAAAATATTAAAATAATTTTCTGTAGAATGTAAATTTAAACTTTTTAATTATTCTTACCTCAAGAGGGATATTTGATTCCTCTGGCTCGCCTTCAGAACAGCATTCTAAAAATATTAGTTGGTTGTAGCACCAAAGTTTTAGTTGGTTGACTTCGTCGGTGCCAGTGCCGCTTTTAAGGGAATTTCGCACTTTCTGTAACTCTTTGGAAAATTTAGACCTCAGCGAACGTATCTTGCCCTTAATTTCAATTAATGTAGCGTCTTTTTTCAATAATAACAGGTCATTTAAAATGTTTTTATACGCTTCGTCGCGTTTCACTCGATTCCTATAATCCGTTCCCAAACAATCATAAAGAATTCTATGTTGTTGATACAAATCTATCAATATTAATGTTTGGTCCTTGTTTGACACTTTTCAACTCACGCAACAAATTTAAACTCACGATAAAATAATTAAATAAATACACAAACACTTTTCCTAATAACTTTTGACAAATTCGTTCAGTTTACTCAAGGTTTGCTAGATCACGAATGATAGCTGTCATTTTTAAAACATTTTCCGAACCCAAATAAGCCTTGCTTTGAATGTATGCGTCCCGTTGCGACGATAAATAGGTAAATTACGTGCGGATTTTGCTATACACCCCTGCCCGCCCTCTCTCCAGCAAACTGCGATGAAGCAGGACAAGTATGGTAGGGCACTTAAGCTGGAATTATAGCTAGTCGTATGCAATCTCTTTTTAGCCAACTTCAATGATGTCATGTAGGAGACTTAAATACGAGATCCAGCCTGGAGGGTTATTTAGTTTTTAAGTGTCAAGAAGAAAAGTAGTCTAGTGTTGGCGTGCAGAGTTTTTGGAGAATCTTTTATTTAATTTTGGTGAGTTTGTATTTTTTAATAGTGAGGATTATTGGAGTTGGGATTATTTCTAAGCCAATAATTTTGAACGTGTTCTTTGTGGGCTTCTACAGGTTAGGTTCAAGAAATTTACTACTCCAGGCTTATTACCAGTTAATTAATATTAACGTAAAAATTAAAGCAGCATTTGGAAGGACTATGTAAATTAGAGAATTATTTGTATTAGGCAGATCACCAAATGAATAATTCTCGAACGTCTCAAGAATCGGATTCGGGCTACTTAAAGCGTGCTAAAGTTGAAATTGAAATTCAAAATTCAATAAAACTAGATAATTATTTGACAACCAATAATTATCTAATTTTTGTATCGTTTGTGTGTGCGCGTCGTTAATCGTGAAGAATACTTGAACTGTGAATAATTAAATTCTTTTCTCTTTCACAGAATTGGAATCTCTTTATTGAATTAAAGTAAATTAATTAAAAGTTTTGAATTAAATATAGCCTTAATTAGTAATAATTTTAGTTTATAGCGTAGAATTTTATAAATATTGAAATATACGTATTTCATGCTGACTTCCCTTTTTTATTTAAAGAGAACCTTGAATTTTCCTTTTCTTTTTTTAGTGACTATTAGAGGTCGCTACACTTGCCAAAAATGATAGGTTTGGTTGTTCTTTCGAAGATCGTTTATTTTTATTTAAATGTGTGTAAATTCTGAGTGCTTTTTGTTTAATAATATTCGTGTTCAATGGGATTTTTTTATCAAAACAGTCTTCTATCCATATTATAAGAGCAGGTACCATTTTTACGATATTTTTATCATGTTTAAATTTAATGATTTTGCAATCGGTGAAGGCTCCACAGTGAAATCAATTTTCGTTTAAATTTGTGCTTCTTGATCTTGTCAGACATTATCTAAATTTAGAGCCCAAAATTAGATTTACTATAAACGTTATAACTTAATTTTTTAAATAACATTTTACAATAACTCAAATTTAAATTATTACGCACTTATAAACTTTCAATAGAAGGCTGTTATTCGCTATGTACTTTTTTTTACTTTTCACTGTTTACTTTCCAAAATGTTAAAAACTGTAAAATATATTCTTTCTTTTGTTTAATGAAAGACAGCCGCGTAACTCTGATTACAATTTTATTTTTAATGAATATTTTTTTTATAATGTTCGCCTTTCAAATCTCAAAGCCAACTAACTAAAATACAATTGCTACTTCAATAAACTCCTCTGCTAAAGCTTCATTCGCAATAATTTCAACATCCTCCGCCCGCGGGAAATTATAGTTCAAGAGGATATAATAACTGGACTGACCTTCTCAATAGAGTGCCATCAGCTAGTCGCAGTCCGCATGCCCGAACCTTGCCATCTCGACCAGGGAATGCGGTTTCAATACGAGGTAATTTCTAAAAACGTGGTTTGGATTGATCATACACCAGGACTATATCGCCATCCTTAAGATGCTTTGAAGGTGTTTTTCGACATACGTGGAATGACCTTAAAGCCTGAGTATATTCCGCTCTCCACCGTTTCCATAATACGGCAGTGAGTCGCAAACGCATATTCCAGGCTGACTGAATCTGCTTTCCGCCGATATTCTCATTTATATGTTCAGCTCTTGCAAATTGCATCGAAGGGAGGTAGGAAGTATGATGGTGTCAGTGGTGAAAGATCCAAACGTTCCTCACTGACGTATGTCAAGGGGCGGCTGTTGATCACCGCTTCCGTCAAAATAGTACGAAATTGATGAAAATTAAGTCGTGCTCTTCATATTGCAACTTTAAGGATTTGCTTAACGCTTCGCACCAATCGCTCCCAAAATCCGCTCCACCAAGGGGCTCGCTCCACTATAAAATGCCAGGAAATTCGTTGTTGGCTCAAAAATCCATGAAGTATTTCACTGGCGAAGACGTTACCAAGCTCCTCTAAATCTTTCCAGGCCTTCTTAAAATATTTGGCATTATCAGAGTATATAGTATGCGGCATGCCTCGACGTGCTATAAATCGTCGTAGTGCTAAAAGGAAGCTCTCTATAGTCATACTGGTGCTCAATTCTAGGTGAACGGCTCGTACCACGGCGCAAGTGAATATTATAAAATAAACCTTTGAACAGATACCTTTGCACAACTCCGATTCCACTATGTAGGGTGTGTTGATGCATGTTGTCGATAATTAGCTTGCTAATCGAAGAGGATTTAGCTAAAATAATTGGGTGCATGATGTTGATGTTTTCATTTAATGATTGTAGCCTTCCTCTAACTCTAAATATCCCTTCTTCGTTCAGAATTGGATCCAATGAGAAAATCCTTGAAGCCTTTGGCAAGGGCTTGCCATTTCTTAATGCCAATAGCTCGTCATAAAATTCTTTTGCTTGAACGTGGTTTAACCAATAAGCCTCAGCCCTACGAAGCTCTTTAGCTGTCAAATATTTACAGTTTACAGGTATTTCTTACGAACAGCTTCTACAAATCTTAGCACATATGCCGTGACACGCAACAAGCGTTTCCAACTACTGAATTCAGATGTACTCAAAATCGGTTCAGCTAATTCATTCTGCGCTATATTAGTTTCTACAAGCGCCAAAGAAACATTATGCGAAGAGTCTTCGCTTTGGGTGTCACTTTCAAACTCTTTCAGCCAATCTGGTCCACTCGCCCAAAGAGTAGAACTACATAAGCTTCGCGCTGATATCCATCTCGTCAACAAATCGGCTGGATTATCCTTTCCAGAACAGTGTCTCCACCAAGAAACGTCCGTGTGCTGCTTTATTTCTTCAACTCGACGCGTAACGTAGGGCTTCCATTTCTTGGTATCTCCCTTGATCCATTTCAAGGTAATCTCTGAGTCCGACCACATGTAGTAAGCTTCGAAGTTTAATTTTAATGAACGCTTCAAGTAATGACATAATCGTGCTGCGATTAATGCCGCTGTGAGTTCAAGCTTAGGTACTGTCAATTCAGTCTCACACCCTTTAAGAGGTGCAACTCGGGATTTAACACAAAGAAAGGAAATGCTAACCTTTCCATAAGCATTTCTACTTCTAATGAAAACAACGGTTCCATAGGCATCAGGGCTAGCATCAGCGAAAATATGTATTTATTTTCGGACTGTATCTGTATCTAAAACACACCTTGTTAAAGTAAAATTCTTAAGCTCAATGAAATCCTTTAAAATATGCTGCCACTCGATCATACATTCATTCTCAAGAGTTTCGTCCCAGCTTAGCTTTAAACGCCAAATTCTTTGAAATAAAACCTTCAATCGGATGACCGCTGGCGCAAGCGTACCTAGGGGATCAAATATTCTGGCAATTACTTGAAGGACGTTTCGCTTTGTTCCTTCCCGCCCACCTGGTTGGTTGATGAAATCTTCTACAGCTTGCATGTTGACAGATAATTAATCGCTAATGACATACCAGAGAAGTCCAACTACTTTCCGCACTTCAACCGCACTGCTTCTTCCAGTTGTGTTGGAGTTCCACTTGCGGAGATTCATAGCAGCACCGTTCATTATGCTTAAAGACTCATGGTATAATCTGTGTCCCGCATTCTCTGTCATAGTACCCAAAATTAAGTCGTTCATGTAGAAGGACTCCAAAAGGAGTTGACAAGTATCTGGATATTTGCTGCTTTCAAACTGGAGAGGATTGCGTAGCGTAGCTGATAGATGAAATGGACTTGAGGTTACACCGAACGTCAACCTAGCCATTCTATATGTCTGGTAACTGCGTTAACCTTTAGCGAAATTTTGCACATTAGTAAACCAAAGAAATCTATGACTGTCTCTGTCACTTTCTGCCAACGAAATTTGCAGAAAAGCCTTCTCAATATCTGCAACTATTCCAATTCTTTCTAACCAAAAATTCAACAAAATTTTTAAAATATCTGACAATAAGTTAGTACCAGTATGTAGCTGATCGTTATAGAAAGCATACCCTCCGCGTGTGAAGAATCGTCGAGTACTATGCGTAAGCTCGTAGTTGAGCTATCTTTCTTGTACACCGGCCTATGAGGAAGATAAAATATTCGATCACCAACCTTATCCTGACAAAGAGGTTCAGCGAATCCGGCTAATATAAACACTTTCATAGCAATGTCCAAAATGTAAAATATATTCTTTCTTTTTTTAATGAAAGACAGCCGTGTAACTCTGATTACAATTTTATTTTTAATGAATATTTTGTTATAATGTTCGCCTTTCAAATCTCAAAGCCAACTAACTAAAGTACAATTGCTACTTCAATAAACTTCTCTGATAAAGCTTCATTCGCAATAATTTCAACAAACAAACTTTATCAACTTCTTTTACAAAGAACAAAATGCATACTGTCACTTCTCAAAAAGGAAATCAGAGGTTTCCTGTAGCAAAGTTGAGGGTTCCCCTTATTGCAGGTAATTGAAAAAACATCCAGTAGGGAATTCCCCTTATTGAAGGCAATTGAAAAAAAAATACAGCGGAATTTATATTCGGTTTTTTGAAATCGTGTTATATCAAAACCGTGTGAAATTTTTCCAAGTATTGTACCGCATAATATCGAAAACGTGCTTTACAAGTACCATGTTATGCGAGGGACACCTGTATTCACATATGATACTTGATATTCGGCACATTATGAACTTAGGCGGCGTCCCATTTTCATACCCTCACACTAGATGCAAAATGTTTACCACGGTGTTATTTCGGCATAAAGCAATAAATAATCATCTATTTCGCGATAATTACTGGTAAGAATTGAAGAAACTCATTCGGATTTGGATAGGCTTGTCGGAGTAGAAACCTGAACGGTTTGGTAGCATCAATCTTCCGTAAAATACACAAATTTGTTTTTTGTAGTAAATTTTTACAAAATAATGCGTTATTTTGATAAAAAAGGGAGTAATTTAATTACAGGATTTATTAGTTCTCTCACTCTCTCTCAAGTGCCCGTTACCCCTTGTAGAGCATGGGATGCGAGAAGAGTTGCACCAGATAAGAGACAACGATTGCAAGTCCAAATCACCGACAGTATTCTACAACTTTCAAGGGCCTTTTTATCGTTTGTTCTCAGCAGAAAGCAGCTATTGTTCGATACCAGTGAGGTTCAAATCTGGGACACAATTACTTCACCGAGGGCTATCAAACAATATGTACTTTTTGAGTTCAACACGAATTATGGATAACAATTTACTGAATGAATTGTCCCTTGATAGTATAATTTTCAACCTTTTGAGCATCAATTAACAGTATGATACCTACACTAAAAATTTCACTTATATCTGGAAAAACAAAGCCTAGCTATACCAATTTTCTGCCTGAAATGCAGTCCAATTTACAACAAAAATTTCGCCTGTAAATTCATAGCATATGGTAATTAAATTACCATATAGATGCATGATACTGAGGCTGTACGTGGCAATTTCGAGATGTGTATACATAGTACGTGTTATTATCCCTGGCACACAACATGGAAATAACTGAAATCAATTACGCCCTTTCAATGAAACAGAGGTGTAATTTACATTATACGGAAATTTGACCAGAATTGCCCATTTGCCTTTAAAACATTTCGCGTTTTAAACGGACATATCGAAATTAATTTAGTAAAAGGCAATCAATTTCTGCATTCAGCAGAGATTATAAATGTCCACCTCGAAATAAATATCGAACATTGAATGGACTACGTTTTTTGCTTTATGCTATGATTTTTGTTAGAATAAGGTAGATAAAACTGATAAAGGTTCAAAAAGTTTAAAATTATTCAGCGAACTCTGTACCGATTTCCATGGAACCTTTGTCAGGAATGCATACTTTTAAAATGTAGATATTTGCTTAGTACATACTCGTATTATATCTATCAATAGTATCAGTATCTCTAATAGCTTCATTGCATGTGTTAGACAATACAAAGGATTACAAATATATATTGGGGCGATATAGGACGATGTAGCTCTATATTTTATTCATAACGGGCGGCCCTAAAGGATGTAGAGAATTTCTGTAACAATTTTTCAAAGAGGCATCCCCGACAGTCATGGCTCATTTACAAAATTTTTGCAGAATTTTCTTGCGGCAAATAAAAATCACCATTTCTATAGTAAAATTGTCCGCTGAATCCGAATATTACAGTAGTTTTGCTAGATTAGGTCTGGTTTTTGAAATAAATGGCAAAAACCGAAAAATTGGCATATGGGCCAGAAGTAAAAATTTCATTTTGCATGATATCATTCCAACATTTTTTCGATTTCTTTAAACAATTGGCATTTTATTAACTATAAAATAAGTACAAACGATATTTTGTATAATTTTGATTTTTTCATCATTAGTAATTTTATTATTTGTACGATTTATTTTCAAATTTTATCAAAATTATTAAAAATGTTTTTTGTGACTCTATATTACTCCATTATTTGTATTAATGCAAATAATTTTTCGTTATTTAAGATCAAGTTGCATTTACGTTCAGTCAACCCTTGAATTTCTGCGTTGTTGCACCACCTCCATCATCTTCCTTAACGATTAGGTGCTGACTGACCCTCTTTTGTAACGAAATTTTCATCAGGTACGAGTAACAGAACGCCAGGATACAAGGGATGATTTCTGGCTAACCCACGCTAATATCGGCAATAAAACAAAATAACACTAACATTGGTATAACTTTTTTTATGCAATAATTAAAATTAATTACCTGTTCATCCAAAACAAACATTTTCGATCCTTTACCTTAAAAATTTTGTTTATTTAAAAAATTTCCTACCTAAAGTGCAATAAAATAATTAGGTACTCAGGGAGTTCTAAGGATGTGGTTTTTCTAATCCTGTGTCTACCTTGCCATGTTGCACCTTATTGGAAAGATAATAAGATGGGCAATCCAATAAAAATAAAGAGGTATACTGAAATGGAAAATGCTGAACTTTAGGTATTCGCAAACCATTTTTTTAAATTTTGATGACAATTTTGGAAAGGTCGTTCAGATGGTAATTTTTTAGCGTTTGTTCGATGTGGCTTTGTTGGATAGATCAAGAGATAAAAATAAAAGAGTAAGGTGTATACCATGAAAAACTGAAATTTATGAATCACCCCGTAACTCCCAAACGGTTAAGGTTGCCCCCCCCCCCTGCCATAAAATTTTTTGTTTGTCTAGTTGAGATCTATCACCCCACTCATTTTGGCACGTCAGATCTGAAAAACCCTGTATGTTGCCGGATTTGGATGATTCTGCTTCTTTTCTTTAGACTGCACTACAGTGCCAGATTTGCCAATAGGCTGGTGTAGGGTGCAGCCTATAGACCTCCACCAATTAGGACCTCCACCACAATGAATAAAAGAAATTTTTTTTGCAAAAAAATGAAATTTATTTATGTATTTATTTCTAACAAACAATTTAAATTAATCTATAAATTTTTTTACAAAATTTTTTTTCAAATTTATGAATTTATAAAACTAATTTTTTTTTTATTTATTCAGTTATTGTCAACTTGTTTACTGGTAGGGTTATAGAATGAATTTTCTCTCGTTTTATTATATATTATATTGATTCCTTACATGATTTTAATATTTAAGGGGTTATATACAAAGTTGAGGGGAAAAAGTGAGCTAAGTTGGTGATTTTTTTTAAGGGTTTTATGCAAATTTTATTAGAAAAAGCGAAAGACAATTTTTTTGGTAGTACTATCGGAGAAAAGAAGCAAGTCGAATTATAAAAAAAAGCGCGTTTTTTTTTGCAGAGGCTTGCGGTGAACACTCTCCAAGGCGAACCGCTTAACTGAAATCAAAAGAGTAAAAAAATTATTGAAGAAAAATGTAATGTAAAAATAATTTTTTTTCCAATAAAAAAACCATGTTGACAAAAAAATCGTTTTTTGAGGTGTTCAAAATTCTAAACAAAAATTCATTGCAAACAATCGAAAATTTTTAGATGAAAAAGGAACCGTTCAAGTACACGAGATTGTAAATATGAACAATTGAAAAAAAAAATTATGAAAATCGGTTGAAAAGTTTTTGAGATATCACGTTCACCGCAACGGCATTTTTCAAAAAACTCTATTCCGAGATCATCGTTTAAAGTTTTTGGACGCCGCTCGCCAAGTGCTTATGGATGGAACTAGCGCGCTGCGAACGGCTGTCATTTGAAATCTAGTGCTCCGATCTGGATGAAATTTCACATAGATATTTTCGAAAGTATGTACTTTCAGAATATGCAATCGAAAAATTTCCGATTTTTTGAGCCCCAACTTTGTATATAACCCCTTAAGATCATACAACTAATTTTTCCTAGGTTAAAGAACCAAATTTTTCTCGATTATAGACCTATTTTTTCACTGCAATTTATAAGGTTGCTTACCTAAGGTTTACGGTTATAGAACTTATTTTACCCTGGTTTATTAAATTATAGGTCACGTGATAAGGACTTGAGGTTAAGTAAATAATTTTCCACCCGGTTATAAGTTAAAAATAATTTTCCCCGGATTTTTAGATTACATATTAGAGGACGTTCTAGTACTACGTAACGCTTTTAGGGGTGGGAGGGGTTTTGTGAAAGGTTATGGTGCGAAATAGGGGGGGGGGGGGGGGGTTGAAGCAACGGATTACGTAACATTAAGTTTTTGTTAAAATTAAATATCCTAACTCTTAACTCGTCACTCACGGCTCAGTTTATGTGGTATATTACACTACACATATTTTTTTACATACGAAAAGACTCGCGTCATTGAGGATACAGATGTATATATATGGCAAATAACCACAATAAGTCATGTCCATAGTGTGAACTTGTTGCGGTCAAACAAAACTACCTAAACTTAGCCATTACCTTACGGCTTACATAAGGGCCAAAGTGGGCTGAAATTTCGTTCAATTTACATTGCTTCTTATTCCGGTATTTTCCGCAACATAATTACCATTTGTAGTAAAAATAATCATGTGAGTGTTAAGAAACGTTTGAGTGGGGGGGGGGGGGGGGGGGGGTAACAACGTTACGGCGCGTTATCAAGAGGGAGGGAGTCAAATCTGCGTTACGTAAATCTTAACCGGCCTCTTAGAAATTTCCGTTTCCTTAAAGGCGCCTCTACCAATTTTCAGCCTATAGGCCTCAAAAATGTAAATCCGGCACTGCTCTGCAGCTTTTAAAATTTCTTTCTTGTTACGAGCAGAATTCTTCAAGTCGTATATATGAAGATACTAAAAAGGGAAAAATAAAATAGTTTTTTAAAAAAAAGTTAAACCGACTCGGCAAAAAGTGCTAAAAAGCATAAGATAATTTTTAAATTTAACGACGATTAAATATTTTTGTTTTGTTGGTTTAATTTGCACTGACTTCAAAATGTAATAGATATAAAATTAAAAATTATGTTATGGTTTTTAGCGCTTTTTGTAAAGTCGGTGTAACTTTTTAAAACAAAAACTATTTTATTGATTTGTCATAGGTACCGCTGATAAACTTACCTCGAAGCACAAATTCAAGTGCTATGGAATTCTTAAGCCAGAGTATGGGGAAGAGATGCTCTCAAAAAGAGCCGAGGGAAATACCGTAGTGGGAATTAACAGAAATGTCATAATGTAGTTGGCAGATTTTAAATAATCAAAATGTTATGGATATTTCCAAATAAGGTATCAAAATGTTAAAGTTATGTAAAAATTCAATAAGTAAGTTTTTTGTGTAGCTAAGATACTTGTATGGACCTTTTTATACCACAAGAAGATTCAAGAAATAAAAAATGTATGAGCATTTGCAGCGGCTCATAGAAAATGTATGAGCACTTGTATTAGGATTTGTATCGCGACTTGAAGAATTAAATTGTACTTTATACAAATCTCTATAGAAGTATCTGAATGTAGATTAAGCACTTCGCTTTTGGGAGTTGTGTTAATAAATAATCTAAACCCTCAGCAGCACAGCTGCTTTAACGATTTTCGACAATTTTAAAATAACACCTAGATGGAAAACATGATATTCGTGTATTAACTTAATCACTTTTAGATCTTATTCTGCCGATTGAAAAACATATTAAATGCCCTTTTTCAAACAGCAAATTCAAGTAAATTTATACCAAAGAATAAAAAGCATGATTGGCATACCTTTCAATTCTGGTATTAATAATATTTTCTTTGACGAAGAAAACGAGCAGAATATTTGAAAATGCAACACAGAAAAAGTTGTCTTTTACACAAGCATTGAGTTAAATAAAAAGTAGGTTAACTAATTAATGTAAATACCTGGTCAGCATAATACCCTAGTAAAACGGATATTACAACTCTGCGAAAGCATTTCTGAGAATTATTACTTTTCAGTTCAAAATTTTATTCAACTTTGAAAGATGTAAAAACTATTTCTTTTCTTGAATTTCTTTTTGAGTACGAATTAAAGTGGAAGCCAATTAAGAAATGGTTTTTATGGAATTCATTCTAAAACTATCAAATATCGAATTGAAAACTTCAGCTATTGAAATATCCAGATAATTGGAAAAATGTCATCTGATTTCACAGTCTGACAAGCACCTGCTTCGAATAAAACTTACTGGAACTTTTGCAAAAAGAAAAATAAGTTTTCGAAAGACCAGTCACTGTAAGCGAAGGGTATGTTTTGTGACTGACCTAATTGAAACAGTTTTGAACTGGTGTGATATAAGTGAAAAATAAATATGTTCCGATGTTGCGTTATAATGTAAAGGTACTTCTCCAATTAGGAATATCTTTTAAAGAAATTTGTATTTCGCGTAGTCAGTAAAAGAAAATAATAGGAGAGATCACAACGAGTACGCTACTTTTCTTCGCGGCCGATTTTCAATAACAAAAATTATTATTTTAGAGCACAGCGCAAAAGTACAGCTTGCTTTTAAGTAAAAATTATACACAATTATCGGAGAAAACAAAACGAGTTATATAATTAAAAGGGCGTTTATTTTAATAATAAATTGTCTTGGTATTTGCGCATTGGTGTTGTTGTAGGCTACTGAGCAGGGTTGACCGAAACATTCCAATTTGAATTTTTTTTTCTAAGGTGAAGTGGGGTTCTGTTAATAACGGCTGAAAAAATATCAAAATTTAATCATATTTCGGGCCCTAGATTCGATTTTGGGGGTGCACGTTTACCAATCTACATTTAATTCCCCTATTTTCAAGAATTTGGGAAAATTTGTGTCCAGACAGCAAGGTTTTTTCTGCAGCTTGGTACACACAAAGTTCTCATGACACCGTATTTTATTTTGAAAAAATTCGTAATACCTACTAGTACAAATTTAGGCTTTACAAGATTCAAGCAGTCCTATGCTTTTATTTCATTCCTAGTATAAGAAAAAATTCTTTAAAATTTAATGTTTTCCGGTGCTCAGAGGTGTTCCCCATCACCCTGCCCCCGCCAGAAACTCCTTTTTCAATATATAATCATATGTTGGGTTTTAAATTTGATTCTAGTGGTGCATTTTTACCTATGCCAAATTCGGAAAATAACGAACACACATAGTGAAAGAATTAGCAGTCGAACTAAAGAACTCCTCTTATTTGCGTAGTTAGTTAAACACCGGCCGAATACTTATCGGAAACGCATAAAAATAGGTTTCTGCAGAGCTATTTCAGAATTACTATCTACTTACTGAGCAGAAAATGCATAAAAATGAAGCGTAAAGTTTTTTGAAATTTTTTAAAATTTGTTAATAACGGGTTGGAAGTTCTGCAAAGTTGGCACCTTTTTCTGTTTTTTATATGATGCGGCGAAAGCCTAGGGGACAACCCTTTAATGCGTTAGCATGGTTTTGGCCGAAACGGAATAAGGGTACGGGAAGTTAGGAAACTTGAATGTTGAATGTCTTGTTTTTGCATTGCTGCGAGCTAGACAACAGCCCAGAGACGGAGTGGATTATTTTTATTTCTTAATAAAAGCTCACGGGGAGACCTGGTCTCGAACCCGAGACCCATGACATGGTGGTCGTGTCGCGCAACGAATTGATCAAACTCCTAAACTAAATTGCGTTTTTTTTAAGTTCCTGGTAGAACTAACATAGTACTGGCGTTACAGACAGAAAATTTAAATACTTTCAGTGGATTAAGCTCAGAAATCACGAATTATTATATTGGAGTGCTAGCTGTTTTTGATGAAAAGAGTTCTAGGTGAATAAATCGATAGAGAAAGATTTTGAGAATAGTACCAACGAATCTACTAAGTTATACAAAAAACAAATTTTGCATAATTTTCGAAAAATATGCTAAAAAATGTTTTATTGAGCTCTGAATGACGTTCTGAAGAGCAACACAAAAGTTCTAAAGGGTGCTCAAGTCAAAACTCTAATGAAAAATTAATTGCATTAGTTATTAACAATTTAATGGGGACAAAACCAAAAATCACTGAACTTTGCATTGTTACAATGGGGGAAAATATCTAGGGAGTTCTAGCTAGGCTTCTGAGTAGTAGATATTCATTTATTTCTCGAGATCTAAGGTGGTAAATGGTAAGTGAGTACTTGAAAACCGCCTATGTGTTTGGCACATCCAAAGTCTGCAAAAACGATTTTGTCTTCTCTTTGGCTTTGAACTAAAGACAAACAATTTCAATATATTTACATTAACTTAAATTTAATTCTACAACCAGGAACCAGGTTTTATAATATTGTTACTGCTACAAACTCATCCAAACATGTCATCCTGATAAAATTTACCACAAATTGCGACACTTTCGTAAAACAATTCGGACACAAATTCTATGAAATTTCTAAAATTTCAAAGGTAAGTAAGTGATTTGTTTTGTGCAAACAAAACATTTCCAATTTAATGGATTTAGATAAGTTAAAATAGGCAAAGTGTCTGCTAACATAGAATAACTTTGAATACATGAAATTGGAAATGTTTTGTGTGCACTTACCTATGAAATTTCAAGGAAATGATGAATGCACTTGTCAGGTTAGCCGGTAATTTCAACAAACACTCCGCAAACTCCATTGTTATGGAAACAAATAGTTTAAGAGCTAACACAACACTAAGAATTAAGTAGTTTTAAGTAAGAGAGGAAATTTCAATACAAATCAGAGTCCAAGCATCACAGTTATTTGATCTTTGTAGTCCGAGGGGATTTTGTGCTAGAGATTATTTCTGAAAAGATGTGCCAACATTAAGAAAGTTCGTCCGACACAAACCAAAGACAATTGAAGAACAAACTTATAATTGAAGAACAAAAGCGTGAAGACCACTTCGTTCAAACTCTTGAAGTCGACCCAATCAGTCGGAAATATATAGTGCAATTGCCTTTAAGATAAGTAATCCTTCCTCTCGTTCAGGGACTCATTACCAACAGCACTCTCGCATCTTAAGTCAGTTGACAGAAAATTTAAAGGCAGCAATGAATTTCATGGTAAATATTCAAAATGTATAAAACATTAGGGCACCTTAAAGTTATTCCACTTGACATTTTTCAAACTGCAGGTACACATTTTTACACATCATGCGATCCTAAAGCCCTCAAGCACTACCACTAAGTTTAGGTATTTTTTGATGGTTTTTCAGTATTTTCAACTGGACTATCACCTAATACTAGTCGGGCCAATTCTGCTATCATTCAGTTCCTTTGGGATTGCTGTTTTTGGAGAGCAAGCTCCAACAAAGAATAGCAACCCGGTCATTAAAGCAGGTCACCATTGACTTCAAGGGTCAATTACCACTGTCAGATAAAGCAGTACAAAACAATTTGCATGTCGATGGTTTGTGAAGGTGCGGATTTGGAGGCGCAAACAACGAAGCAGAAGTATCCAAATTGTAAATGGAGCTGAATACATTGCTTAAAATGTACAAATGGACTTCGAACTTGCAGGACTTCATGAAAAATATTTCAGATGATGAAGTAGTAAAATCCGATTAAACTATTAGTGGAAATCCAGATTCTTTAAAAGTGCTGGGTCTTAAATGGATACCACTTGAAGACTGTTTTACGTTTGGAGTCATTACTTTTTCCGATTCAAAAGCTACAAAGCGAACAATCTTGTCCGAATCAAGAAAAAATTGTTGATCCTTTAGAGATTTTTTTGCCGGTAGCAATTACATTTAAAATATTGCTACAACAGCTTTAGCTTCAAAAATGTAGATGAGATGAGCAATCAAAGCAAATAAGCAAGAAATGGGATAAAATACGATCGCAGTTACCATTCCTTAAAGAATTGAGGATTTTAGGACGGCTACACAGTAATTCGTCCAATATTCAATTGCACAGATTCCTCTGATGTATCGCAATCTGCGTATGCAGCAGTTGTGTACTTAACATACGATACGATACACTAACAGCGTCGCATCGAAATCCAAGGTTATACCGATCAAAACGTTATCCATTCCAAGGCTCGAATTATGTGGAGCGGTTCTATTAACCGATCTCGTTTCATCTGTTATATCAACATTAAATATTCCCAATAATTGCTGCTTCGGTTGGAAATCCAACCTGTTTTGTCGGAAATCGAGCTTCAAATATCTTATCCGTCACGCCTAGACAGCAGTGGAATTATATGAAATTAGCGGAAAATCCGGCAGACCTCGCATGACACGGTGTCACCACGGGTGAACTCATCAAATCAAAGTTTTGGTGGGAAGGACCGACATGGCTCAGTACAAACTGGAAGGAACAACCATTAAAAAGAACTATAATATGTGAAGATAACCCTGCAGTGATTGAGAAGCAAATCAGTCTTCAAATCTACGCCGGTTTTCAACTTTCTCACCAGTAATTAAATCACGTGGAAGGTCAATCCACCTGCTGTATCCCATTTTGGAGATCTGTGGCAAGCTAGAGTTCGCTCGGTTAAAAGCATCCTAAAGAAAACAATAGGAGAAGCAAGATTGACATTTAAAGAGATGAGCACCTTGCTAAGTCAAATAGACGCTCTCCTTAACTCCAGGTTCTTAGTTCCATTAACTGACGATCCCGCAAGCGTAGATCCTTTTACTCGCGGTCACTTGGTCAACCAATTATTTCCAGAAATTCCTTATGACGGTTAGTCTGCATTACATAATAAGTGGCGATTAGAACAGCACATGAATCTGTCTTGTGGCAGGGAATCGAACCCAATCTATATCCTTCTTGGCTCCTTGGTCGAGTCATCGACACTGGTCAAGGAAATGATGGTCTTGTACGAGTGATAGTTCCCAGGACACAAAATGGAATCATAAAAAGACCTATCAATAAATTGTGTAAATTACCTGTACACAAGCTCCAGAAATGTAAAATATTTTGTTAAGCTTTCCTTAACTGGATGAAAGGGGGGGTGGAGGGACAATGTTAAAGAAAAAAATTATTTAAGAGCTAGCAACACTAATAATTAATTAGTTTTAAGTAAGAGAGGAAATTTCAATACAAATCGGAGTCCAAGCATCACAGTTATTTGATCTTTGCATTCAAAAGCAATTTGTGCTAGAGATTGTTTCTGATAATCTAGAGTCAGTTGTTCAGAAGACACTTGCCAAATAGCAACTTAAGCTTGCGATAGACAGTATTAGTTAGTGCCGTGGATTAATTCAAATTAATAAAAATGATATTCAAAAAGTTTGTTTTTCATTAATGTCGAACCTTTGCACAAACAGCTATTTTGAAAGAAAACTGCAACACTCTTAGAAAACAGCTAATGTGATATACATCCGACAGCTGCGTTACTGATAAAATAGTTTTTTAAAAAAAGTTGAACCGACTTCACAAAAAGCGATAAAAAGCATAAAATGGTTTTTAGTTTTATATCTGTTGCATTTAATCGTCCTTCCTTTTGATCTCGTGAGCTGAAACGTTTATGTGGTTTTATATAAAGAAGGTATATAGAGAAAGTACCGCCAATATGGCCCAGGTTCGTTAAACTGCACGAAGAATCTTCCCTCATCCGGTTTTTTTAAAGTTGGCTGCTCTATCCTTAAATTAAGTATGGCGCAGTGCTGTGGTACAACATTTACGCGAAAGCACGAAAAACTCAAATAATTACATGGTAAATGTCACTATGACGGTTCTAAATTTAATGTTTAACACAACATCGCTGAGATGACCTCTTCTACTCAATTGCCAGGACACAATTCTTTTATGAAAGTTTTCGATGACTTTGTGACATTTGGCTCTATTTATTCTTTAATTTTGTAATCGTTTGGGAACTTGGGAAAATATAAATAGGGCCATGAACAAATTTTTATTGTCAATTTTATCGTCTTCCAAGGCAAATCTTGTTGATTCTTCAACAATTATTCAAATATGGTTGAAAAGTTTAGTTTTATTATCAGCAAATAATGAGGTTAGTTTATACAATTGTTGACTTTTATATTATTTTTTATACCTTTGTTTCGTTTTTACAAATATTTAGTTTCTCTTGCTGCAATTAATATTTGAGATTAACTAAAATGGTTGTTTTTCCGAGAACGATGTAAATCTGGTATAATCCACGAGTGATTCTGATTACTTTTAAATGGCAAATAGTAATGCGATTTACGAATCATGGTTACAATTTTGAAATGTTAGCCCCTTTCAATAGAACCACTTTTATTGAAAGCACGCTGAAGCTTCACAGGTCGGGTTGAAATCAATATTTATGATAAGGTCGCAGTCCTTGTGGAGCCTCAAAAACCTAAAACCTCTTCGTATCTAAATGAAAATTAGAAGCATATTAATAGATTTATTTAAAAGCCAATTTAATTTTATGAGTTTAAATTCTTTATTTTTTAAATGGGTTTTATAAGTAACCAGTTTGGCTGATTTGGTTGGACTAAATTTAAAAATAAAATTTTTTCTTTCCTACTCACTGAGATGTATTAAAATGGAGTGACTTATAAGCTGTCTAATATGGGTACAATTTTTCATTGTTCATGTTCAACCAAAGAGGTAATGAGATGAGTTAAAGAATATCCAGACTAGATGTTAGGTTCAGCTTGATATGTGGACTGCCACCTTGACGTGGTAGGGGGGCTTAGCACGACGGCACACCAATCCAGTTGCGTCGCCGTGTGACCAAGAGCAGTCCACAACTAGGAACAGACGAAGCCCCAGTGTGGGTGCGTGCCGAGCGTGGGAGAAAGCGACAGGCGCCAATGGATTTTGGCATTAAGACCGAGCCCAGTAAGGTCTTAATTACGGCATACTGGACAACGTTTTTGGAAAAGATTGCCATGGGCTGACGATTGCAGTATTCTGTTACCTGAGCATGCTGGAGTGAAATCCTGCAGAAATGGCTTTCAGGCAAATGCTGTAATCGCCTCCGTCCCGCTAAAACCTTGGCAGGTCTTAGGGAACGCTCTCGATTCGGCACCATTGGGTTGGTGGTGTAGGTTCAGTTGAAGTACTCCTGATTAGCACCGATCCGGCTCTGAACACAAGCTCCCGTAAGGACTTGTGTCAACCCTAGTATGGCCTCCCTGCTTGCATAGATAACCATAGGATCTCGAGGTGACTACACACGACCGAACCGAGACAACGGCCCTGAGTTGGGACCCAATTAAACATGAACAAAAAACAAATAACAAAAGAAAAACAACAACAGGAAAAACCCCCAGAGAAACGTCAGGAGGAAATTGAAACACCGGACGGAGCGAGCGATGCGGCGAACCCGTTTAGGAGGAGTTCTGCGCTGAGGAGAACACCGCCCCCAGCCAGCACAAGCGCGCAGAAAGATAAGGGAGGACCCTTGAGACCTCCTCCTAAACCTTGCACCTCAGGGACAGCTGTTATAACGACGGCAATCACCCCAATCACCTCATCTAATAACGAGGATGATAACAACCCAGACAACAACGAAGAGGACATGCTCCGCAAATGCAGGGCCATAATAAAAGATATGAAGGCCGCCACCAATAAGCAGCGTTTAACCCCATGGGGGTTAAAAACGGTTTAGCCGAACTGGAAGATCTGATCGACGCGATCAGTTATAACAGGAAGAGAGGACGGAGGGCCGAGCAGGTGCGGCCTACCCTTAAAGAGGTCTCTGCGTTGTCGACCAGGGCACCAAAGGAGATTCCTAGTCCCACCCAGAAGCGGATCGCCTCTAGTCCGGCGCAACGGGAAACGGAGGCGCACAAAAAGCGAGCCGTAGAAAGCGTGGTAGAACCAGGGAGGGAGCAGGTTGAATCACCGGCAATCTGGAATGTCGTGAGGCCCAAACGTGCGCGGAGAAAGAAGGAGGAGAACCCACAAAAAAAACGGTTGACACCCCCGGGACGATAAAGGGGAAGAGTGTCAAAAAGAGGAGGATCAGGGTGCGCTCGGAGGCGATCCTGATCAAACCAGAGAAGGGGCAGTCATACGCGGACGTCCTCAAGGAAATCCGGGAGAAGACTAAGCCCGAAGACACTGGGACCAAAGTCCGGTCCATTCGGCAGACACGGTCGGGAGGTGTCCTCCTAGAAATCGGAGAGGAGCCGAAGGTAAAGGGCGCCTTCCAGGAAGCTATTAAGACCATCCTGGGAGATAAGGCAATTGTGTCTACCCTCGAGCCTAGACAAACCGTCGAGATCAGGGACCTCGACTGCCTCACGGATGAAACCGAAGTGAAAGCAGCACTTCAACGGGACATCTCGGAACTGGGAGAGGTTACGATTGGCCTAACTCCAGTTAACTCCAGAGGGCAGAGAGTAGCCATCGTTGAGTTACGCGAAAAAGCAGCGGCGAAACTGCTGGAGCGGCAGAAGATTCAGATCGGCTGGGTCTATTGTAAATTGAGGAAAAGAGCAGTCGTGAAAAGATGCTTTAGGTGTCTTGGTTATGGGCACGTGGCCAGAGACTGCAAAGGACCGGACAGGAGCGCTCTGTGCTACAGATGTGGAACAGCAGGACACAAGGCGAAGACATGTACCGCCTCCCAACGCTGCGTGCTGTGCGCAGACAGAGGCCTGGAGAAAGACCGCCTGACACACGTGCCGGGCTCAGGGCGATGTTGCGTTTTCCAAGATGAGCTGGTCAAGGCCAAAGCACTCATAAAATGAAGCGCATACTACAGGGAAATTTAAATAGGAGCAGGACGGCCAACGATCTCCTATACCAGCTTGCATCCGAAAGCTGCTGAGTGAGCAGTATCGGGATAGGGACTCCTCTTCCTGGTACTCAGACCTCCTCGGAACCGCAGCTATCTGGGTCTTGGATGCGGGGAGGACTCTGGTCGCTAATCAAGGAAGAGGCAGGGGTTTTGTATGGGTCAAATGCGGAAATGTGACCTATTTCAGCTGCTACCTGACGCCAAATGAGTCAATACAAGAATTCCGGGATAAGATCGACGGCTTGGAAGACGAACTCATGAGGACGACGGGACACACGATACTGGCCGGAGACTTTAATGCGAGAGCGCTCGAGTGGGGTATGCCACACCCTGACTCCCGAGGGAAATATATAATGGAAATGGTCGCCAGAATAGGGCTTATAGTGCTAAACGTCGGCGCAGTAACCACCTTCCGGCGCCCTGGGTATGGGGAAACTATCCCCGACGTTTCCTTCGTCACCGAAAGCCTAGCGCCGCATATACAGAGCTGGAGAGTTCTTGAGGATTACACTGGGAGCGACCACCAGTACATCGAGTTCGACATCTGCGACGGGGGACAACCGCGCAGGGACACCCGATACGCATCGATTAGGTGGAACGTTGAGAGAATGGACGCCGAGAAGTTCGCAAGAGAACTGGCAAGAGGCGAGGAGATTGGAAGAGCAAACCCGAGCGGAAGATCAGGCGCGGAAAACCTCGTAACCTCAACCATGGAGCTCATAGTGAAAGCGTGCGATACCTCTATGCCGAGGAGAAAACCACGACACGAAAAACACCCGGTGTACTGGTGGACTCAGGAGATCGCGGGCCTACGCAGAGAGTGCCTCAGACTTCGGCGCGTTGCACGAAGGGCAAGAAACCGGAACGAGGCAAATCTCCGATCCGCAGAGTATAAATCGGCGAAAAAGGAGCTTCGGCAGGCAATAAACCGAAGCAAAGCCCGATGCTGGCGAGACTTGGTAGATGACGTCAACAGGGACCCATGGGGGCTCGGGTACAAACTAGTGACCCAGAAACTCGGAGCCCTAAAACCTACGTGTGTGATGGAGGCCGCCACCATGGAAAACATCGTGGACGCACTCTTTCCCCAACATCAGGTGAGAGCAGACGCTGACTTCGGTTCAGTTGGGGTCTTCCCGATGTTCACAGCGGAGGAGTTGGAGAGAGCCGTACTTACCATGAAAAACAAGAAGGCACCAGGTCCAGACGGTCTACCAAGTGAAGTCTTGAAGATGGTGTATTGGCAAAACCCGGAGCTGCTGCTGCGCATGTACAACACATGCTTGGAATCGGGGGTCTTTTGCTCACGCTGGAAGATAGCGCGCTTAGTTTTAATAAGTAAAGGTAAGGGGGAGCCCGGGCAGCCGTCTGCCTACCGCCCCTTATGCATGTTGGACACTGCTGGAAAGATCTTTGAAAAGCTCATCAGGGCGAGACTTACATCAGCGATCCGAAACGCCGGCGATCTCTCGCCGAGACAGTATGGCTTCAGGGCGGGGCTGTCCAAGGCGGATGCAATTCAGGAGGTCATCGAGGCGGTCAGGAAAGCTGAAGACCATAGCCGCTACTCGCGTAGAGTGGTGCTTTTGGTAACACTAGACGTCAAGAACGCCTTCAACTCCGCGCGATGGGTCGACATGCTGGAAGCCCTAGAGGGCTCGTTCCAAGTGCCGAGATACCTCTTGCGGATACTGGACGATTATCTGAAAGACCGATGCTTGTTGTACGAGACTAAAGAAGGACAGCGAATAAGGACAATCACGTCGGGGGCAGCACAGGGATCGATACTAGGACCGGATCTCTGGAACGCCACCTACGACAGCCTGCTACGAATTGAATTGCCCGAAGAGACGTCCCTGGTCGGGTATGCGGATGATGTGGCTGCACTGATATCAGCACGCGACGTGCAACAGGCGCAGCTAAAGCTGAACCAGGTGATGCGAGCCGTAAACAGCTGGATGACGGCGCACGGACTGTCGCTGGCCCTTAGTAAGACGGAGGTCGTTATCCTGACCAAAAAGAGAATCCCGACAATCCTTCCAGTGCGATTCGGAGAAGAGACCATACGGACGAGACCATCGGTGAGGTACCTCGGCGTTACAATTGACACCAAGATGAGTTTCTTCCAGCAGATAAAGGAAACTGCAGATAAAGCAGCAAGAGGCGTCACATCACTGAGCAGGCTGATGGCCAATGTGGGAGGTCCAAGCTCGAGCAAACGCCGCCTCCTGATGACAGCAGTACAGTCAACCCTACTGTATGGTGCAGAGGTATGGGCGGAAGCCCTAAGTAAGGAGCAATATCGGAAGAGACTTGGCCAGGTACAAAGGCGCGCAGCCCTGAGAGTGGCCTCAGCGTACCGCACTGTCTCCGAACCGGCTGTCCTGGTGATTGCAGGGGTGGTTCCCATCGACCTGCTCGCCAGAGAACGAAGGGCGATTTATCTCAGGAAGGCAGAAATGGACAAGGCAACGGTTCGCAGAGAGGAAAGGTCCTACACCATTGAAAGATGGACACAAAGATGGAGAGATGAGAACAGGGGACGATGGACAGCGAGGCTCATCAGTGATCTGGGCCCCTGGGTCGACAGAGGGCATGGAGAGGTAGGTTTTTACATAACCCAACTCCTGAGTGGCCACGGGTAATTTCGTTCGTACCTTCACCGAATGGGAAAGGTAGTGTCACCGGAGTGCCTCTATTGCCCAGGCCAAACGGACACCGCAGAACACACTTTCTTTGAGTGTCAGAGATGGGCTCCCGTTAGGGGAGCGCTAAGAGTCCACCTAGGAGGGGCGATCGCCCCGGAAACTATAGTCCAAGCCATGATCGCCGACGAAGAAACCTGGAATCGCACGGTCAGGTACGTGGAAGATGTCCTGCGCAGGAAAAAGAAAGACCTAGACGAGCAGGCCGCCGTAGAGATGGTCGAATGACGGGCTAAAGGAAAGGACCTAGCTTGAAGTAATGTGGAAAACGGTTCCAGGCTAGTGTCCGGAGAGCAAGGGAGGTGTTTTAGTCGGTAAACTGCGCCACAGGAGTCCGACACTGCTGGGAAGGAGTGCCCCAGCGTGCATAAAGCATTTCACCTCCCTCACCAAAAAAGAAAAAAAAAAAAAAAATATTTTAAGTTTTAAAAAATCTTAGAGAATTCTCGGAAGCATGATATTATGGTACTTTACTTTATCTCCTCTAGCTTTACTTAAAAAACATTTTTCAATAGCTTTTCGAAAACTCTTTATTTTGTTCTTTTACTTATCTCGAATAGGAAAACTTGAATGTGTTTTTGGATTTGGGTTTGAACCTCCTCAACGTATTTGTTTAAATTCTGGCAAAGAATTTCATCCGTTATCTTGCGTCTTTCGCTTAATGTGATGCTATCATTCCTTACTTCTATAGAAGACGGGTTTAGTTCTATTCTATATTATAAGAAACTCTCATCAGTGGCCACATTGTTAGAGGTATTTCTATTATTGCTTGCACCCCCAAATCTAGCATCAGATAACGACATATATTCGTCTCCATTGACAGCGAAACCGTTATAACTGCGAAGGGTTCAAATATAGTAACGTCACTATTGGCTCGCAGATGCCAAAACAGCCGTCAAAAATTGGACGAAGTACATTATGGAATTTAGGGTGAATAGGCAGGTGAAGTCATAGAAAGCATTCAGCTAACTGCAAGTACTTCTTCGGAGGATTGAATAACGTAGCCAGCATAGGGCTAAAGCAGCTTCTCAGTGAACCCTGCGTACGCTAACCTAACCTTTTGAGCACAATTGTGCGAAAGTCTAAATATGAAGAACGTTGCATATAAAATATAATTTCTTTGAAATGTGGAAGTCAAGTCTATTAACTGAAGACATTTTTTTTTTTTTTTTTTTTTTTTTTATATATGATGTTGCCAAAGCTCAGGGGATGCCCTATGATGCTAAAGCACAGCCTTGGCAGGAAAGGAATTAAGGATGAGGGAAATGGGTTAGGAGGTTGAGTGAAGGAGGTGTCGATGTACGCCCCGTTTGAAAGTTTCAGGCTCATAAGACGAGGGAAAAACAGAAGATGGTAAACTGTTCCACATTCGTGTTGTTCTGCTAAGAAAAGATTCCCGAAATTTGACGGTACGTCCAAATTTGACCCGGAGAGTAAAGGGGTGGGAGCGACTTGTAGATCTTGTATCGCGCGTTGTAATGAGTCTACAAGGAATCAGGCTAGCGATTTCGTTAGAACAATGGCCATGGAAATAGCGATAAAAGAGTGAGAGACAACCAACATTCCGTCGATGCTCAAGAGAGTCAAGGCCCTCAGAGATTGAGGAATCGCCAATAAGTTTAACAGCCTTACGCTGAACTTTGTCTAACGCGGACAATGCGGTGTGTCCTGCCCCTGCCCAAATATGGGAATTATATTCAAGTCTAGGCCTAATGTGGGACTTGTAGATCAACGCTAAGTCGGGTGGGGTGAAATATTTCTTACATCTCTGTAGAAAACCCAAACATTTCATCGCACTTTTAGCGATTGCAAATATATGATCAGTCCAGCTAAGATTGCTGGATATCTCAATACCCAAGATCTTTAGGGAGGGTGAATTGAGTATATTCACTCCATCGACTGAAATGGGTTGGGGGTGAACTGGGCGTTTTTTAAGGGACATTAAACAGCATTGAGTTTTGGATGCATTAAACGTAACACGATTTGCTCTGCCCCAAGCGAGGACCTTAGAAATGTCGTTGTTTAATGATCTAAACATGCGTTCCCGATTGACTTCTGTAGCATTTCCACGTGAATTCATTACAGAATCAAATGAGTACGCGAAATCAAGGGTGCTGTCGTCGGCAAAACTATGAATAGGATTGAGAGTAAGGGATAAGAGATCATTGATGAAAAGAAGAAATAAAGTTGGTGAAAGAACTGAACCCTGAGGTACACCGGCATTTATTTCGTGGGATGCAGATGTAACGCCGTCAATAACTACACGGATTGAACGGCCTGACAAAAAGCTCTCTATCCATTTAACGAGGGTAGGATGCAGACCAAATGTTTGAAGTTTGGCTAAAAGGGCAGCATGCCAGACTCTATCAAAAGCCTTTGAAATATCAAGAGCGACGATTTCGGACTCACCGAAATTATGGAGACAATGATTCCAACGCTCCGTTAGAGCCGTTAATAAGTCTCCGGTTGAGCGGCCAGCGCGGAAACCGTACTGGCAATCGTTGATAAGATGGTTATTTTCTAGATATGTCAACAACTGAGAGTTGATGAGTGATTCAAAAACTTTGGATATGATCGAGGTTAGTGCAATTGGTCTGTAGTTAGAGGGGTCGCATGCCTCTCCTTTTTTAAGTATCGGCTGGACATGAGCAAGTTTCCATACACTTGGAAATATTTTATTTGTTAGGTTAGGTTAGAGTGGTGGCTATTAGAAAGTCGATCAGCCTCACATAGACCTAAGAACGGTCCGCGGGACCGCACTTGAATCACAGTATAGGGTTTTTTTTAGAACCAGCCACAACTTTTCATATACTGGAGAAGCTGCTTTAGCCCTATGTTAACAACCTCATCCAGTCCACTGAAGAAGTACGCGCCTAACTTTGCGCTTTTAGCTTTCTACCTTCTCCTGGTCAGATCCGGGCAGTCGTAAAGTAAATGCTGAACGCTTTCACTTCTTCCTCGTCCATACAACTTCTAAAAAGTCGTTGGATGGGATGCGTAAGCATGCGTGGGCGTGATAATACATCCTTGTCGCTCTCTCTACGGTCAAAATCTCTGCTTGAAAGACACTGCAGTAGTCCAGCAATTGATACTAACTACGTATGTTTAGGCAATCGGAGTACACCCCAGCTCCCAACCTATCCTCCTCTTTCGGTCCATCAGTGAATACTGCTATATCTGCCATGGATTTTGGTAGAGAAAACTTTCCCAAAGCACAGTGTACGGATATTGTAGACACCTGCAGACAATCTTCAGGATAGATCCTTAAACCCGTGGTCAGAACTTTTCCAACATTTAGATTCTTTCAGTCTTATACTTTTACAGTAGACATCCGTTGGCGCTACTGCGTTTCTAATTGCTGCGGAGATGCCCAAACAGGCAACTCTTTGAATTTTCATTTTTTTAAGGTTGTTCTGCTTCTCTATATCAGTCCACCAGACTATTATTGCATAAGTAAGGATTGGTCTCACAATGGTAATGTACAATACGAGGGCTTAACCGTCATTTTTTACCAAACATTTTCTTACAGGCATAGCACACTACCGACGCGACGCCTTTTTCACGCGCTCCTCAATGTTATTTTATTTTAGATAATAGTAACGGAACTAATAATTTTTTATAACATTTTTGTTTCTTTCTAAAAGGACGTCGTTAGTTTAACAAGAATTGTATGCACTTTACCTGATTTTCGGGAAGTTTGCAATATACCAGTTGATGAATTACTTATGGCAAAGGAACCGTTATGTGTCTTTATATCAGGTGTAGGAAAAAACTATGATGCATGCGAGGTATGTACATTAAAACTCATCTGAAATTAAAAATGTTCAGTTTCTTTTGTAGGATTTTAGAAAAAAATGTCGAATAGGCGATAAATTTAATACGTATGTGGTGTCGTTTGAAAAGTGGCTATCGGATAAAAATGAAAAAACAGAAGTCACCTTTAGATTTTACAGCTTTATAGCGATTGTAATTTTTAATTGTGCAAGCATTGTATATGCTTGGGTAAATATTGATTCTATTTAACTTCCTTTTATATAATTTTTTAACAGTCAAAATATTCGTGCTTTTTTCATATCGCAATGAGTCGGTTTATAATTCCATGCACAATTCAAGTAGGTAAAGCTCCAGAACAAAAATTCGCTCAAATCATTCATAAAATTTGGCCTGTGATAATTCAAGGAATTGGAAAACTTAATTTTAAAACAGATCCCTATATTTCAAAAACATTAACTGATTTGATTGTTAAATGGACCCCGTATTTCAAAGTGGTGAGTGTTTTCGGTTTGATATTTACGTAAGAATATAGTAAATTTCGTATATATTTCAGTCCAGTATTCCAATTATTGTCGCTAGGCCGTTTATAAATTGCTTTAGTAGTGAAAATGAAAGTCTTTCATTGTTCGTCTTCGAAAAATTAACTTCAGTATTCTTATCATTCCTCGATGCGTCGACAAGCTCCCAAACTACTTTCTCCAGAGATCTCACCGATTTCGCTTTATTTATTAACAGAACAGATATTTTTCCAAAATATTGTTAATTGTAGGAAATTAGAAAGTTGCAAAAAAAGACTGTTTTTTGCACTTTTAATATAATTTCAAAAATTTATATCTCCAGTTTTACTGGGCCAATTTTAATGATCCTTTGCATTTTAGAAAGGATAAACTAAAAACTAAACTACTTTCTAAAAAAAATTACTTAGAAATTTTTAAACAAAAGGACAATAACGGTAATAGTTATATCCTTATTCTTGATGGGCCATACAGCAATTTTCAGATTTTTCATATTTTTAAAAGTCTACAACTTGGCTACAATTTGTGAAAATTTCGAGTTGGGATCTCTATGGGTTCATATGCTACAATTATATAGTGAACAAAATCCGGAATCACTCGTTACTTGAATGGGGTGGCAAGTATTAATCATAATACCTACCTGAGGTGGGGTGATTAAAATTGTAAGGAAGGGAAAGTGTTGAAAGGAGAGATATATACAGGAAAAATAAATTTTGTAATTTATACTATGTTTGTCTATGGTTTATTTCATAATTTTTTTAATTACGCTACATACGCTATATATTTTTCTTTTATTAAATTCAGGAGATGTTGGTGAAAAAAATATACAGTCACAGTGTTTTGCTTTAAGCAGTCACTAATTATGAGTAAATTTGTACTCTGCACATCTCTGTTCTGGTTGCGGAAATGTACAGCAAAGGGATGAACTATAATCTAATCATTAATTCAGTGATATCCTTTAACAGCATAATGTACATTCTTTTATTTTTCTTTTTATATGATATTGCCAAAGCTCAGCGGACGCCCTAAAACAAAGCCTTGGCAGGAAAGGAATTAAGGGTGATGGAAATGGGTTAAGAGGTTGAGTGAAGGAGGTATCGATGTACATCGTACAGGTGAAATTGCTCTTTAAGGTTTTTACTGGAGACCAGACCACGCCCGTACCCTCCGGTAGTGTGATATTCTTACTCACTAAAAACACCTCTCCGGGGATGAGCCGAAATAGACCAAATGGGAGCGGGTCCCTTTTTGTTCCCTCCCAGCGGGGGTAACTAAGCCATCCAGTTATCCCACTGTCGCCGCAGGAATCCATGTTGTTCCGCCGTCTGCAGTGTTCCTTCTTGGTCCATGCCTTTATCATAACCTTCACTCCTTCTCTGCTTTAGCTTTAGTGCAGAGCCATGGCAAGTACCCTGCTCCACATTAACTGCAGCTAACCCTTCGAAAGGCAGGTCTGGATCTTCTACTGATTCTTGTACCACGGAGATTTCCAATCGTTAGAGTCTACCATCTCTTCCACTGTCGCGCCTGAGGATTTGCTTGTTATGTTCTTCCCAATGGCACCTTCTTGCCTGAGGAGACACCATTCGTGACCCAATTACCCCTGAGTCCTGCAGTGAGGAAGAAACCACTGCAGACTCCCTCGGCATGGCCTGGGGGGATTTTCTAAAGGTTATCTCCTGCATTAGTTACCAATGGTTACTTTCTAGGATACATTACCTGCTTACTACCATGTTACTAACACTAAAAAATTTCCAGATGAGGATCGCCAACTATTCTGCCCATCTTCCAGCAACCTATCTTTTGATCTATTCGACGCAGAGACATCAAAGAAACGCAAAAAAACTACTATCCCAATGACCTTTCCAAAATTGTCAACAATTTTGATCTAACTTCTGCCATTGCCGGTACAGCCAGTTCCAAAAGTATAAAAAGATTAATTGCGGTTACCTAAAATTCAAATATATATATAATATTCCTTCTTGTAGTTAAGTGTGTTCCGTCGATTTAATAATAAACACAAATGCTCTTACAAAAAGAAGGCCGTAAGAATTAATGCTTTTAAGACTGTTTAACTTATCTGTAAACATTCAGGCATAATCAACATAAACGATTTTTAGGTAATATCTGCTTTATTATAAAAATAGTGGAGTTTAGAACAATATAGCTGACCTCTCAGATCTAGAAGTATGTTAGTAAGCGTTATTACTAAATTAAAGTTTTAAAATAAAAGTCTCTTTTCACTTCACGTAATTTATTGCTAGAATATCTTTATAAATTTCACATTAAAAATTAGTTTTTAAAAAAAAGTTGAACCTACTTCACAAAAAAAAGTATATAATAATAAATCATATTAAACGTAATATTGATATTTTTGCAAATGCTTAATAGTTTATCACTTGTAAACTAAAACAAGCGAAATAACCTTTTTTAACTGTATGTTTCACGTATAGCACAAGTCTGAACCGATTCCCACTTAAAATTCCACTTTAAAATTACGCCAACATTTTAAATTCGTTCGGAAAAACTGCAGTTTCCAGCCAAGATTCCGAATTTTTGGAGAAGAAATGAATATTAAAGGATAGTAGGTTAGTAACAAATAAAACCAAGGAATTTTTCAGATAGATAAAATTTTTATTTATGGGTTTAAAGAAAATAAATAGAGGTGTAAAAAAAACCCTAAACTATTGTTGCTCAAATGTGGGAAAAAGATAAGAAAATCAAGAAAAAACCCACGCAACTTTAAATTAAAAAATCAGAGGGTCAGAGTTGACCCACAAATGTAAAAATTATAAAACAAAATAACAAAAAAATCAAAATATTTCTTTTAAATGTAAGCATTAATTGAAATATAAATAAATTATAAATAAAATGCACTGTTTTTATATTAACAAATCCAGCAACTCCATATCTAAAAGTAAAAAAAAATTCATATTAATATTAACAAAATATAAATATAAAACATAAAAGTTCAATATAACAAATAACAAAACGAAAATATTTCATGATATAATAAATATAACAAAAACAAATTTCAATATAAATAAAACAAAGGATTTCATCACGGAAAGTTAACAACAAATATCACAGTAGAAAATTAAAGAGTCGAGATCTTAACGGCATAATTGCACTACAAGCCTGCCCCTGATAGTATCCCGTTATACTCTTGTAGACATGGAAGCACTGCTATAAATGTTGCTGTTATCAAACCGATTCCTATTTTTTCCCGAAATTCTTAATCGGAAAGTTACATATCTATTTATTAAAAGTTTACGAGTTGTATCGCACGCGTTTAATTGATAATCTAAGGAATCGGCCACTAAAAGAATGTGTGACTTTACTTTATTTTTATTTTTTATTTCAATAAATTCATCCCGGAATAATGTTTCTAAGTTTTCAAAAAAACCAAATAAATTATCGTTAGCAAAAATAAGAACTCACTCCTTAAATTCTTTTACTGTAACAAAATGGGAATAATCTGTATTTGGAGGTTTCTCTATTAAAAGTTTAGGAATACATTGGCAATCGCATTGCACATTATTTTGGAGAACACCACGAATAATGTAGCCTACCACCCGATATAAGCTATTTAGTTCATATTTTGAAGGAGGATGAACTGTTTCTGAGTGGAGCTGATGGTCATTTATTGAAATTTCCTCTGGATCGGTTTCAAAAGCACCATTGCTTCGAATGTAGTCAAAAACTTCCGATAAAAATTCGCTATCATCTTGCTGATAAGAACCTTTATGAGGATTCTTCAAAAAAAATGATATTGTCAGCAATCGCAGGTTCTGCTTAAATTGGACAGCATTTGGTTTACTATTGGCAGCGCGTAGACTGCAAAAAACGTTTTCAAGGCAATCCTGAGTTAAACGGCCTGGACAAAAGAATGAAAAAGACTTCTTTTTCAGATAATATTCCGCAAGGTCCAACACAGATTTAGTGGAAATGACTAAACCAGTCTGAGCTTGCAAATATTTTTTATTTCTACCTACAGATAAACTTTGAAAAATTTCGATGCACTAGTTCAAAAATTGAACTGCTTCTAAATACTTTTGAGGGTCTTTAAGGCTTAAGGCCATAGCAGGTGACCTACAAGACATAAATTGATACCATTGGCTGAGTATTTCTAAGAAACATGCTGTAGTTAAAAATTCTTCTTTGCCTGGCTCCTTAGCAATTACTTTAAGGGCACTGTATACATCAGGATGGGAAACATGGTATGAAGTTTTGACTCTCATCTTTTGGAATTGGTTTGGAACTAAATTAAATTTTTGTAATTTTGGAGCCATTTTTAAATCCGAATTAACCTCAAGGTCATATAAATATGTTACATGTGCCATTTTACCTTATTAGAAGACAAGTTATACTTTTCAGTAATTTTATTTGGAAGTTCCAATACCTTATTATTTATTAAATATTGGGTTAGATTTTTGAAGAGGTGAGAAGGGTCTGGTATGAAATACAATTTTCTGTTTGAATCTACCGGATGTTCAATGCAATGTGTAATTCTTGCCTTCGTGTGATGTATACCAAATTCATTCCACATTTGTTGATTATGCGCTCCCATGTCACAAGTAATACTATTGACCTCAATACCTGCGGATTCAACCTTTTCTAAAATACCTACAATCCTATTCTTTAATAACTCGCCTACTTGGCCACTCTTTTTCATAAAATCATACCTTATAACTTGCTTCCAACGTGTAGTTACTCCAGCAAGCAGGTATGTCATGGCATTTTCTTCTTCAGGGTTTCCTAAGAATCTATCAAGCGAATTATCATACTTTTCGCCTGGAACAATTACCATTTCATCTAGCATGAGTCCGGCTTGTCGTTCTTGTTCATTAAAGCATTTAACTTTTTCTCCCAATAATGGCAAAAATTCTTCCAAAAATCCCGGACTAAATTTAATACCTTGTAAGCTTCTTAACAAGGTACGATGGGAAGGAAGTTGAAAGTTTTGTTCCAATAAAAAATTGTAACCAGAAATCCCGCATGCTATTAGGGTTTTCATGGACTTTGTTATTGTGGCTGAAGACCACTTACAGCCCCTATTAGAATTCCTATGTAGGGCCCTAAGTTGATCTTCGTTAAACACCTTTTTTAACGCAACGGACGGACGGACAACCCGTTTTTTTTTTAGTTTTCGGACTTCTTTTTGTAAACCGTGAACTTTACTTCGCAATTTTTGATTCCTAGCCTTTTCTGTTTTATTTTCCCGCTCTAAGTGCTTAATGTAATCTAAAACTGTTTTATCCGCTGATAATTTTAATGGACTAATTGAATTATTTTTATGAACTATGCTTATATTGCATGTATTTCCCTCTACTTCTGGCAGTGGTACTACAGGGCCTATAATATGGGTATCCTGACTACTATTTTTCTCTTCTATTGAGCATGTTGCATTAGAAGTATTTACTACTAATGGACGGAGTACTGAACCTGATGCTGAATATGCTCTTTTCAAAACCGTACTTTCAGGTTTAGGCTGTTTTGGGTTCTGAAAATTAGATATATTTTCTTTAAGATCAGAAACTAATACTTTATTTCGATAAGTACTTCCCGTGGTAAAAAACAAAGTCGGAACTGCAGATTTTGTTAAAACTAAATTATCGTTAAAATCTCGACTATAAGAATCTTCATCGAAGTGCTCTGAGCAAAGGGTGCTATGGTCACTTGGGAAAAAGTTATGTCTATTGACCATGTCTGCCCAAAGCTTTCTTCGAAGAGGGTCCTGTGGAAAATAGTGCATTTTGTTACCTTTCTTTGTTGAATTGGTGCATCCAACAGCCACGCAGTACTTCACCATTTTAAATTCTAAAATAAAGAATGCTTAAGGCATGATTTTAATATTCAATTTCTTTATTGGGGATTGTGGAGAACGAAATTTAAGATATTTCGTGCTACAAAAATCGACTCGTTTAGCTATCAAGCACAATAGCCAGTCCTTAGAATAAAGAATTAAAGGAAGAGCTGAAACTGAAGCAAATTTCTTTTGTGGTAGAATTTCGGGCTATGTAGTGGTAGCAACAAACGTAAACTAAGTCAGATTTAAAGTGGGGCCAAAAGTAAATTTAAAATCTCGATAATTCGTTAAAGAATAATTTGATTTTACCTTCTCTGAATAAAATATTTAAGCTGAATATTAGACGTTATATTATAAACCCATATATATAATAGAGAGAGTATATTTTATGTTAAAATAATAGAGAGAGTATATTTTATGTTAAAATAATAACCAGTGTAAATAAATAACAACATTTTAAAAATCAGAACATAATGGTTTCAGTAAAAAAGTTCAAGCATTTGCACTCCTGGAAATATTATCAAACAAAGACGAAATGCGTTTTTAATGAAAATGTCCTTTAAATTGCCTTAAGGAGTATTTTTGTTTTGATTAGCAATCAGTTAATATATTTGCTAATTTTTCTCTTAATTTGTCCAGGCTCATTTATAATAAAATATACTTTTCAAATACGTGTGTGTGCGATGTTTTTTTTCCAGGAGTGTAAGTTAAGCTAATCATCAAGAAATAATAGAAAATTTTGTACATTACTCTATGACAACTACATAAGAATTTGTAAATAAATACTACAGTTAAAATCACATCTAATCACAACTAAAGTTTACAGCATCATATCACAGTTAGTTCAGATTTGCATCTTTGGAATTTTGTACATTTCAGTTCATAAAACCGAATATACTCAAGTTCAAAGCTCATCTACGAGTAAACCTAGATAAAACAGAGTTTTTGAAAAACGGAAATTTAGGCTTTTTGATAACTAAAAAAAAGTTAAGGCAATAAAGAAAATTAGACCATTACATACTTTAAAAGATCTCAAAATCTATCTTGGACTAACATCTTATTATCGACGTTTTATCAAAGACTTCTCAAAAATCGCCAAACCATTGACTAATCTCACAAGAGGATAACACTAACAGATTAAATTGAGATTAAACTTAAAGGCCAACATTGATACACCATCCAATAAATGTATTCAGAAATCAGTTAGTAATACAAGCAGGGAGAATCAACGTTCACGATAATGAGGAGCCCCATACAGGATTCCATCTACATTACGTAAGACTTGAGGAGATAAGCAAAGAAAACTTTATAGAAATATTACGAGAATTCCTGAATCCAAATATTGTCAAATTCCAGAAAAATATATTCAATTATATCAGGAAATCTTCAACAAATATAAAATCCGCATAACAAAAAGTAGTGTTCAGGATATCGCCAATAAAGAAAACAACTTCTAAGTAATAGACCAATAACATAGAAGAGGCCACAGGAATTACGACGAAAATCAAAACCAAATACTACTTCCCCCATATGGCAAGAGAAATTAAGAATTACATTAAATCTTGCGACATCTGTAATTCCAACAAATATGATCGGCATCCCAATAAAACAGAATTACAAGAAACACCCATCCCAACCTATCGCTCGGAAATATTACACATGGACATAATTGAATTCCAAACAAGAAAGTTCGATTTAAAGATAAGGCAGTGTCCATTTGCGCCACCGTGTCCGTGTCGGTTGTAGGATTTACACGGTTGACACGGATAACAAGGAGTTAAGTCAAGTCCGTGCCACCGTGTACTTTATTTTTTAAGTTTATTTGTATGTCAGAATTATTCATATGTACGTTAAATCATTTAAGCAGATACAATAAATTGAAATATGCAATGCAAGTTGGTGTTTCATTGGGCTATGGGAAAAAGAATTTCCAAGCTGAACTTTAAATGCTGATTGAGTAGCGGTGAATGGCAAACTCTATAATTACATTCTTATATAATAAAAATATTGCTCTCGCATCTATGCACCATTTGTGCCCTAGTAAAAAAAGTAGTAGACCCTAGATTTTTGTTATTGTTACTTTTTTAGCGTCCAAGTAGAGCGCAAAACAGAGTCATCTTCGACTACAGTCGTGAGAATATTCACAACAGAACATGGTGGTGATAGTCTTCTAACACGTTACCCCCATATTGCTGTTCACTTCTCTGTTTTTCAGCCGAACTTGAACGTATTCCTATAATTGGTCAACAAAATAGTTGCTTGTGCACTCGGTTCACTATGTGCTCACTCTAGCAGGTAATTGTAAATTACTCCAGTTCTCATTGGTAATTTCATTCTACAGTTTTGATTGTACGAAGAAATATTGTCATTGGCAGTTTACCTGTCTCCGCTTTAAAAAGTATTCTGCAAACAGCTGACACATTTTTCATGCAACCATTACTTACAAGAACACTCCAACATTTCTATGTACAATTTGCCAGTCCGCAATAAACATAAATTTGTGCTGCGTTGACCATGTGCCCTATGATGTGCATCCCAATTCAGCATCGCAGGCTGTAGGAATATAAGAATTTATGAGTTTACTGGAAATGTATTGTAAACAATCGTATTGATCGGAGTAATTTCCCAAAGGTGGACACTCGTAGTATATTATAAACAATTTCGTTGTTGACACGGACACGGTGGCGCAAATAAACACTGCCTAAAGATAAATCAGTAATACACCTAAGGGATAAAATAGTTAAAGTACTGCACTCCTTCACAGTACCCAAAATTCTTGTGATAGACAATGAGAAGGCATTTATCAGTCTCACCATATCCAATTTTATCATAACATTGGGGATTGAGTTATACAAGATACCGTCTCAAAAAAGCGAGGTAAATATAAGGATAGAAAGAGTTCACTCTACTCTAAAGACATCTCTGAAAAAAATTATGAATGTTTCCGTGGAACGATATAACAATAATATTCACTCGGTAAGAAAGATGAAGCCAAGCGATGTACTCTTAGGCAGATCACAACGTATGAAATATCATAATTTGCTAGATTTTAGGACCAAAGTGAACGAGGATCTGACAGACTAAGTAAATAAGAAACAAAAAGCTAATGTAGGGCGTTTAGAGTCAAGATTCAAATAAAACACACAACTTCTGACGAACACTGTAGACGACGGTTTATTGGAGACTGCCTTATAGACTAAATACAATAATAATTGCCTTACAAAAATGGTGTCTTTTCTCGTACAGGAAACTATCGATAGTGTTCGATACAGCGGTTGCGCTTCTAGTGTAAAGAATAATATGTTAGCGCTAAATTCAAATTTCGCCTCTACACTAAATTAAAGAATGAAAACATAACAATTTGCCCTAGGATTTTCTGTACACTCTAATGTTAACAAAATTAATAAACTTACACTTATTGCACGATAATTCTTCGATGTAATCAATTCAGTCTTTTCAATGTAATTCGCGCGCGCACTTTACCGAGAGGAAAATAAACTTTCGCGCCATTTGTCATTTGACAGCAAATTTGTAAATGTACATGGTGCGCGAAAGGGCACGAAAAATAGCGGAAATAGTGACCATATGGGAGGGAAGAAGTTTTTGTTTTCTTAATTTGGTATATCGAATTGGCAGTACTTTCTCTATATACCTTCTTTAGTTTTATATATTATCTTAAATTGTGGTTGGTATTTGTTTTGTTTGTTTAATTTGCACCGATTTCAAAATGTCAAACATTGAATTAAATTAAAAATTCTTTTATGCTTTTTAGCGCTTCTTGTGAATTATTCAACTTTCTTTTTAAAAACTATTTTATTTTTCAATTTTTAGTGTCTTCATATAAACGGTAAAAGTGGGAGAGACGCAATATGAGGCAAGACGCCACACATTCCTTATCTCGCGATGTGAAAGAGATAGCCCTATACTTTATACTAGAAATAACTACTTTCGACGCTGTCATCGTGACGAGTCAGTGCCTGTTCGGCTGCCCTTGACTGCGTTACGTATTGTTATATATATTTTAACTGTATGGCATCTATCCGCAAAATGAGGCGAGACGCCACGGTTTATATGATGTGTTTTACTGTCAAATTTGAACAAGTTATTTACTATTTCAGAAGGAAGTTTCTATTTACCACTCTCAAATTGCCGTTTAAACGGAAATACACGTAAGTACATGGTAAGTGCAAATAGTAATATTACTAGTAATAGTTTATCACAGCCTGTTCTAGATACAAATCTGGCTGGGGGAGGGGGCGGCAGCCCTCCCAGTTAATAAAGCAACTAAAAGCCTGATTAATATACCTCTTCCTCCCAGAAAATCTAATAAAAATTTTACGTACTTTCCGTGTACATGCCCAGAAAATATGTAAAGAAGCATAATACAGCCAGAGATCTGTGGACTAAAGAAAATTTAAAGTTTGCTAAAAAAAAAGTTAAAAAAGGCGTGTCATGGCATCTCTCCCACATAGTGTGGGAGAGATGGCATTTTGAAACTTGTGATATTTTAATTTCTAGATTTCTAGTTTTTTTAAACTTTTTACCCTACGATTTAAAAAATGCTGCTCGTACGAACAAAGCAATTGTAAAAGTTGCAGAGGTAGTGCACTCTAAAGAATGAAAAGAGAATTATCCAAATCCAGCAACATATTACGAAATTAATCACGGTCACCCTTTAATACCCTCACATTAGAAAATTCTTAACATGATCCTAGTACAGCAAGAGATAATTATCGTAGTCAGAGAATCATCGGTACAAAATTGTTATCATTTATCAATCAGGAAACGTATTCTGTACAGAAAAATCGGTCTATGCCTTATGAAGTTAATCGCCGCCGATCTCCCAAGTTTCACCACAAGCTACAATACTCTATGCATTCAAAATCATTTAATCAGTGCACACGTTACAAAATACCCCTGCCCCAATCCAACCCTAGGACAACATTTTTCCATATAGTAGCAATGGAGGATCATACTGTACACAACCAAAAAGAATCTTCCAAATAGGTGTGTGAATTAAGTAATTGGGTAACGCCCTTTCTGCCCACCATTCATTTAGAAAAGTTCTCAAAATTCTCTAAGGAAACAAGAGAGCTATATGTGCAGCTTTACGTTCGGCTGCTAACTTACCAGAACATCCCAAAGTTTTTAAAAGTAAAAAGCAACAAATTCTTTTTCTAAAGCTAATTAGCAACAAATTATGAGAAGGGTAGCATTTTGATTCGAGAAATGTGTAGGGGTATGTTCAAGTACGTAAATAAACGCTATTGTCAGAACCTGTAATGAATTTTTTATATCAAAGTGAAAATTAGATGTAGAAATTACCAACACAAAAATAACAGAAAATTGCATAACACTTGGAAAACGTAATGGCTAAATTTAAACTTATTCAATTGTTTATAACTAATGTAATTAATTTTGATCAGAGTACTGGCTTACTATTCAGAACGTCATTCTGAACTCAATAAAACATTTTTTAGCAAATATTTCGAAGAGTGCACCATGTTTTTTGCATTGCTATTGCTAAAAACTCAAGAACTCTTCTTTTTCTATGTATCGATTTATGCACTCTAGAACTCTATCAAAAGCTTGGGGCCGTATTAGGTTAGTACCCCAAAATCGTTTTTCGCGATTTCTGAGCTTAATTAACCGGAACTATTCAAATGTTCTGTCTATAACTCCAGAACTATATTAGTTTTATCGGAAATTCTAAAAAAAATCTGAATTTTCAAAAAACAGCCTGCTAACTTTACAGAACTCCGGTTGATAATTATACGAATGTCATGTTAATAACGTTTTCTTTGTATTTTCCAAAACTTTATAGTTTAACTTTATCAAAATAATTTGTGTTCAAAAAAATTACTATCACGATTTCGATTTCTATAATTGCTGGAAGGAAGGGTGAGGCTGCGAATTGCAAACTAATTTGAAGGGTAAATTATCTTGTAACTGCGGTATCAAAAAGTCACAATGACATGTTTACTGGCATTTTAAAAGTTTTACCCAATCATACCCAACTCGATGGGATACGAAAAAAGGTTTGTTTTTCTCCAATTTATCTACACGTGTGCCTTGGAAATACTAAAAGCGTTTCACTATGAAATTCCATCACAAAAGATGGAAAAATAAAGGAACTACGGGGCTGTGACACACGGGCAGACATGACGAAATTATAAGGGTTAATTTTTTCGCAACCCTAAAAACTGTTCTGTTCCGTAAATTTACTAAATAAAAGATTGATCTCTTTATTTAGCTTTGTTTTACCTTTACGTTTTTGTGTAACACGTGACAATTTTTTCTTTATCCGGTTACAGGTACAAAAAGAATTCCCGAAAATTCTCATTGACATTGAAGTTATGTTCTTTCCTTTAGAATGAATAGAACCATTTTACCACTGCGAGATTGGTGTGTAGGCATTTATAAAAGAACATTACGAATGAATGGAAGCTTCACGTATAACTGTAGACGTAACTATGTTTGTAAATATATCCACCGGTAGGCAACGCATAGTACTTCTAATAAAATTGCGAAGTTATCCTTAGTCATGATTCTTAAATATAAAAAGTATTCTTAGAATTATTAGGCTCCCTAAATGATTAAGACTGCTGGAGCTCACAGTCTTATTTTCCTAGGAATTATTAGTACCTAAATAATATCACTTGCCTCATTCAAATGGCTGGATTAGGTTAAAAGCAAAGAATTTCATGTTATTAAATAGACAAATTGGTTAAGAGGGACTAACCCAGGCGCGAATTTAGGTTTTCGCCCGGAGGAGGACATTTTATGAGAGTCACCTTAGAGTTAATTTCAGGAAATTCGTTGATTTTGTGATTTGTGTGTATCAAGCGTAGATCGAGGTTTTTATTTAAGTGGGGGGGGGGGGGGGGCTTACCACGTATCAATAAAAGCCGCACGAAATAGCCCAAACCAAGCACGGTGCCCTCAAACTTTTTCTAGGCTCAAAAATGAAAACAAAATTATTTTCGTAGATTAACTCATTCGAGATCGACGCGTTAAAACAAAACTATTCCCAGTAGCCAGCAACGTTTGTGCAGTTGAGTCTTTTTTTTTTGCGTGAGGCACGACATTCCACCGTTCCCAGTGCTCCCTCGTGGCCCACTTTCCTAACAGGCCCTCCGCCGTACCCCTGCCAAGCGGAGTGAACGGCTCCGGACCTTGGAAACTCGAAGCAGCCCCCAGCCTTGCCAGTACGTCTGCCTTTTCATTACCTTCGATCCCAACGTGTCCTCGGACCCACGCCCAGAGTTGCCAATTCGGGCGATTTCGCGCCGATTGGGCTCCTTTAGCCATCAGCTGGCGCCAAAATTTTGCTGGGCGCTTTTGGGCGATTTTCTGTCACAGTAGAAACAATTTTGCTGTCGAGTTATCTCAATTTCTAATTTTGCGCGAATAACTTTTTACTGAACTCCGAACGAGTCCAAACTGGCGACTTGACTTTGTCACCGAATCTGGTGTTTTTGAACGCCTCATTGGTAACAGAATTTTATTTTTTCTGAATTCAGACACGTCTAAAAGTTGGTGATTTTTAATTTCGTTTTTCCACATTTCACCGCGGCGACTTCTCGTGATTTTGGTGAAGCCAATTTAATTTATTAGTTTATTAGATATAATAAAGTGACTGTGCTGTGACGCCATTTCCATTGCTATACCATTTTTGTGCAATACAATTTTTATAAATTATAAAAGTCATATCTTTGATTAAATAAATTGCTAAATTTGCTAATTGCATTTGCTAAATCTGCCTATTGTAATTTGAATAACAGCATTCTTTATTAAGCCATTAAACGGGAGCAGTTGCCAGTTATATCGTATCGATGTTCAGTTTCAGTAAGTTCAGTTAACTTTTCAACATTTTTGCTGATTAAGCTAAGTGTATGCAGTTATTGTTATTTGTTAATTTATATCAAAATAAGTGCTATAACATTAAATCTGGATAAGAAGCATTTACTGGTAATTATCCTATTTAATATAAGGAATATAAGTTATTTTCGTTGTGTTATGTGTCTGTTAAAGAAAAGATTGTTTAATAATTAGTGATATTTCGTTTATTTTATATTCATATTGAGTTTCGTGAAAGACTATTTTAAAATTCCTGCAGGTGAATTGATTACGTTGCAATTTATTATCGTGCAGAGTAAGCCGGTTAAAAATTAAATTTCTCCTTCAAAATTGAGAAAAATACGATGTATCGTTTTATTGCAAGGAATCTGGATAAGAATATCGTATCTTAAATTGTGGAGTGACCGATTAATTAAGCTACAAGTTTTAATTTCCAAAAAAAATTTCACAATAAAAGCATTTATATTCTGATGGTAAGAAAAAAATGAAAACGGAGTTAATCGATTTGTCTTCTGCTGAGTGGCTCAATTATTAAAGACTGTGACTCTTTGCACTTACGTGTATTTACGTGTACTTACGTGTTTAACGTCAACAATTTATTAGACTTAGACAAAAGTACACGTAAGTGGAAATAGTCACTTCTATTACTAAATACTTAATTAAGGGTGCTTTTTGTTTTTCACGACGACTCTCAAAATTTTAAATTTGTGTTACTTGTATCTGTTGCTGTGATTATTGCAATAAATATTACATTAAAGTTGTACAACCAACCCTTTGAAAGATTTGATTGATTATAAAATCTAAAGGCGATTTTTGGGCGATTTCAAATATGGCGCGGCGACTTTGGGCGCTTTCAGCGCCACGGCTCGGCGACTTTTGCTTTATACCGTCTGGCATCTCTGCCCACGCCAGGGTCAACTCATTTGATGAGGCACACGCGTTTAGTTTGCGGACACACTCCAGTGACAGAGCTGTGTTAAACTCTGTACCATCCATACACCTGATCACCGCCTGACTATCGAGTGCCACCACTATCAGCTTATCTCTCACTCGACTCTCTAGTATACGATCAAGTGTATAGATCAGAGCCAGCATCTCTGCCTGAAATACTGAGGTGTATATCCCCAGGCAAAGATGGGTGTTCAGGTTCAGGTCATCACAGAAGATACCTGCGCCCGCTCTCCCATCAATTCTGGATCCATCCGTGAATATTGCAGTTGAGTCTTACTTTTACTCGGGTTATAATAAAGATTAACTGAACTGGAAAATATAAGAATAAGGAAAAACATATTTCAAGTAATTGATATTATTATTGTCAGTCTTTGGCTATTGGAAATAATTTTAATATCTGGAATGCAATAAAGCCAAAACAGTAACAGAAGCGTGCTTACCTCTACAGCGGGTACATTCTTAGATTTGTGTGCCTACAGCGGGCGCGTGACGGACGTCTGTTCGCTATACCTGTTTGTATACTTTTAAAAATATTAACGTCTGTAGTTGGTATGGGCGTGAATATACCAGCTAAATTATTTTTATTTGGGTTGTCATTAGATAAATAAAATAAATATTAAATTCTAAAATGGCTTAGGGCCTTTTGATTTTAACCCTTCAATTACGAAAAATTTGCTTGCAAAATCTTTACTATTATTAAACGACTTTCCACCCCCCCCCCTTACCCCTCCTACACTTATTTCTAAACTATTGATGTTATATCTCTGAAGGAAGGCCTTAGTTAGTACTTTCAATGAAAACTATAACCAACACTGTAGCAAAAATAATTTATGAAAAAGTTAGAAATAACTTAACGAAACCATGTACTGCATGTACTGTACGTGTCCAACTCTTTTTTTCTGAGAATATTCCTGAGAGTACTGGTGTCTATCCTGTCTTCGGTGATGACCTCCGACAATGGAAGTTAATAATGCGCCGGAGATATAAGTTGACAAAAGCTTGTAGCTTAGATGTTATTTGACAGGTCACTTTCAATGTTGAACAACAGTACAACAGAACAGATTTTTCGTTCGACTCAAAGGTTCGGAGTTTTATGCGTCTGGAGATGTTGTTATTGCGCCAGATCTAAGCAAGAGTATTAAATGCAACTTAAGCCTTATTGATGCAAGCCTGTAAATTAACTTTAGCTCCACCGTCTGCTGTAGCTACGCTAGCGATATAACAAAATTTATCCACTTGCTCTAGATATGAATCCCCCCGGAATCTAAAGGAGACCGCGCAATATATGAAGAAAACCCGTAAAGAGAAGAGAGATCAAAAAATCATGACCACAGTTGAAGGCGTTGGCGCAGAACCGGACGAGGTGAAGTGTCAATGTAATAGACACCCTATGCCCCATAAGGGAACCAGAGACACGTCTCCAACATGTTCTCAGCCAATTATTTTTATCTTATTAATAAAAGTAGTAAATAATATTTCATTTCTTAATCATAAATCCGAGGCTCAAGGGGATGCCCTATGATGCTAAAGCACAGCCTTGAAAGGATAATGGAAATAGGTTAATAGACTTTGAATGAAGGAGGTGACGATGTAACCTTCTTTGAGAGTTTCGCGCTCATAAGGCGGGAGAAAAACATAAAATGGTAAAATATTTTGTATGCGTGTTGTCCTACTTTGGAAAGATTTTCGAAATTTAACTGTACAGTAACGACTTGATACTCTTCTAACGCTTTAATAGTAGAGTGAAACACGCAATAGATGAGTGAGAGACAACCACCATTCAATCGATGCTTCAGAGGGTCAATGTTATCACAGAAAGTGCAGTCGCCAATAAGTTCTGTTGCCTTTCTTCAAATTCCATCTAAAGCAGCCAATGCGGTATTCCCGTCTTCTTTTTTAATACGATGTGGTCAAATCCTAGGGGACAACCCTTTGATGTGTTAGCATGGTTTTCGCCGGAAGAAAATTAGGGTAAGGGAAGTGAGGAAACTTTAAAGTCTTGTTTTTGCATTGCTGCGAGTCAGACAATAGCCCAGAGACGACGTGGATTATTTTAATTTCTTAATAAAAGCTCACGGGGAGATCTGGTCTCGAACCCGGGACCCATGGGATGGTGGTCGTGCGGCTTAACGAATTGATCCAACTCCATCGCTAACAAATAATAAAAAATATAAATGCAATTCCCAGTCTAGGCCTGATGTGGGACTTGTATGTAGATTAGAGCCAAGTAAGAAAACGTCTTTCGTACATCTCTATAGAAAATCCAAGTCTAGAGGCTAGAAATACGGGTGTTTCACATGATGTTTACCGAAGTAAAGGGGGTGATAGTTCTCACCTAGGCAAACATAAATTGTATGACAGCGGGAAGGGCGATCTCAACCGTTTGGGAGTTATAGAGTTCTGCATAGATTTATTTTATTTTTATCTTAGAATGTACTCAACGCAGAGACATTAAACAAACGCCAACAAATTACTATTCCAACAACCTCTCCAAAATTGACCTTCAATGCGGATCTACCTTATAGAATTACAGGCACAGTCAATTCCAAAAGTAAGAAACTTGTATCGCGTGTAATACTCTATTTAAAAAATGGCAAATTCTATTTGCAAAAGCGTGAATTTAATTTTCAAAACGGTGAATTATATTTGTCAAAGTGTAAATTCTATTTACAAAAGGGTGCATTAAGTTTCAAAATTTGTATTTCTGTTATTATGACTGCTTGGCAGGTATATTACATTTGCACTGATTTAACTAAAGCTTTCGACCGAATCAGCTACAAAATTCTTATTAAAAGCTTTGCTCTCTTGGAAACCCTCCTGTTTCCGTAAAGTCGGTATCTTCATAGTTGGCCGGGCTTCGTGGCGCCCTTTCTGTTGAATTATGTAACTCGTCTGTGGTACCTTAGGGGAGCCATATGATATTCCTGCGCCTTACTACTTACATCAATGATGTACATATTTTTTTAAGAAATTCAAAAATTCTTTCTTGTGCTGACGACGCTAAAATATTTTATACTATCATTGAGGCATGTGAACTTGGCGCACCTTTTTCGAGTTTTTGGATTTACTTTTGCATTTGTTTGTCCATCTTTAGTTAACGTTTGTTCACCCATTAGTTTTATTTGTGCAAGCTCTATTTCAGAATACCGGACAAAAAACATTTTCACATATTTTCACTCCAAAATTGCGCAACTCAAAATTACTGTCAAAAAATGTTTCTGCATTTCACCAGCACTCCAGAATTGCGAAAAAAATCTTTTTGAACGCCATAGATTATTTGTACATCATAAGTCTACGTATGTCCACCCATAAGTTTTGTTTGTCCAAGCTCCATTTCGAAGTGCCGGACGGAAAACTTGAACTGAATAAGTAAGCAAAAAAAAAGCTTTTTGTCCGCCATTTTGAAATGAAGCTGGGACAAATAAAAGTAACGGGTGGCGAAACGTGGACTAACGATGGACAAGCGAATGAACAAAAATTTGTAAAATTCAAAAAAGGGGGTGCCAACTTCACACTTTTTGAAAATTTATATAGTTAATTATAATTTGATAGTGGGTGGACAAATAAAATCAAATGGTGGACAAACGCGGTCCAACGGAGTTGAAAAAACGCTTTTCGGAATTTCGGGGTGCTGGTGAAAAATATGCAAAAGAAAACATGGGTGGACAAACGTGGACTAATGATGAACAAACGAACGCACAAAAAAAATTTCAAAATTAACCCCCCACCTTTACACATCTCAAATCTTTGGTTTTGATGATTGGACTTTTAAAAATTCCTTTGTCCTCCTTTCCCTCCCTTTTTTCCCGCCTTTTCTGGAATACTGACAAGTACACTCATATTTAAATTTCGCGCAGGAAATCAAGAAATTTAACCGATACATCACAAAACTGTTATATAGTACCTTTGTTAGACATATTCTTGCGTACGTTTGCCCGGTCTGATAACTTAACTTCTCCACTCACATCAACCGCACTGAGGCTGCTTAATCTAGAATCTAGATTCTTTTGTTTTGCTCTACATGAGCTTCCTTGGATTGATTCCCTTCACCTAGCTCCTTATACTGATACACTCAAACTTTTATCATTGGGGACTCTTGAAGTGGTACGTGACAACTCCAATATTGTGTTTAACAACTCCAATATTGTGTTTGCAGGGGTTTAAATTCCCTCGTTTTCCGAGCATGATTCCCCATTTACAAGAATCTACGATAATTGATATTATTATTGTCAGTCTTTGGCTATTGGAAATAATTTTAATATCTGGAATGCAATAAAGCCAAAACAGTAACAGAAGCGTGCTTACCTCTACAGCGGGTACATTCTTAGATTTGTGTGCCTACAGCGGGCGCGTGACGGACGTCTGTTCGCTATACCTGTTTGTATACTTTTAAAAATATTAACGTCTGTAGTTGGTATGGGCGTGAATATACCAGCTAAATTATTTTTATTTGGGTTGTCATTAGATAAATAAAATAAATATTAAATTCTAAAATGGCTTAGGGCCTTTTGATTTTAACCCTTCAATTACGAAAAATTTGCTTGCAAAATCTTTACTATTATTAAACGACTTTCCACCCCCCCCCCCTTACCCCTCCTACACTTATTTCTAAACTATTGATGTTATATCTCTGAAGGAAGGCCTTAGTTAGTACTTTCAATGAAAACTATAACCAACACTGTAGCAAAAATAATTTATGAAAAAGTTAGAAATAACTTAACGAAACCATGTACTGCATGTACTGTACGTGTCCAACTCTTTTTTTCTGAGAATATTCCTGAGAGTACTGGTGTCTATCCTGTCTTCGGTGATGACCTCCGACAATGGAAGTTAATAATGCGCCGGAGATATAAGTTGACAAAAGCTTGTAGCTTAGATGTTATTTGACAGGTCACTTTCAATGTTGAACAACAGTACAACAGAACAGATTTTTCGTTCGACTCAAAGGTTCGGAGTTTTATGCGTCTGGAGATGTTGTTATTGCGCCAGATCTAAGCAAGAGTATTAAATGCAACTTAAGCCTTATTGATGCAAGCCTGTAAATTAACTTTAGCTCCACCGTCTGCTGTAGCTACGCTAGCGATATAACAAAATTTATCCACTTGCTCTAGATATGAATCCCCCCGGAATCTAAAGGAGACCGCGCAATATATGAAGAAAACCCGTAAAGAGAAGAGAGATCAAAAAATCATGACCACAGTTGAAGGCGTTGGCGCAGAACCGGACGAGGTGAAGTGTCAATGTAATAGACACCCTATGCCCCATAAGGGAACCAGAGACACGTCTCCAACATGTTCTCAGCCAATTATTTTTATCTTATTAATAAAAGTAGTAAATAATATTTCATTTCTTAATCATAAATCCGAGGCTCAAGGGGATGCCCTATGATGCTAAAGCACAGCCTTGAAAGGATAATGGAAATAGGTTAATAGACTTTGAATGAAGGAGGTGACGATGTAACCTTCTTTGAGAGTTTCGCGCTCATAAGGCGGGAGAAAAACATAAAATGGTAAAATATTTTGTATGCGTGTTGTCCTACTTTGGAAAGATTTTCGAAATTTAACTGTACAGTAACGACTTGATACTCTTCTAACGCTTTAATAGTAGAGTGAAACACGCAATAGATGAGTGAGAGACAACCACCATTCAATCGATGCTTCAGAGGGTCAATGTTATCACAGAAAGTGCAGTCGCCAATAAGTTCTGTTGCCTTTCTTCAAATTCCATCTAAAGCAGCCAATGCGGTATTCCCGTCTTCTTTTTTAATACGATGTGGTCAAATCCTAGGGGACAACCCTTTGATGTGTTAGCATGGTTTTCGCCGGAAGAAAATTAGGGTAAGGGAAGTGAGGAAACTTTAAAGTCTTGTTTTTGCATTGCTGCGAGTCAGACAATAGCCCAGAGACGACGTGGATTATTTTAATTTCTTAATAAAAGCTCACGGGGAGATCTGGTCTCGAACCCGGGACCCATGGGATGGTGGTCGTGCGGCTTAACGAATTGATCCAACTCCATCGCTAACAAATAATAAAAAATATAAATGCAATTCCCAGTCTAGGCCTGATGTGGGACTTGTATGTAGATTAGAGCCAAGTAAGAAAACGTCTTTCGTACATCTCTATAGAAAATCCAAGTCTAGAGGCTAGAAATACGGGTGTTTCACATGATGTTTACCGAAGTAAAGGGGGTGATAGTTCTCACCTAGGCAAACATAAATTGTATGACAGCGGGAAGGGCGATCTCAACCGTTTGGGAGTTATAGAGTTCTGCATAGATTTATTTTATTTTTATCTTAGAATGTACTCAACGCAGAGACATTAAACAAACGCCAACAAATTACTATTCCAACAACCTCTCCAAAATTGACCTTCAATGCGGATCTACCTTATAGAATTACAGGCACAGTCAATTCCAAAAGTAAGAAACTTGTATCGCGTGTAATACTCTATTTAAAAAATGGCAAATTCTATTTGCAAAAGCGTGAATTTAATTTTCAAAACGGTGAATTATATTTGTCAAAGTGTAAATTCTATTTACAAAAGGGTGCATTAAGTTTCAAAATTTGTATTTCTGTTATTATGACTGCTTGGCAGGTATATTACATTTGCACTGATTTAACTAAAGCTTTCGACCGAATCAGCTACAAAATTCTTATTAAAAGCTTTGCTCTCTTGGAAACCCTCCTGTTTCCGTAAAGTCGGTATCTTCATAGTTGGCCGGGCTTCGTGGCGCCCTTTCTGTTGAATTATGTAACTCGTCTGTGGTACCTTAGGGGAGCCATATGATATTCCTGCGCCTTACTACTTACATCAATGATGTACATATTTTTTTAAGAAATTCAAAAATTCTTTCTTGTGCTGACGACGCTAAAATATTTTATACTATCATTGAGGCATGTGAACTTGGCGCACCTTTTTCGAGTTTTTGGATTTACTTTTGCATTTGTTTGTCCATCTTTAGTTAACGTTTGTTCACCCATTAGTTTTATTTGTGCAAGCTCTATTTCAGAATACCGGACAAAAAACATTTTCACATATTTTCACTCCAAAATTGCGCAACTCAAAATTACTGTCAAAAAATGTTTCTGCATTTCACCAGCACTCCAGAATTGCGAAAAAAATCTTTTTGAACGCCATAGATTATTTGTACATCATAAGTCTACGTATGTCCACCCATAAGTTTTGTTTGTCCAAGCTCCATTTCGAAGTGCCGGACGGAAAACTTGAACTGAATAAGTAAGCAAAAAAAAAGCTTTTTGTCCGCCATTTTGAAATGAAGCTGGGACAAATAAAAGTAACGGGTGGCGAAACGTGGACTAACGATGGACAAGCGAATGAACAAAAATTTGTAAAATTCAAAAAAGGGGGTGCCAACTTCACACTTTTTGAAAATTTATATAGTTAATTATAATTTGATAGTGGGTGGACAAATAAAATCAAATGGTGGACAAACGCGGTCCAACGGAGTTGAAAAAACGCTTTTCGGAATTTCGGGGTGCTGGTGAAAAATATGCAAAAGAAAACATGGGTGGACAAACGTGGACTAATGATGAACAAACGAACGCACAAAAAAAATTTCAAAATTAACCCCCCACCTTTACACATCTCAAATCTTTGGTTTTGATGATTGGACTTTTAAAAATTCCTTTGTCCTCCTTTCCCTCCCTTTTTTCCCGCCTTTTCTGGAATACTGACAAGTACACTCATATTTAAATTTCGCGCAGGAAATCAAGAAATTTAACCGATACATCACAAAACTGTTATATAGTACCTTTGTTAGACATATTCTTGCGTACGTTTGCCCGGTCTGATAACTTAACTTCTCCACTCACATCAACCGCACTGAGGCTGCTTAATCTAGAATCTAGATTCTTTTGTTTTGCTCTACATGAGCTTCCTTGGATTGATTCCCTTCACCTAGCTCCTTATACTGATACACTCAAACTTTTATCATTGGGGACTCTTGAAGTGGTACGTGACAACTCCAATATTGTGTTTAACAACTCCAATATTGTGTTTGCAGGGGTTTAAATTCCCTCGTTTTCCGAGCATGATTCCCCATTTACAAGAATCTACGATTGAAATCTTGTGAAGAAGTAAGTCGTCTCTCAAATAAAGAAAAATTAGGTAAACTGTCGCAGCACCAGTCTTTGACATGTAGAGCCTTATGTACAGCTGCAGGATCCTTCCTTAACCTCTAGGTATTTGCAGACGTGGACATATGCTTGAGAAATTAAGCAATTTAAAATTTCCCTACATAATATATTTAAGAAATTTTTGTTAAGTTATGACATAAAATACCAAAAAATATCAACCGTGTCACCTGTATCAATTTGAACCGTCACCTTAAGCATTTATCAAAGAGGAAAGGAAGGTGAATGCAATAAAATTTTTAAATATAATAATATGAAATGTGACTGACTTTTATAGCAAAATTTTTATCAGGTACGAATAACAGAACGCCAGGATATAAAGGTGTGAATTCTAGCTAACACAAGCTAACACGGCAGTAAAACAAAATTACTCTAACATTTTTATAACTTTTTTGCAGCAATAATTAAAATAATTACCTGTTAACCCAAAACAAACATTTTCGACTTTTTATCTTAAAAATTTTGTTTCTTTAAAGCATTTCCTACTTAAAGTGCAAGGATGCAATTTTTCTAATCCTGTATCTACCTTGCCATGTTGCACCTTTTTGAAAAGGTTGTAAGATGGGCAATCCAATAAAAATAAAAAAAGAGGAATACTAATCACATGAATTTCGGAGAAAATTTCAGAAAAAGCTGAACTTTAGGTAATCGCAACCATTTTTTTCACTTTTGAAAGTGACTGTACGTGCAATGGTAGGAGCTAGATCAGGAGTGTTGAAATTTTTCGAACGGTCATTAGAATAGTTGGTTTTTGGCGTTTGTTGGATGTAGCTGGTTGGGTAGATAAAGAGATAAAAATAAAAGAGTACCATGAAAAACTGAAATTTATGAATCACCCTGTAACTCCTAAACCCTTGAGATTGCCCCCCCCCCCGCCCCCGTACATATTTTTGTTTGTCTAGTTGATATCTATCACCCTACTCATTTTGGCGCGTCAAATCTGAAACACCCTGTATAAGAAATTTTTATCCTACCCTACGCTGCTTTTGAGCAAAAATAAGCAATCCCCTTAAACTTACGTAGTAATTGTATAATGCGAAAATTTCTATCGATTAAAATCAGCTATTGTAATTCGATTATTTGTTTGCAATAACATTATTGAAGGCAAAATAATAGTATTAATATTTGGCTTAGTTCTTCCTAGTGGGTAGTCTCCGCAAATCGCTTTCAAAAATGTATTGTACTACAAACGAAAATACTTCATAATACAAGATGCTTGAACCTTCCTGATTTGGTTTTAAGCTCATACATGCCGGCAAATAGTCTTATCCCGACGTTCTTTTAGTACCATTAGGGTAAGCCTGTGAAGCACATTAAACGGATCCCTTAATCTTGGTAAAATGCCTGATGCTTTAACCGATGTTTACGATTTTAGAAGTGCCCTGGTTTCGCAATTACTTTGGGCTAAGAAAATTAAGCAAGAAAAATTTCATTGAAATCTGGCTAACCTGAAAAACGGCTATCGTGTATGTAATTTGCACATTAATCCACCACAATTGGGTACTTTTCATCTGGAAACTAGGAACTGTTTTGTGCTAAATGTTTCCATAGCAACAATATAATAAGAAATCTGGTGTGCGATAAGAAAAGTTTTCCGATTTCCCAACACATTTTGACAAATTGAATAGGAAATGGTTCATTACTTGTGAGTGCTTTCCTTCAATTAATGAAGTTTTACGAAACAATAAAGTTACGACGCAAATTAGAATTGACAGAGCTTGTCACCGACTGCTTTTGTATGGGGTGATTCCTAAGTGGCATAAACATATTGCTTTTCATTTGCAAATAGTATTATATAAGGCAACGGCCGATGCCATAGTTCCTAAAGAAGGAAAAGGTCCTTGAAAATAATTTCTTGACCTCCAACAGCTTGTTATTTGTTTAACTACAAGGTGTTTTTAATGAAAAGGTCATTAATCAGGAAGGCGACATTTATCAACTAGAAAACTTTATGAAAAGGAGATCGGAGGGTGGCAACTTTAATGATTTACATACATATATTAAATGGGTATTAAATTTCGCAAGGTGAGGGAACATGTGTTAGCTTAAAAGCTGACAAATTACGAAAATTTCAACATCAATTTATTTGGCTGCATTAATGAAGATTTGGAATGCAGAGAAAAAAGTTAAGTTCTTGAGATGTTACACACCAAAGTATTGCCGTGATAATTAATACTTCAATATTATTGCTCCCATCGATACTTGATCATTGATGTGAGAATCAATTATACAGGGTGACTCATAAATTTAAGTTTTCCATGGTATGCACGTTACTCTTTTATTGTTATCCCAATGGCCTTTCCAAAATTGTCAACAATGTTGATCTCACTACTACCACTGCAGGAACAGTCACGGCCAAAATAGAAAAAAATGTTTTGAAATCACCAAAATTTCAGCATTTTCCCAAATTTTCTCCGAAATCTATGTAATTAGTATACCTCTTTTTTATTTTTTTTAGATTCCCCATCTTATTACCTTTCCAAAAAGGTGCAACATGGCACGGTAGACAAAGAATTAGAAAAACATCAGCCTTAGAAATCTCTGACTACCTAATTATTTTATTGCACTTTAGGTAGCAAATTCTTTAAGTAAACAAAATTTTTATGATAAAGGGTCGAAGATGTTGGTTTTGGGTTAACCGGTAATTAGTTTTAATTATTACTGCAAAAAAGTTATAAAAATGTCAGTGTAATTTTGTTTTATTGCCGATATTAGTATGTGTTAGCCAGAATTCACACTCTTGTATCCTGGCGTTCTGTTACTCGTACCTGATGAAAATTTTGCTATAAAAAAGGGCCAGTCAGCAAAAATACCTATCCATTGTGCTCGCGAGGAAACAAAGAAGAGTTCAAAAGTGCCACCAATTATTTGCTTTGGACTCGACGTAAAAGACCTAAGTCGGATGGTGAAGTCCCTGAGGAAAGTGCCACAATACAGTGTCACAAATGTGAATAAATCGAAGACGATCCTAAAGCCAGCAACCGTTGACGACCAGAAAGTGTTGTTCCAGCTCATTAAGGCGAAGAACTACAATTCGTTCACTTTCACTCCACCAGAGGAAAAGCCGAAGAATTTCCTGCTAAAAGGAATCCATCGTACTTATGATGAAACTGACGTGAAGGACGCCATTAAGGAATTGCTACCTGAAGTGCAGGTACTTAAAGTTACGCGATTTTCGACTCCTTACAGCCGTAAAGAGAACATCAATTTGAATTCCTTCTTGGTTCAAATAACTGCCGCATCGGACACAATGGAACTCCTCCGAATAAAATATATGCTAAATCAGAAGGTGACATGGGACAAACTGCAGCCAAAAGGTATGACGCAATGCAAAAACTGCCAGCATTACGGTCATGTCGCGGCAAATTGCTCTGCCCCATACCGTTGCATGAAGTGCAAAGGAGGCCATCTACCCGGAGAATGCAGCCGATCGAAGCCAACGGAGAACCCTGGAACTTCAACTATCATCGAAAAGGAGCCGACACCACCCTACTGCGTCCTATGTAAGAAGGACGGTCACACCAGCAATTACCGTGGATGTCCAGTCTACAAACGCATCATCCAGCAGCGATTGCAGAAACAAGCAGAAGTGGAGTCCAGGAGGCGACACTCCGAAAGGAAAGTCAACGATTTCATACAAGAGGGTAAGTCCTTTTCCAGTTTATTTAAAACTAACAACAAAAACAATAACACTACACACAATTTTAATACGCAAAAAGAGACGAAGCCTAAGCAGGTGCCTAACCATTCAGCAAATAATTTTGTCACCAGAGAATGTCAGGACCTCTTTGGCATGAATATGTTCTCCCTAATGGGGAAAATTAGGGAATTCATGCCAAAGTATAACTCTTTAAAAAATAAAAATGAAAAGCAGGTGGCCTACTTAGGCTTCGTCTTTGAATTATGCAAATAAAACGCATAAATGAGTTGACAGTAATGGCTCTCAATGCGCGCTCACTTTACGCGCATTGTAAACGTATAGCATTACTAAAATTAGTGAAAGAATGTCAGCCCCATGTTCTATGTTTGAGCGAAACATGGCTCAATCCTAAAAACAAAGTCAATATTGACAAGTTCACGTTCACCAGGAACGATAAAAACGGCCCAAATCATGGGACAGGCATTCTTTCTTGTTCATATTTAAATATTGAAAATACACCTTTGAATAATCTAAAGTGTTCTGAGGCGACGGGCATCAAGATCCACTTAGATTGTGGCGAGAGCTTGACAATCATAAGCATATATGTGAGAAACCAGTCGAACTTCGCTAATATTAGCCACGACTTTGACCAGATCTTGTCAATTACTGATCGATCTGACCACTCAATTATCTGCGGTGATTTCAACGCTCGCCACCATCTTTGGAATGACCCAAAGGTGAACCAAAATGGGGTAAACCTGTGCAGTAGGATGAACTCTCGGGTGCACAACTTTAATATTATTTCACAAACAGAGCCTACTTTTCCCAGATCTGGTTCAATATTGGACTTCTTTTTAGTATCCTCCTCTCTCCTTGACAATCTGAGTGAACAGAGCAATTTTTGCTGCCGCGCAGTTGTAGCCGAATCGGATCACCTTGCCGTGGAGCTAAAAATAAAATTAAACTCGAATATAAATTTTCTTTCTGTTAGTGAATACAGATATATTTCTTTTTCGAACACTAACTGGACAGATTTCGCGGACTTTATTGACAGCAGGCTTGAAAGTATCCCACTTCCCGTAAACAGGAACCTAAAAAACCCTGAAATCGATGATGTTACTGAAAAGTTCTCTTCAGTTATCACGGAAGCCATCGATAGGTTCAGTGCCAAGCTCGCGCCGAAAGACTTCAAATATAGGAACCTTCCCCAGCCCCTTTTAAATCTTTTCAAGGCAAGACATAGGATGCGAAAGTCCCTCAACCGCATCCGCAAACGTCACCTCAATACTACAAACAATGAGTATAGGTCACTTCTCTCCCAAATAAACTGTTTGAGTATCATAATCAGGGAACAAACGTCCCGGTTTATGAACTCACAATTCCTTAACAAACTCAAGTCCATTAAGGTAAACTCAGATACCTTCAGAGAAGTGAATAGGTTAGCAGGACGAAAGCAAACCTTTCCACACCAAATCGAAATCGGCAATGCTGTCATCTCCAACCCTGCAGAAATTGCAAACTCTTTTGCAAACACATATACGGATCACTTCACAGAGAATCCCATCAGTGAAAACTTTAAAATGAGAGTGGAAAACGAAGTGAACCAATACCTTGATTCACTTAAAACTCCCGGCCAAGGTGATTGTGCACCAATTGTCTCATTCTCGGACTCAAACCCAGCATCCCAACCGTCGGTAACAACTCCAGAATTCTTCACCTCCCCATCTCACACAGAGTTCCTGATTAAAACAGGAAATGGCAAAAAATCACAAGACCCGGAGAAAATATCTCCTTTTGTTCTAAAAAAACTACCCGCTCTGGGTTTTGTTTTCCTAGCGGTGATTTTTAATAATTGCCTTAATAACGGGTACTTCCCTAATAAATGGAAATTAGCTAGAATTATTCCCGTTCCTAAAAAATCCAGCTCCAGAAGAATCGACGATTTTCGCCCGATTGCACTGATTTCGACTATGGGGAAAAAACTTGAAGCCATGATAAGGGACTCCATCATGAACTTCTGCAACAAAAATGGAGTTATTCCAAAATTTCAATTCGGCTTCAGACCTGGGCACTCAACAGTAGATGCTCTTGCTAAATTTCACTACGATATAGCCCAGGGACTAAATCGCAATATGGTAACTGCTGCTTGCCTTATAGACATTTCAAAAGCCTTTGACAGAGTATGGATAAAAGGTTTAATTTTCAAAATGATAAAGTTTGGATTCCCCAAAGAAATAATTAGAACCATTCATAGCTTTCTCTCAAACAGGAGATTCTACACAGAGATAAACGGAACTGTGTCCAGTGTCAACCCTATCCTGGCAGGTGTTCCTCAAGGCTCCGTCCTTGGCCCTCTCCTTTTTAACATTTTCACCGCCGATTTTCCAGGACAAGACACAAATATAAAAACACTCCTCTATGCTGATGATGCGGTTACATACACTTCAGCACATAATCCCATTTATGCCCTAAAGGGGCTCGAAAGGAAAGTCTCTTCTCTTCTTGACTACTACAAGACCTGGGGCTTTCAAATAAATGTAAGCAAAACCGAATTAATCTACTTTAGGCAACCGGCAAGGAATTCTAGAGGCGTCCGGATTGCCTCACAAATTAAAAGAGCTGCACTTATCCTTAACGGATCTGAAGTTCGCCCGAAAGATAACGCCAAATATCTTGGAGTGCACTTCAGCAACCTCATGAAATTCAAAACTCATATAACACACACCATCAAAAAGGCAAATATGGTGTATGGAGTGTTAAGTCCTCTTATGCGTAAAAGCTCAGGACTTTCTTCAAAAGTAAAGCTCTTAATGTATAAACAGTTAATTCGGCCAATTCTGACCTATGCATATCCGATTTGGTTCACCATAAACAAAACGAACTTTCAGGAACTATTAAAATTTGAGAGAAAGGTTTTAAGGGCATGTACTGCTAAATATTTTCAGTCTCGTTATAGATACTTCAGCAACAAGGAGCTATATAGGACGGCGGCAACGCTTGGAAAGATGGAGCCATTAGACATTCACATGATGAAGCTGTCAAAAGGATTCCTGACAAGACAGAGTCAACACCAAAATCAAATGACGAGGGAAATGCAGCAAGACAGCAGAGCACTGGACGCATCAAATGAATACTGGACCATCTTTCACATCAACAACAACAGTCATCTTTTCGAGGCAACATCGGAGAACATCCCATTCTACGAGACAGCGAACTACAATTGCTACAGGGGGTAGACAATGAACCACAACCATCAAAGAAGAATGTAGAAACATGTAATACCTATCAGTAAGACTATATAATTTTTTTAACTTTCGAAAATTTTTTATAAATGTAAGTCTTGGCGCAAGACTAGAGTAAAGTAAACTGTAAATGTAAGATAACTTGTAATATTAAGTAAGTGTTAGGAATAGAAACGAACTACCGTTCAATTAGTTAAGAACTCAGGGCCAATTTTAAAACTAGCTCGTAAGTAGATATAAACTAGCCATAAGTAGATAAGAAAAATAAATTATTGTAATTGTACATAAAGTCGCCTAATAAATATATTTGAATTTGAATTTGAAAATACCTATCAGTTTGTCTTAAACCGTGAAACAGTGAAGACAAGTGAATTGAAATTGTGAAATTGTTTGGAAAAGTGATTGTGAAAGTATTTTCCTGTACTGCAGGACATGTACCTGCGTACTTGTTCCGAGAAATTGACCGAGTGCTTTGTGTGTAGTGTGTGAGTGTGCTCGCTGAGATAGGACTCTGCCGTGATCATGTCGACTGAGAATTATGACGCCGCTAAGGCGCGTCTATTTCAAAATTTTGAAGTAATGGTGAATAAGTTAAGAGAAGATTTTAATATTAAAGATAACGAACTTAAATGTGACATTTACGCGGATTTGGCAGTGAAATATGGCCATATATCAAATGAAGTGTTCGCGGACTCTGAAAATGACGTGGAATTGTGACAGAATGTCAGTGGGATCGAGCGCGAGTGTAAAACGGAAAAAGAAACGTGATTCGGGCGTCGATAAAGAAAAACGGGTTAGGCGCGATTCCGAAAATTATTTTGGGGCGTTAGCCAATAATGAACAAACATTAAATGAAATAGTGCACAAGCCAATCAGAAATGGCAATAGTGAAAATGTTCCGAGAAAAATTTCATCGAAGGTACCACCCATTGTCTGCTACGGTCTGGATGTGAAAGACTTAGCTCGAATCGTCAAGAGCTTACATCACGTACCGAAGTATAGCGTGGTTAACGTAAATAAGTCTAAAACTATTCTGAAACCTGAAAGTGTTCAGGATCAGAAAGTTTTATTTGAATTAATAAAGTCGCGTAAATATAATTCCTTTACGTTCACACCTGCGGAGGAAAAACCGAAAAACTTTTTACTAAAAGGGGTACATTTTAGTTATGATGAGGAAGAAGTAAAATTTGCCGTAAAAACTGCACTTCCGGGAATTGATATTTTGAAAGTGTCGAATTTCTCAACGCCATACAGTCGCGATCAAAAATTTAAACTAAACACCTTCTTAGTGCAAACCAGTGCCAGTGTAGATACCGCGGAACTTTTTTAAACCAAAAAGTGTCGTGGGAAAAACTTAAGTCGCGCGGAATCACGCAGTGTCGGAACTGCCAAAATTACGGTCACGTCGCAGTGAATTGTTCGGCACAATATCGCTGCGTCAAATGCAAAGGTGGACATAACCCCGGTGAGTGTACGCGGAATATCGCAACCAACGAACCCGGCAACTCAGCTGTCGTAGAAAAGGCCCCAGCCCCGCCGTACTGTGTGCTGTGTAAGAAGGATGGCCATACTAGCAATTATAGAGGATGTCCGGTCTACAAAAGGATAGTTCAGATGCGGCAGCAGAAACGAACTGGAGCCGATTTCAGGAAGACGCAGAGGCAGACATCGAAAAACGTCAACAGCTTAATACAAGAGGGTAAGTCGTTTTCAAGCCTTTTTAAAAATCAAAACCAAATATATCAAGCAAATGAGACAAAACCCAAACAGGTGCCCAATCATTCAACTAATGAATTTATAACCAAAGAATGCCACGATCTATTTGGCATGAACATGTTTAATCTTATTGGAAAAATCAAGGAATTTATGCCAAAATACAATTCTTTGAAAGATAGGAATGAAAAGCAGGCTGCCTATTTGGGTTTTGTCTTTACATTATGCAAATAAAACGCATTAATGAACTCAAGGTCATGGCTCTCAATGCGAACTCGCTATATTCGCATTGTAAGCGCATTTCCTTCTTAAAATTAATTAAAGAATGTCAGCCCCATGTCTTCTGTCTTAGCGAAACGAAGCTAACGGCAAAGAATAAATTTTTTATTGATGGATATAATTTTACTAGGAACGACAAAGCCGGCATAAATCATGGGACTGGCATTCTTTCGTATTCCTCTTTAAAGATCGAGCAAATCTCCTTAAATAATTTGAAATGCTCAGAAGCAACAATTGTTAAAGTACACTTAGATGGTGGTGAGTGCTTAGATGTCGTCAGCATTTACGTCAGAAATTCCTCTAACTCCAGGAATATAAACCATGATTTCGACCAAATCCTCTCGGTGACTGACAATGCTTATCATGCAATTATCTGCGGCGACTTCAACGCTCGCCACCACCAGTGGAACGACCAGGTGGTAAACCAGAACGGAACGAATGTCTATAATTGGCTTCATTCCCGTGTACATAACTTAGTAGTAATATCGCAAAATGACCCAACGTTCCCAAGATCTGGATCAATTTTGGATTTTTTCCTCGTGTCTTCTTCACTACTTAACCACTTCAACGATCAACGCAACTTCGCTTGCCGAGTGATTGTAGCTGAATCTGATCACAATGCCATAGAGCTGAAAATTAAGTTAAATTCACACATAAATTTTCTATCTGTAAGTGAACACAGATTTATAAGTTTTGCAAATACTAATTGGGAGGAATTTGCAGACTTCATAACAAATAGACTTGGTAGTATCCAACTTACCCTAAATAGGAACTTGAGCAATGTCGAAATCGAAAATCTCACTGGACAAACTTCGTCCATAATTTGTGAAGCGATTGAAAGATTCAGCTCCAAATTGTCCCACAAACATCTTAAATATGGTAATCTTCCCTCATCTCTCTTAAAACTTTTTAAGGCAAGACAGAGGATGCGGAAAGCGCTTAACCGCATTCGTAGACGTCACCTTAACACAACGAACAACGAGTACAAGTCACTGCTCTCTCAAATAAATTCTCTTAGCACAATAATTAGAGAACAAACTACCCGTTTCATGAACTCCCAATTCCAGAATAAATTAAAGGCGATTAAATTAGACTCAAACACCTTCAGGGAAGTAAACAAACTCGTGTGCCGGAACCGGAGTTTCCCTTCCCAAATAGAATCTAGAAATTCCACTATTTCCACCCCTGGCGACATCGTCAATTCGTTTGCTAATAAATATTCTGAATATTTTACAGAGAATCCCATTAAAGCAAACTTCAAAATGAGAATTGAAAATGAAGTAAGCCATTTTCTTGACTCACAAAAAATTTCTGGTCGGAGTGAATTTTCCCCCGCCGTAACATTCTCAGACTCTCATCCAGCTCACCAACCCTCAGTGATATCGCCTGACTTTTTTACCACTCCCGGTTATACAGAGTTCATGATTAAAACTGGCAATAGCAAAAAGTCACAGGACCCCGATAAAATTTCACCCTTTATTCTCAAGAAACTGCCTTCTATGGGTTATCTTTTCTTGGCGGTAATTTTTAATAACTGTCTAAATAATGGGTACTTTCCCGATAAATGGAAAATGGCCAGAATTTTTCCAGTACCCAAGAAGACTGGTGCCAAAAACATTGAGGATTTTCGACCAATAGCCCTTATATGGCCATTGGGAAGAAACTAGAAACACTAATAAGAGACTCCATTCTACGAAGTTGTGAGAGAAATGGAGTTATTCCTAAATTTCAGTTCGGTTTCAGACCTGGGCATTCAACGGTAGATGCTCTTGCCAAGTTTCACTTCGACATAACCAAAGGGCTTAACGCCAATATGGTCACTTCTGCCTGTTTCCTTGACATATCAAATGCCTTTGATAAGGTGTGGATACAAGGCTTAATCTTTAAACTGATTAAATTCAAATTTCCCAATGAAATAATCAGAATTGTCAGCAGTTTCCTCTCCAATCGGAGATTCTATGTAGAGGTAAATGGAACAAAGTCGGCCACCAATTCTATACTGGCTGGTGTCCCCGAAGGCTCCGTCCTTGGTCGCCTACTATTCAACATATTTACCGCTGACCTCCCGGGCGAGGGTGAAAACTCAACCACCTTACTATATGCTGATGATGCTGTCACATATACATCAGCATTCAATCCCAAATATGCACTCAAGAAGTTGCAGGAAAAAGTTGACTCCCTTCTTAAATACTACAAATGATGGGGCTTTCAAATAAATCCCAATAAAACAGAATTAGTCATTTTTGGAAATCCGGCGAAAAATTCTAGGGGCGCCAGAGTATCGCGCCAAGCTAAAAATGTCAAACTTTCCCTAAACGGGTTTGAAGTTACCCCTAAGGATTCGGTTAAATACCTAGGAGCCCACTTTAATAACCTCATGCGATTTAAAAAGCATGCAACACACACTATCAGGAATGCTAATATGGTGTATGGAATCCTAAGTCCTCTATTGCGAAAGAACTCGAATCCAAAAGTAAAACTCCTGCTTTATAAACAGTTAATCCGGCCAATACTAACATATGCGTATCCGATCTGGTTTACCATCAGTAAAACAACCTACCAGGAATTATTGAAATTTGAACGAAAAATATTAAGGGCTTGTACTGCTAGATATTTTAAATCTCCCCTCAGGTACTACAGCAATAAGGAAGTCTACAGGACGGCATCATCGCTAGGGAAACTAGAGCCATTAGATAAACACCTCATCAGACTGGCTAGAGGGTTTTTAAGGAGACAGGAAGGACATCCAAATCAAATGACATCAGAAATGGTACGAGACAGCAGAGGACTGGATGCAGCCAACGAATACTGGGACCTTTTTAAAATTAACAGCAAAGCAGACCTATTCAACGAGGAAGGCAACGTCAGATTTTTCGACACAACAACAGCAAATTGTTATAGAGGATAAGCTAAATAAGGAAACATCAAAATTTAGACTCAATATATTAATTCATAGTATTTAAAATAAACTAATTTAGTGTTACTTTAAAATTCAGTGTTAGTCTAGGCGCACGACGTAAATAATAAAAATGTTAAAGTTTTATGCAAATATAATATTAAGTAAACAATGAATGTTAGAATAATTAACTACAGTTAAGTTAATGTTAGAACTCAGGGCCAAATTGTAACTAGCTCGTAGGTAGAGATAATTTAGATGTAATTAGAAATAGAAAACATTGTTAAAAATTGTACAAAGTCGCCGAATAAATAACTTATAAACTTATAAAATACCTATCATAGTTGAAAAATAAGTCAATAAGTACGGTGTTTTTAAGGCAAAATTATTAAAAGATGGTAAAATTTACATTTGAGGAATACGCGGATATTATTTAGATTTATTGTGTGGTGGACGGAAAAGAGAGAGCGGCTGTACTGGAATATCAAAGGAGTTCCCCTAATCGGCGAGCACCCCAAAGAGGGGACTTTCCAATGGTTAAAAGAACAGGAAGCTTAACTTCACACAACCCGAAACTTCGGGAACTTCTGCCGACGTCGAGCAGCAAATAATCACCATCGTGAGGCAGGACGCTGAGACGAGCACAAAATGAGTCGCAAGGCGATTAGGAGTGTGGTCATCTAAGGTTTGGAGGGTTATTCATCGAGGGGAATTCCGATCATA